>ML685769.1:31074714-31180644 GCA_007922175.1 Pelusios castaneus | reverse complement strand
AGAAAGAAAGAAAGAAAGAAAGAAAGAAAGAAAGAAAGAAAGAAAGAAAGAAAGAAAGAAAGAAAGGTGGGAGGGAAGTGGGATGGCATTTGGTGCATGCAATGGGATATGTACATTGAACTCCCTGACATTCATGATTTTAGTGCTATACAGAATTCTCAAAGTGTGGATCAGAATGAGTTCCTTAGAACACACACGAATAAATCTGAAATATTCTCTGAAATCTTACTTAGCTCCTGTAGTCTCCTTAGATGTATTGAGTCCACTTGAGCATGCTGCATTTCAAGACAAAAATGTAGCCTTGACTTATCTATAGCAAACCAGCCTTTTCTCCATTGATCAAGATTATGGCAATCTTTGTAGTACAGCTGGCCAATCAGATCATAGTCTCCCTTTAACAAACATTCAGCTACAACAGGGACAAAATGCTGCCAAGAAAAAAAGAGGGGGGGGGGGGGGAAAAACCCACTGAGAATACCAAAGAAATACATACGTAAAATAATAAAGCCTATGTATTAAAGGGGGACGAGGTGACCATATAAATGATGTTGCACCCCTCAACAAGGATAAAAATAAACACATTTAAATCTTAAAACCAAATGCAAAACCAGGAATAGTACATTTTTACAATTCCGGTATTCTTAGGCTTACAAAGCCAGTGATCTATTTTTATTATATTAACTGTAATCTTTATGCACCTTGTTTTGTTTCAGTAGAAAAACTGTGGAAAATATAACTGTAACCATAGACTGCTCAGTTAACGTAAACTCCTACTGCATGGATCAGTAGCCATTGATACTCTCACCCTCTGAGACACTAGCACATATACAATGTATTCTTAAGGTCAATGTGAGAATGTTACATTCCAGTTCTCCTTGTGTTTCACATTGCATTATCTCAATACATGCGTTCATCAAAGGAGATATTTTCTCCTGCTGCACAGAAAGCCTTTGCACACCAGATAGATCAGTATTCATCAACTTACATTAAAGAATGGTTTCCCAGAAGATTCTAAGCTAACAATGTCACTTTATATCTTATGTAAAGGCTCTTGGCCTAACTTGAACAGATAATTATCAGCATTACCTTGGCTATTGCCTGAGTCCATTTTCTTTGTGAATGTGCAGCTTCAGCTCCAAATAGAAAAACACGTTCTGACATTAAGTAGATTTCAAAGGTAAAAATGGCCCTGGAGCAAGCAAAAGAATAAAAAAAGGCAGTTGTATTTAGGCTGCATAATATGAAACAGCCAAAAGCTCAATTTCTCTCCCCTCTACCCCACTCCATCTCATATTCTCCTTCCTATGGAAAACTCATTTCTCATCTAATTTTACTTTACAAAGCAGCTTATGCCATAAGACAGTTTATATTATGCAGTCATAGTACGATAATTACAGTGCTGTTTAGGTCAGTGGTTCCTAACCTTTTTGGCTTGAGGGCCACAGATGTCATTTCTACCACCCCAAAGGGCCACCAATCTCTGCCAGAAGAACCCCACCTATGCAGCCAGATGGAAAGAATTCAGCAAGAAGTTTGCCTCCTCCCTGATCTCCCATCTCCTTGGCTGCAGCAGGGAACCACACACATCCTGTAGCCCTGTGTACACCACCTGGATTCCTAGGCAGTGGCTCCCTTCGCAGCCAGGGGGATGGAAGATTAGTGCTCCCGTTCCTCTGGCTCCAACAGCGACCGGACGCCAGGGTTTATGATCCTAGACGGAGCACTTTGCCATACTCCTTGTTACAAAAAGGGGGAGGGGAGTGCTGATCTCCCATCCCTTTAGCTGCAGCAAGGAGGCTGCTCTGGTCTTTTTGCCCCACAGAAACGTGCTATCTCTGGGTCCTTAGGCAGTGGTTCCCTCCTGCAGCCAACAGAGACAAGTTGATCTTACCTATAGGAATTAGTACAAAGGTAATGTGTGACAATTTCCTCTCTTTGACCTCACTCCTTACATTTGGGCTGTGACTCTTCTTGCAAATACTGGAAGCAGTTCAGATTTGTCTACAAGCTCTGCAGATTGCCCATCCCACTTCATCCTCCCTCCAAGTAGTAGGCTAAGCATCTCCACAGTAATAGATTATTCCACTCCATTAACAACAGACATGAAATTAAAGAAGCCATCATTTAGAAATACCCAAAAGTCTTCTCAGGTGGGACAGACTGGAGAAAAGATAATTCCCAGAAAGGAAATCATGCAAAAAGTTTTCAGCTCAAGACCTTTCCCCCAGGCAGATACATTTGGGATGTAGTAAGGTAGAATAAATAAGGGAAGGAGAGTTTAAGTAGAAATATTTATTTATTTTGGGCTCCTGTAGAGCACCTTCCCGACAAGCAATGATTCCACAAAGAAACAAAGGCCAAGCCTGTAATAGTTTATTAATCTCTTGATGCCTCAGAAGATGTCAGCTTTACAGATTTCCTTTGAGCGTGTTGATGCCCTTTCTACCCAAGATGCTATCCTGAAACACGCTGAATGGGCTTCGATTTCTTTTTTGAATCAATATCTCCGTGGCTACAAGTAATGCAATACTGCTGTCACTACCTTTGGAGGTTTTGGGTGCTCTCAGGCCCACATATTTATGGTGGAAGAAATATAGATAAAAATAGTGGGAAGGAGTTTTTCTTGCTCTGTCAAGGTATCCTTTAATTTCTCTTCACATTTTTAAGGTGAAACTCTGAATCCACTGAAGTTCCTGGGTGGTATACAACTGACTTCAGTGGAGCCAAGATTTCACTGTAGTGTATGCCATAGGTTTCTTCCTGTATGTGTTAAGGTCACAAAACAAAAGAAGAATGATATCCTGAGATCTATGGAAGGAGTTAAATCTCTGTGATGAAAGAATCTGGAATGCAATGATTACCTCTTCTATCTACATCAGTCAAAAAGCAGGAAAAGAATTTCAAATGGTCCCTCCCCACACTCTCTCCTCCCAAATTATTAAATGATTTCAACCAACTCTTATCAATCTAGAACATGTGTGTCCCCATCACTGTGCTTTCTGATCATCTAAAAATCACAGAGGTAGGACAGGAATATTATCACTATTCATCAGGATGGGAACTGAGTTGCACAAGATCTCTGTGAAAGAGTTGGGAAATTACTGTATATTACCCAAATCCAAGTCCAGTGCCCAACCCACGTCACCATTCTTGTCCTCACAGAAAATTAATAATAAAAATAGAACCATAAAAAATGTAGGGTTGGAAGTGACTTCAAAGGGTTCATTTAGTCTATTCATTATACTAACACCCAGTTCTTCTCAAGCCCTTTCCATCTGTAGATCTCAAAGTGCTTTACAATGGAGGTCTGTGTCATCATCATTTTACAGATGGGGAAACTGATAGACAGAGAAAGGAAGTCACTTGCCTAAGGTCATCCAGAAGGCCAGCAGCAGAGCCAGGAATAGAAATCACATCTCCTGAATTTGAGTCTAGGGCTCTATCCACTAGGCAATGTGGTATCCCAGGAAAGGGCATATTTTCTAAGAGATTTTGAAGATACTCTTGCAAATGCATTTGTAACCAGGAAGCAAGGCTTTATGGAAAATAAATTAAGGGAGTTATATGTGCCATTGATTTGAATGGATGATTCACCTGATCTTCAATACCAAAGGGACATTTACTAGAGACTTAGAGGAGCTGAACTCATGATGGCTTTTTAGCTTGTTCTCTCTGAGTAGGCACGCTGTACCCAGCCCCTTGTATAAATCAAAAAAGTGGAAGGTTTGTATGTGGTAAGGACAGTATCTATTATATTGGAAAGTATATCTTGTTTGGAACTAACTTACCCCTAAATAGTCATGCTGTGAGGCTCAGGTCAGAAAGAGATGGGAGTCTTTGGTTAGAAGTTACATGATCAAACTCTAAAAATACCTGGACAACTCTGAACTACCTCCTTTATTTGCAGGAACGGAGGGACAAGCCAAATGTTTTGGCCCAGGGAAGAAGTTGGTCTCAGAAAGGAAACCGATTAATAAATGTTCCAATTTATCACCATTTAGCAATTTGTCTATTAAGGATAAATTCCTTTTACAGAAAATGTCAACTTCCTTACTTTAATTTATGCTGCCTTTTCAAAGTTACCCTGTATATAACATTTTTACTCTCTTCTAATAAAAAGAAAAAATTCCCAAAGAACACTTAGTTATTTCTTATCACCCATCTAAAATAGCTCAGCTTTTCTGTAAGATACAAATTCAGAGCCCAGGAACACATGAAGCAGTAGTGAACACGTAGCCACTTCTTCGGATAAGAGCTAGAAAATGTCTTAGCTTATTTATTGAATAATCTATTTTGGAACCTACCCTGTATTTAAAAAGGAGTCGTCTTTGTGCACCACAAGACAGATAACTTCACTGATGTCAATCATGCCATTAGGAGTGGTTGTTTTATCATTTTCATAATAACTCAAGAAGCCACTTTCCAAAGTACACCACCTTCTATTGCAGTCTGTGGTTAAAAAGATATTCAGTATGTCACAGGATACAACAGTCATTATTATTAATTATTATTATTATTATATAAGATATGTAGTGATAGGAATGACTTCTCCTATTGACTTCAATGGCGCTGTGATTTCACCAGTAGTGCTTATATGGCAATACTTATCAAACTCTAAAGAAAGAATTAATGTATGGTAGTTAAACCAGGTATTTGTAAGCATAATGCACGCATTTTAAATTTTATGAGTTCCAAAGGAGTAGCCATGTTAGTCTAGGTCAGCAAAGCAAACAAGGATTCCTGCGGCACTTTTAAAGACTAACACATTTATTTATCGCATGAGCTTTCATGAGAGAAAATCCCACTTTTTCAAAGTATATGACGAAGTGTGATTTTCTCTCATGAAAGCTCATGCGATAAATAAATTTGTTAGTCTTTAAAAGTGCCACAGGACTTCTTGTTTGTTTAAATTTTATGAGCATTGGAAGTACAGATATCAAGTTGCTTCATAGGATTCCATTTATCGCTTTATGTAAGTCAATGGGAAATAAAAAATTTAATACTGTATTTGCTTTCTTCAGTGTTACAGAACCGTAAGATGTGGTATTAAAAAAAGTCCAAAGGTAGAAATACTGAAAGTTGCAGGAACAAGTATCTTGACAACAGTTGATTGCAAAATGGCTAGTTGAATCACAGCATGCAACAGTGAAAAGGTGCTGCTATTTTTTCATGAACATTGGAAATAGAGGCCAACAAAGAGTCAATCTATTTTCCACTGTAAGATGATGCTATAGTGCCCACTCAATGTCATAAGGCAAAGGAAACAATCTAAACCTTTCAAAGATTCTAGGAAAAACATGAAAGGTCATACTTTCCAGAATTTATATGCATTGCAAACCACAGAAAGCAACAAGGAAAACAGTGTCAAAAAGTTTTATTCTTTTAAGTGATCTAGAAAACATGGGGAAAAAATTGTTCTCAGAAGACTAGCAACTCATGCTGTTACATCAGAGAACACCCAACGGATTGTTTTATGAATCTAAATACAATTTTTAGTTTAGTTGCTGTTTAAGGAGAACAGGAAACAGAGTGGGTTGTTTCTCCACTCATTCATGTCACTGAAGCTCCACAGAATTCAACCGAGTTACTCCAAATTTATAGTGGGGTATACTGTATATACACTGTAGTTACGCTAGGGTACACAAGATCTCACGTTCAACAGATCTTTAATAAGTGCAATACAGTGAATTGAGGAGATCTCAAGTGTTACATACAAATGTTTATGTCTGGAGGGATGAATTTATTAGGAACAGTTTCTGGCTGAGGTCACATTTATGTGCATACAATGCTGTGAATATGTAACAACATGTTAATGTTAAAAATATCTAGTATTTAAAGTGATTGAGTTAATCCAGCTGTTATCCTGAATCAATTATCAGTGAGACACACTGAAGTATATAGAGGAATACCACAAACTACCATATAAATTTGTGGAAAAAATATACTTCAGCAATTTAAAGTATTATTTAAAACATTTTATTAAAAATGGATGTTTCCTACCTTTCAAAAACCGAACACATACACAATATAAGAGGTAACATATTATATACTTTTTGTCCCTCTGTATATTTGTAGGCAGATCATAGGTTAGGAATGCTTCTTAAGTTCCATTGGGAGAGTTAAGGGCATTCAGTAGTGCACAGGATCAGGTCCCAAAGAAAAAAACCCATATTTGCTGGACTTACAGAACCTTCCCAGGCCTGTCTCATAGGCTGTAGCAGGAAAAAAAAAAACCCTGTTCTTGGAATGTTTCACTTCATAAACTAGCTCTACGAACAACCGTGATTCAATTGGCTAATGAGGTTTTATGCTCAGGTAATTTTCTCCATTGCGCACAGACATCAGGATCATACAATAGCTTTGTGTTTCAATTTATGTTTGTACAATGGTTGAATATGTAAAGCAAGTATTTGTTATTATTAGGCTCAGCAGTACCATCCAGAACAAGCTACAAATAGAAACACTAAAATGTAGACAGGGATAACTGCAGGATAAAAATCATCTATAGCTGAAAAGTGAGCGTTTGTAGCACTTTGTAGAACTGGGTTTTAAGTGCTTCACAGGGAATACACGTCCACACCACAAACTGTTCTATTTAACTGGCACTAGAACAGGAAGGCTCCTGCATGACAGAGCTGACGTACACATAAGCTTAACAGCACTTCATTAGCCTACAGTTAGTTTGGTTATAGCACAGACTGCTATCAGTCTTCACTTCCTTGATCACTTTAAAATTCAGCTAAAATGAAAATCACAGATCAGTTCCCATAACCAGAACCCAGGATAACATCCTGTGGCTTAAAATTTATATATTTAAAGATTTTGTAACAGTCTGAAGTGCTGTGTGAGCTTAGGTTTATACTGATGGAGGAGCATCGCAATACGCTATGTGTTCCTGAATACAATCAGTTTGTTAAAAACAATATGATCACTCATTTAAACACAATTGCCTGTCTATGAAAATTCCAAGTTTCAGTTTGGATTTTTAAAGATTTCAAATCTAAAAGGATCAGAATTCTAGCTGAACTGTTACAATCCTGTTTAGAATAGTGTTAGATTGCTAAATGTTGTAGAAGACATCTTTCATCCAGCTTTTTTTTCCTCTCCTAAAAAAACACAAAACACTATTCTTCAATGTATTGCACCAAAATGATAGCAATATTCAAGATCTCTTCTCATTGCTCATTTAGCAGCTGTTAAGTAACAGACACTTCCAGATGCTGTGTATCCCAGCTGAAGTCACTGCTGGTTCTGTGATGAGACGTACACTAAAAGTTTTCTACTCTATTTAAAACACAGTAGAAAAGCACTAATTCATACTTTGACAAATCTGCCCATTTCCACAGAATGAAGACTAGCCCAGGCATTAGGGCATTTTCCTGGTGCTGAGACACCTGGCTTCAATTCCCTACTCTGCCACAGATTTCCTGTGTGATTTGAGTAAGTCACTTAGCCTCCAATCGGTAAGATGGAGAATAACAGGACTTTAATATTAGTGATTTATATAAAAGAATGCTAAAATGTAATTATGCACTAAACAATTTTATAAACCAAGTGCCTTACAAAGTTTTAATCACACTGAATAAATAAACAAAATATGTATTACATAAATTTACAAGAGAATTTTTCACAGGCCAAAGACAATTAGGAAAAAAATCCACTTCTTTTCAAACTAGCTAGGTCAGTCCGAACATATTAGAGCGAAAAGATGGATGAGATACAATCTTTCGGTCTTCCACAGAGCTCTTCTTCAAATCTGGGAAACCTTCTCAAGAGTGCATGGATAAATATAAGACGAAACAGATTGTTCAGCCAAATCATTGAAACAGCCATAGGTAAGTACAAGGATGGCTCTCCAATATGCCTTGAAGAAGGATTTCTGGACATATTTACCATGAAACTACTACTATACTTGAGATACATCGATATTTTCATCCACTGGACAGATGACAAATTCCCTCATAGATTTCCACCACAACTTCAACAACCACCATGCATCCATTGAACTCTTCCCTGAATACTTCCACACTAGAATCAACTTCCTAGACACCACAATCAGCTTCAACAACGGAACCCTACAAACAACTCTCTTCACAAGAAACCCATGGATCACCACACTTACCTTCATTATTCTAGTAACTACTACACACACACACACACACACACACACACACTCCCTCCCCCCTCCCCGAGAGAACCAGCAGCACGTCCTTTATTATTATCTCCCACCCTAAACTAGAACCTATATGGGGTATCAAATAAGAACCCAACCCCCGTCTTCTGGCCCTCAGACAACCTCCCAACCTCATCATCAACCAGGGCACACTAACAATAAATGCAAAACCTGCAAGCATCTCTCCACTGCTACAATGATCAATGTCCATCCCCTGCCCTGTCCACCTCCAACCCATCTTCCAAGCTCCAGGAGTTGTAGACATGGTGTACTTCATCCATATATAAACATGGTGTACCTCATCCAGTGCATTAAATGCCCCAAGAATGGTGGGTGAACCCAGAAAGTCACTATACTCTCAAATGAGCTGCCACAGAAAAATGATAAAAAGACAAAAACACCCTATCATCTGTGCATGAACACTATTCAAAGCGATCATTCTGTATCTGACCTCAGGGTCCTCAACCTTAAAGGAGACCTGCACAACATGTTCAAAATTAATTCATAACTTAGACACTAAAAATCACTGACTGAACAAAGACATTGGATTTATGACTTATTACAACAATCCATAAATCACTAACAACTCCCCCAGCTGCTTCCTGACCCCTTTCCTCCCTATCACTGGAGGAGTATAAATGGACCACTTTACCAGGAATGCTCTCTTGAAACGTATTAACTACTTACACTAAATAATCTAGTCGACTTTATATTTAGCTGTGACATTCTGAGTACATCTCCCGGACCAGAATAAAAATTCTGTGCAAGCTCAAAAGCTGTCCCTCTCTCAGAAACAGAAGTTGATTCAATAAATGATATTACCACCCCCACCTAGTATCTCTGAATAAAATGTTCACATACAAAAAAATGCAGCCTCTGGGTGCATGAGTCTCCTCCATCCCATTGTTCAGTAGGGTGACCACATGTCCTGATCTTACAAGTATGCTCTCGATATTTAGGGTTTTGTCTTATATTGGTGCCTATTACCCCTACCCCCAGTCCTGATTTTTCATACTTGCTATCTGGTCATCCTACTGTTCAGAGGCATCCCCGGGTTCCTTCAGCTCCCAACTCTGGAAGCTCCAGAAGCTCCCAGCCACCAGCTCGTTAATTCTACACTCCTAGGGAGCAAATTTCCATTGGGCTATTGCCTCCATTAGCTCCCCCTCACTGTACTGCGGCAGGCTGGGATAAAGATGCCGCTGCAGCAGAACTTGGAGAGGGGATGGCTCTACTGTGCTGATACTGCATAGGGCTTGTGCTCAGAGGACATAGGGATGCCTCAATACTGTGGCCACTAAGCCACTAAGACTGTACGCGGAATATTAGTCTCTAGAAGTCAAGAGGGAAGACTGTAGCAGCTCAAGCAACATTGCAAAGTGTCTGGATTTTGTAAAACTGGGTACATTCGAATGCAATCTAAATGCTGAGTCATGGACCTTTCTTGGTTTTTATTCCTCTTTTTAGCTTTTGATGTACTGATGATTTTACTCAGAAAACTTGAAGCCTGAACTTCAGGATTTCTCAGAGGTTGTTGAACTGCAAAGCCAATTTACACTATTCATGAACAGCCATATTTCCGCCCCACCTTTGTGGACTTAAAAGACTAACTTTTAACAAAACCTTTGCATGAAATCTATTACAAATGTATTGGTTGGGCACTGGGACACTAGTCTTTCCCTTCAGTGACATAAATGTTCTTCCCAACTTTTACTTTTCAGAAGTTTATTTTACTGTTTTTCTCCATCAACTACTGACCACAGAGATTTGTAACCATTGTGATTTTCTTTGAGTGAATCTTAACCTTTTTTGGCCCCTTTAAACATTTATATAATTTTAGAAATGCAGCTTGCTTTTATGGAACTTTTAAAAACCCGTGTTAGGAGCTGAGACACTGAATTCACCCATTGTACAGAATCAATCAAGTACAGAAAGGAAAAGAGACTTACCTTCTTTCAATTTCCTGTCTGTAAATGGCTTAACAGAATTATAAGAAACTTTGTATAAAAATTCACAAAGAAAAGTGGAATATGAAGAATCTTGAGAGAAGCCACTTTCAGAATCAATATCATAGTTTGGGAAATCTATCAAGAGAACAAAACCAAAGAACACCACACAATTTCTATTAGTAATATTTACAGCCATTTGCTCTCCTATGTCTCATTTCTTGAATATGTAACTGAAGCTATGAGCAGTTTTCTTCATCTGATGATGGGCAGCTGCTGCAAAATTTAAACTATATTCCTACTATCTTATATATTGCTCTAATCAAGTTATTTACTCAATTACAACAACATATAGAGCCATTGATCACTACTCAATGGATAGTGATCAGTGGCTCAATATTAGTTGACAGGTGATAACGAGGAATGCCCCAGAGGTCAATCCTAGGGCCAGTTTTGTCCAACATCTCTATTAATGATGTAGAGAAGGGGTTCTCAGCTGCTGTGTCACAATACCTAAGTGTGTTATGGCACAGTGGTGAGTGTTGCAAGGAGGCTGGGGGCTGCGGGGGGGGGGGGGAAGCACCCCCCCCATCACTACTAGCTTTAAAGAACCAGCAGGAAAAAAGCGCCCCCTCCCTCCCCCCACGGTTGCAGCAGCTGCACTTCGCTGAAAGCACTGGAGTGTGGGGGGAGGCAGCTGCCGCACTCCAGCTGACAGGAGAACCTCGGGGATCCCGTTAGTGGAGCGCCAGCAGCTCCTTCCTTGCCCAGACCAGCGCGGGTCCAGGGAGAAGAGAGCGGAGCTCCCAGCAAAAAGGGACCTGTGGGTCCTTTCTGCCGGGACTGCAGCTCCCTTCTCAGCAGGGAACTACAGCTATGTCCACATTTAAAAAGTTAAGCCGACTTGTTAAGTCGACTTAACTTTTTAAGTGTAGACATAGCCCTTGAGTTCTCTTCTCTTCCTCATCAGTCCAGGTTAGTTGACTTTCAAGACATGCCCCAAGGTTCATCTATTTTCCCTGAGCTACAATAAAAGGCATGAGATAAGGGAACTGGAATGGCTTGGTGGGAGGATTGTAATTATTTAATGCTGATTTGATTAAAAAGATTAACTATATTTTGGGAGATGGTTTTGAGAAAGGTAAGTCTGTTTATTGCAGATGCTGATCATGATTTAAAAGTTTGTAGTAAGCACCAACAGCCTCAGAAAGATGCTTTGAACAAGACATTAAATGGATATTTAAGTAAAAGCATCATGTAGTCTCTCCAGGTTCTTTCCCTGATTTTTTTGAAGGCTCTAGAGCTCTGCAACAACCATGCAAGTTATACATGGCTTTTTCTGGGTTAAGTGAGAGTTAAGCATGTTGTTTTAGCAAAGCAAGTAGCCTTAAAAACACACAGACAATATTTTTTTAGCAGAAATCAAAACACAACAATTTCCAGTCACCCATGTGCTTATGCTACTGCCAAGCACAACTGTCAAAGACATATTTTTTCAACCCAATACCCATGTTCTATATCTTTCTCCATTTGTTCATTACATAAACAGAGTTTAAAACTTTCAAAACATAAAGAGGGTGTAATACAACTATAATACCTGAGAATTTATTATGGTAGAGGAATTCCATTTGTAGCCTTTGTCCTGCTTTCTTGGCTAGTAAGTAAGGAGTACTGTAAACAGGATCTCCTGTGGCACACATAACATCAGCTCCACTAAACAGCAATGTCATTGTTTCAAAAACATCTTGTTTAACTACTGCAGCACACAGGGCCTGATCGTGTAGAAGGAAAATGACAAATCAGTTTAAAATAAAAAATTAATAGGCACAAGCATTTTTTAATTTTTTTATTTTTTATTTAGGGACAATTTCTTGTGTCCCGGAACTAAACCCCTACCACCTTCTTTCACAGAGCCTGCACATAGTGGAAAGTAGTAGGAGGGAGAGGAGTTCGTTATTATACAGATGTGAATAGCTTAAATCAATTCTTGTAGAGGCAATACTATGCATATAGAAAGTACTACACTAACTTTTTCCCTCCCTAGCCTCAAGAGAATTCCATCCTCTCACATCTGAACTTCTATAGAAAGCTCTTGCTGTCAAGC
The DNA here is from genome assembly GCA_007922175.1 of Pelusios castaneus. NCBI lineage: Eukaryota > Metazoa > Chordata > Testudines > Pelomedusidae > Pelusios > Pelusios castaneus. The sequence goes on along the minus strand of ML685769.1, from coordinate 31,168,421 downwards.
TTCTGGTATGTGGAGCTGACTGAAAGGACGGAATTTGGTCCTATGACACTATACTATTATAAAGTATAGTGAAAATAGCAGACTGCCTTTTGCAAATAGTGTCCTTGATTGGTAAAGTGACTGATAATTCTGGGGTACCCCAAAATTGAGTTCGCCCGAGAATCATTAGCCACTTCACCAATCAAGGACTTGAGATATCTAAAAAGGGGCCTGATATTCAAAGGGTGGATACTCAGTACATTAAAGTACCGAGTTGGGTGACCAAAAAAAAAAAAAATCACAAGTTGCTTTTGACATATTGGTCCAAATCTTTAAATCAAGAGAAGTTTCATGATTTCTGCAATCTGCACCAGTTCAAGTTCTATGATTTAATACGCATTTAATATAAATTTATTTGAACTATTTAACAAACATGTTTCTCTGAAATGAGTAAGAGAGAAACTGCTCAATGTAACAAGAGTACTAAGCTATTTAATGCCAGTTGCACAAGTCAACATGTGGTTTATCTAGTATATATGAAAGGATTTTACATTACTGTGAAAATATGAAAATGACTCAATGAAACACAACAATGTAGGACTTGAAGGGACTGTAAAAGGTCATCAAGTTCAGTTCCTAACAATGAGGCAAGACTAAGTATTACCTAGTTGATTTCTTGTTTTGAAAACAGATATGATAATTTCCAGAGGGGTAGGTAACCGAGTTGTTGTACACAGACAGAGTCTTGTGGCACCTTAAAGACTAACAAATTTCTTCAGGCATAAGCTTTGGAAGTGGGTTGGAGCCCACAAAAGCTTATGCCTGAAGAAATTTGTTAGTCTTTAAGGTGCCACAGGACTCTTGTTTTTATAGATATGGTGAACTTTTAACTGACATTTGACCAAATCTCTCCCCCAGGCACAAAAAGACTAAACTATAAATAAAATCACTCTCAATATATATTTTATATTTTTTGGATTATAGTCAATGTAAAAGAGATTACACTTCCACTGTATTTTACAAGATGTGTATAATCCAGTAGCTCAGAGGACTGGACTAGAAGACTCATTGAGAGCCCTCCCAGTCCTACACTTTTATGATTCTACAGTTACTAGGCAATGGCCATCTAATTACAAAATAATTTCATGTCCCTGCAGAGTACTTGATAATTACATCTGATGCTACCCAGTAGTTAAATGATTGATTTATTTCTAACATCTGAAGTCTATAGTTCTATGTGCATCAATTTTATACAACAGAAACAACCAAATACCTTTTTCTATGGTTCACAGTTACCATATAACCTCCGGTTTATTATAGACAAGTTAGACAATGGAAATATAATTTTCTATTTTAACCAGCACCTTTGGGCAAGGTTCACTCACCACATGAAATAATAAAGTGAGGGGGGGGGAGGATTGGGGTTTGTTTTCCTAGTTTTTTTCCTTTGTAATGAACGTATCAAAGGTGACTATGCCAGGCTGGGGAGGACTGAAGGAAATAGAAGCTCAGGTGGTCTTTAGTAGGATTCTGCCTGTCCCTAGAGGAGGACAACAAAGATGTGAGAAGATCCTGATGATAAACAGATGGCTCAGGCAGTGGTGCTATAAGGAGGGCTTTGGCATGTATGGTCACTAGAAAGCAATCATGGACAGAAGACTGTTCTCCTGGGATGGACTGCACCTGAGTAGGGAGAGAAACAGACTTCTGGGAGGGAGATTAGCACAAGTGATCGAGAGCTTTAAACTAGGGAGTCGGAGGAGATGGTTGGGAGATGCCCGAATAATCTCCACACCTGATATTAGTGTTGAGAAGAAGGAAAATTAAATAAGGAAGGACAAAGAAATAGGGAGCAACATGGAGGTTAGGAGGAGAGGGAATGTAAATGCCAGTCTAGCGAGAGATATTGTCTGTAGAACGACTGTGCTGAATCAAGCAAAGAATGTGAGAGGGGCCAAGCAGCAAAAACTAAAGTGTTTATATACTAATGCGAGAAGGCTGGGTAATAAAATGGAGGAACTGGAGCTACTGGTAGAGGAAGTGAGACCAGATATTATAGGGATAACTGAAACATGGTGGAATAGTAGTCATGACTGGTGTATGTGTATTGAAGGCTATGTGCTCTTTAGGAAAGACAGATATAAAGGCAAAGGTGGGGGAGTGGCATTGTATATCAACGAGGAGGTAGACTGTAGGGAAATTCAAAGTAATGGAATTAACAAGACAGAATCAATCTGGGTAAAAATCACATTGGGGAAAGAAGCTACTAGAGTTTCTCCTGGATAGTGCTTGGGTGTGTTACAGGCCACGGGGATCTGATTTAGACATGGATAGTGATGTCTTTAAGGCCTTTAAAGAAGTTAATACTACTGGGAACTGTGTGATTATGGGAGACTAACTTCCCAAATACAGACTGAAGGACATCCTTGTAGTAGTAGTAATAGGAGGGCCAAGATTTTCTTGGGTGTGATAGCTGATGAATTCCTTCTCCAAATTGTTACCGAACCAACGATAGGGGATGCCATCTTAGACATCTTCATTAATGATCTTGATGATGGAATAGACTGCGTGCTTAGTAAGTTTGCGGATGACACCAAGTTGGGGGGAATGCTAGATACTCTGGAGGGCAGGGACAGGATCCAGGGAGACTTGGACAAATTGGAACACTGGGCCGAAAAAAACCTCATCAGGTTCAACAAAGACAAGTGCAGACTCCTGTACTTAGGACGGAAAAATCCCATGCACTGCTACAGGCTGGGGACCGATCGGCTAAGTAGCAGTGCTGTAGAAAAGGACCTGGGGGTTATGGTGGACAGGAAGATGAATATGAGCCAACAGTGTGCCCCTGTTGCCAAAAAGGCCAATGGTATATTAGGCTGCATCAGGAGTATTGCCAGCATATTAGGCTGCATTAGGAGTATTGCCAGCAGATCGAGGGATGTGATCATTCCCCTCTATTCGACACTGGTCAGGCCGCATCTGGAATACTGTGTCCAGTTTTGGGCTCCCCACTACAGAAAGGATGTGGACAAATTAGAAAGTCCAGCAGAGGGCAACAAAAATGATTAGGGGGCTGGGGCACATGACTTATGAGGAGAGACTGAAGGAACCAGGCTTATTTAGTCTACAGAAGAGAAGACTGAGGGGAGATTTGATAGCAACCTTCAACTACTTGAAGGGTTGCTCCAAAGAGGAGGGAGCTAGGCTGTTCTCGAGGGTAACAGAGGACAGAACAAGGAGCAATGGTTTCAAATTACAGCTGGGGAGGTCAAGGTTGGATATTAGGAAAAACTTTCTCACTAGGAGGGTGGTGAAGCATTGGAATGGGCTATCTAGGGAGGTGGTAGAATCTCCATCTTTGGAGATTTTTAAGGCTCGGTTAGACAAAACCCTGGCTCGGGTGATTTAGTGGGAGTCGTCCTGCTTTTTAGCAAGGGGTTGGACTAAATGACCTCGTGAGGTCCCTTCCAACCCTATTATTCTATGATTTGGTACTGGTGAGTAGCAAGGACCTCATAGAGGAACTGGTTGTAGGGGACCACTTAGGTTCAAGTGACCACGAGCTAATTGGAAGGATAAAAAATAAATAAATCTGTGACCAGGATCTTTGACTTAAAAAAGCCTAACTTTAGAAAATTAAGGGAATTAGTTGGGGAAGTGGACTGCATTGAAAAACTCAGGAATGTAAAGGTAGAAAAGGCTAGGAATCACTTCAAATCAAAGTTGCAGGAACTATCTGAAGCCTACATTCTGAGGAAGGTGAAAAAATTCATAGACAAGAGCTGTCTGCCAAGCTGGATGTGTAAGCGTCTCAGAAAGGCGATTAGGAAGAAGCACAGAGCCTACAAAGGAGTGGAAAAAGGGAGGGATCAGCAAGGAAAGCTACTTTTTGGAGGTACATGTAGAGGTAGAGATAGAGTGAAAAAGGCAAAAAGTCAAGCTGAGTGGGACCTTGCGAAGGGAATTAACACCAAAAGTAAAAGGTTCTTTAGCCATAAAAATAGGAAGACAACCAAGGAAGAAGAATTGGGATCATTAAAAACTGAGGATGGGGTGGAGATCAAGGATAATCTAGGCATGGCTGAATGTCTAAATAAGTACTTTGCATCTGTTTTTAATGAGAGTGAAGATGAGCTGGGGGATAGAGGTAGGGTAGCTAATGGGAATGAGGTCATGAAATTGGAAATTACCATACCTGAGGTAGAAGCCAAACTTGAGCTGCTGGATGGGACTAAATCGGGGGGCCCAGACAATCTCCATCCAAGGATATTAAAGGAACTGGCTCATGAAATTGCCAGCCCATTAGCAAAGATTTTTAATGAACCTGTAAACTCTGGGGTTGTACCGTATGACTGGAGAATCACTAATATAGTTCCTATTTTCAAGGAAGGGAATAAAAATGATCCGGGTAACTACAAGCCTGTTAATTTGACTTCGGTAGTATGCAAGGTCTTAGAAAAAATTTTGAAGGAGAAAGTACTTAAGGATAACAGTAACTGAGATAAAATACAACATGGCTTTACAAAAGGTAGATCGTGCCAGACCAACCTGATCTCCTCTTTTGAAAGGATAACAGATTTTTTAGAAAAAGGGAATGCGGTACACTTAATTTACTGAGATTTCAGCAAGACATTTGATACAGTTCCACATAGGGAGTTATTTGTTAAGTTACAGAAGATGGGGATTAATATGAATATAGTAACGTGGATAAAGAACCAGTTAAAAGGGAGGCTACAGTGGGTCATACTGAAGAGTGAACTGTCAAGCTGGAGGGAGGTTACCAGTGGAATCCCTCAGGGATCGGTCTTGGGACTGATCTTATTTAAACTTTTTGTTACTAACGTCGGCACAAAAAGTGGGAATGTGATGATAAAGTTTGCAGATGACACCAAGTTGGGAGGTATTGCCGATATAGAGAAGGATCGGGATACCAGGCAAAAAGATCTGAATGACCTTGTAAACTGGAGTATCAGGAATAGGATGAAATTTAATAATGGGAAGTGCAAGGTCATGCATTTAGGGACAAAAGAATTTTTCCTATAAGTTGAGGATGCATCAGTTGGAACAGACTGAGGAGGTGAAGGATCTGGGAGTACTGGTTGATCATAGGATGACTATGAGCCGCCAATGCAATGAGGCCGTGAAAAAAGATAATGCGGTTTTAGGATGTATTTCAAGTAGAGACAGGGAGGTGTTAGTGCCGCTGTACAAGGCACTGGTGAGACCCCATCTAGAATACTGCGTGCAGTTCTGGTCCTTCATGTTCCAAAAGGATGAATTCAAATTGGAACACGTGCCGAGAAGGGCTACAAGGATGGTCTGTGGAGTGGAAAACCTGCCTTATGAGAGGAGACTCAAGAAGCTTAGCCTGTTTAGCCTAACCAAAACAAGATTGAGGGGGGATAAGATTGCTCTCTGTAAATACATCAGAAGGATAAATATCAGGGAGGGAGAGGAATTATTTGAGTACAGCACCAGTGTGGACACTAGAACAAATGGATATAAACTGTCCATCAGGAAATTTAGGCTTGAAATTAGACGCAGGTTTCTAACCATTAGAGGAGTAAAGTTCTGGAATAGCCTTCCAAGGGGAGTTGTGGGGGCAAAAACCATAACTGCTTTCAAAACTGAGCTTGATAAATTTATGCAGGGGGTGGTATGATCAGATAGCCTATTTTAAAAATTGACTGATCTTTGGCTACGGGTGGTGGATATGCAAGTGGCCTAAGAAGGGAGAGTACATGGGATGGGATCTGAGTTATTACAGAGAATTGTTTCTTGGGTCACTGGCTGTTGAGACTTGCCCACGTTCTCAGGGTTTAACTGATCGTCATATTTGTGGTTGGGAAGGCATTTTCCACCAGGGCAGATTGGCTCTGGGGTTTTTTTGCCTTCCTCTGTAGCACAGGGCATGGCTCACCTACTGGTGAATTCTCTGTATCATAAAGTCTTTAAATCATGATTTAAGGAGGTAAATAACTCAGTCATAAGTTAGTGGCTTATTGCTGGAGTGGGTAGGTAAGGTTTTGAGGCCTGCATTGTGCAGGAGTTCAAACTAGATGATCATACTGGTCCCTTCTGATCTTAAAGTCTATAAGAAGGTTTGTAATAAAATTTAGCCATGCCCAAGCCAAACAGTGAGGTTACCCTGAGTATGGGCTAGATGCTCTCAAAAACTGTCTTTGAATTAAATGAATTTAGCCATTTCTTTAATGAAACTTTCTTTCAATAAGTGGGGCCCTCTTTCCAGTGGGGGGGAGGGATCACTTTTTTACTAATTTATTTTCTAAATTCCACCAATATCTCTCCCACCCATGCTTGGTGCCACTTCACTGACTACTGTGTGTGCATAAACATTTTCCAGATCTAACTAAGAAGTCATTAAACATGCAATCTGCCCAATCTCTGTATTTTATCCCTGACCCCAGAACTTCTTCCCAATGCATGGACTCCAGCACATGTGGCTATGCACTCAAATTATCAACAGAAAGCATAGGTTTCCTTTATGAAACAGAGTCCTGTGGCACTTTTAAAGACTAACAGATTTATTTATCACATGAGTTTTTGTGGGAGAAAATCCCACTTCGTCAGATGCTTTGAAGATGGGAAATTTACAGAATGGGAGGAAATTAAATGCAGGGAAGTGTATGACATAGGCTCAAGTCAGGCTGTAACAGCAAATCAAAATAGGTGTTAGGATGAACAGCATATAGAGGAAGGTGAAGTCAAATCGCCTGTTGTGATGAGAGAAAAATCTGTAGTCCTTGTTTAACAGATTGAAAAAGCAGAAACAAAAATAAGGTGAAGCTAAGTTTCAAGATCAATTAACAGACATTACGCATACCGAAAATATTTCAGAAAGTCAAAAAAGAGGGAACATATCAAGGTCATTTAAAAGTAACTATGCTGCAGGATTTGTTGCATGCAAAACCATAATCCAAACAGTGTATAACCACATGACCTGCACCAAAAATGCAAGGTTTACAGGCTTAATTTAAGACAACATATTGGGCAGTTTTTATTAAAGGTCTCTCAGGATACTTGCATGTAGGGGTAGCATTACTAAGTGCTGCAGGTTAATGCCACACACTTCAGAAAGCCAATCACTGATCACAACAGATTAAACAATCATTTCCATCCCCAAATAATGACTAACGTCTATGGAATTAGAATTTGGGGTCTTTTATGCTGAAAGGCATTTTAATATTTTAGGAAGCAAAGAGCTATACACTGATAATGCAGTGGGCTGTACAGATAAAATGCATCTGTCTGTCATTATTGACTCTAATAGCTCACAAGTACCTTGGAGAACAACACTATTAGTAGCAAAATATTAACCAGGAAGTTGTCTCTTGGACAACTTCCTGGTTAACATTCTGCTGCTAGTAGTGCTATTATTTAAGGCCACATAGGATCTGTTAAGTGTACATACACACGCTTAGGTAGAGTGATTAGCCGGGCTTCCTAACCACATTCCCACACTCACGGATGGTGAGGGCGAGACTTAGTTTACTATAGCATTACCTTATTTAATTCTTCTTTGTTTTTGTAGACCCAAGGAGTTTTCCTGAATCTTCCTTCTTTGTATTTTTGTGTAATAAATGTTATCCTTTTTTCTAGAGGGGAGTCCATATGCAATTCCTCCTCTGGTTGAAGTTTTCCTGCCCAAAAACTGTTTGCCTTTTTATTTCCAATGACAATAAAAAGCTGCCAAAGAAAAAGGAAAGGTAAGGAAAACTCTAAAATGGTTTCATCTTCTAAACTGAAAGATGATTAGAGAAAATGTAGTTGACTCTGAGGGAAAACAATGGGTGCCTCAGCAGAATCATTGCTTATGCTGTCTTGTTAAATGGTGGATGAATAATGAAAGATTTCAGAGTTCTATGTCCATGATTAATCACCAATAACAACTGAGGCTTTACTATGCTACTCATACACAGTATTTCAAAAGGAACTGAGCAAGATCTGCAAAAAGGTTAACAGGATAGGTGTGTATGAACAGAAGCATAGTGTACCAGCCCAATCCACTTTACAAATTCTGAAGTAAACACTAAGGTTATCATATGTCCTCTTTTTCCAGCATAAACTCTCTGTCTGGCCAGGGTTTTTTGTGTCTAGGGAAAGGGGTGGGAGGTGAGGAAACTGAGAAGAGTCATGCCAGGAGAGGGGAGGGAAGTGGGGGAGCTGGGGAGAAGAGTTTGCTTCAGCCCTAACAACCTGTCCCACGTGGTGAACTTCGGTGGGCCCTGGCAGCAGGTGAGTGTGTAGGAGGGCGGGAGAACTGGGTGGCCCCTGAAAACTGGGCAGCCAGGGCCGGGGCCCTCTAATCCAGCCCTGGTGTGGGGCCAGCCTGGTGCCCCCATGATGCGGAGACGGCCTGGCACCCCCCTCCAGAGACTGTCCTCTTTTTGTAAAGTTCAAATATGGTAACCCTAGTAAACACCAACTTTTACCTTTCAAAGTAACCAACCGACCAATTCCCAGAGTAAAAGGAAGATTTCACATGAGGAAGAGGGTTCTTACTGTAGAGAACAGATGTCTTAAAAATGTCTTCTATTTTCAAAAGTTTTCATTGCTGGAGAAATACTCCCTGGGAGTATTAGGGGGAATATTGCTGGTTGTGTCTCAAAACAAAATAATATTTTAAGGGCCATCATTGCAAGAGATTCTCAGGAAGATTATTCTAGAAAGCATAGCTATAACTTGGCAGCTTTAAAATTTCACTCCTTTCCTTGAACGAGTTGTGTTTTTCCTACTGTTTAATAGGGAAGAGTCCAAGTTCATGCTAGTTTAAGTGCTCCATTAAGCACATTTACAATGAAGTCATGGGAAAGCAATGTTCCTGACTAGATGGATTGCATGCAGGGAATGTTAGTAGGGAGCAGTCATTGTTGGATAACAGAAGGCATTCTGGAATGTGCACTGCAACGGTACTAAGTTCTCAGTGTGGGGATAGAAGAGGGTACTTAAGGTGGAAAAGGTTGTTCACACAACCTTGCACACAGCTATCCAGTCCTGCCACTATCTGGATTTACATACATTATTTGTATCTAAATTCCCCAAATTATATTAAGCAGTATTTAAAGAGCATTGCCAATTTATGGTTTTATTACTAATCTCCGTATAATATTTAACATGTTTCTTAAAGCCACAGCTCCCGGAGTCAGGCAACTTTCTTTTTAAAAACATGTAGTGGGGGGAGGAGGGAGAAATTTCAGCCCTCGTGATTATAGAGAAAATCTTGAAAAAGTGATCTTTAAGAGCTCAAAAACAGAGGAAATAAAAGTAACCCAATAATTATTTCTTAAAATTAAATGACTTTAGACCAACTTCATGACTTGTCAGGGGGAGGTTTACTCATGATGTTTGAATAATTGGGGTTAGGAATACATTATGGAGGAACAGGGCTTATAATTGATTTTAATGAGCTGGGCCTTTAAAACAAAAATAAAAAAGCAACTTGTGTACCAAAATATCACATAGGTCTAAAATATTTTCCACAGTAGCTCAAGAAGTTAAATTATCACATAACCTACCTCAATCAGTTCATTGCTCCAAATGCTGGCATCCATTTTTAGGCTCCGGACCTTTGAATCTCTGGGTCCTAAAGATCTGTGTTGCCCTGATCAAAAATGAAATAATATTTGTAACTAACTTATTTTAATTGACCCTTTTGTGTTAAAAATAAACAGAAAGCCTAATTTTATTTAAGAAGTTGTAGGTTTTCAGCTGATGCTTTTTAACAAAAGACTAGTTGTATGCAAGAAGTTTGAAATGTTTAGATAATTACAATACTGTGCAATTCAGCATACACTGAAGGCAGCACACTAAATCAAGAAGATTATAAATTCTTTGGAACAGGAACATGTTATAAAAATACTGTTTATGTTTGTGCAGTTCTTTAAATCTTGAAATATTTAATAGATCAACTATATTTTTTCCTGATACAGGGACATTTGTTGGTGGTGGTTTTTAAACTACTTGGAATTATGATCCATTCACCCACCCACCCACATTTACTGCAAATATAAAAATCCTATTTTAAAGTAGGTTTCTACTAATATCTCAAAAAGATTTCCTAGTTAACAATAAAATATATACTGAAGTTATGAAGATAATTTCTGAAATGTTTGCTTTGCCACTTGTAAGCTTTTGTCAAAGATGACAAGGCCATTGTAGAGAAACTAAATGAATCCTTTTTCATCGGTTTTCAGTGTAGAGGATGGGGAGATACACATCAGAGCTTTTCTTTTTGGGTGACAATTCGGAAGTTCTGTCCCAATTTAATGTGTTAATAAAAGAGGTTGTAGAACAAACTGATAAAGGGAAACAGTAATAAGTCACATGGACTAGATGGTATTCTCAGGGCCATCCCGTGGGGGGAGCAGGGCCCAGGGCTAACTGGCCAAAGCGGGGCCCCCACCCCCTCCCCCATGCTGGAGGGGAGCGTGGCAGGCCGACTGGCCCACTCCGCCTCCCAGGGAGCCGGCCCTGGGCTGGGAGGCCGAGGCTGCCTGTTGGGGGGGGGGGGGGGGATAAGGGGAGCCAGCTCCAGCCCCAGGCCGGGGGGGGGGGCGCCTGCCAGAGGGGAGGAGGGACTGGGCCTGGAGGCTGACTGGGGCGGTGAGGGGTTGGAGCCGGAGTGGGGAGGGGCCGGACCCCATGTGCTCCGCCCCTGTGCCTGCTTGCTCCACCTTGGGAGCGGGGAGGGCCGGGCCAGGGGCCGGGCATAGCCCTCCCGTCCCACTGCCTTTGGCTCACAATTAATCTTGTGAAACGCATTTCCATAGGACGCTGTGATAGCCAAAAATATAACTTGGTTCAAAAGAGAACTGGATAAGTTCATGGAGAGTAGTGCTCCAACTGCTATTAGACAAGATGGTCAGAGACACAGCATATGGTCAGGATAACTACCAGAAGCCAGGAATGAAAGATGGGTGGATCACTCCAAACTGTACTCCTCTGTACATTCTCCCTACAGTTCTAATACAGGCTACTACAGAGACAGGATAGACCATGGTAAGACCTAGTACAGCGACTCTTATGTCCTTATCCCCAGTTCTGTAAGGTATCCAATGTCTCCACAGAGGTGCTAAAAAGCCTTAACTTCCACTGATTCCAGTGAATTATCCATTTCAAGGGCACTGAGCACCTTAGGATCGGACATATTCATATATGAAAGTTGTTTAGAATAATAAAATCTCTCTAATTTTATTTTAAAATGTAACAGACTTCCGTTAATTCTGCCTCTCAAAACTTTTGCAAGGAAACGTCACAAATGGAACTGTAAGCAAAACAAGAACAGTGCGAAGACTTGCATGGGTATGCAAATAATATCCTGTAGAGCCATCATGGCCTGTTTTTAATTACTCTACCTGCACACTTCTTACAAATGACAACACAGAGATTGATGGATGCCCAGTCGGGATCTGCAGCTTTACAATCAGCACAGCTCCTGTTTGATTCATTGAACCAGATCTTCTCAGCTACTTCATAATCAGAGAGAGTTTCTGCTATCGATTGCTGCAATGCTTCAATCCACTCCTGTTTCTCTCTTTCCGACTCTGCTGTAAAGCTGAAACAATTGACGTTTGTGCATTATTGATCTTTATTTTAAAGCCCAATTAAACAGCATCTATAGCTCCTGTTACACACTTAATCTACAGATGAAATCACCATTCAAAAATCTGACTTCCCTATAGATTTAAACAACAAGACAAGATACACTTTCATTTTGCTGATTAATGAAAACTCCCTTAAGATTCCAACATATTTGTTTGAAAGCTAAGTTAATTAAAAGCAATCGTAGTTTTTGACACATTCAATTTATGTTCCTGAGTTGCTTTCAAACTTTTTAATCAATATAAATCAGATTTAAAATTTGAGCATAAAGCCATAGTATCATAAATGACTCAAGAGGGCAGAGCCAAAAGGAGCTACGAGCATTTACTATGCAGTACAGACAGACTGACTATCTGGTAACAGCTGTAAATAAGATTTTTTTTTTTTTTTTTTTTTAAACACAGACCATCCAATGCTGCCGACCATCTACTGTTGTTGTTTTATTGTAAATAAAATACTCACGACCCACCCCAGGTTAACCACAGAATCAAGTTACTGATTATGACCAATCTACCTGCAGTTCTATGTCTCTAGAAATGAGAGTCAGACAGGGGACAAATGAAACTGAAAATTATGTTTGCTTTTCAGTCTCAGTCCCAAGGTTAGGATCCAGAAATCTCAAGAGAGGAATAGGAAAAGGAGCAATCCTCTTCTTATATTACTGCAGCTTCATTTAAAGTACAATTACTTACCATGGCACTCCATAAAAAGGCTTTTTTATATCTTTATTAGTATTCATGTTTTTTATTCCAAAGCATTCATTGTGGGTCACAATGAACTTGCTATTAGCTTGAATGGAAAGTTCTTAAAATGGATGGCATGATATTATCCTTTTTTAGAATAAATTCATAAGTGCTGGAGAAACGAAGTACTATTTTCTGTACCTTTTTAACCTCATTTATTTAATTAAAAAAAAAAGACTTTAGCTATCCCTCCTTTTCCTTTACCCTTGCTTCGAATGAAACCACACACAAACTTAATTCATCCTTATATTATAAAAATAAGAATTTGTGAGGCCTGGGATCTTTGACAGGTACTTTACTTGGACAGATCAACAAGACAGCAAAAGCAATAAAAATTTTACAACCATATAAAAACACTGAGTGATCAGATTTAAATTATTGAAATTTTTACCAAAAGTAAGTTAATTTTAATGTGAAGAAAACATTTCTATAACTTAGCAGCAGTACTGAAAATGTTTATACATAAAACTGTTAAGAGCACTTACCTAAAGCTTTTATAGGGAGTAATTATTTCAAAAGATTGTTTTGCTGTCCGGTCCACTTGTTTTACATTAGCCACATTCATAGGGATTAAGGTGATACCAAACCCAGTCTTAAAATCCTAGATGAAAACAAGGAAAAAGATTGAGTTTTCAATTTTTCAATAATCAAAAGAAGATGCAAAATTATTAAATCAATTGTTCCTGTAGTTCCCAAACCATAGCCCATGGAATACTTGCAACCTTCAAAGTTGACTAGTAAAATTTTTAGCCATTTTTCAATATAGTCAAGAAGGCGAATAATTGTAGTCTTCCTGACAATATTGAGAGATGGCTAAAAATGCTCTTCTAATGTTACTTTTTCAAGAAAATAATTTCTTTAGTTCCAACACAGATATTATTCGACCACAAGTGGGAAGGTAAATGTTCTATGCAACTGGTCAGGAAGTAAATTGACCTAGGTCACATCTTTGTATTAAAACATGATTCAGACTACTGCAAATTATGGATTAAATTATAATTCAGTTTTTACTAAACTCTGTTTCTACAGTGTAACTATGTATATCATTATCAAAGTACCCTGCTTATAACGGAGTGCTTTCACAAATTTTATAAAATTCTAATTCATGAACATTTGTTTGGTTTTACCGCTGATCTGTTGATTGAATTTGGGTAAATCATTTCACCTCTCTGTGCCTTAGTTTCCTAATCTATAAATTGGGGCTAATAATGCTCACCTTTGAAATGACTTGTTGGTGAAACACACTATCAAAATACCGGTACTTAATCGTAATATCCATAGCCTTGTCAGAGACGCTGAACATAAGTTTGTTTCCGTTTTTAAACACAAAATTGAATAAAATGAAAATTTGTACAAAGTGTAAACAAGTTTGCATCATAAACAAACTAATATTCAGTAATAATCATGTCACAATAGGAACAAAGAGTTTGGCACTGTGCAAACATATAACAACAAAGAGACCCTGCCCCCAAAATTTATATTCTTCATTTTAAAACAGAACATGAAACAGTATGGAACAGTGATTCATATTCAATTAAAGTTGATTAAGTGATTGATTGTAGGAAGAACTTGTTTTCCTGCAAGACTGACAAACCAAAAAACTCCTTAAAGTTATTCTGATTAATTTTTTTAGTTATATTTCAAGTACATTAGCTTGAAAGACAGGACAGAAGCTTTCAAAAAAAATTGTGGCAATTAGTACTCAAACTAAGAATTTCACTATTGGAAAGGTACAGAAAGGGGCAACGAAACTGATTAGGAGTATGGGAAAGCTTTCATGTGAGCAGAGATTAATAACACTGGGACTTCTGAGCTTGGAAAAGACACGACAAATAGGAGGATATGATAGAGGTCTATAAAGTCATGACCGATGTGGAGAAAGTAAATAAGGAATTGTTACATAATCTCTCTCATAACACAAGAACTAGGGGTTCCCAAATCAAATTAACAGGCAGTAGATTCAAAATGAACTGAAGTATTTTTTCATACAATTCACTGTCAATCTATGGAACCATGGACTAGAGTGATCAGGAACAGTCAACATGGATTCACCAAGGGCAAATCGTGCCTGACCAACCTGATTTCCTTCTATGATGAGATGACTGGATTTGTGGATGCGGGAAGAGCCGTTGACGTGGGATACCTTGACTTTAGCAAAGCTTTCGATACGGTTTCCCACAGCATTCTCGTCGGCAAGTTAAGGAAGTATGGGTTGGACGAGTGGACCGTAAGGTGCATTGAAAACTGGCTAGATCAACGGGCTCAGTGGGTAGGACTCAATGGCTCGATGTCTGGTTGGCAACCGGTAACGAGTGGAGTGCCCCAGGGGTCGGTTCTATTCAACATCTTCATTAATGATCTTGATGATGGAATAGACTGCGTGCTTAGTAAGTTTGCGGATGACACCAAGTTGGGGGGAATGCTAGATACTCTGGAGGGCAGGGACAGGATCCAGGGAGACTTGGACAAATTGGAACACTGGGCCGAAAAAAACCTCATGAGGTTCAACAAAGACAAGTGCAAAGTCCTGCACTTGGGACGGAAAAATCCCATGCACTGCTACAGGCTGGGGACCGATCGGCTAAGTAGCAGCGCTGTAGAAAAGGACCTGGGGGTTATGGTGGATGGGAAGATGAATATGAGCCAACAGTGTGCCCTTGTTGCCAAAAAGACCAATGGCATATTAGGCTGCATCAGTAGGAGTATTGCCAGCAGATCGAGGGATGTGATAATTCCCCTCTATTTGACACTGGACAGGCCGCATCTGGAATACTGTGTCCAGTTTTGGGCTCCCCACTACAGAAAGGATGTGGACAAATTAGAAAGAGTCCAGCAGAGGGCAACAAAAATGATTAGGGGGCTGGGGCACATGACTTATGAGGAGCGACTGAAGGAACTAGGCTTATTTAGTCTACAGAAGAGAAGACTGAGGGGAGATTTGATAGCAACCTTCAACTACTTGAAGGGGTGCTCCAAAGAGGAGGGAGCTAGGCTGTTCTCGATGGTAACAGAGGACAGAACAAGGAGCAATGGTTTCAAATTACAGCTGGGGAGGTCAAGGTTGGATATTAGGAAAAACTTTCTCACTAGGAGGGTGGTGAAGCATTGGAATGGGCTATCTAGGGAGGTGGTAGAATCTCCATCTTTGGAGATTTTTAAGGCTCGGTTAGACAAAACCCTGGCTGGGGTGATTTAGGGGGAGTGGTCTTGCTTTTTAGCAGGGGATTGGACTAGATGACCCCGTGAGGTCCCTTCCAACCCTATTATTCTATGATTCTAACTCTTTGCCAGAGGATGTTGTGAAGGCCAAGGCTATAAAAGAGATTTTAAAAGAACTAGATAATTTCATGGAAGATGGGCTGTGAGCCAAAGAGATGTGTAAGTAAATCAGGTACAGATTTCTGGTTTAATTGCGTAAGTAAATTAAATGTAGACAGATTTCTTGTTTAATTGCTATAATACCTTCTAGGTAGAAGGAATGTTATTGTGTAATGAAGTTCTTTACTGCTTAGAATAAGTAAACTCCATTTTGTTGTTTTTCTGCTACTTTGCTTTTTTTGTTTGGTTGTTTTTTTTTAACCTTGTACCATAGGACCTAACAACATCTTGATTAAGTGCTTTCTGGATGCGAGTGAGAAATGCGTGTGTAGGCTGCGAACAGATAAAAAAAAGAAAGCCTAGCCAAAAGAGTTTGGAAAACAAAGAGGGGAATAAAGGTGCCAGCTGCAGCTATCATCCCGATCCTAAAGCCCGGAGACTACCTCTAAAGCATGGAAGAATTCTAAGCATTCTAAGAATGAAACAAAGTGTGAAATAAGAAAGATTGGAGATTAACATACAGAATCCGGTGGCTGCATAAAACAGAAAAACTGATAAGATGGTATTAAAAAAACAGGATGAGAACATGGGAACTTTGGGTTCATTTTGCAATCATCATGAAGCATCGGATGGCGACCATCAGAGGCCTGACTTCTCTCCTTGGGCTCAACCTGGCTGGCCACTGGGCTGACTGCAGCAATGCAAAGGACTGATAACTATATCATATCAGCTACAGAACTTGTGAGTGTGTATGAGTGATTGCAATAGCTCCTTAAGATTCTTGTATTTACAATAAATGCAGCGTATTGCCTTGTCCCTGAACAAGATTCTGCAGGTCTTTTCTTTTACAAGCATAACAAGGTCCATTAGGGAGTGCTGTTTGCCAGAGGCTGGGAATGGCCTTGGGGACGGATCACTTGATGATTACCTGTTCTATTCATTTCCTCTGAAGCACCTGACATTGGCCACTGTTGGAAGAGAGGATGCTGAGATAGATTAATCATTGGCCTGACCCAGTATGACCCATTTAGCTATATGCCAAACTCTTTGCAATGGGAGTGTTTCATCATTCAGATGTAGTCATTTTCCCCTCTCCCTTTTTTAACTTCTCTACTTCTTTCCTATTTTTATTCTATGCATTTATTTTTCTTCACCTTCAGTCTTTCATTTACTTTTTCTTTTAAATCAATTACTTTGAATCTGTTGTGTCTGTTTTACAAAAGACCCAAAGCTCTCTATGGAGTCTACACAAGAATTAATTCATCCTCTCTGATCAGTTCTATGGGAACAGAATGAGAATATGATTGCTTCCAAATATGGACTAGACAGTATGTTTTATAGCAATGAAGTATTCTTAAAGTTGGACTTCACTGGTGAAATCAACAGAATCCTGAGACAAACAGGTCAAAAAAAATATTGTGGCTGAAAAAAGCAAATATTTCATTTTTATCTACATTGGCTATGGTGGGTTAAGTCATATGGAAAGAACACAATGGAAAGATAGCCAACAGGAAACTAAAGGCCATCATTTCTTCACTACTTCAATTATTAGTTTCTAATAACCCATAAGAAGGCAGTGCTGAAAAAAGTACTAAGGCACCACACCTAAAGAATTGTGTGAAATCCTGGTTCCTAAGTAAAAGATGAGTACTGAGTGACTTGAAGTATGAAAAATAGGATTTCAGAGTCTATAATCTGGAGTCTTATCTGGAGGTAACTGTGCTTTACCCACACTTCTTACAACTTACAACTTAAAAAAAAAAAAAAAAAAAGAGGAAGTAATGGGGGTGATGGGTTGTGGGGAGAGAAGAGGAAAGGATTAATGGGGAAAAGAAGAGAGGTGGGGGAAAAAGATTAATTCTTCCTGTCCCCCACCCTCCCTCTTTTGCATATAATTACTCCCCCCCCAATAAATTTTAGCACTCTAATTAATATGAAGCATATTACCAAAGGGCTTGTGTACACTGGGGAATAGGATTGTAATTCAATCTTAGACTGTTGAATTACAGAATGTAAACGCAAATGATCACACAACAAATTCCTTGCTGGGGTCTGCTGTCCCCACTGCTCAATTACTTCCAGAAACACATTGCACTGTGGGTAGTAGGCAGGCAATCACCCTCAGCTCACTCCCTCACCCCTCTTCTCTAAAGGAGGAAAAAAAAAAATCAGGAAAAGCTTTCCTTGCTGTTTCTCTGCTGCAGTCACAAAAGAGAGATATAGTGCTGCATGCAGAGAGAGAGAAATCAATTAAAAACTTTCCCAGGCTGGAGGCAGGGGAGGAGCTATGTTGCTATGGTGTAGCAGACTGGAATAACAGGAAAAACAAGATTAGCGCTACTCTCTAGCGACACGGAACTAAATTCGAATTCTAGATTTCAACCTCAGTGCTACGTCACTTGCAGGGGTGGAGTTAGGTTGAATTCATGACTATTTAATTCATGCTTACTGCTCTGATACTGGAGACTGACAATGCAGAAGGTTGAGGTAAGCAGCACTAAGTCGAACTTCTCTGTCAGTGTAGACCAGGGCAAAGTCAACAACAGAGATTGCACATATGAAGCCCCTCAAAAAAATCAGAAAGGCATAGGGTTCATTTCCCTTCTCTAACACAGACATTCTATGCAACCTTGGACAGGTCATTTAAGGCACTCAACTCCTGGTTCTGCCTTAATCCTATAGCTGTAAAATGGAAGTAATAGCATTGCCCTACCTCCCAGGTATGTTGCAAGCGTAAATACATTAAAGATGTGATGCTCAGCCAGTTCATTACTGGGGGCCACATAAGTACTATGAGTCAATAGACAAAGGAAAATAAATATGAATAGAACACTGACTAGACAGATGGCCTGTACAATCTCTCATTATTTGGCAGGTATTATTAAAGTACTTTAATTGTTTTTAAGTTATAGGATATGTTAATGACACTATTCCTTTTTTTTCTTCTTATACTTCACCATCTCACAAGAGTCTTCTGGTTAAATAGCAGATATTGTAGAAGGTGGGCTCTTCACAGCACTGAGGAATATCACAAAAGGTTCCTTGCCACAACACTTTTAGACTTATTTATAGTATTTAATTTCACATTAGGTTCCATGAAACCTTCATATAAAAGAGTGAACATTTTTATTTCCTTCCCCATATGTTTATCTCACCACGTGTGGTGTTTTGCCTTAAATTAAATTGGTCAGCTTTTTAGAAAAGTTATCTTATCGTTTATCTGCACAGCATCTAGAAAAGTAGGACTATAGTATGGGTGGGGCATCTAAACACTTTATATATAAAACTGCAAGACATCCACAAGTTCAATAAATGACATAAGAACTCATTTCAAACATTTACCCACTGAGGCCCTAATACTCCAAATGCTTACATACACACGGAATAGTCCTATTAAAGAGAGAAGTACTATTGTTCATTAAGTAAGTATTTGCATAAGAATTCGCAAAATTTGATTTTGGTAAGAGGATCTTTAGAAAAGTGCAGTGACTGGCAAGTAAGTAATATACTTTTCATATTAGACTAAGAAAGGTAATACGACACACTATAAATCAGTTACCATATGCATTACTCCTGTAAGTCACCAGCCTATCTAGTAACTGTACTGCATTCAGCAGTCGGTATAAATCAAGTTTGGTGAGTGATACATCCAGCAGAATCAAGGTTCAGAAATTATAGGCTGTCTAGATTGCAGTATTATTCTCTCCTTCACTACTGGAAGCTTGAACTGGGTGCATGGAGAGAAGAGAGTGCTCCTCTTAGAAAGATAAATTAATTCGTTTTCAAAGTATGAGAGGACAATAGGGCCCATTCAAGCACCAGTCAGAATTCAGAGACAGTGAAGATCAAGTAGTATCTCTCCTGAATAATAATTGTTTCACCCTCACAGACTGAAAGCTCATTGTTCAAAGACTAAACAGTATGTTAGATTTTCTCAGCAATAGAAGAAAAAGCTCAAAAATATTTAAAATATAAAGGGAAAGAGGTTGGTTTGTTTTTTTTTTTTTTTTTAAAGAGTTTCTTAATCTAAAATGTCTCTACAATGCATTTGTATTTTAGAACATATATTTGGAAGGGAATTAAAAAGAGGGAGGGGAGGAGATCCTAAGCAAGTTTTTTAAAAAGTAATTCAAAAGCTGCATATAGGGTACATTCAAAGAACAAAAATATCACAATATAGAGATGCAAATGAGAATGCGAATGGGAATCTAGCATATCAAGCTTAAATCGACTTAATTTACAAGTGTAGACACACCCATAGGGAGTACAGTTAGTCATATACGTTACATTTCCTTCACTTTTGTTCGGCATTTCTAGTCACCAGCTGAGTTCCCCTTCCAGACCAATTTTCTTCTGAGCCCACACACTCTAGATCTGTGGTTGTTTAAAAACGTTATACATAGTTTTGTGTGGTTATTTAAAAGTTACAAAATAGCTGTTCTCTAGTATGCTCTTCCTTTCACTGAACACACCATTATTTCTGCATGGTTTCATCTGTTGAAAGACTTGTAAGTTAAATTACACAGCAAAAAAATTCCCACAACATGTGCTCTTTATTGCTTCTTTATGATGTATGAAGACCACCACAAAAGTTTATTCAAAAGAATCAAAAACTCTACTTGGTCATTTTTGCATTAGAAATATCAGTCCTAAATTCCTCTGCTTTTTGTTTGAAGATTAAAGGCATAATGGTAACACCTCAGAGGACTGAAAATTGAAGAGCAGCTTTACTAAGGGAAGTTGGGAACATTTAGATTGTAGGGCTATGGCCAAATGAGAATAAAGAGATGTGTTTGGGGGTTTTGTTCAAGCCTGCTTATCTCATGACAAAACAGGAGGGAGTACAATGCTCTGAAAGATCCATCATCCCTTCCAGCTGCAGCAGAAGTCTGGGAATGCTGCAACTCAGGTTTCAGTCTACTGTGTTGTTATCCCCATCGACTTGTTAAGTCCTGCAGTCCAGTAAAAATCTGGAATTCAACGCTTGAAATTTAAAAAGGTTAAACAACATATACTTAAAGAAACAGGAGGAGGAAAAAAAATCTCCAAAGCCCTTTGACATTCTAGAAGATCAGCAAAGGGTAAAAGTAAAACTAATCTTAAGGTTGTGGTTCACCTTTTTGACAGTCATATAAAACAATTTAAAATATGTTTTTTTTAGAATTTGTGTAAACCATTTTAGTTCCAATTTTCCTTTCCCAGTATAGTGTCTGACCTTTAATCAATTCACTGCTTCAAAAGTATGGTCTTGCATGTTTCCTTAGATTTACCTTTGCTTTTTGGAGTAACTCATTTGATGTTTACTTTATGCAAGTTGCTGCAAGGTTTGTGGAATTTACAGCAAGCCTTCCTTCTGAAAACTTAAGTAGTAGTCCCTAAGCAGTTTAAAAAGATTTAGCGTTTCCCTCATATTAGCTTCATATCATTTGATTCTCTACTAGAAGCCAAATAGTTTCAAATAAACTAAAGGCTAGTAGCTGAAATACCTTTAGATGAGGCACTTATAACTCCCTTGTTTTTATGTGGTCTGTATGTTCATATTTTCAGCTGGAGAGTGGTATGTAGGTTCACATTTTCATCTGGAGAAGGGGTGTTACTTCTGCCATGTAGAAATTAAGGAATTTGTTTCCATATTAATGGAATGAAATAAAATTAAGATATATTTATGCATTACCAGAACATGAGAAATATAACTGATAAGCAGTCCAGGAATTACTTTACTTATATTAATTCTGCTCCACAAAGTTGTACTGACTCGTCTCCTTTTAAAAAGTATTCTTGTCTTTTGTCTAGCTAGTTCTCTCTCATCAGGTTCTCAAATCTTTAAGACTTATGCTAATGCCTTTCATATTTCAGGCTAAAATCTTTTAGATCTAGAATTTAAGCGACGTTCATGTACTTTGGATTGATATAAAAAGCACCAGGAAAACATATATGCACATTTTCTTATACTCTTTTATTACTGATATTTTAGAATGCCAACAAAGCATATGCTATATGTATGTGTACTACACACACACAAAAAGGATCTTAAAAAAAACATTATTAAGGCAGGGCTTGACAAAATTAGCTCCCAGCTAGGCACCAGCAGTTTTATTTTTTGTTATCTGAGGGTGCTCCTTAATTGCATTTCTGTAGCAGAGTTAGTAGCGAGGCTACAAATCCTAGTTGCCATGGCAACCTGGTACCCGGGTTTTGTCGAGCCCCGTACTAAGGTTTAAAAGTCAAGCATTCAAAAGTTAGGAAGTACCAGGCTACCTGTGCATCCTTAAATCTTCCCCATTGTGAGTATCCATTCTGATGTCATCTTTAACCATATGATCACTCCTCCCCACTTCTACTTACCCAAAAAATTATCCCACATTCAGTGGACAGAATGGACCTGCTCTGGGGATGAATCAGGATTGGGTAGTAAAGGAGATTGTTGTGTCCAGGATCCATGCTTTATTTGTTCCAGAAAGGAGGAGTGCATTGAATGAGAGAGAGGACGGCAGAAAACAAAGGACAGATTCATGATTTAGGCCGCTGAACACTACCTTGGAAAACTGGATTCTATACCTGCCTCTGCAGCAGAGTTTCTATATGAGGCTAGGCAAGTTGCTTACACCACATTTTTCTGGGGCTCTGACTTGAGACCTTTTGCAGAAGGTCTAAGTACTCACAACTGCAACTAATGGTTTTAAGCTAAACATTGAATATGTTCATTGCTACATACTGTGGACACCAGCATCAGATCCTAGGTGTCTCACATTGGGAACCCAACATTACTAGATACTTTTGATCTTAATGCCTGTCTGACTGAATTCCCCATTGTAAAATGGGAATAAAATTCACTCATCTAACAGGGGTGCTGTGAAAAATAAATTAATGTTCATAAAACAGAGACTATAGGGGTAAGTGCCACAGAAATGCCCAAGGGGAAATTAATAATTCTGGCTTCAGAGAAGGCTTTCAATTATGGACATTAAATCAGGCCTGGGGTTCCAAGGATAAAACAATATTGAATAGCTGATCACTAAGTGAGCAACATCCATCCTGTGTCCTGAAAGGGACAGGAGTCTTATGGGGGAAAATAGCATGTGATCACGTAATTAAAAACTGCAACATGATACAAAGATATCAAAGTACAGTTGCACAGGCACCCTCAACTGTGGGATTTCCTAATTTCTGAATGTTTGACTCTGCAACATTAATGTTATTTTAATGTAGTTTGTATATATCATTTCTTAATTTAAAAAAAAGGAAACTGGGGGGGGGGGGGGCCCACCATTTCCATCATACTGACACCAACTTGGGCCATCACCAGTGTTGGGACCTTTACATTCACCACATAGACCTCTGCCACCTGAGCTAACAGAATAAGAGATGGACGTAGGGGGGTTGTAATTCTCTGTGTAGACCAGCACTAGATGACAAGGAGACACTGCCAAAGATTTTAACAGATATTTGCTGACAACAGAAGAGTAGTGTCAGGAATCTTGAGTTCCCAGAATGCACCTAAATGCATATCACTACGTTGTATACAACAGCTGTCATTTGTCTGACTCATTTTTAAAGTACTATGCAGGTGAATTTCATTAGCTGATTATTTAATACCCAAGATATACAATACTTAACTTAAACGCAGTCTGTCCACTAGAAAAGAATAACCAACAATATTAACATTTCAACAATATCTGGCATCATCAAATCATCAAAAAAGCAATGTGGGAAAAATTAGATATCTAATAGCCTCATCTTGGAACCTTGCCCAAAGGGAAGAAAATCATAATAAAGCACATAAATACAGATTCATTAACAAACAAAAAATACACCTATGATTATTTCTGAAAAGTGTTTTAATAGTTGTAGTTTGGGTTCTTAGTGAAATCAGATGGTATGGTTCTTGTTTCAGTATAGTCTAATACTACCAAATAGAATAGAAAAAAAAAATGAGATATAATCTAATAATTAGTTGTAAGAGCCATAGAAATGAACTATCCCTGCACTCCAAACATACACCACTTTGGAAGAACCACAGCTTTGCTGAATTTCCACCACACTTGGGCATGATAAAATTAAGACATTATAACAAAGGTCTTTAAGCTGTGTTGAAGCAATTACAAATCATGTGTTTATTACAAGAATCTGTCTACACACTTGGCAAAAAATCTTGACAAATGGTCATATGGGGAAACGCCAATGGTATAGGAGCTTAATGATGGCCCAGAAATTTCTCTTTTGTGCATAAGCTGTTTAAGCAAGAGCTGTATGAAATGTAAATACTCATATACCAAGCCATGATGTGTTATTCTCTCTCTGAAAACATTTGGAAGCTATTAGTAAAACATCATGTTTAGGATTTAAATAAAAGTGGTCCTGCGGTTGACTGTAATGTTTTCTGGAAAGTCCTGAAAGGACACAATCCTGCCTTGTACTTCAGTAATGAGATAGGGAAGGGGTACTTAGCAATTGCCCAAACATTCCAGTCACACTTCCTTTTTCAACCAGGCATGAGGAAATCAAAACCAGCTACCACCCCCAAGGTGCCAGGCATATGACACAGAGCTGTATGCCAAAGGCAGACTCTTGGCACTGCAAACCAAAACATCTTGATATCTTCCCACTCTCATATACAGAGTGAGCAGGAGTGGAGACACAACAGATCCTTATGGCACCTCGCACACCAGAAACATTGTTGCAGATGAACAGTTCCAGTTCATATAGTTATCGCAATCCCCGTACTTTGTAGCATATGGCATGTTCTGAATTTGGCAATACATTAGTTAATGAACATGAGCAAATGTGATCATGTTATGCCTGTACTGTGCTCTTTACATTTAGCTCCCTGCAGATTCATAAAATGCTATTAAGATGATCCAGCTAGTTAAAATATATTTTTTAAATTAAATAAAATAAAATAAAAAGCCCTAACCAGAGAAAGACCAGGATACCTTCAAGACATTCAACTTTAGCTCAGCCCAAATGTGTGTTTACTCTGACAGCAGCCATTGTTTAATAAATCTCATCATTATGTATTAGGCCACAAATACTGCTAACCCAGGTCCTACAATGTGTAACGTGTTTTCATTTTACATCCCTCTCAGCTCCTCACTCTTCACTTTAAATATTTTTCCCCAAAGCGTAATTCTATTATAGACTCAGACTCTAAGGTCAGAAAGGACCAATATGATCTAGTCTGGCCTCCCAGACAATGCAGGCCAAAGAACATTACTTCTAACCTATGAATGAGTTATTAAATCATTAAAGTTATAATGAGTCCTTAAATCATGGTTCAAGACTAAGGCACAGAGAATTCACCAGCAAGTGAGCTGTGCCCCATGTTACAAAGGAGGGCAAAAAAAAAGTCCTAAAGCCTTTATCAATCTGCTTTGCAGGGGGAATTCTTTCCCGACTCCAAATTTGACAATCGGGTAAACCCTGAACATGTGGACAAGACTCACCAGTCAGATACCCAAGAAAGAATTTTCTGTAATAACTCAGAACCCACCCCATCAAATGTCCCATCTCAGGCCATTGGCGTATCCAGCACCAGTAATCAAAGACTGGTCAACTGCAAACTAGGCTGCCCCATCATACTATACCTCCATAAATGTATTAAGTTCAATTCGGAAGCCAGCTAAGTGTTTTGCCCCCACGCGCCCCTTGGAAGGTTGTTCCAGAATGTCACTCCTCTGATGGTTAGAAACCCACTCTGACACCTGACTAATATCTGAAAAATTATCATTGCTTCCTCTAGTTTCCCCTTATATTAGGGTTCTTCCATTTGTTTCTTGATGATCTATTTTTATGTTACTTGTATCCATCGTATAGTGTTCAGCACCCTGAACACCTCCATGGGGTGCAAGGGAATTTACTAATGTAACTGTAGCCAGCTGGACTTCTTGAGACTAGACGCTAAGATAGAAGCTAGACTTCTGCATTGCCTATTTGTCAGGCCAGTTTTTTAGAGACCATTTTTAAAAGATACCAAGCTCTATCTCGCTTTTCTAAGTACTTATATGGGTACAATCATGTTTTGTGCTGAAGCCTTATTGATTTGGTAAAAGATTTTATTATGTGTCTCTTTCTCAGCAAAAACTACTAGCGACATCAGTGAAAGCTCTAGGTAAGGATCTTAAGTGCCTCAGGGTACATCTAGACTGCAAAAACCTGTAGCAACTAGTCTCTGAGCCTGGGTCAACCAACTTGGGTTCATGGGCCTGGTGCTATAGGGCTAAAAATAGCAGAGTAGATATTTACATGTCGGCGGGACTCTCGACTTTGAAACCCTGCAAAGGGGTGGATTTCAGGGGTCAGTACCCAACCAGAGTGGGAATGCCTATTCTGCTATTTTTAGCCCTGTAGCACAAGCCCTGTGAGCCTGAGTCAGGCTCCAAATAGAGCCCTGAGCAGATTAAAAAATGTGGATCGGTATCTGATCTGTATCCACTCAGTGTCCATCTCCATTAGATCCACATGCCAGGTTTACTGTGTAGCCTCACCAGCATATGCACCTGGGCTTGGGCTCACTCAGTCAAAATGCTGGCCTTTGATTGGCTGATTCCCCACATGGGCCCTGCCCACTTTTTCTTTTTCTTGTTTGCAGTTCACACACTGTTTACTCTTGACAGCACAGCACTGATTGACAGCACAGTGCGCAAACCACGAACAAGAAAAGGAAAAGTGGGCAGGGCCCACTTAGGGAATGAGCCAATCAAAGGCCAGCATGCTACTGAGTGAGCTCACCAAAGGCTAGCATGCTGACTGACAGTCTGAGAGACTCTGATTGGCTGGTAGACCTCAATGAGAGCTGAGCTGGGGTTGGCTGGAGCGCTTCCTTTTTTCCCCTGTGTGCTGCTGATCAGGATCACAGAATCTGCATCCGCGCTCCAAGCTGCAACAATGGGTCTGCAGATATCTGCACCCGCATCCTTGGATGTGGATACCCATAGATCTGAAGCATATACTCACAGATCTGCAGGACTCTCGCTCCAGAAACTACTTCCTGATGCATTTTTATTTGGAGATGAGGGGTGCATTGTTTGTTTGGTTTTTGCAGGATAGATGTATTTTAAGAGTCATTCTGAAATGTAAAATCTAAACTGTGAATCATGCAAAGCTAGTGCCTCTCCTCTCTGGAGCACCTTCCACAACAGTAATTGAATGCAATGAAAGACTCAGTGAAAGTCCAAAGGAATGTAGAGTTTTTGCTTCCACAATAAATTACTGAAGTTGTTAACCAAATAAGCCAGAGACATTTGTAGAAAAAAAATTTGCATGAGCAAGTTGGAATTTTGCTTTAAAAGCACAGTGCATTTCGCCTGGGCAAAGATGTTTTAATATTTTAGTACCTATTTTTTAGACATAAAAGTAACTCTATATTCAAATAATTTTTCTTCTGCTTTGGCAAGATTCATACTAGATTCATAGCTTATAAATAAAAGCTGGATTTTTTTTCTACAGTAAACAGACTGGCAACACTTTTTAAGTGAGTGGATTTCCCCAAGTTTTATTTGTCTTCAGTCTATGAGATTCCAAATATTTACAAGGGAGGTATTAAAATAAATAACAGGACTGAATTTGACCTGTTCTTCTCAAGGATATCACATCTTCATATACTACCATATTTTTATTTACTTACTTTTAATGGCATGTGCTAGCCAAATAGGACTAAATATAAAAAAATATATATTTTCATGGAAGCAGGCATGATGTTAATAAAGAAGCCTTACCACAGACGAGCACTATTGACCATTAAGAATTGGGTCAATTTTGTAGGTCTTTAAAACCTGTCCAAATCAAAAAAGAGATATGATGTTCTCAGTCTAAAAAAGCAAAAAGATAATGTAGTTAGATAAAAGCAGGGGATGTCCACAGGGGCAACACACACACCTGAGATTTTGGTGTTTTGAGTCTTCTATATTTTCAAAACTCTTCTCCCAGCAGACATAAAGCCACTAATGTATCACATCTTCCATGTAATTTCAGAAAGCCTTGTTAAGTTTATGTGCTTTTGAAATCTCATTTACTACCAGAATCTTATTTTGTGTGTACACACCTGGTCCCCTTCCAGCAAAGAAATTCATTAACCAAAACTAGAAATGCTGATTTCAGTGTCCAAAGTTCGTGCTGCTGCAGAAGAACAGGCATCTTATCTTTTTAGTATTCTTGTATTTTTATGCCATAGACAATATCCTCAAATATAAGCACCATGATCGGCCCCCTCTGAAATAAACGATGGAAATTATGTCTACCTACATTTTAATATCCTCATCAAATCATAAAATATAACAAATTATCTTCCATTTTAGGTGCATTTACCTACTTGATAGGCGACAATCACATTACATGACTGATTTTTATATTTTCCTTTCTCTCTGTCAGCGAACTCATAATTCAATTTTATTTCTTGTAGTATAGCGAAACAGAAGTGGTGCTACAGAGCTCCTCTTCAGAAAGAGACAACAACTGTTCAGGTATTACCTACTACTCTATAAGGTCGAAGACAAATCAAACACTATTCCAGGGCTCCCCTCCCCCCCTCCCAATCCTCAGTAGATGCTGGGGGGTGCAGTCAGCAGGTGCCGGGGCGGGGCCAGCAAGGGAAAGAGCTGCCATCCACGCGTGGCTCTTGCGACCTCAGGCCCTGCTGGGGAACGGGGCCAGCAGGCGAGAGCAGCCACAGTGCACAGGCAGCTGTGCTGAGTGGCACCACAAAGCCAGGAGCCCTTTGTGCTGCTCAGAATAGGCTCACATGCCATCTTTGGCACATGAGACAGAGGTTGCCAACCCCTACACTATTCTCTGCCACAATTAGTATCTTAAAAACAAGTGAGAGACAATGTGAACCTGAAAACTGGTTTAGACAATCAGAAGTTACTTGAACTGTTAAATGAGACAATAGATGCTTCCTCCCTTTTCAAAAAAAAATATTTCTTTACATTATTTCAGACTTGCTGCAGAGACTCTTCCCCAGCATTAAAATAGTCTCCAAGCCAGAGATGGTTTCCATTTTAGTTCAGTATCACAGACAGACTGAAAAACTTAGAGGACTTTCAAAATAGAAAAATTGTATTCCCAATTTACTGGTTAATTTTCTATGGTTTGATTAAGAGAACACAATAACTAGATTCCTTTGCTGTACTCACTGATAAGATGAAGACAAAAAACACTGCCCATAAACTTCCCAATCTCTACATCTTCCCCTTTGACTTCTCCAGTTCGACTCCTTCTGACCCCAAAGGTATCCGATACCCTGCTGTACATCTCTAAATATAAAACTACTCTCTTGTCAAAGCCTGAGGCTGGAATGCCCGGTACAGTCAGAGTCTTTGCCAAGCCACGGAAACGGAGCTAAGAAAACTAGTATTTGCAACTACGGGCATTCTTTTAGCTCAGTTCCAAGCTGAACTAGAAGGGTTGTGGAGCGAAGGGGGAAAATGATCTTCTGAAAACAGCAACTCTCAGAAACCCTATTTAAATATTCTGAGATGCACACTTGTATAGTAGTATAAAAGACTGCAGGAAATACCAAAGGGCACCTTTGCAAAGCTTGTCCACATATTCTTCTTCAGTCCTACCCAGGAGGAGACTGGAAAAGAAAATTGTAGTAGTCAAGCAGGGGCACCACAACATAGTGACCAGAGAACTTGTCTGGCCGTATGTGCCTCCTGGACACCTGAGCTAACCATTTCACTATAACAACAACAATTGACCCTCTATTTCAGTGGTTTTCAAACTTAGGGTTGGGACCCATTACTGGGTCAGAGACCCTCAGGCACTGGATCGCAGCACCCCCTGCTGCTGGTACCAAAAGACTGAAAAACATTGCTCAAAGATAAATGCACTTATGCATTTATGCACAGGCATAAAGGATTTTTTTCAACTGGGTCCCAAGAAAAAGAGTTTGAAAACCACTGCTCTAGAGACATGCATCTTTGAACTCACAATGATTTTAAAGGGGGAATCCACTACCCTGAAGCTTTTTTACTTATGTACACTGGATAGCCCTTTTGAGGGACAAGTTAGATAACAGACAAATTATTATATAGGAAGTATGCTGCGATTCTTCAAAAAGAATGGCTAATATGTTGGTCCACATCTTTCATCCTGACTGTTCTCTTATAGTTTATGGGATTCCACATAAAAATGGTAAAAAGCATAATGCAATGTTTCTCAAATATAAGGAATTTAGCGTTATGCCATTTATTGGTTTACCACATAACACAAAGTTTTGATTTACACCTAGCCCATTATGTGTTCATATAATTTTAGTGAAATGTCACTGTTTTCATCCTAAATATTTACTTTTTGCAGGGGTTCATAAAAGCCACAACTATTTGCTCTTAGAAAAAGCTTATATAGTGTCATATTGGAAGTGGTTTCTAAAATTTCAGAAGTAAATTATTGTCTTAACAATGAAGTTTAACCAAACATATTAAAATAAGTGGAAAAAAGCCAAAATAATTTTCACTATTAGAACAATTATATCAAGCGTTTGCAATGAAAGAAATCCAAAAATAAAATACGAGTCCAATGCTGAAATATAGGCCAAACACCAAATTTCAGTACTGGTCCTTAAATTAATATAGCATTACTGAACTGAATCTTGTTTTTCTCCTAGCCACAATCCAATAAAAAAGGAGTAAGAAAACTTACATGACCTAAAACATATACTAACAGCATACACTGAACTTAGTATTTTTTTTTAAATGAATAAATAAAATACAAGCTATTCTGCCACAGTCACATAAATAGTGAAGTACAGCCAACGTATTAAATAATGGATAATCCCATGGTTCTTAAAAGGTGATTATAGGCTAAAATATCAAAAATCATTGATCACATTCTTTGGATTAATATTGAATAAAGAAATCTACAGGCAGTTCTACTTTAAATTCTCTAGAATTATAAAGTAAAACTGGTTATGACATCAAAAACATAAAACATACTATGAATGTTAGAGATAGCACTACATTATATACAAAATATTAAAAGATACATATAAGTAATAGTGGTAACACAGCAGTGTTTTATGAGGCAATAACTCAGTTGAGTTGATAAAGTTCAAGATCATTGCTTTAGCAGTTTACTAGCCAAAGCCCTGGATTATTGCTGAGAAAGCACATTATGGTACTCCCTTTATTGTTAGTATGCTGTATATCTTTAATTCCCCCCCCCCCCAAGCAATAACAACATTTTATTTATACACAAGAAAGTGTATATCTATAGGGAGTGTGGAAGAAGAACCTGCTATAGAAAACAAGGCACAATAATGGTTATATGCTATAGGTTATCAACTGGAATGGCATTTTATCGTATAAAATACTTAGAACTAAGGAGACAGGAGTGGCAATCAGAAAATCAGATACAGAAGTCCAAAAGAAAAACACCACATCACTTAAATTATTCAGTGATTAGCGTTTACAATAGCTTAAATAAAATTCTAAAGCTCGTACCTGAGGGAAATTCAAATGGCCTAGTCTTTAAGGCATTTCAGAAAAAAAGTACTTTTTTTTTCTTGTTATCCCATCAGTCCAACAACAGTACCCCCCCTCATTCCTACTACTGTTAGTGACCATATTCTTCACATTCCCAGCATGCAGTGTAATGCAGAGGAACAGACAACCTTACTAGAATGACTGACTCTCCATTCTTAAAAAAAAGTTACTACATAATTAATGGATGTATGAAGCGCTTTGTGTAAGCTCAAAACATTTTCTGTATTTTCTGTATCACCAACAGAAGTTGGCGCAATAAAAGATATTACTCACAAACCTTGTCTCTCTAATTAATGGGTGTGTCAGAACTGAATTTAAAAAAAAAAAAAATCAAAACTCCAGTCCTGCAATCAGGTCCACATGGGAAGACCACCTGTTTATTCACACCACTTCATATGGGGTTCTGCATGAACACAGGGCATTGATCAGGAACTAAAAAATAGGGTCAAATGTCTGAGGTCCTATACATCAATAAAAAGCATTCATTTTTAATAGAAAACCATAATGTCCCACATATTGTTTGCATAATGCCTGGAAGAGCTAAATAGTACAGTAATGTTAACAGCCTAAACAAAAACGGCATTTAAAACATTGTAGAGTATTTTAAAACTCTTCACAAATGGCAGGTTTTTGGGTTTGGGGTTTTTTTTAAATATAGCATGCAGCATTAACTAAAACTTGTAAAAGCATGACAACTTCCTTTTCTATTGAATGTATTCCCTTTCCAGGACAAAGCAATTTGTTTGTCCTTTGTCTTTCTAAAAATTAAAATTTGTGTAGTGTATGTTTCCTAAAGGCATGATATTGTAATATATCAAAATTTGAAAACTAAAAATCTACTCTGAATTCTCAAAGAGAATGAATTTTGAGATTAAGAAGGTTATAGAACTATAATTTTACCAAATTCATATAAAGCATGAGATAAGTGTTTCTGCTATGGAAAAAGGTTTCAGACCTGAAATGAAGCACGCAGAGGGAAGGGATTAGTACCGTTTCTTTGGTACCTCAAGAGGCTACTACTTTAAGTGTAAGTGTAGTAAATCACTGGGGATGGACAAATTTGTTCTGAATTACCTCTAATTTGATAAAAACAAACAATACATAGGAGTTTACAAACATTTGTCTCCTACGAACACTGATATCAGTGATAGATAGACTAAGGTAGAAGTGCTGTTCTACTTAAATTTCATATGCTCTCAACTACTTTGAACAGATTGAAAATGGTGTTCTCACTATTCGGAAAATAAGAAAGTGACTATTTTAATTCTTATACTTTTAAAACTGTTTGTTAGATAGTAAAAATGTAAAGTAAACTAGCAATGATATCTGTTTAGCATTTATGTATGCTAGTACAAATACCTAGTAGTAGTACTTGTAGAAAGTAAGAAGAAACAAGTAAAGGTGGAGGTAAACGCGAGTTTGAACAAGGCCTTAACAGTGAGGAATCTATAATTGATGCGACTGTTAAAAGATTGTATTATCCATAATGGACAACTAGATATGGAAGTATCTGGCTTGTGCAATTAGAAATACATTTAAGAGTAGAAATGCAGATATGCTCTGTCCTTAACACTGTGGCAGGTGAAAATACACACACTAGTGCAGTTTGCTAACTATTCCTAAAAGACTCTGGACTTCAATTGCTTATTTTAAACAGGGAGTTTGATGTAAAACCACTGTTTTCTACAAAGTAACACTTACATTTACTTATAAAAACCATATCTATGGCCAAGGATTTTGTTTTTCTATTATTCCAATTCTCTTGGTAGAGAAACTGGAGACTGAGATGATATCATTCTCTCCTGTCAAGTTATTCTGAAACCTCCTACAATTATTTTTGTAAATTTAGAGCTCCTCCATAGAGTTCCTTGCTTCAGGTCTGCCCAACCTATGGCCCACTAGAGCATTTCATAAGGCCCACAGCCTTCTTAAACAGAACAGACTAATGGCTGATTCATTAGACTTTTGTCATGTTACATCATTTAGTTTAGGGTCTAAAAATATGTATACAGACCAGACCGTACAGAGAGGCAACCTTTCTATATACATATGAAACAAGCTAAACTTAAAATATAAGACACTATGGAGGACTTTAAATCTTATTAAAATATACAGAATCTGTGTGGCCCACATAAGATTGTGTTTAGGTTTCTGTGGTCCTCCTGTGTAATCAGATTAGGCATGACTGCCTTACGGTATGTCTACGTTGTGTCTGGGAGCATGCCTTCCAGCCTACATCAACCGACCTGTGCTAGCATACAACAGATAATTGTGTACATGTTGCAGCAGGCCCTGCCCCTTCCCTAGGTTTGAGAACCTGAGCACCAACTGAGGCCACAGTGTCAGAGCAACATCTACACAGCTTCTTTTCAGCAATCCAATGTGGATCTGGGCTGGGGAGCTTGATACTGGATGCAGTTGAGGGTTAGGGTTATGTTTGATCAGTCTCATCCCTCTGCTCATAGAATACTTTAACATGATCATGATAGCTGGAGCCAAACATCCAGAAAGTCTACCTGAAAGTTCCATAGAATGACATTTGGAAGATGGGATTCAACCTTTCTTTTTTTGATCAATTAATCATGAGGCTGCTGGTTACACGGAGTTTTCGAACAACCTCCTCCCCTCTCCCCTCCCGCCCTAGTAAGCTCTTAATAGTTTTTGCACTATGTCAGAAGCTTAGGATATCTGCACCTAGAAGTGTTAGTCTTTTTTGTTTATTTTTTGTTGTCTGAGCAAATGATGAGGCCTCATTGCCATACTTTTCTCTGTATTCTTTGATGGTATCTTCAACAACTTGTACACAATATTCTGCAACATTTTTACAGATACAGAGATCACTGGTATTAACTAGGACTATTTCTTCCCATGGGGTTGTTTGGGCATGAAAAATGACTATAATCAGCTATTTAATATTAATTCTTTTAGCTTTTATTTTCACCTGTATTTTTGGAGCACTTACATTCAGGGCAACATATTTCAAGAATTTCTTTTCATGGATCATTCTGTGCTACACTGTTAGTAAAAAGGAAGTTTGTAACTTTCTCATTGAATTCAAGAATCCACATTGAATTTTTAATTGCATAAACACGATTGATTTAGGAGCAGCCTCTGTTCATCTTCAATACCCAAAACATGGAAAAAATCTATATGATGCTTAGGAGTGGCTGGAAGACCAGGAACACAGATTTCATTTATCCTTACAGATACATTTTGATAGCAATGCTGTCATCTATACTGTCTCCCTGGCTGGATCATATTTAATGTTTGGTGCTTCCACATCAATAGAACAAGTTCCATTCAGTGGCACATTTGACCTTAAAGAATCCATAGAAACGCATTTTCTGGATTTTTTGAGATGAGAACAAATTATATCTTGCTACAGACTTGGATAATTCTAAAATGAAGACCAAACACTGGAATCTCTTCTACAAAACCATCATCCAGCACGTTCTTCCCTCTGGGTGGACTTCACAAAAAAGAGGAAATCCATCTACCACACACACTTTGCTTCCCTACAGAAGAAAAAAGACAACAAACTGTCTAAGCTCCAATACACCACAAGGGATAACAGCACCACCTTTAACCCACCCAACAACATTGTTAATCTTTCATGCTACAGACTTACCGCAGCAGAGGAATCTGTGCTGTCTCGGGGACTTTCTTTTTGCCCCACCACCCCCCACACATAAGATACAATTCTGCAGTGACCTCGAGAACTGCTTTCGCCGTCTCAGACTCCAGGAGTATTTCGCCACCACCAATGTAGAACGCGATGACCTTCAGATACCCTCCTCCCAACATTGCAAGAAAAAGTATTCAACGTGGACGCCTCCTGACGGTCGGAACAACAGACTAGACTTCTATAAAGATTGTTTCCGCCACCAGGAAAGGGTTGAAATTCTGGACAAACAACATAACTTACACCATAACCTCAGCCATGCAGAGCGTAATGCCCTCCAGATCCTCAGAAACAACTCTGACATTATTATTAAGGATGCTGACAAGGGAGGCGCCGTCGTCATCATGAATAAATCGGATTACGATCAGGCTTATAAACAGCTGTCCAATAGAACATTCTACAAACCACTCCTCTCTGACCCCACTGAGGAATACCAAAAGAAACTACAACACCTACTCAAGAAACTCCCCAAAGCAGCACACGAACAAATCAAGACAGACACACCACCAGAACCCTGTCCAGGGATAATCTACTACCAAAAATACATAAAAGAGGAAACCCCGGACGCCCCATCATCTCAGGCATTGGCACGCTTACAGCAGGATTATCTGGCTATGTGGACTCTCTCCTAAAACCCTATGCTATCAACACACCTAGCTATCTGAGAGACACTACAGATTTCCTGAGAAAAATCCAATCCATTGACTGTCTTCCAGAAAATACCATCCTGGCCACTATGGACGTAGAGGCTCTTTACACTAACATCCCACACAAGGATGGATTACAAGCTATTAGAACCACCATCCAGGATGATGACACAGCTAAACTTGTGGCTGACCTCTGTGACTTTGTACTCACCCACAACCATTTCAGATTTGAAGATAATTTATACCTTCAAGTCAGTGGCACTGCTATGGGTACCCGCATGGCCCCACAATATGCCAACATCTTTATGGCCAATTTAGAACAACATTTCCTCATGTCTCATCCCAAAGCACCTCTACTTTTCTTACGCTATATTGATGACATCTTCAACATCTGGACCCATGGTAAAGATGCCCTTGAAGATTTCCATAGAGATTTCAACAATTTCCACAACACAATCAAACTCAGCCTGGAATACTCCACATAAGAGATCCACTTTCTGGACACTACAGTGCAAATTAGCGATGGGCACATAAAGACCACCCTATACCGTAAACCTACTGATCAGTATAGTTACCTACATCCCTCGAGCTTTCATCCTCGACACACCACACGATCCATTGTGTACAGTCAAGCCCTAAGATATAACCGCATTTGCTCTGACCCTTTAGACAGAGACAGACACCTTCAGGATCTCTACCAAGCATTCTTAAAACTGCAGTACCCAGCCGCAGAAGTGAAGAAACAAATTGACAGAGCCAGACGGGTACCCAGAAGTCAACTACTGCAGGAGAAGCCCATGGAAAACAACAACAGAACGCCACTGGTCACCACCTACAACCCCCAAGCCAGACCTCTTCAACACATCATCAAAGATCTACAGCCTATTTTACAAGATGATCCCTCTCTCTCTCAAGCCTTAGGAGCCAGACCTCTCCTTGCTTTCAGACAGCCCCCTAACCTTAAAAGGATACTTACCAGCAACTATTGATCATACAACAAACACTAAAGCAGGAACATATCCCTGCAACAGACCACGCTGCCAACTTTGCCCTCATATCTACACTGAAGACACCATTACAGGACCTAATCAAGCCACCTACTCCATCAAGGGCTCGTTCACCTGCTCATCCACCAATGTGATTTATGCCATCATGTGCCGGAAATGCCCCTCTGCCTTATATATTGGACAGACAGGACAGTCTCTGCGCCAAAGAATCAATGGACACAAATCTGACATCAGAAATTGCAACACTACAAAACCAGTAGGGGAACACTTCAATCTCCCTGCTCACTCCCTTGATGACTTGTTAATAGCTGTGTTGAAACAGATGAATAACAAATCACAGCTTCAAACAGAAACTGCAGAACTCGAACTTATATGCAAATTTGACTCAGTTGTCTTGGGGTTAAACAAGGACTATGGATTTTTCTCTCATTACAACAGGTGATTTGACCTCACCTTCCTCTATGTGCTGTTCCCCAGTGTTTGAATCCTAACATCTCTTTTGATTTGCTGTTACAGCCTGACCTGATCCTATGTCATACACTCCCCTGCATTTAATTTCCTCTCATTCTGTAAATTTCCCATCTTCAAAGCGTCTGACGAAGTGGGATTTTCTCCCACAAAAGCTCATGCGATAAATAAATCTGTTAGTCTTTAAAAGTGCCACAGGACTCTGTTGTCTTACAAACATTGAGTAAGCTAAAACAATAAATACAGTCAGTTTTATACCACTTCCTTGAAATTATGGCATGATAAATTCATACACTGATATTTGGTAGTGACCTACTTACCTTTATAGTATTGACCAGCAACAAGGTTGTTCCTTTCTTTCAGATATTATCATTAGCCATGTGTCACATATATGCTATACAATGAAAAAGAGGTCTCTTTTCTCTACCACAATCCTAATTATACTTTGACCTGCTTCTCCCCAATTTCTAAATCAGGCACTTCCCTTTTACACCTGTTCTGTCATTTCTCATTATCTCCAACCTCATACCTATAACCTTCCCTGACCTCAACTTCTCCATCTCCCTGTTTTTTCTCATTCCATCATTCACCCTGTCCCCCCACCAAATCTAGCCTTATTTACAACCTCAAATTCAGCACCAAGAATTCCACTCCATTCTTGGTGTTTACACTCTTCCAGTATCTATTGACTCACATTCCCCCTGAATCATCATGGAGTCAAACGGAGAGAAATCTAAAGGAACTAAAAAAAGGGTCTTTGCCCACCACCTTCTCATCATGTTTGTTGTGCTCGCTGAATTGCCTCATATCTGTTTAGAGCAAAGTGGTTCTCAGAGTCAGAAATGAACAAAGTATCCCAGGTGTGTATGAACCAGAATCACACCAGGGTGATGAACCAGAAGCACACAGAGAGGGACCACAGAACCTCCTTTACTCATTAGGTCCCATAATCTTTTTCCTTTGAAATCCATCCTTTCCCCTTTATTCTACTGCTAAAACCCTCATCTATACTTGCTTTCATTATGCTTAATGATTGTTTAGCTTCTCCTTTCTTGGTTCCTGGGTTTTTGGTTTCTTTTAAACTTCTTGCCTCACAGCCAAATTTACTATAAACACAGCTTCAAAGTAGTCATCTTCTATTACTCCTCTGACCAATTTTATTTAGCTTCCCATTTGGAAGCTTTCTCATGGCACATCAAATATAGACTTCTTTCCCTCTAGACTTTGTTCAAACTCACACTTACCTCCACTTTTACTTGTTTCTTCTTACTTTCTATAAGTACTACTACTGCATATTTGTACTAGCACTACATAAATGCTAAACACTTTTTGTTGCCAATTTTGCTAAATCAGCAAACACGTTTCATATGTGACATTTACCTACAGTACCTCTTTTGCAATATTTAAGCCATAATGGGAAAATTAAAGCAGAGAGTTACAAGGTGTTACATACAAACTAACTGGCTCACGTCATTCAACACACCCGATTAGTGTATTTGCCTCTGTAATGGAATAAATCTTTTTTGCTTTTGAAACAAACCCTCCATATTTAATAACAATGATCCAACATGAAAAGTCTTTCATTAAAAAGCTGATAAGGCATCTTGAACACACAGAGAAGTTCAGACATTAATCTGAAAACCATCACTGGACACATACAGCTACAAAGAAAGTCACACACTGTTTCACAGTCTCTACTACTGTGGAAAACAAGAGCTACCCAAATTTCACAAGTCACCAACTGCAAGATCACAGTCTGTTATCACCTGAGGCAGTGACAGAAGACAGAGGGGAAAAAACAACTAAGGCTATGTACACACGATCAGATTAAAGCGCAACATGGCAATCGCGCTATAAAAAACACCTGACCTTTATTGCGGGAGAGCGCGTACACATGTCGCTCCTTGCAACGCAACAGAATTCTTTGCAATATCGCGGTGTAGCGCAATGAATTCTGGGAACCCATAGTTTAATTTTCCCTGAATCGGAGCTTGGAATCATGGGATGAAGGAAAGGAACGCAAAGCGCCATGGGAAACTCTGTTTCCCGTGGTGCACTGTGTTCCCCTTTCGTCTTCCTCGTTGCCAATAGCAACTCGCGCCTATTTTCAACAGTGCAGTGACGCACTACTTGCGAGCAATCACAACAGCGACAGCATGGATCCTGCTCTGATCTCCACTGTCGCCTTCAGCATTCTAAATGCATCTCGGCTGGTTGCTCAGTACGCAATGAGCTCCGACTCAGACGAGGACGCTGAGGAGCAGGGGCTGATCGATGCCATGCAGAGCAACAGCACCGCATTGCTCAGCTCCTTCACCGATCATTTGCACATGGTGCAACGCCATTTCTGGTCACGAGAGATGAGCACCGTGTGGTGGGATCGCATTTTTATGCAACTGTGGGATGACGAGCAGTGGGTACAGAACTTTCGAATGCGGAAAGCAACCTTTCTGGAACTGTGTTCAGAGTTGGCCCCTGCCCTGCGACGTAAAGACACCAACATGATCAGGCCTAACCGTGGAGAAGCGTGTTGCAATTGCTGTCTGGAAGATGGCGACTCCTGACTCCTACCGGTCGGTTGCAAACCAGTTTGGAGTCGGGAGGTCCACCGTCGGATTAGCCCTCTCACAAGTCTGCTGAGCCATCAATCGTGTTCTGCTACGGAGGACGGTGACGTTGGGAAATGTTCGTGAGATTGTGGACGGCTTTGCTGCCATGGGATTCCCTAACTGCGGGGGAGCCATAGACGGCACACACATCCCTATTTTGGCTCCAGACCATCTCGCGACCGAGTACATCAACAGGAAGGGCTACTTCTCCATGGTGCTGCAAGCACTTGTGGATCACAAGGGG
Organism: Pelusios castaneus; assembly: GCA_007922175.1. Lineage (NCBI taxonomy): Eukaryota > Metazoa > Chordata > Testudines > Pelomedusidae > Pelusios > Pelusios castaneus. Next base: position 31,128,620 of record ML685769.1, on the reverse strand, counting down.
CGTTTTACAGACATCAATGCTGGGTGGTCAGGAAAGGTGCATGATGCCCGCATTTTCAGGAACACTGGTCTGTACCGGAAGTTTCAAGGGGGTACCTTCTTCCCTGATCAAAAAATTACAGTGGGGGATGTGGAGATGCCCATAGTCATCCTCGGAGACCCAGCATACCCACTGATGCCATGGCTCATGAAGCCGTACACCGGTAACCTAGATCGCAGCAAGGAGCGGTTCAATTACAGATTGAGCCGCTGCAGAATGACTGTGGAGTATGCCTTCGGCCGTTTAAAAGGGCGCTGGCGCCATTTGTATGAGAGGCTGGACTTGGCGGAGGACAACATCCCTGCTGTGATTGCGTCGTGCTGTGTCCTTCATAACATTTGTGAAAGTAGGGGAGAAAAGTTTTCCCCGGGGTGGGCTATGGAGGTACAGCGCCTCGAGGAAGTATACGAAGAGCCAGCCACTAGGAGTATTAGGGGGGCCCAACGAGAAGCTGCTCGCATAAGGGAGGCACTCAGGGACCATTTCAATGATGCCCTCTCCTAGTTAGCTTCCAGGACGCATCAGGTGCACCTTATGAGATTTTCAATGTGTACAAATAAAGCCGCTCTTCAAATTATTTGTTACTGTTTTTATTAAAATCTAAAAGGGGGGGGAGGTTACAGGTGGGTGTAGCTGCGGGTCTCTAAAAAGTAGCTCTGGGGGGACTGGATGTTGCAGAGTACCAGGGGGACGGGTGGCCTTCAAAGAAATTCTTTGAAGGACTACGGGGTGTGGGAGGCAGACACGGCTGAACTGTATGGAGTGGAGCCGTACATTAATCACCTGGGTCTGCAAAACAATCATGCCCTTGAACAGTTCTGTTTGCTCCTTCATCACGCTTATCAGTTCGTCCCTGTGTTTCTGCCTCCTCTGTTGGGATTCCTCTCTCCAGGCTCGATTCTCCCTCACGGATTCCTGTGCTGTTTTCAGCAGGTCCTGAAACATATCCTCCCTCTTTCTTCGAGCACGCCGCCGAATGTTTCTCATGCGGTCAGCTGGGGTAGACACCAGCCTTGTGAAGGTCGAATATAATAAAAAAAATAATAATAAAGCTGTTATTAACACATAGCCTAGATAACCAATGTAACTTTCCAGTAGCACATTCCACATCCTATGCTTCGCTGAAGCGGACAAGGTACGTCCTAATAGAAAGCTTACTGGGGGTTAACATTCTGCACAGGGCACACAGATGGAACCCGATATCTCTCTCCTCAGAGTGCCCCTGCCAGCTAGAATACATATCCTACATGCCACCGGTTGCAAACCAGGACCGTATGCTGCTGCACTGTGTGCTGCCATGGTTCCCAGGGCTGTGCTTTGCAGCTGGCGAGGCAGAGTATCCATCTCTGGGAGCATAGACACAAATGCTCTCCCATCTAACCTGAGTAGTAGGCTCTGGAGGTACATTAAGGAAACCTTTACTGACCTAAATACAGATGATTTTTTGACAATCACTGCTTGTGTTGATGCACTTCTAATGAATGCAGAGTAAAGAGTGTGCACAGCGGGGACTGAGACAGCAAGCACCCCCGCCCCGGACAATCATATTTTAGCAGGAGCCATAGCTGCATGAAAGAGAAACTTACCGGAACCCCCCCCTCTGCCGCCTCAGAGGACACGCTGCAATTCATGTCTTGGGAGGACGTCTCAGCAGGGGTGCAGAAGAGCTCCTGGCTACACGCTGTTGCGCTTTCCTCTAGGTCATCCTCCATCTCCTCCTCCTCATCGATCACGTCCTCATCCTGCTCGAGTCTGGCATTCACTGGATGAGTGGGGACCGATGTGTCCACAGGACTCTTTGCAGTGGTTGTGGGGTCCCTACTGAGGATGGCTTCGATCTCCTTCTAGTACCTGCATGTAGCAGGCGCTGATCCCAAACGGCGGTTTGCCTCCTTCGCTCGGTGATAGGTTATTCTTAGCTCCTTCACCTTTGTTCTGCATTGCACAGTGTCTCTTTCATAACTTCTCTCTGACACGGCCCGAGAAATTATGCCAAATGTATCATAATTTCGCCTCCTGCCGCTTAGCTGCGCCTGCACAGCGGACTCTCCCCAGATGCTGATCAGGTCCAGCACCTCTGCCATGCTCCAAAGGGGTTCGTGTCTTCCACGATGGGCCGCCATTGCTACTGAAGATCAGAGCTGCACTCCACTCCACAAGGAAGAGAACAGGAAGTGAAACAGATGAGAAATTCGAAAATCCTGGGAATCTGATCAGGGCAGGGACTGTTTCGTCACGGCCACAGAGTGGGTGGGGCGGAGACCAGAGAGAACGACTTTGGAATGCTGGGACACTTCCGGAGGCCAATCATTGCGCCGTAAGCGTACACACGAGTCGAGAGGCGCAACAGCTGTTCCGCGTTAACTGTTACCACCCTCGTCGAGGTGGTTTTTGTATTGCGCTACAACAAGGCAGTTAATGCGCAACAGCCCTATTGCACGTGTGTACGCTGTTGTTGGTATCGCGCAGTAATGATTGTTAATGCGCGATGAAGTGATCGCATGTACAAGGCCTAACCTGCCTTTCTTAAAGCCACTAACAAAAACCCTCACCTCACAGATCGGTCTGGAGGCTCTCACTGACAAAGCAAACTGTCCAAGCATCTGCCAGAATCATCTCCTATAGTTCGCTGGAGAAAAGGTTTACCAACATATAATCAGAGAAGATTGGCATTAACAACATAGATTTAAACTATCTTAAAGGATCAAGCACACCACAAATTTGTGGATGAATGGTTTTAAAATAGAATTGGGAATTTCATTAAGTTGTGGGTTGAGTAAATTGATTCTGTACGTTCTATTTTTCACTTTTGCTCCAGTGAGGAAGTTTAAGAAACTCACACTACATACACAGTCTAAGAAAAACGGACTGTTTCATAGTAGCAGTATATCACTGCCAGAAGATCCATCTTTAACTAGAAATAGACCTGAGACATGAAGTTCTGATCTCAATCTGAACTTCACAAAGTTCATGGAGGTTGTGTTAGGATCTGGCATTTGGGCTCAGATTGTTCTCTGCTTTTAAAAATAAGGTATAATCCTGTAAAGTACCACTGGATTTTTCTCTATTAAGTTTAATAGAAATCAATAAATCAGCTAGAGCTGCTCTCATTTCAACACAGTAAGATGTCTGAATAGGTTCTTTTAGCACTGCAGTTATAATAAACCTCTGTAAGTCACTGTGGGTGTAGTTCTAGTATGGATATGAATTACAATATGACTAGGATACAAGGACATCCCTGAGCATATTTGCCTGGTAATTGCTGGGTAGAATATGGTCTCTTTCAAAACAGAGATTTTTAGGACACTAGAGCCCTCTACTGGTTTTAAAACTGTTTTCTTTGTATTGCTCCAATTAAATGCTGCAGCAAAAAAAATGAAGAATCATTTCTGTTTGAACTTCAAACTACATCAAAATGGAACAGGACAGGAATAGGAAGGAGTATATTTAAAGAAGGATGCCATCCTTCTTGATTTCCAGATAGCCAAGAAAAGTTAGAATAGAGGGACAGTCTTTCAAAGAAACCAGTACAGATTTTTTCACATAAAATTCTTAATAACTAACATTAATTAAATAGGACAATGTTCAACCTGGTTTTGCACTGCATATTTTCCACGTTTGGGGGTTTGTTTTTTTAATTCTGAACTCATGAATACTAGAGTGTGAGAGACAGACTGAGGACATGTTTGCTCCTGTGTTTAATTGTACCATTGTGTATTGTAAACTCCATTTTGTTTCAGGGTCTCTGGTATTGCAGCTTTTTTGCTAGATTACAGCATCCATTTTGCAGCAGGGGCACAATGGCTAGTGGAAAACATATTACGAATGAGAAGCCATGACACAATTTTCAGGTATGCTTCCCTACTGGAACAATAGGTTTGCTGCCAGTCAGACTGTTAACTTGGAATGACTCTACACAGAGGCCAACTGGGGGTGAAGCCCAGAACCGTTGAGCTGAAGTACATGGGAAAAAGGGGGACAGAGACTGTTTTTAAAAGAGAGAAGCTTCTATCCACCACCATATGCAAGCAGAGCAGGCTAAGGACAGAGAAGGCAGGCATAGTGCCTAGTGACTAAATAGACTAACAGACTACTCCTTTGGATCTGTTTCAACCTTGTGACTCACCCTTCTCTGTACGTATATAAATACCTAACATATTGCAGTTTCCATTTCATGCACCTGAGGAAGTAGGATTATACCCATGAAAGCTCATGCGATAAATAAATGTGTTAGTTTTTAAAAGTGCCACAGACTCTCTTTGTTTTGCTGAAATAGACCAATATGGAACTACAGACTAGGGACACTGATGAAACCCAGAACTCACAGGAAGGGTGAGATCAGAGTCAGAGGGAGTAAATGCTGGACTGTTTGTCACCTTTCAAAAATCTGTGTTTTTTATTAGTGCTGGGTTTTTTTACAGCAGCATGCCTGGAGCTGAAAAATTCCCTTGCTAGGCCAATATTCTTTGCTTATCTGTCCTTTGTTCATGAAGGCTTGAATTGCACAGCTCAGAGTAAATATACAGTGATTGAGCTCACAGATTCCCTCAGGACGACAGAATGCAGAGTATGTATAAACAGCTGGGGGCTAAGGAGGGCTGCTACACTAATTGCAGGACCCGAGGTGGATGGACTGTGGGGTATCTCAATGCCAAGGCTGCCAAATGCAGACTCTGCATGTGGGAATTTTCTTGAGAAACCCAGAGCTAGCAACAGAGCCACTACCTAGATTCAGGGACTTAAATGTACATGGGATCCAGCATTTGGATCCACTCACAACGGACTGATTTCTTTTCAGAGGAAGGTTAAATCAGATTATGGCACAAAGGAGTTCCAGATGAAGACAGCCACCTTCCATCCAAACCACTTAACTTCTAGTTAAGTCATTCATTTTCCTTACATGTCTATAATGCTCTGTATTCATGGAATTCCCTCCATCATCCCTTAAAATAATTTCCTTCCTTGTGATGCAAGAGAGGGAACTGTTCTGCCACTGGAAAAAAATACAATAAAAAGGAACCGCACAACAATTTGTTTTCACACTATTTCAAATGATTTCTGGATGATGGTTAAAAAAAACAGCAAAGAAAAAATATAGAAAATAATTTGCATAGGAGAGAATGAAAGATTAAATAAGTAAGAAAATGTTGTGTAGAAAAACTCAGGATTAATGAGAAAAGAGGGAAGAGTGGAAGAAAAACCTTGTTTGTGTGGTATTTTCACCTTCCCTTTTGGGACTTCCCTTACAAAATACTTGTGAACAAATCACTGGATTCTATCACCTGAATTAAAGTGTCAAGCTGATATGTTATTTTAAATCGTGTATTTAAAACTTTGTAGTGCACTATGAGCAACACTGGTAAAGTCAGATTTCTTAAAATATGGAAAGAAAATTTTCAAAATTTAGTGGCAAAATCATTTAAATATTATAGATAAAGAGCACTTGCTACTCATGCTGTTGTTTTAAAGTCCCAATAACTATTCCATCGCATACAACACATCCTCAGTCTGTATGATTAATAGATTCCTTATGAGATACACATGAAGAGTAAATTAACGACAACTCTCCCAATGACCTATTGAGATATCTGGGGTTTGTCACTTGCCCTGACATATCTTGCTTTTTAAAAACCTTTGAGAACTACAACCGAATGTGACCACACACACCTAAAATGTGACCATCCAATAAGCAAAATCAGTTTCTAACTCATTAGTTTAATCATTTTTAAAAGCATTAATTCACAAAAACATATGAAAACTTTACCTGTTCATTTTTGCAGAGCCACACGTTGTTCCCCTGAAGTAAAGTAAAGATTTTGGGTTTGTATCCTTTTAGTTCAAGATACCCACTTTTCTCAGGAATGACAGCAGCTCGAGTTTGAGATGTATTGGACTGAAATTCCAAGGCACTCAGTATTGTATTAATCCAGTCAATCCTTTCATCTAATGAAAAGGAAAAGGAAATTAGACAAGTACAGCATGTTTCTGGAATATTGCAGCTTTCCCACTGCCCTCACACAACGGCCCATGAAGATACTCAAGTTCTTTTGACTAAGGTAAGCTACACTTTATATGGGAAATGCCATACCAGATCAGACCAGCAGTTCCTCTCACCCAGTATTCTGTCTTTGAAAATGGTCTGTATCAGATGATTGAGAAATAATTGCTAGAATAACTATTCTGAACAATTCTAGGACAACCTATCCAAATGGAAAGGTGTTTTGTTTTGTTTTTTTAAATAATCCCACTAGATAGTGGTTGGTATGAAGCTGTTTGTTTTCTTATCCTAATTTAACTGTGGCTATTTCAATGACAGGAGGGAATTTGCAAGAATAAACATGAACACAGATCAGGTAAATACTTATGGCAGACACTGCCTATCAGTAATCCCCATCGTCAACATGCAGCTTCTCCAAGAACGTAATACTTTATCACCCAAACCTTCAAATATGATTATACAATGTTGCTGTAATCATGCTGGCCCCAGGATATTAGTGAGACAATGTTAGTGAGGTAATATATTACACCACAGTGTTTCTCAAAGACTGTCTGTGTTCTGGTGCTGGTCCCTGAAATCTCCGTGACACAGCTCAGGAAGGCAGCAAGCTGGTCCCAGTTATCAAACAGTTTGAGCACCTCTGATTTACAGGAAAAACCTGATGAACTCTGTGTAAGCTTGAAAGCTTGTCTCTCTCATCAACGGAAGTTGGTCCAATAAAAAATATTACCTCCCCCACATCATTTTTCAAACATGACCAGTGATTTTTGGGTGCTCAGATTGAAACAATTTTTTTTTGAAAAGGCCTGATTTCCTGACAGTGCAGAGAATCCAAACTTTAGAAATATGCTTAAAGTGAAATATCTTAAGCTCAGAACCCAAAAATTGAGGCATTCAAAACCAGCAGTAACTTCTGAAAATGTAGACCTCTATAGTAGTGATTTTATTTATATATATATATATATATATATATATATATATATATATATATATACACACATACACACACACACACACATAAAACGACAATGCATTTTTTTCAAATAAATCGTGTGTGTGTATAATATGTAAATGTATAGATATATATTATATATATGTATATGCATGTATACATGTATGTTATATATATAATATGTATATGCATATATATATATACACACATATATAATATACATGTATACATGCATATACATATATCTATACATACATATATATATTACACACACACACACACACACACACACACACACACACACACGATTTATGTGAAAAAAATGCATTTTCGTTTACAATCTATTTCATTAAGGCATAGCTTATTAAAGTCTGCATTCTCTCAGGACCTTAGGAAATGCCTGTTTGAATACCCTTTGCATGCATTATTAATTTAACATCTTACAAAAGTTACAAAAGGAAGTACTATTTGAAGTAACAACATTCCACTCAGTCCTTCACTCATCTATTTTGGCCAGCTATTGCACGGGACTAAGATCAAAATATATATTAATGATGAATATTATGAGTGAGTTATTATTAGCACTGTGGCAGAAATATGATGAAAGCTTTAATTCCATTTACTTAGGGAGATTCAATTCAGAGAATAAGTTATAAAACAGTTGGAAACTGTTTTGGTGGGAGGTGGTTGGCAGAAAAAGTTTCTTGAGAGTTGAATTTTCACTGTTTTAACCTTAATATGTTACAGAACCAAAATCTCAATTACAGGTAATAGACATCTATATCCTAAAGAACATAAAACAGGAGGTGACAAAAAGCATGCAGACATGGGGGAAAGAAAGCAAAAGATTACTCAGCAAATATATGGGCACAGCAAAGTAGAACAAATAAATGAATGTCTGTTCAACGCCATTCTTATATGAACATCCTGTTAGAAGGGGGTGTCAGGGAAAAGTCTTAAAGAAGAGAAGATAACAGCTTGACAGATCACCTCTGGAAAGGTGTTTCAAGCACATCTCTTAGGCTATGTCTACACTTGCACTTTTAAGTCGACTTAACTAAGTTGACTTAACGTCGCTTAGTTAAGTCGGCTTAGTGTGTCTACACTTACGATTAAAGTCGACTTAAAGGGGAACTTACAAAGTCGACCTACAGCGTCCACACTGGATGCTCTAGGTCGACTTTGTGGGGCTAGGGGGACCTTGGGCAAGTCCACGGTGGCGGGGGGGGAGTACCCCCTGTGTACAATGGGGCAAAGGGGGACAGGGACCCTGGCAGGGCAGAGTCCTGTGTGTGACACTGTCTGGATTTAGGGAAGCATTTATGATATTATTTTCAATGGATATCTCATAAATGCTATAATCCATAGGAACTATGTCATGTTTGGTATCAATAGAAAGGTAGTAATTTGCTGGGAATGATTATATAGTTTATGTCTAGGAATTCTATTTGGATTAGAAGTTAAGAATTTGATGTTATATCTATACTTTAACTTGTGTCATTAGACGGGAGGGTGTGAACAACCATTGTCTCCTTAATGTTTAGGAATTTTCCAGGTAGAATGGTCTCAGGGAGTATCCCGATGAGCCATTGAGGATACAATGGTTGTATTCTTTATGTCCTTAAAGCGCTAGCGGCTTCTTCTGACACCCGGAGCCCGGGAGCTGTGCGGGGGGGCTGGCTCGAATTGGAGCCGGCACCCCAGCACAGTCCAGGGGTTCGGGTGGAGGCAGAACTCCAGGGGAGCTTCTGCCCCCACCCGATCCCCCAGCTGGGGCGGCTCTCAGCAGGAGCCCCGGCGTTTAAAGCGCCGCGGCTCCTGCCGAGACCCGGACCCCGGGAGCTGTGCTGGGGGGCCGGCACCAATCGGAGCCGGCCCCCCAGCACAGTCCAGGGGTTCGGGTGGTGGCATATATATCAATTTCACTGCTCAGCTTGAGCAGTGAAATTGACATAGTTGACAGCTCCGATATCCCAGAGTGGCCTTGATTGGCACTCTGGGACATTTCCGGAGGCCAATCATTGCGCGGTAAGCGTACACACAAGCTCAAACGTGCAACAGATGATCCGCAACAGCTGTTACCACTCTCGTCCGAGTGGTTGTTGGATTGCGCTACAACAAGGGGCTTGACGCGCAACATCACCCTTGCACGTGTGTACACCGTGCTTGTTATCGCGCATTAATGAGTTTTAATGCGCGATAAACTGATCGTGTGTACAAGGCCTAAATCCTGACAGTGTCACATTGTGCCCACCTGCCCTGCCCTTTGGGGGGCATGCCAGGCTCCCCCTGTGCCCCCCCCCCTGCCAGGGAGGGCATTGGTATAGTCCTGGGATAGCCCTAAGTCGACTTAGGGCTACACCAGGGCTACACTGGCTTAATTCGACTTTAGAAAGTCGAATTAAGCCTTAGGTCGATTAGAAAGGTGGTTTAATAAAGTCGACTTAATTTTCCTTAAGTCGACTTTATTTTCCTTAAGTCAACTTAAGCAAGCTGCTTAAGTCAACTTAAGCAAAGTGTAGTGTGGATGCAGGGCACATTAAGTCGACTTAAGCCAAGCTTAAGTCGACTTAATTTACCAGTGTAGACGCAGCCTTAGAGTGGATTACCCATTTTAAAAACTAATTAAAAAAATCAATAGGAATATAAGTAAGTATTTCAACATGTAGGACACTGATGGAGCTGAATTAATATATTTTCCCCCACAAACACTGTTGATTTCTAATCAAATTAAATCCAGCCATATTCAAATTTCAAAATGGATTGGAATATTGTGTATTAACCTAATAGTAAATTGCTTTATACTGCAGCTGGGAGCTTGCTTCCAAGTACAAATAAAGAAACATGTGCTAGCTCAAAATAGGAGCATAGCTGGAGGTAGCATGGGTGGTAGCTTGGGCTAGCCACCCCAGTACAAACCTTCCTGGGCCACTGGGTATACATTTAGAGAGCAAACCCAACCCGCTTCCCTTTTCCCACCTAGCCACACTGCTATTTGGAGCACACTAGCTCAAACAGAGCTAGTGGAGTGGTCTAATCAGGCTGGAAATCATGCTCCCAGCTGCAATATACATTTACTGTGTAAGGCAGTTGTCTTCAAACCCCGGTCCAGGTAGTAAGACTGTTAAGTCTTCACAAACATATTTTGTACACCTGGGACAAGAAAAAAATATGCAACATTTACTGTAAACAGCTCACTAAACTTCTTTCAAACCATTAGTCTCTCCTCATGTTTAAATCCAGCTTTTTTTTCTTTCCCCACTAAAGACTGGGACTCGTGTGCCAGAGCATAATACTTCTGTGGAAAACAGGTAAAGAAAAATCTTTTAAAATATCCCCAATGGCCTATGTCTATTCATCTCTTCTTAGAGTAGCTTTTCACAAAATGCGCCTAATCTCCTGAAGACTTGTCTACTCATCTAATTTTAAATAAAGTGAAGCAAAACATGTGTAGACAAGCTGTGAGAGAATCAGGGAATTGTGATTTATTTAGGCCCACTTTCTATGTACAAAGTGTTATGGTCTACCAATCCAGGAACAGAAACAACAACATATGACTTAGGGCAACAAACAGAAAGAGCATTCATGCTTTGATAGTCTCACAGCAAAGTGTTCACAAGCTAGCTTCAGACTGAAATATATTTGAAAATCATGCCTTTGAATGCTTTATTCAAAACCACAAATGGCAGGCACCCTTGGAAATATCCCCTGAATATTTTTCAGCCATGAACAAATTCATAGAAGTTGTGAGTGGTTCAGGTACAGTTTGTGCATACACTGGAAAGTGAAATTGGGTATATAAATTACTGAATACTTTAAAAGGCCCTAGTTACTGGTATAGACCATATTATTTGTCCAAAGCCTATTGAGAACTTTAAGTCAACAGCTGCCTAAGCAGGCTGCTCCGTCAAGAGAAGGTTGCACATTTAAGAAAAACATAATTTGCAACCCATATAAAAAGTCTGTCACTGGCACACAGATGAACACATTAAAAAACTCAGCATTAACTATTCGTTTTTATTTTTCTCATATTATCCAAAAGCATTAGTACATAATGCAGATTACAGCCCTACAAAGTTTCATGTGGCTCAAAAATGTTTTCATTGTAAATACAGTTAAAAAAACAAACAAAAATAAAAAACCACAACATTTTAAAAAATTGAAGACCTATTTTTAAGCCAAGCAACAATGTAAAAATGCCTGAAATGATTTGAGCCAAATCCGATAAGGATTTTTTTCCCCCACAGGCTGCGATGCTGCTCTCAGAGTTACAGTGTGGAGCGAATGTTTATAGCCATGCTATAATCTCATAAAAAATGGGAGTTGATAATGGAAATGCTGACAAACTTTTAACTGTAACAGTGATAATGCATGCTGCTGTAAATAAATATTTTTATACACACACACACACTCTGTTTTTATTGGAATTTTTCATAAATAACTCAAGCTGTACACACTTTTTGGTATTGATTTTACATAATATTTTCCACAGGTTGATGATAAAAAAAATCCACAGCCATCAACTTCACTTTAGTCTTTGTCATTTTTATACTGAGCAATGACTCAGAGCAGAAGGCTGAAAGTACACAGATTTTAAGTAACACTAATAAATGTTAAAGAATGTCCAGAAAATTTTTGCTTTATGGCATCTCAGAAGAGTTCTGCAAAATAACCTTTTTTTTTTTTTTTTTTTTTTTTTAACCAATACAATACTTCAGAATGGGATTTCCATAAATTAGGTCACTCAGAGAATTGACCAAACAATGAAAACAGTCTGCACATTCCAGCAGATGTGATTAAATCATACATCTACACTTACGGTCATAAATTCAGCAGAAATTACAGTATTTCTGGTTTATACAGCAGTAACACTGACTTCTTTTGGTGCTCACTCAGGCCCTTTTATCAGTTATTGAAATTTAATGTTCCTATGTACTAGCAATGGGGAAAAGGGACTACAGAGCACCTCTGCAGGCAAAGGAACATACATGACTTACTTCAAAGAGTGTTTCCAAGTTGTCAAAAAGCGTATTTGGGTATATCTAAAGGAAGACCTTTGTTAGGTGAATTCCAAAGGGGTAGCCGTGTTAGTCTATTGTAGAAAGACAACAGAGTCCTGTGGCACTTTTAAAGACTAACAGATTTATTTATCACATGAGCTTTCGTGAGAGAAAATCCCAGTAAGCCTTTAATACAAGCAGTTTGGACCCCTGGGAGAGGCACTTGGTTTTAATTAATGAAAAACTTCAAGCTAAGACAACCTCTGTCAACTAGCCCAAGGTCTGAACTGCACAGAGGACAGTAGTCATTAGACTACTCTGTAATCACAAGCCTCTTGATAACTCTCCAATAACTGGGTAACTCATCCAAGATTATGGATTAAAGTTCTGTCATAAAAGTCTGCCACGTGAGTCCAAGATGACTGGATCCCAGTGACCAGGACAGAACTGAGACAACGTGCATACCAAAACATTGATTTTAGGAATCTTATTTACCTAGAGCCACCAATATGATCTGCTACCAATTCTCATTTGTATGTATGCTCTGCTTACCTTCCTTTTCCACCCGGAAGACAAAGGTCCTATGAGCTGCAACAACTTCAAATTTATTTTCCCCATGGACTCTGACTGTAGCTATCGCAGAGAGCAGGATCATTCCCTTAGAGTAAACTTCCTATAACAAAAATTATAGAAATAGTTAATACAACTTCATAAAATGGTAGCTAGCGCTACTTACACATGTGCCATTGTGCCTGTTAAATTTACATACTAATTTAGTCCATTGCATTACTGATGTCATATCCAGTACTGAAGCACCTCTGTCCCCTCAGAATTTGCTATGTAACACCAATTTCACCCTTATATAGGGTTATCAGATACCAAAGCATGGAAAGGAGGACAGGGAAGTACGAAAAGGAGGACATGGAGAAAATGTAGTATTAATATAACTGTCATTGCCATATTATGTCATGGAAAATGGGTAATGATTAATGATGCATGGCAGCATGAAAAAAATGGAGAACAAGTTGAACAGAAATATTCTTAGGGAGTACATTAACTGCCAGACGGAGAACACGAAGGTAAAAAGGACATGTCCACCTTTTGCCTGACAACTGGTAACCCTACCCTTATATGGCTACCCACATTCGCCCCATTCTAAGAAGTCTATCTAGGTGCATTATTACAGTAAAACCACATTTTGTAAATGCCATTTGCAAGAAACTGTTTCAAATGTCATTGCCATACCTCAACCTGACGGTAGACAAATGTAATTTACAGAGGTTTTACCAGTGTCTTGGTATCCCTAAGACTTTTTAAACCATCAGTTACAGAGATAAACCTGACTCAATGAATAGCGTCAGGGAGGAACAAGGATCAGCTTTTCTCCAGAAATCATAAAACTAGGAAGGTATTTCCCATGTAGGCATGAGTAGAAAAGAAAGAAAATGCAAATCCACTGCAGATTTTACCTTTAGTTTGGAATTCAAAAGGGAATTGGAATGGAGACAAAGTTAGGAGGAACAACACCCACTACCAAACATACCGCAGAACAGCAACAAAAGAACAAAGATCCAGGGAACTTCTCTGCAAAGCTCAGATATTCTTTTCTCCCTAACATGAGAAAACGTCTGGGAGTCCTAGCACTTCTGATGGGGGGGATGCAGTCTCTGGTTCCAAAACAGTCATTGGGTCAAAAAGAAAAATAGAGGGGAGGAGGGAGAAAGTCTATCGCAGTTTAGCACAACTTTTTTTAAAAAAATAAAAACAATCTAGCCATCCCTTTCACCAATGTGACCACGTATCACAGGCATTCATGCTCCAGTGCTGAGAGAGAATGTATAGGGAAATCACAGCAGCAGCAGTACTATCTAGAATGCAATTCTATACATCTTAGCTTCAGAGCTTGGGTTTTTCCAACCCACTAGGATCAATCTTTCTTCTGACTAGAACAACCTGAATATGCTTCTAGGGGTTAGCAGTTGTGAAAGCAATATATTCTTGACTGAAATGGTCCAACAATCAGTTTCCCACTATAAATTCCTAGTTATAAAAAGATCCAAGTGGAAAACTTTTGTAATAAAATTATCCTCTATGTCTCAGTTTTAAGGTTAAATACTAAGCACTCACTGGATATATTTCCTATTTATTCAGTGCATACTGATCTATATAATGATATTGTACATGTCTCATGATTTTCCCTTTTAAGCACATATATACTGAATGAAGGCTGTTCGGACTATTACAACATCAAAAATATAACGCAATAAAAATGCTGCATTTTATTTCAAACAAACACTTCTACAATTATGTGAAGAACTGTTTCTGGTAATTTAATTTTAGTGTGTCAGCACAATGAAAAAAAGCATTACACACACAAACACAAATCGCTAAGGCTATGTTTTCTTTGAAAAGGGATTTTAACACAGTAGCTCTGCATTTGTCAGGAAAAAAATGGGTTCTGTATTAAAGTTCCTTCACACTTCACAAAATAGAATCAAAAGGTAACAAATTCCAATAATAGATGCCCTTTCTAAAGGCACTCAGATATAATTATGTTCTGGTGTTTGCAGGCATCTACTGGCTATACTAGGTACTGTAGCAGCATTACACTCAGATGGCTAATATGAGAAATAACCAGTCTTTTATTTTATACTATTTGCTCAACTATTTGCTAGTAACACTCTTCTTTGTATTCTGTTCCTCCTCCTCCCCCTTCCCTACCTTGCACTCCAGTAACACATTTTGGACAGGTTGTTGGGACCAAGAATCTCAAATGTGTTTTGCCAAAACTGAAAATGTACACCCTGTCAGGTCAGAGACTAGACCTGGCAAATTTTAATGAAAGTAAAATTTTAGGAACTTCTGAGCAACTTGGAACAGAAATTTATAAATGTAAAGACTTTGGTAACCCTGGTTACTACCTGTAGCTATGACTAAACTACAAATGGTCTTACAGAAGCTGTTTTTCTACTGGTGGATCAGATATGTCACTTCTATTCTGATTTGACTGGGGTATTGAAAGTTCTTGTTCTTGATCTAAACACAGGAAAAGATGAGCTGATGATGGAAAGAATTTTGCAACTAGAAATTACTAAAATGTTCCATTTCCTCTCATCACTTCAGCTCCTCGTTAAAACCATATCCTGCAACCGTAGCCCTTAACGAAAATCAAATAAAAATGTTCACCCCATCCTATATATTTAAGTTAGTTATTTTGTTGGCAACGTTAGATGCATGCTACCTTCGTACATGGAAGACCGTACTGCACAGCCCCACCCCACGCCCATGTCATACTGCAAGAAATCAACGGATTTCTCATACTAAAGCCCCCTCAATTAAAATTAAAAACAAAATGCAGCACAGAAGTGGTAGAATGTTCTACATGGGGGCCGTCAACTTTGGAACATAATCAGAACCTGGCTTACAATGCAGTGGAGCCACACCCTTACGAAGGGGAGCATAGGAAGGGATCCCCAAAGACCTGCATTGGGTTTTTGTGTGGGGCATTGGATCTAGCTACTGCTTTCAGCTTATTTGGGGGGAATGGGGTTGTATTTGATGTCAGAGGCGCTTGCAGTACTACGCAAGTATCTATCAAAAGATTCTTAAACTATTGTGTTGCACACAGCAGAAATGTACATATTCTGGACAATATAAAAACCCCGCTGAAATCCATCGCCCCAGATATTTACATGGATTTCACTACCATAATTACAGACTTCCTCACAATCTGTACTCGATTTTTATCGCCACAAAATCCTGTACATTTGGGAACTATAACCCCACATTTAAATTTGGGCAACTGAGCGCACATTCTGGACATATTGTAAATACAATTAAACTGGGATAGTTTATCAGTCTTGTGTCTATAGCTACTCCTCTCTCATGCAAGGAAAAAAACATCTAATATTAAAAAATTCCTTTCTGATCAGGACAATTTCCCAGCCACTCAAAAACCTGTTTAAACAAGAAGTAGCTTGCTCAAGGTTTCACAAGAAGTCTGTGACTGAGCCAGGAACTGACCCCCATGCCTTTAGAGTCCCAGTCCAGTGCTCTATACACCATACCATTCTTCCTATTCAGACTTGCACAGGTATTACACCCTTATGTTTCCTCCTGCCTCATGGGTATAACCAGAACTTCTTTTGCCTCAAGACACTTAGAATAAATGCTTACTAGGGCAGAAATAGACAAATGTAACCAGCAGCAGCACAGCCAATAGGAAACTAACATGGCACAGATGCATCTTTTCTCTATGCCACAATTCATCTGAGAATGCCCCTCCCCCACTTATGACTCCTGGTTTAGGTGTGACACAAGATCATATAACACAGCATACTGGAGTTTCATTTACCACCGATCCCCTCACCCTCCACCTTCTGCTACTTTTCTCGTGAATTTCAAGTAAATTAGTGTAACCCAGGAGCCCAAATGGAGAGTTTCTTTTTAAGAGATCTGTTGGGTCAGTGCTGCTAGGCAAATTTAGCTGCTTAGAGCCAGAAGTTTCTGCTATGTGGCCTGGCAGCTTTGAGTATGCTCCACAGGGTCCCCTGCTGCTTGCTGCTGTGGTCAGATGCCTGAAAGCCAGCAGCCAGGGCGATTGAATTGAGAAGAGCCCATGTACTTTGTTCACAGGGAGAAGCTGAGCTAAAGCAGACAGCAGGCTTTTTTCCTCCAACTCTGAGGCTTTTTGTTTCTGGCCAGTGATATTGTTGACCCTCCAGCAAGGAAGTCTGGGGCACTGGTTGCAGAGAAGGGACCATGGGAAGAAAAGGGTGGTTTCTTTTAACTTGACACTTTGACTTGTTTTAAATAGCGTGATGAATGAATAGTTCTTTAATGTAGTAAGGGGAAAGAGTTAATTATATTTTGTTATTCACAGAGTTATATGTTTTCTTTTGTAACAGGGTTTCTTTCTTGCTATATATGTAAATATAACTGAGTGGTGACTAAGCAGTAAGAGGACTGGATAACAGTCGTTACAACTGAGGAAGAACAGGATCGGCATGGGTTTTCATTGAAGATTCCTGCAGCCAAAGAACAAGAAGCTGCTTCTTCCTACTCAACTCTTGGACTTGGTATACAGAGACTATCACTAAGATCTAGGTGAACTCCAGCAGAACTTTGGGACACTTGAATTGATAGTGTTTCTGTGGGGCTGCTCTGTTTAAATTCTTTTTTTTTTTCTTGTTTGTGTGTGTTGTGGAATAGTAAATGTGAGTTCACAACATTAGCCACATTATGTTATAGATTTAGATAGTAGTCATTATTTTGTTTCTTTTATCATAGGATTTACAAAGTTAATGCTTAATAAAACTCATTACTTTCCGTTTTCGTCAACTCTGAACAATCTGTTGCGAGACCTTGGAGACTGAATCCTGGGTCTCCAGCTGTTTCTCCTTAGGAATTGGGTTAATTATTTTTGTGGCACTGGAAAAAGGCAAATTGAGGTAAATTCTAGCCCACCTGAAGGCTACATTAGCGTAATTGCAAGGTAAACATGCACACCCACACTGCCATGACACAATTTAGACTTATTATGCTTGGTTTTATTTATTCACCCATACTTGATGCAGCAAAAGGAGAAAACAGCTAACTTTAACTCTCCTCCAGTACAGGAAGAATATCCCAAAAGTTATTGTAGATTGCTTCAGCTAAAAGGCTCACCCACAAGG
This sequence comes from Pelusios castaneus, assembly GCA_007922175.1. NCBI lineage: Eukaryota > Metazoa > Chordata > Testudines > Pelomedusidae > Pelusios > Pelusios castaneus. The sequence continues at coordinate 31,110,956 of ML685769.1, read as the reverse complement.
AGACTGACACATTTAACAAAATAACGGGGGTTTTTTAATCTCTAAGGAATGTAATGTGAATACTTGAACTATTATGTTTGAGAGAAAGAGACCCTTTGGTATAGCACAAGACATCCCTACATGAAGAGACTGAAATTCCACAATGGGCTGAGGAAACTGAGCTTGCCTATCTGGTTTCTAGATAGCAAACACTAACTATATTGGCAAGTAGTTAGACCCAAGGGGGACTGGAACAATGACAAATTCTGAATACGTACCTGCTGACAGGCAAGTGGAAAGTGAAACGTTAGCACATTGCAAAACCAACACTGCTTAATAGCCAGCTAAATTCTGGACATATTGTAAATATAATTAAATTGGGATGGTTTATCAGTCATGTGTCTATAGCTACTTCTCTCTTGTACACAGGAAAAAAAACCTCAAAAAAATTCCTTTCTGATCAGGACAATTTCCCAGCCACTCAAAAACCTGTCTAAACAAACAATCAGAAGTCAAAGGTTTCCTTCCCCAACAAAAGAACCCTAATTAATATCACAGGTGGTCGGAAGTTCTCAGATGGAACGGTTTTCTGCCGGAGTGTGCATAATCATCAAAATCTATCCTTTTTGTGAAGGTGGTTTGATTTTAACTCAGGTCTAACAGAACCCAGACATAGCTCTAAGAGAATTGTACCTGATTTCCTGCCAGCTTGCCTAACCAATTTCTCAGCAGCCAGCCTGGAGAAGCAGCCAGCCTGGGGCCCGGTCTTCTAGGCTCCTCTTTCTTTGGCAGCCCTGACCCTGAAAGCTGTGTCTGAGCCAGGAGCCAGTTCTCTCAGCTCTCCTCTCCAGTCCAGTAGGTAGAATTTTGTTCCAAAGTTATCAAAACAAACTCTTGACTTTTCGAAAATAATCTGGATTCTGTTTTGCATAGAACTTCTAAATTTTTGCTTTTCATTCCAAATCAAAATGAAATCAGATTTTGAAATCATACATGAAATGGATCAACCATTCTCTGTACAGCTCTAATTAATATGTCCCAGCACCTCACACTTTTGAAATAACCTTATCATAGCAGCGGTTTTGCTTTACTATAATTTAGGTTTTGTAGAATTGGAATTCTTTATGTCAAAGACAGACAGCACATTGAGCCAAAAAAACCATGCAGATTTGGTAGCGGAAAAGCAGTCTCAGATTGCATTTTGTTCTGTAAAACTCTCTCCACTTAACCACATTCAGTTAAGGATGTAACCACACAAGTTTGCTCAGGCCTATGTACATATAAGAAATGAGCAGTTTAAGAAGCTCAGTGAACAACAGTACCAAGGTCAATGACTGCTTGCAGGAAATTGGACATTCTTCATGTATTATATTTGGATCAGAGAAAGAAAAGTGTAGATTATTAGAAAAGAAAGCCACTCTACTAGCTTGATATTGAAAACAAGAGAAAAGTTGTTCAAAGAGCTCGGTAAGACCCTGCTGCTTAGAACGATTGATTACAAGTGTTAGGGAAGGGACCATATATTCAACCTCCTCACTTTTCCCCTCACCTCTTTATTTTCTCTTTTAACTTATTTGCCATTTAGCAAACTTCTTCTCACTCCTCCACCTTTTGCAAGTTCTGAATTAAAGTGAAGCAGACAAGGCAATTTAGCATATTTTGCATGCCAAAATAAAATACAGATATATCTTAAAACTCATCAGCATCTACCCAGTGTTAATATGCCTCTGTGACTACTGCTTGTAGTTAAAAGCTGGCAAGCACTAACAGTAACTACATAAAACTGGTTAGACTGGCACTTCACAGTATGGATTTGTTTGTAATTAATTTTATGAAAACCAGTATGAAACTACACATTTAAAATACAGAAAACATTCTCTGTCAGAGAAGAACCTGGTTATTGAAAATATTGCATGGAGGAACACACTGATAGTTGTCTTGACTGCAGTGCTAGCTCCAGGTATAACCTGGGTGTATCCCCAAACCCAGTTCCTTTCAGCATACAAAAATCTCTAGCTCAAGTTTAATGGTATTTTAATGGTGAGCTAGATGTTACAGGAGTACAAAGTTAAAGCTCAAGTGCGCTGTCACTAGAAATGTAGTTACTATGTGCAGCAAATTCATGCTACTTCTTGAGCGTTGTTTTGCAGTGTGACACTTCTCAATTGAGTTGTGTTAATTTGGGAGGAGTTAGTTTGAAGTATCCAGGCTTAAATTAACACCACTGTGAAAATAAGCCCTATGAAACTATATTTTAAAAATGATCTAAAAAGTCTTTATGTATCTAAACAGACAAAGCACTTTTCTCTTCAACACATTAGATACATGGGTGGCCATCTATCATCAGATTCTGAATTGTTTGTGGCTTAATTACTTTGTTCATCAGCTCCTCCTAAAGTGACCAGCTAGCAAGTGTGAAAAATTGAGATCAGAAGTAAGAGGGGCGGGGGAGCTAATAGGCACCCATATAAGAAAAAACCCTGAATATTTGAATCTTGCAATTATTCTATCACTTGTTCCATCTCCATAACAACACCTTACTTTTACCTCAAATGTAACACAGTAATCTTGTGCAGGCTCTCTCTTTTACCCCCAATTAATTTGCCTCGTGAAGATTCATGAAAAGAAATTTTATATCCTTCAGTGTAGTCCTTACTCTTAGTACTGTCTCAGACTATTTTGTGCTTTAAGTTTCTCATTTGTTCTTAAGGATTTAAACAACACATAATATATATAAAGCACCTACAGGAGTTTTGATTATTGGTTCCCACCATAGCTTTCAGAAAAGTCACATCCCTGAGAAAGAAAGATGAACTCGGTCGCTGGTATTTTGAGTTTAGCCAGGCACTCCTATCGTTTCTTTCCCCTAAATGCTCTCAGATAACTAATTTCTCACATAACATATATCCATATATACTCATCCCCTCCTCTCCCACACACACACACACACACACGTGTCTTGATCTGGAGTTTAGTTCAGTTCATTTTCTTCTACTTAAAAGCAGCTTAGTATCTTGCTAACCAGAGGATGAGAGGTAGAGTCCTGTTCTGGGTAAATGCTGCTTGAGAGATAGGAAGCAGAGAATAGGAATAAATGGGCAATTTTCAGCAACAAAATAGCTAGGTGCCCAGGGGATCCATCCTGGAGTTGATAGTGTTCAATATACTTAGCAGTGATGTGGAAAAGCTGTGGAGAAAGAAAGGTTACAGGAGACTCCTATATATCCAATTTTCTTAGGGGAACAAGGAGGTTTTTGATGAAAAGCTGATGCAACAAATTTAAAATGTGTAAAAAGTTATTTTGTACAACACATATCAAAAGATAACTTAGCTGTGGAATTCAGTTACCAAGTCAAATAATAAGTTTTTAACACAATACACACAACTGCACAGGACAGTAGTGAGAGTAACAAGAACTGCTTCATTTATACTAACTGGCAAAATTTCAGCAGCCAGCAATTCACAGATTTAGAAACATAGGCCAATAGCCAGTTAGGGTCAAGAAGAAGTTCCTTCTACTTTACAATTCCATAGCTCTACACATCTTAGAATACTGTTGGTTTTATATACAAGCCAGTTCAGATAAAGGAAAGGTCAGTTTTGTCCAACATGGTCGTTCTTAAAGAAACATTTAAAAAAAATTAGGAAAAGAAACCACATTTTTTTTAATGAAAAAAATATGCTGTGTGTCAAATTCAATCCTTCTTTCAAGCTTATCAGTAAATCCATCATGCGCAACTTGCCATGACAAGCCAGGACAAAATTCACTGCCATCAGCTAAATAGAATTTGATCCCTGCAATGTGGTTTGCAGAATCTTGTTCTGTTTTGCAGATTTTCTGCAGTACATTGCCTCCTACAAAAAAGCTGAAGTTCTTAAGATACCTCTCTGGAAAGGTCATAAAGGGGAATCGGGGGGGAGGGAAGAGGAGTGTTACCTGAAGATCCCAACAGTATCTTGAAACATTTAATATAGTGTCACATCCTAATGGTTTGCAAATGAAAATACTTTAGAAACCAGTTATACAATAATACTAATCTATATCTTTTTAATTTTTATATTACAGTAAGCATAGCTCATCTGCACTTTACCTTTCCAATTAAGCTGTAGAAGACCAAAACACACTTATTAAAAAAACAAAAGCAAGAAAGGGCACTTACCTTGTCATTATTGTAATAAGAAATACTGTCTCCATCAAACTTAACCCAGCGTTTCTGAAACATACGTTTTCTGTAAATTAAAAAAAAAAAAAAAAAATATGACTATGAAACAAGTTAATACTACTTTGCTACTGGGAGCTTTCCAATTGAGAACAATGGGGAAAGTGGAAGCATGCCTAACAGTATTTGGGCCTAATCATTTACAAAATTAGAAAAGTAATTTTTTTTCAACTCAGCCATATCTTTTCAGTATTTTAAAATACTGGTTTCAGATACAAGAAAAAAAAGAATTCAGTGTTGCCAATACCTTTTATGAGGAGGTGTTGTGTGTGTATATATATATTTATTTCAAATATTTCATATTTTATCAACATTTAAAATCTCCTAACACTTTTTGGTTGTATTTATAATATTAAATAAAAAAAATAGAAGCACTTTTAGTAATTTACTTTTACAAATTAGGAGGCAATTAATTTTGAATACATAAGTGTAAGTACGTTGCTGATCTGGAAAAAAACAAGATCATTTTTCTTAAATCCCAACTCCCTATACCTGCAGACAAAATTTACTTGTACTACCCCATCTCAGTTAGCATACTACTCCTAAAACTGCTGTTTTATAGCCATACTTTCCTATTTTTTTTTTTTAAAAAGGGTGAAATCCTGATGCACTGAAATAAATGGGATTTTTGCCATTTTGATGGAGTCAGGGTTTCACACTACATGTTTTTGCCATACATGTTGCTATTTTGACACACACAAAACAGGAGGAAACTATCTACCTAAAAAAACAGTATAATTCAATACACAGTGTTCAAGTGTAAAAATAAGCAAATTGAAGAAAGAACAATAATTTCTCCCTAAACTGTTCTATAGAAGCTTAGGTGATTATAGTAACAGGCAGAAGAATTTCTGACTAGTGTGTTTTTTAATGTTAACAGCTTCCCTTTAAAGGTCTGTCCCGTACCCCCTCGCACCCACTAAAAGATACACTCCTCAGTCATAATTACTCAAATCAATCGCACACTTTATGGAATTATTAAGGTGCATAATGTTATTGTGTACATGCCAAAGCCACAGAAGTCTTTGAAAACATCATATACTGCTTTATTCAATTACTCATCAAAATGTTTGATATCACATAAGGAATGCTGAATCTGATTCTTGAGCTGAAGAAAAATAGGAGCTCGCCATGAGAAGTGTTGAAGAGTAAACAGAGTCAGTGAAAAGAAAATCTCTCATATGTGAACCATATCAAGAAATACCTAGAACAAAACTTAGAACTCTTCAAAAGATTCTGAAGTCAAGGGGTTAAAGTAAGGGGAAATGCACTGGAACGCTGTTCCGGGGCCCACAATTTTTAGGGGCCAGCGTTCTGTGGCCCCTAAAAATAGAAAAACCGGGGGAAATGCTGCATTCCGCCCAGGGGACCCAGAAAAGCCACAGACTCTGGCGGAACACTTGTTCCACCCTGTCCTGCTGCGGCCAGGCTGGGGAGTTTCAAATTTCCCACCCTGAGCATGCTCAGACAGAGCGTGCTCAGGGCGGGAACGGCCTGGCCAAGGAGCAGCTCTGCCAGCCACCCCTGCAGCTCCAGGCCTCCGGCCAGGTAACTGCAGCTGAGAGGAGCAGGGAAGGGGCTTGAGAGGGCCAGAGGAGCAAGGAAGGGGCCGAGGGGTGGGGGGCAGAGGAGCGGGGAAGGGGCCTGGGGCTTGGGGGGGGGGAAGAGGAGTGGGGAAGGTGATGCAGTGGGCAAGAGGAGCGGCGAAGAGGCCAGCGCTTCTATGCCTTTTCTAGACAAAATTTGCTCACTGAACCCAGTGACAAAACATCCTTTGACTTCAGGACCTGTATTTGTTGCTTAGAAGAGAGGGGAAAAGGTGAACAGTTTTTGCTTGTTGTGACTGAAACACGGAGCCACAAGAATATAAAACTGCCACAAAACTAATACCTTTAGCATTAATAGCACCAGTTAGGTATATTGGCCCTGATTCCTCCACACACAATGTTATTGTGTTGAATTGTGCCATGTCATGTGATGGCTTTGTGATATGGACATACTGGGTCAGATTCACCCCTGATATAACTCAGCTGCCTTCATTACAATGTGTTACACTTGAATCATGGTGTCCTTTTTCTGTGATGCAGTGGTGGTTTGGTACTGCTCCTCTCTTTTTGGAAAATGGCGAAGGCGTACAGGATGCAAACATTGGCCCTGTTACATTTTTCTTGATCTGGTTGAAGTAGGCAGCAATGATGCTGATGGCGTAGTATTAGCTTTGCTGCAGTGTTTGACAGCACATGGGTTCCTGGAGGAATTTCTTAAAGATAATTGAATTGGTTTAGGTGTAGATGAAGCTTCCATCATGTTAGGCAGTAAGGCTGGTGTTGCCACAAAATTAAAGACACAATTTCCACTTTTGATAAGTTGACATTGTTTTAATCACAGGTTGGAATTGGCCGTGGCTGATGCTATCAAATGCTGCAGTGAAGTTAATAACTTTAAGTCATTCGTGGATTCATTCTATGCTCTGTACAGTCAGTCACCAAAGTGCTTGAGAGAGTTGGCTGAATGTGCGAGTCCAGCTTAATAGGATTGGCCACCTATTTGCCTCTAGCTACCACACTGTATGAGCTGTTTGGCGGTCATATGCAGCCTGCTATATCCACTTGAAAAAAAATCAACTGATTTCTCACTAGAAGGGAAACAAAGCAAAATTTGCTGCATGGCAAAAAAACTGGAGAATCCAGTTTTTGTTAAAAACTTGGGTCTCATGCTTGATGCTCTGGATGAACTTGCAGACCTGTCCTTGGCATTGCAAAAGTCTGATGTAACATTATCTACAGTAAGTTGATAAGTCGACAAGTTCAGGTGTTTATAGCTTGTAGAAAATATGATTGAGAATTCTACCAAGAGGCTTGCGAGTCAATTGCTGAGGTTGCTTTAACGGTGTATGTGTAAACATGTCCGTGGATGCTGGCAAGCAAATTGAAATTTCTAAATGTCAGTTTTAACAGGCCTTAGTGGACTGTATGAATGCTAGATTGTTGCCAGACTCAGAAAAACCATCTACGGTGCTGCTGAAGCACACTTGACTCATCACATTTCACTACAGAACTGTCACTGGAATTTGGTGAAAGTGACAGAAAATTTGTGTGTTCCAAGTTTGGCATTGCATTTAATGAAGTGAAATGTGCATATCAGGAATATAAAGATCACAATACTTATTGTGTTATGCAGTGTTTGCTAGTTTGTGACAGTAATTGCTACAGACATAAATGCCATATAAAATTATAAATATATTTATGGAGCGATAACAGATGCATATGGTACTAAGAAGTGGTTGCAAATGCATGTATGGGGCCTGGACAATACAGAAAGGGGGCCCAGAGATTGGGGGGTTCCAGGGCCCAGCAAATTATACTTTGATCACTGGGCTCAGGTACTAGTTGCAAGCAAACATGAATTCAGGTCTATACAAATTATTTGCATCTTCTTCCCTTCTGTCCTCCAATATTAGGCTAGGCCTTGACCAATCTGCCGCAGTCCTAAGGGCCAGCCCAAAACCCAAGGTGCCTAGGTGTGGCAGTAAAGGGGCCCCTCACCGCTGTAAGACTGCCAACACCACCACTTCTTCCAGCTGTAGTATGGTGCATACAGGGCACCACACCGCCCAATAACCTCCGCAGCCGCCAAAATTTCCAGCAGCAACAGCGCGGCCTGTGAGTGAGTGACAGACACCAGCCAAAAAAAAGTTATTCCAGCAGCACTTTTAGCAGGGGGTCGGGGTGAGGATGACAGCACTGGCTCTGTTTTTAGGCACAGTGGGGTGTTCACCACTCTGGCTGCCACAGTACTCCTAGGCACCAAAAGCAAAATCTTGGGTGCCATAGTGACCTGGCCCCCAGGATTTGTCGAGCCCTGTATTAGACACACACTCCTCCTTGGCAGAATCTCTCAGCAGCAGTCAGAATGTTCCTGAAAACCCTAATTTGGTTTGTTGCTGCTGTCCTATCTTCAATACTCACAGAAGTTACAAGGAAAAGGAATACAGGATCCACAGGTAGAGGGGGAAAAGGAAGAGCTATTCTTCTTGGAGATGGAGTTAAGATTTTAAGTACCAGGGAGGCTCGAGAGAGAAGTTAGGGAATCTGTAACAAACGATTCATTGCCATCTACTAAAAGGGACACTTCAGAATACAATTCACATTATCAACAAGCCATTTACTAACTGCACCTATAATCCCAGAGTTTGCACCTACTCAAAGTCATGGTTTACCAAATACAATACATGGAACAAAAAATCCATTTTAAAAAAATATATATTATTAACTGGAATTATTTAACATGAAATGCATTTTTTATTATCTCCATTAATTCATGCTGTATAAAGACCACTTTATAAAAAAAAAATTACATGAACCTGAAAGAGTCCATTGTGTTCATTAAAAATGCTGACGGCCCATTAGTTATTTGTATATGAGTTTCAATTCTAAAACCTATTAAACAGTTAATTAAGCAAGAATGAGACCCTTTTCTAACATCTCTTTTCCCAACATTATTTCCTTTCCTGTTAAATGAGGGCTCTGCTTTAAGATTAGTAGACTATGAGAGTTTATCAAAACTTTAATTAAATAGCAGCAGCTCTGGTTTAATTAACTAACATGTATTTTATGACAACAATAAATCATAACTGTTCTCAACCTGAAAAGGCCAGTGTAAAATCTAGTTTCCATTAAAAATGTCAATAAATCTTCCAAGTACTACCTCAATACGTGCAGAGGAAAAATGATACTCGGTTTCATACACCAAGTAAACTGAGTGGCTTTATGCTTTTTAGAGAATTAACTGGAAAGAAAAATTGTGCTCTAATTTTAAATACAAGATTTCTAACGAATTTAAAATAAAATTCTCAGGGCATAAGTTCTACTTAGCACCTTGCTAGACAGCATTTCTTAAAGGGTGGAATGCTTACTCCTGGGGAGATGCATATGCCTAACTGTGAGTCATGACTCGCAACAGAAATTAATATTGGTACACCTTTAATACTACATGGCACAATTACAGGGAATTGAACCACTGGTTTCATTGTCCTGAAGGGGGAAGTCTGGGAAACACTATCATATCTTTTGCAAATAGTAAGTTCAGAGGAGAGTCGTGGGAATGATTAAAGGATTAGAAAACCATGTCTTATAGATAGATCCTTGATATACTCAAGGATTTCAATTTAGTGTACCAAAGGGAAGATAAGGGACAATTTGAGTACAGACAGTAAGTAACTACATGGGGAACAAATATTTGATAATTAGTATGACACTGAGCCAGAAAGAGTTAAGCAAGCAGCAGGCTAAATTAACCAAATTCAACCTTTAAGAACATATTAGAGAATTACTGAAATGGTGAACAGTGCTGTTTCTTGGAGATAGTTATCAAAGCCATGTTAGATAGTCCAGAGCGTTTGAAATGCAAGTTTGTATTGGCCATGAATTAGAAGTAAATACTGATTGTATTTTTCTGCGTTTACCTATATTGGATAGAAACTACACAATGTGATCTCATTAACTGGTCCATGATAAACTTCTCTTCCTGTCTGATACAATGTTCTATTGGTTCAGACACCAAAAGGGAGTATAAACAATTAGATTAAATATCATTGTCTTTATTTTTCTTTGAAGTCTGTAGTAAACTGCCTACGAAACTGAATGGCAAGCTGACTTAGTCTCATCAACGTAACTAATTACCCATATATACACAGGAATAAACTTCAAAGCGACAATGTATATTACCTGTTCCTCATCCAAAGGACACCTGCTGTGACCTGCTGTCAAGAGGCTATCTGCAGCCTGCCAGGAGATCTATAAAAGAACTTTGGGCCTAAATACGTCTTCCATCTCTTCTCACAAGACTGAGGTTTCCAGCTCCATTCTGGATTAACTCAGCTATCTCCCAAGGAAGAATTTAAAAACAGACTCTACACATGGACCACCTATTGGATAAACACCTATGGAAATGATTCTGAAAGAACTTTTTGCAACACAGCAGCTCACCCTCTCTACTATGAAACTGACCCAAGAACTTTAACCATATCTCTATGTATAATGACCTTTAACCACAATAACTTTCTTTTCTTTAATAAATCTTAGATTAGTTAATAAGAATTGGTGGTATGCATGAATTTGGATAAAGTCTGAAATCTTCATTGACCTGGTGGATAACTGTTTGAACTCTTGAGATTGTTTACCATGTATCAAGTTCTACCAAAGTGTTTAAGTGATCTTCACCATATTTGACTCTTTAAATCAAGACTACATATATTTCTAAAAGGCATACTGTAGCTCAAAGAAGTTATGGCGTGAGGTGATAGATTATTTTGTGTGTGTATTTTGTAGGTGTTCAAACTAGAAAATAATGGTCCTCCTGATCTTTAAAAAGAAAAAAAAAAATTATGAATCAGATCAGAAAAAGATAGGACAACACTGCAAACCCAGAAATGCCTACAGTCCAGGAAGCAATTTTTTTGGGAATCTACAATAAGTCTGTTAAATGGAATCTTGCAGCATCAGACTCCATTGTATTCCTGAGTGTAATGCAAAGAAGAACTTTTCTAAGAAGGTATAGGAAAAGATACAACTTACAGCAATATTCACAACCTGCAATTCATCAGTGCTTGTCAACTATTCTATTAAATACTTATGTTTCCTTAACTGCTCCTATTAAATTATCTCTGGAATGAACAACAACATTTCAAAAATTGAAAATTCAAAAGAAAAAAGTTACACCATTTTTTGAACTATTGTTCCCATCTGTCCTCCAATCTTTTCCTCCCAAAAGAAAACAATGGTCCCTTATTTGAACTATAGACTTATTACAACTCATTTTCATAACATGCATACATAAAATATATTAAACAACAACAGAAAATATTACATACCCCTGAGGCGACAGTTTATCCAACCATCCTGCTTTAACCTTCTTTGCCGATGATCCATAAAAACAGGCATAGGGTGTTATTGAATCTTTCAAGGTACTAGCTGGGTTATCAACAAATGGCTGAAAACGAATCTGCTCTTTAACAGAGTAGTCCAGATTTCTGCTTTGGTTCTTAGTAGGCAATGAAGAATGCATTTTGGCTTTATGAGTTTTTGTTCTTAAGTACGGAGAACATTCTTCCACAGTAGAATACTCAGATTCACTAGGAACTTGTTCTGGTAACATAAATCTTTCGTCTTCAGATATTAATTCATTTTTCACATCATTTTCAGTTGATGCTTTCCCTTTCTGGATATTAAATACACTAAAAGAAAACAACAGAATTTTACTCTTGATTTATTAAATAACTACCTCACATAAATAAATAAAAACTGTATTAATTATAAATCATTATTGTAAACAGTCATTCTAAATTGCTATGAGGTTAGTGACCTTGGGTTGATGCTAACCACATTTATTTTAATTGTGACCAAACATGAATCCTACCATGTCCAATCACTTTAATTAGCAGTAAGACAACACTTATTGGTTCATTAGAAGGTCAATTTTTAAGATCTTCAAAAGGAATTCATTGTTCCCAACATACTGGACCCATTTGTGTCTTTGGGACTTGTGGCCTGGCCCCTGTACCCATGTGAGATCAGGTCAACCCCTTAAATCATCAGAAGGCCAATAAGCATTAGTTGCCAGCCCTCAGATCTTGTAGATTGGGTTTGACTGCCAAGTAAGTAACACTGCCCCACCCCAAAAGAAAAGACGTATTTTGTTTGGGGGGAAGGAAGAGTGAAGAAGAAGGGAGTATGCAGGCAATGGCCCCCTAGACCAGCGGTTCTCAACCACTGTGTCGGGACACAAAAGAGCCGAGAGGTGTGTCACAGAAAATAGGCAGCTCAGGTTGGGGCTCCTGCCACCCACCACTCTCTGCTGCCCTCAACAGCCCACTACTGCTGCACAACACAGACAGCAGCTTGGGCCAGATGAATAAAGGGACTTAGGGGCTGCAATCCAGAGATCCTGGGCTCAGGGTGCACCACCTGCCCCACAAAATTAAACCCAGCCCCATTGAGCCAGACCACCAGTGCACCAGCCTCTGCTGACTTGTTTCTGTCCCCACCCAGGTCCCGGAGTGATGCATCCTCCAGGTGCCACAGCCTCCCACGTGCTCCCAGTCCAAGCGCCACCACCACCGGCAAATTGTAGTGTGTCACGCAGGAGAACATCATCTGTCAGATGTGTCATGACGGAAAAAAGGTTGAGAACCACTGCCCTAAATGATATCCAAGATAAAGGTCACAATTTCCTTGCCCTGATGGGAGAGACAACCAGCAGAACAAAGTTATGTAAATTATGTTAACCCGAGTCTGAACAAAGTTCAGGGACCCGGGACCTATATCTCCAGATTGTCATAGAATATAAACTCAGCCTGATTTTGGGGGAGGGAACAGGGCTCCCAAAAATGTTATGCCATCCTGGTTGTCATCCCAGAAGTACAAGTCAACCATTGCCACTATATTTCAATAAAGAAAATAATGACAGGTACAAGTTTTAAACTTCTCCTTAATTCATACGTAATACCGTGATTTATGATGATGACATTGCTCTTCCATTACTTCTTTATCTTCCCACTTTTCTTCCAAAGCCAAGAATTCATTTCCACAGATTTCCTAGAAAGAACCAATACATTATAAAGATGTATTTGGTTTGGATTGCTACATAACCCAAGCGTTTTTGCAAATACAAATCAGAAACACAACACCCCACAGTAGTAAACATTCCAATATAATATTTAAGCACTTCTTTGCACATAGTATAAGATTAGTTGATCTAAAATGTGTCCCAATAAAAGAACCAATTATTTCAAGTACTTATTTCACAAATTTCTATTTTTCCCTATATTTAAAAAAAATTCAGCTAAACATTTATTGAATGGCATCCACATACAAAAAAATTAATCTACATGCATAAGAGAAAAAATGCAATGCTAAAAATCAACAAAAAAATGATTCCCTTGAGATACAACCAAAAATATCTTTTCTACAATAAAGTTTTCTATAGTTAATGTCAAGTTTAATTGTCATGCACTGTACATTAACTGCTTTCTTATTTAGTCTCTTTGGCCTATCTTTCATGTCTGAAATTGTTTTCTAAATGTAAAAACTGCATTAGTGCACTGTCAAGGCTGCTCACTTAGAGAAAAACAAACAAGGAGTCTGGTGGCACTTTTAAAGACTAATAAATGTATTTATCGCATGAGCTTTCGTGGGAGAAAAATCCCACTCTGTCAGACACTTGCAGATGGATTTTCTCCCACGAAAGCTCATGCAAAAAATAAATTAGTTAGTCTTTAAAAGTGCCACACGACTCCTTGTTTGTTTTGCTGAACTACAGTAATACAACTACCCCTTTGAAACAGTTAAAGAAAGCGAAGCAATGTGATGTTCAGATTCTTGCAATAATATTGAACTCAGCTGTGCTACATATACCTAACGTTTTCACTCCAGGTTTTTCTTGAATGTTTAGTTTACTACTGTTTGTTGTGAAATACATACCACAAAATGTTCAAGGTATACAACATGTGAGCATTCACATTGATCTAAGAACATTTGCATTTCCAAAAGCGGGTCTGCCAAATTTATCACATTAATATAGCTTTAGCATTCAGCGTTCTTGTATTCCCCACATCCTTTGGAATAGACTTCCTCCTTACCCCCAAAATGCTCTAATTTTACAATGGAAGCATTTAAATGAATCAATTTAAACTCTGAAGAGCACTCGTAGCCAGGTAAATGGTGATGGAAAGGAAGAAATAAGTTTCTACCATTACTGTTTCTGTTTATTTTCAGAGAAGCTGTATATCAAACTTATATTTGAAGGTTGTATTTAGGCAAAAGAAAGATATAGGACAACCATAATCTGAACATGTGCAGAACGCATCAGTATACGTACAACTGACTCCTCAGACACAGCACAGCAATCAAAAGCTAGCTTCTAAAAAAAAGACTTTGTTTGACTTGCACTACTGTGTAATCAACCCATAAAACCATTTCTTGTTCAGTCAGCTCTTCAGAGGTTTCCACCCCCATCTGCTGCCTTTCCTCCTGGTTTAACTCCGACAGGTTTTCTTAATTGGCCCCAGTCGATCTTCAGTGCAGAGAACCACCTTAATTCCCAGCTCCCTCTTGTTGACTTACCTCCCAGGCGTAACTCCCTAGTGATTCATTAATAGTCTCCCTAGAAGTTCCCCATATAAACTGCACCCTTTTCTTCTCAGCTGCTCCTTTGATATCCTTCCTGTTTTCCTGGTGTAATATCTAACACCCATCCATTTAGAACAGTGGCTAGCAAACCTTTTTCTTGGGACCCATTCCCCGATCCTTCAGTCATATGGCAGCCCCCTCAGCCAAAAACAGCAGCCAGTCAGCAGCCACAGCTGGGAGAAAGGGCAGGGGGTCCCAGCAAGAAAGCTCTTTGAGCCACTTCTTTCCCCCGCATGCCTGGGGAGCGGGTCCCCAGGCTTGCCACGGAGAGGCACTGCTCTAGGCAGCTTCTTTCCGCCACATGCCTGGGGAACAGGACCCCAGGCATGATGCAGAGAGGGGCCACAATGCAGAACCTGAGTACTGGGTTGCGACCCATGGTTTGACAACCACTGATTTAGAACATACAATGATCAGGCTTTACCTAACTAATCCAGAATACCATTTGCTATAATTTTTTATGTATGAATTACACAGACTTTGATAATTAACCTTTTCTTAAAACGACATATATTTTACTAGGATATTAGAAATATCCACAGTATTTTCTGATTTCTTCAGTAACTTTTAATACCTTTTTTTCCCGCTCACTCTCACCACCTAACATTCTGATGCAGTTGAACATTAGTAAGATATGTTGCCACTAACAACTTGGAAAATTGGATTATCTGCACTAAGAATACCAGTTTATTTTTGATCTGTAGAAAGAATCTACATTACTCACATTTATATTGTAAAAAGTTGTGTTCAATGAGATCAGAGTTTGCAAAGAAACGGCAACTCCATTCCATTAAGTAGTCAGAGGTCAGCAACCTCTTTACCAGCCCGCGTGCCTGTGCCGCCCACTGCACCCTCAGCAGGTGCTGGAGGGTGGGGCCAGCAGGTGCCGAGGGTGGGACCAGGTACTCCTCCCTGCTGGCCCAGCCCCTGTGAGCGGGGCTCCTGTCCCCTGGTTACCGTGCTCCCCAGCTGGGGGATGGGGCCAGCAGGGGCCAGAAGCCCCACATGCAATGGCTTCTTTGTCCTGCTGGCCGTGCTCCCCAGTGGGGGGGAGGGCCAACCAGGGGATCCTGAGCAGTGCTATGTGCCACTCAGGATAGGCACTCTTGGGCTTGCCGATCCCTGAGTTAATCCAGTCTATATGGCCTTTTTAAGAGTAACATCATTTTACATGCAGTGCCTTTATAAAGAGAAGGAAGACTGTTGATAACGATTCTGGGTATATACCAATAAGTTTCAACATAGCCCAAAACTGCAAAGGCATAACATAGCAGATTAAAAAGCTTTCACCCTAATTACAAGTACAGAAAATATAGTTTGTTCATTTTTGAAGGATTTTCAACTTCAAGCACAAAATCAAATAATTAGTGCTCACAAGACATTCTGCACACAAGTGCAAAAAAAGCAAGCAGGTTAAAAAGTCATTTGTGTGCTGAAGATTATCATTCTTGCACTTCCTAGTTGGGCCAAATAGCACATGACCTTATCTTTAGCTCATTTAAAGAGACATTTGCACATAACATTTTCTACAGACATCAAATCATTTGTGACTTTTTTCCACATCCTATGCAATTTTTCAACACCCTCTTTAAAATGTTGACACCAGAACTGTACACAGATGCATGCAGTGGGGCGAGGGTCCAACAAATAATGTACTACACTACACAATTAATGCACTGCAGAATTCACACCCAGACCTTCCCATTTACCTTGGAATCTCCAGGGCTGCTGAAAAGAAAAGTTTCCTCGTATGGAGAGATGACAGATGGCTTTTCCTCACAGGTGGTTTCTTAAAACAAAAAACAAAACAAAAAAAAACAGATCAATAAGAATATAGTACTGCAATTTAAATCTATATAGGAAACTGCTGTATCTTCAATATGTTTTCGGTATACACAGCAGCAAGAGAAAATTTTGCTTCTTATTTTAAATTGATTATGGATTGGTCTAATATCCAAGCTTGCACCTATCAATTTTTTAAGCCAATTTAATAACTTCAGTGCTAGTCTGTGTGTGGACGCTCACCTCTAATTCACACCTTCAGTTATTTCAATGCAGGTACATACGTAGGCCTACTTATATGTGCCTTCACCCTAACTTTTAGATAAGTTAGCTCAGAATGAAATATTCAATATGTTGCATTACCCTGTACAGCTTCCTTTCTTCACACCCAACCCCAATAATGGACAGGATATTTTCTTTGGGAAAAAAAATTAAAATTTCAAGTATCTTCAAACTGAAAAGATATAGAATTCTAGGAGGATACTTAATTTCTACTTGTGCTACATTTAAAAACAAAAAAATACACAAAAAGACTGTTCAACCCACAATTCTTTATAACAGTTTATTCTTTACTGAAAAAGGAAATTAAGATCCCGCATTTCAACAGAAGTTATAGCCTACAAACAGACAATCACTTAACTGTCCAAAAGAATTTGAGAATTTTTCCCACCCTTTGTTGAAATCCAGCATCTTAATTCTTTTTCTCCAAGTTATTTCTGTCTTTATCATCTTCCTCTGACTTTTTCTACTGTCTCACTATCAGTGACATTTGGACATAACAGTTTTAAAGTATCTGTCAAATTGCCTTTGGACTCTTTAGCTTTCAGTCAGTAGCCTTTTCTCCTGCTCCCTCATTTTCTGACAAAGACATATCCCGGTACAATATTTAGGTTCCAGTTCAGTGTGATCTGTTTGCTTGAAATTAATACACCTGAGCTTGCACAAGAATTGTTTTCAGGTGAGTGAAATGAGCTTTTTTGTAAGTGATTGAGCAATATTGCTCAATTGCTCCTGTGTAACTGTATAACACTAGCAATTTTTCTTGTTCTTAGTTCCTCAAGATCCTATAGCACTTAATGACTAATTTCATGGTACAAGTCAGTGGTTTTCAAACCACAGGTTGCAACCCAGTACTGGGTCATTTCACCCCCTGCTACTGCCACTGAAAGACTGGAATGCATTGCTCAAAGATGTAATTGTGGGGTCATGGGCATAAATGATTTTTTTCAACTGGGGCCAGAGGAAAAATAGTTTCAAAACCACTAATATAACTTATTTGGGTCAGACATGAACCCTTTTGTATATTTTTCATCTAAGGTAATTTTTGTTAACAAATACCCACTTGGCTGTTCAATATACAATACATAGAAATCCAAGGATCAGGCAAGTAAAAGCAGATGCAAGACAAAAAATAAAAACAAAAATCTAACCAACTTCCACTTATTTTTTTTTAAAAGAGCATTTTATAAACAACTAAAGGGAAAAAAATACCTTAGGAATCATTTATATATTGTTACTTGCTTGGCATTGTATACCTCTTTCCTTCACAGCTTTTCCTATAATAATTCAGTATCAATTTTTAGGAAGTTATTTAGTGGGATCTGTTCTCTCAACTGAAAAACCACAGCGTTCAACTCACTTTTCTGTGAAGTCAGACTTCCAGTACAAGAAATATTTGAAACATCCACAGTTCTTCTTTCCTTCAAAGAACTTGAAAAAAACAAAATGTGAATGACGTTCATAACTTTCATGTAGCAACACAATATGTAACTTAAAACAACTATTTAAAACAAGCCAACCACCTGTTGCTCTGAATTCCAGTCCTCTTTTTTTTAAAAAAGGGGGTACATAAACAATAAAAAACAACCAATCAACTACTGTACTGTAATAGTCCCTTTCTGTATATATCATGCTGAATATTTTATTGAGCCTAGCATAAGACTTATTTTTTCAATTTGGGCTTATTACATTGTCCAGTTAGACTTCTGTATTTTTTTCAAAAATTGACACGGTTGTATAAAAAGTATTAGGGCCCTCACCCTATACCATTACAGTCAATGGAAGCTTTGCCATGGACTTTGATGAGCACAGGATCAACCCCTGTAAGAGAGTGGCATTACCAGCCAGGTATTTTTCAGAGAAAGACGTTAGCAACTTAGGTAAAAACCAAATGGATACTGCATGATAAAGGAAGTATGATCCCATGTTCTGAGCTACTAAAAGGATTTTGCTCAAATGTCTGGAGTTCATAGGACAATTTTCTTTTCCAGGAAGTTTTGCATTTTAAGACAGAGTTATAAACAAACAGTTTTGCAACTGAAAGATAGCAACTGTTATCAGTAACTATTATAATAAAATGCCTGTGACTGCTATTTCAAGTCTTCTAGATGACATACAAGATTATAGATTATAAGATTATATGACATATAAGATTTATATGCATTCTACATGTTACTATATATAGTAATATTTTCTTCCATGCTGGTCCATGATTACTTGAATGTAGATATTTAGATATGTAAATTGTTATCTTTGCGCTGCTAAAAGTCATGCATTTTACTGAATTCTCTTCATGAATACCATTAACTCATTATGATATGCAGAATGCTATGATTTTGAATCTGCTGAGAGGCAGCTTCTGAAAAACCCTGCATTAGAATGCTATGGTGGTTCTTTCACACAGGTGAAGACAGTGCAATTCTCTTTTAGTATTGCTGCCAACCAATCTTTAGCACTTTTTTTTTTTTTTTTTTTTTAAACAACAAATAAGTAAATTAGTGCATCTATCTTTTATTTCCCCATATGTAAAAATGGCAATATGGATCTTTTTTAAAGTGCTCTCTGAGTGCTACACAAAATTTAAGGATTACTGTAACAATTCTCAGACCAGCATCTTTCACCACCAAGCCAATACAGATCATTATTTTCACCAAGTATGCCAAAGCAAGAAATTCCTAGTTTACAGCTCTCAGAGTCTTACTACGGCTGTCTATATTCGTCATTTACACAATGTTGCTTAATCAAGAATTATCTCCTCTTACAGACTGATGGTGACACAGAAGATATTTGTATCATATTATGAACTCTATTTTGAATTGTGTATTGTACACATCTAAACTTGCCCAAGCCAAGGCTATTGAATTCCATTCCAGACTATGACCTTGCCAAGGAACGATTGATGCTTGACACCTCATTGAAAAGCTATCAAGGAGAAGTCATCAAGACAGTTTCAGATTGCCATCAACTCTGAATGACACACCTGCATGGAAGAAACGTTTTCTATGAAGCTGGGGCCAGCATAAGTCCGGGAATGGACCAAAGCATCTCAGGAGGAACTAATGGCAAGCAGACAAACAATTTAATACTAAAGTAATGCTTTAAACTGGGGGACCACCACCCCCTGTAAACATGATGTGTATGAGAGAAAAGCCAAAAGGGAATCTGTACAGCCTGGAAACAGAGTCCTGTGGCACTTTTAAAGACTAAGATTTATTTATCGCATGAGCTTTCATGGGGGAAAATCCCACTTCGTCAGACGCTCTGAAGATGGAAAATGCAGGGAAGGCTGTAACAGCAAATCAGAATAGATGTTAGGATTCAAACACTAGGGAACAGCATATAGAGGAAGGTGAGGTCAAATCACCTGTTGTAATGAGAAAAAACTCCATAGTTCCTGTTTAACCCTAAGGCAACTGAGTAGAATTTACATATAAATTCGTGTTCTGCAGTTTTTCTTTGAAACTGTGATTTGTTATTCATCTGTTTCAGCACAGCTATTAACAAGTCTCCCGTGGAGTGAGCAGGAAGATTGAAGTGTTCCCCTATTGGTTTTTGAATGTTGTGATTTCTAACGTCAGACTTGTGTCCATCTATTCTTCTGCATAGAGACTGTCCTGTTTCTCCAATATATAAGGCAGGGGAGAATTTCCTGAAAGGATTAAACCCCATTTGCTTCCATCCCTCAGACAGAGACAGACACCTTCAGGATCTCTATCAAGCATTCTTAAAACTACAATACCCACATGGGGAAGTAAAAAAATAGATTGACAGAGCCAGAGAGGTACCCAGAAGGCAGAAGTCAACTATTACAGGAGAAGCCCAAGAAAGAAAATGGCCCGGGAGTCTTTGAGGGTTTGTAATTTATTGTCTGACTATAAAAGAGCTCCGGCCCTTCGAATGGGAGGTCTTGAATGGTCATCTGTACCTCCGGGGGGAAGGCCAGATGCCTGCAGCCAGGAGCTCCTCCTCACTGTTACCCTGGAGGCCATTGCCCTTGTCGCCGCATCCGCTGCGTCCAAGGCTGATTGGAGTGGTGCTCTGGAGACGACCTTCCCCTCTCGAACCATTGCAGACAACTCTACCCCCGATTCCTGTGACAGTGAGCTGGTAAACTTCTCCATTGCCAACGAGGAATTATGTGTGTATCTACTGAAGATAGCCTGTTGGTTGGCTCTTCTCAGTTGCAAGCACCCAGTAGAATAAATCTTCCTGCTGAACAGATCCAGTCTCTTAGTGTCTTTGGATTTCGGGGTTGGGCCCTGGTGTCCCTGGCACTCTCTCTCATTAGCCGCCACCACCACCAAGGACCCTGGGGCCCAGTGGGTGTAAAAGTGCTCATGGTCCTTGGCGGGAACAAAATATTTGCATTCCATCCTTTTCGCTGTAGGAGGGGTGGAAGCACAGGGTCCTGGTCGTGTCCCTTATGGTTTTAATGAGGGGGAAGGCCATCTTGGATGGGCCTTCTGGGACCAGGATGTCCACCATCGGATCGGTGTCTTCCACCATTTCCTCTGCCTGGAACCCCATGTTGCGTGCCACCCTCCTTAGCAACTCCTGATGGGCTTTATCATCACCCGCAACAGCCTCATCCGAGGAAGAAGATGATGACTCCCCCTGGGTCTCCTCCAGGCTCCTTATGCTTGGTGGGTGGGACTTACCTCCTTGGAGGGTGCACTTGTCCCCTGGCTCCTCCAGGTCGCCAAACTCCCCATCTGAGTCCTCCCCTGGGGCTGGTGAGGCACTCAATGAATGGGCCGGCTTCTGTCTGGTCCCCACTGAGGAGCAGGATCTGCTCACCGTGGAGCCTTGCATTTGGTGATGGGCCCATGGAGTCCAGAAGGGCCATTGTGTGGGGACCTGCCACTGTTGGCAGGGGTGCTGGCACCGTTGGCAGCTCCTTCTGTCCCTCCCACTGGATCTACTGATCCACGAGACCACGGAGCCTTCGTCTGAGGCAGAAGAGAAAATGCTTCTGGGTGACTATGGCGGTGCCATGTCCCTCAGTACCGGAGGCTCATGGTGAGCCTTGGGCCCCGTTCCGCCCTGTGGTGCCGGTGGTGATCGGTGCCATGCATGCCTTGATGACAATGCAGCTGGCGAGTGGTAACGCAGCACCCCGCCGCAGCTATTACCATGGGGGGGGACGTGTGACCAGTGCCGGGTTCCCCGCAGTGCCCAGTGGTCGGTGCTGGGTTGGAGCGGTGCCGGATCCTCTCTCTGATCCGGCCCAGTCTTCTGTGGGGACTGAGATCTGTCTGCCCTCATCGGTGCTGGGGACCGGCGCTGAGGTGAAGGGGGCTTCATCGACGTTGGCTTGCCATGCGGCTGCACCAAAGGCCTGGGCATCTGGCCTGATATTGCCTCCAGTGCCGGGGAGGCCGTCTGTTCAGTAAGGTCCCTGGCTGCCTCGAACGTTTCAGGGGTGGAGGGAAGTTGTAAGTCCTCCTCCAATACACTCCTGGTGGGAGATGGCTCTGACACCGGACTCGACATCCCCTTTTCGGGGCCCGGAGTTGACGGTGCCACCTGGAGCTGTGACAGGGCTGAGTGGCCCGGCGCGAAACCCACTTTGCCCTCGTCTCCAGTCGGACATGAGCGCCCTGTCTCGTCTCACTTCCTTTTCTTCTTGGGCACCAGGGAGCAGGAACGGTGCCGGTGTTTTGTCGGTGCCGAAGGCGTTGGGGAGCGGTGCCAGGAGATTTTGGTGGGAGCTGCTCCTACAGCCAGGGGAGCGCTGTAAGTGGAACCTGAGCCCCCAGCTCCTGCGGGGCAAAGGACTTCCTCCAACATGAGGAGCTTCAGTCTTTGCTCCCTCTCTTTCTAGGTGCAGGGCTTGAAGCTTTTACAGAGCTTGCACTTGTCCTTCAAGTGCAACTCACACAGGCACCTCAGGCAGGACATATGTGGGTCGTCCATTGGCATGAACTTGCCACATCGGTTGCAGGCCTTGAAGCTCAGCATGCCCGGGTTTTCGGCACACTGTCCCAGATGAAGGAGTCCCGTGGGTTTCCTAAACCTACACTACTAATCAACTAAGACTAAGACTAACTACTGTGAACACAACTGATAATAACTAAACCAAGAGCTTGGGGATTTGCTAGCAAGAGCTAGTAAGCACTGTTCCAGCATCCGTCAGGGCAGTAAGAAGGAACTGAGGAGGGAAGGGGTCGACTGATGTATATATGGAGGGCTGCAGAGCGTCTCCAGTGGCAGCAGCCAACCCTGCGGGTAGCCTAGGGGAAAACTTTCTGGCAATCTGTGCACACGGCGCGTACGCACGAGTTGGAATGACATGAGCAATCTCTCAAAGAAGAACAGAATATAACACCATCCTGAATCTGAGACACTAATGTATCAAAATAATAGTCTATCACAAGTCCTTATATCCTTTTAAATTTTCAGAATAAGATCCTAGAGCTTTTCATGTTAAAAGGACACCATGTAGAAATGATGAATCATTCACATGCAGTCACAAGATCCAATGAGACTTGGAACGTCTTGGAAATGGCTAGTAATTTTGTCATCAATTTACTCTGCTAAAAAAACCCAACTCCATTATAATTCTTTACAGATTCCTCCTTTTTAGGGCAGAGAAGCTTAAATTGAAATTAGGCCACAACCAAAAGCTTTACCAAGTACAGTAAAGCATATTCAATATATTGATCACAGTTCTTCAATCCTCAGGTGATTTATGTTGAATGGCTGAGTGCAGCTAATTGTTGTAGACTAGAACCTAAGTTACAAAATATAAAGGAACAAACAATGTTACTGTCCTACTAAATTATCCCTGTATTTCCTAGTTTTGAAAAAGTAAGATATGGAGATCAAAATACTAGAAACCTCAGGCTCAGTATTTAAACTGTAACAATCAAATAGGGATAAGGGAAGAATGGTAAAGAAAGATAAGAACACAGCCTAAACACATGTCCACACTGCATGCTTTTTACAGTGATGTATAGAGTACATAAACAGGTATCAATAGCTGAATAGACAATAAGAGACAGCTTATATGAGGGAAGTAATGTCCAAAACCTTGTCTATATGCTCACAAGGCTCTCTACTTGCCTCAAGTACCTCTCTGTATCCTACTGCTGGAATCTTTCCAGTCACAGGGAAAGATCACCAGGAAGCTACTGATGTCTTCCCCCTCACCCAACCCTTTCAATGCTTCAGGTAGCTACCTGTACAGACGAAGCTTGTTTTTCATTGCAGTATCTATCTACACATCCCCTGTACTCCGCCACCTCTAGTGTGCAGTGTAGACATGACCTAATGGTCTTCTCAGTCCACTTATCTCATCTGTGGAGTGGTGCTCTTAATATTATGCAGTACAGTAGAACCTTAAAGTTACAAACACCAGAGTTACGAATTGACCAGTCAACCACACACACCTCATCTGGAACCAAAGTACACAGTTAGGCAGCCAAAGAGAAAAAAAATTAAAGCAAATACAGTACAGTATAGTATTAAATGTAAACTGTTAAAAAAAAAAAGTGGGAAAACATTTTTCTTCTGCAATGAAGTGTTTCAAAGCTGTATTAAGTTAATGTTCAGTTGTAAACTTTTGAAAGAACCACCATAATGTTTTCTTCAAAGTTACGAACATTTCAGAGTTACAAACAACCTCCATTCCTAAGGTGTTCACAAGTCGGAACTCTGCTTAAGTTCTTTGTCAACATTTATTTCTTTGGGAATTAATCTGCTCCTCAACCTTAACAGCTACCATAAATTTTGTACACTTTCCTCTTTCTGTGATAGGTTTTTTATCTATCTTTAAGGCCCACTTCCTAACATTTTTATTAGAAGAATTGTATTCCTAAGTCTAGAAGAATTTTAAAAAGGAAACCATTTGTCGAGGCCCAACATTTATAATTTAAATAAAAAGTTTAATGAAACAAAAGATCAATTTTATACTTGATAAATACTTCACTCAGTCCTACCTTAGTATTTTCTGTGTATATAATTTAAAGTACTCACTCAATTGTCTTCTCATTTTAAAAAAAAAAAACTAATAAGAATTTCCTTCTTCCCTTTCCCACTAAAATACAAGATCTCTTGAAGCTATTCTGGTAAGTGATTTTTTTCTAGTACAGCAGTGGTCAGCAACCGCCAGCATGCATGCCAAAGCTGGTACACAGGCCTATGCACAGCGGCACAAAGGGCTCCCGTCCCTGCAGTGCCACGACTGCTCCCCCCACTGGCCTCTGCACCCAAGAGGGTCTGGGATCAAAAGAGCCATGCGCTGTCCCCTGCTGGCCCCACTCCCCACGTGAGGATGGGCAGGTCAGTGGAGAAAAGGACACGTGGCTCCTGTCCCTGCTCCCCAGCTGAGGGTGGCAGACTCAGCAGGGAAAAGGAGCATGTGGCTCCTGTCCCTGCTCCCCAGCTGGGGGGGGCAGACTCAGCAGGGAAAAGGAGCATGTGGCTCCTGTCCCCTGCTGGCCCCACCCCTGGCACCTTTCTGGCCCTGCCCCAAGCATATGCGGAGAGTTCAGTGGTGGGGGCAGCACCAGGGGCAGCAAAGGTTGCCGACCCCGGTAGTACAGTTTATATTGTATCTATCAAGGTAACTGTGGTGTATGGAAAACTACATTAAAATTGTAAAATGCCACTTGAAATTTTAAAAGGTTCATGGTCCTGCTAGAATTCGGGGTGGGAGGGAAGAAGGGGCGTAATTAAGGAGGAGGTTGTGAAGGCTGGGACTATAACAATATTTAAAAGGGAACTGGATAAGTTCATGGGGGCTAAGTCCATAAATGGCTATTAGCCAGAAAGGGGTTAAGAATGGTGTCCCTAGCCTCTGTTTATCAGAGGATGGAGACGGATGGCAGGAGAGTGATCACTTGATCATTGCCTGTTAGGTTCACTCCCTCTGGGGCACCTGGGCACTGGCCACTGTCGGTAGACAGATACTGGGCTAGATGGACCTCTGGTCTGACCCAGTACGGCCTTTCTTATGTTCTTATGTAATGTAGGAAAACATGTGGCCTGGGTCTTTTGTTGTCCAGCTGCAAACAGTACGCCAATAGTGAGGTGGGGTGAGATGTGCCTTTCTATTTAAGGAAGCAACCTACTTTCTCTCTCTCTGTTTTGGGATTCTTGAGTGTCATCCTGAATTCTAAGAAATAAAAGTGTTAACTTAAAGCAAGATTATTTATGCGTATTTAAGTTTTCTCTGCAAATTCCGTGAATATAAAGTAACAATCAGAAACTCTTAAGCTTTTCATTAGACTGGTTTTAAAAAACGCTGATATGAACCTCTCTAACACATTTCCCTCACAACTTAAGAACAGCAAAGTAAAGGCTTAGCTACATAGTTCAGTCTCAATTTAAGGTATCATTACTATCCACATTGATTAAATGGAAATAGATCAAATTTAGCTTAAAAGCTCTTCTGAACTGAAAGTCATTTCTCTACCATGTCTAAAATCGTGAGTCACTGGTTTGACTTGAGAAAGGCAATGAGAAAAAAGTTACACATAAGCATTAAATGACTCATTGTTCCCACCTACATTACTCTTCAGTTGTTAGGGTACCCTATTAGATTCTAAAAATATCACTTCCGCCCCTTTGATTGCTTTCTACAACAGGAAATGGTTGCAAAATGTCTCCAAAATCTTTTCTGATTTTTTCAGATAAGGAAACTCACTGATATGCAAACAAAGGGCCTTTAATAAAGTACCAAAAGTAAGATTTGAAAAGTTTCCCTTTTTATCATGAAAAAATTAGCTCAGAAAGGTCTAGCTAGTGCCAGAACCAGTGCTTTTTTTGTGATAGCATGCATGTGTACAGAGTACCAGCAACTTTTTTGCCAGCTCTGCTGCCCAGCTGGGGGGGGGGGGGGTCAGCAGGGAAAAGGAGAGTGCAAGAGGGGTGGCGCAGGAAGAAGAGGGGTGAGAGAGGTATTTTTCAAATTTACTATCAAGATATGTGTACTGGTACCATTTTTTTTTTTTTTTAAACACAAAAAAAAAAAGCACTGGCCAGAACAAATATTTATTTACTCTGATTTAATGAATACTTGTTTCAAAATTAACATGGAAACAGATGTGATATGAACACTATATATTTGCCAAAGATGATTACTAAATGCATTCCAGAATTGGGAAGGCAAAACACTGCCACCTGTTTTGGGGTAGATTAGATTGAGAAGTTTTGTTTTAGGGTTTCATTTCTATTTCACATCCTTCCCCTGAATAATTAAATTATTGACTCCTCAGACAAACTTGTGCTTTTTCTGACTGG
Organism: Pelusios castaneus; assembly: GCA_007922175.1. Classification (NCBI taxonomy): domain Eukaryota; kingdom Metazoa; phylum Chordata; order Testudines; family Pelomedusidae; genus Pelusios; species Pelusios castaneus. The sequence goes on along the minus strand of ML685769.1, from coordinate 31,084,264 downwards.
CAGACCACAAGAGTTACTTTCATATAGTTAGTTCCAAAGGTGTAGCCGTGTTAGTCTAGTTCAGCAAAACAAACAAGGAGTCCTATGGCTCTTTTAAAGACTAACAAATTCATTTATCGCATGAGCTTTCTTGGGAGAAAAATCCCACTTCGTCAGACACTTTGAAGTGGGATTTTCTCCCACAAAAGCTCATGCGATAAATACATTTATTAGTCTTTAAAAGTGCCACAGGACTCCTTGTTTGTTTTACTGACTAAACTTATTTCCTTTTCTGTCTGGGTCAAGATAACATAAAGGGACAATTTCAATGTTACAACTTTGAGGACCAACAAACTTAGCCCCAGCTGGGGTTACGTTTATTTGGCTATTTGGGCTGGGACGTCAAGTACCCAAATGGTACTACAACAAAATTGTTTGATTCACTGTATACCTGAAAATAAAATCTTTATAGTAAACACTATTTAAAACGGTGCCTGCACCACATATTTAAAAATAGGCCTTTTGGAGCCAGGGCCCTTTATGACCACAGTTCTACCTAAAGAAAAGGGAAACTAAAATATTTCAAACCTCTAAAACTTGTCATGTTGTAGTAAAGACTTTTGTGGCTGGCAAGACCCAGGAGCACAGAGAAGCACATGTAATTGCAATGGATGTAAGTGCTATATTAGTAATAACAATGTATGACACAGAGACAGCGCTAGAGCTGGGTGTCATGAGAGCCAGAGTATTAACTTTTTGTGCTGGAAGGGACTTAATAGAGCCTAAAATAGTTCTGTCCGTAAAAATTTAATGAGTGAAGTTCACCCAGGTCTAGAAGCAAGTGTTGAGTTTCCCTAGGGAAAGCTGGATTTCAACCCTTGCATGAAAACCCTATAGAATGCCATAAGGATGAAGTCAATATTGCTCAATAGCCATTAGAAAAGAATGCTTTGCTATAATATTTCACCCACTAACCTTCAGGCTGCAGCCAGTTGCCATTTTAATCACCCTATTACTTTTGACTTTAAAAAACAATAAGCAAAGATAAGTGGTTCAGAGAAGTTTTAAATATTTTAAAATTCTGATTTAACATGCATCTTCCTCAAAAACCAGACTATTACTACTCCTTCAGGATTTTCACACTGTTGCAGCTAGTACATGAGATTTTAGGGAGATCAATAGGAAGAAACCAAGCTAAGGTTAAACAAATAAAAATGGTTGGTAACACAATGGCTAATTGGGGGTCCATTCCAGATGAATGGAAGAATGGAACGTTGTGCTCTGGGAAGGCAAGGGGGACAGAAGAAAGAGCACTTCAATATGACCATGATAGTGTACTACATGTGCAGCATGTTCCCTTCTGCTGTTGCAGGTGGGAGTCAGCAGCTGACTGTAGCTTAGAAAGGAGATAAGGGTATTTCTAAAAAACAATGAGAGTCCTGTGGCACATTAAAGACTAACAACTTTCTTCGGGCATAAACTTTCATGGGCTCCAACTCACTTTGTCAGATGCAAGGGTATTTCTGTAATTGCCAGTTACCTCTTTTCCTTAAGACTAGTAGGTTTGGAACTGAAACACTAAATTTCAGTCCCAGCTCTGCAGGAGCACGTTATCATCCTGGATAGGGGACAACTATTCTGAAGTTAAGGTTAACACAAAAGAGGCCCATTTTGAATTTGATTCTTTTTTAATTATAAAAATTACATAGTCAATTTTTAAGCCTATATTTCCACTGATTAACTAAACTATTTTAATATTCTTAAGGAGGGGGATGGAGTTCCTTTTCTTTAATTAATCCATAAAAATAGCTCTGTTATAATTGTTGCAAAGCCTCAAATGTTTCTTTGTCTCTCTCAGCCCGCCAATGACATCACATGTTGAAAAAAATATATATATTTTTCAACATCACTTCAACAAGCCAGAGGCAGTTTAAGGACAGAAACATTAAAGCATTTAAAAAAAAAAAAAAAAACACAACAACTGTGAACGGGATAAAATGTTCATCCACATTTATAGACTGCTTTGAGAGATACAGTGCAAAAACTCTAGGATGGTAAATGCTAAAGGTAATTAAGCACATTTGACAAATGAGGTGGACGACAGACAGGTCCAGTGATACGGCTGGAAGGTAACATGGCCACAGCTAAGCTTAGGCCTGGCTATCAAACCACAAGTTTTTCTAAATCAGAAAATAATTGTAGAAACACTATTTTAATAGTGCAGTTATCAGTCATGTGTGGTATGAACAAAGACCACACTGACAAGCTAGCAACTCCAACTGTACTTCAGCCTTGTCCTTGTTTACACAGGCTAGGGTCATCAGCACACTGACTCAACGGGGTTAAAATAGTGTTGAAATCATGTTTTCTTAATGTAGACAAACCCCTGGGGATTCAGAGTCTGGCCTTGAGGATTAAGCCTCAATTTTCTATTGCCTTTTAGCAAAACACTAATACTTTTTAACCAGATGAAACTAAACGCTGTTTTTTTACCAAATGAGTGAAAATATGAATTCAACACAGCCATTTTGAAAGGATGAAAGTGATCTACACACATTATTTATAAGCCAACTCAAAAGCAAGCTCCTTATACCACCATAAATTGCTGTTATACCTTTTCCTATTAAATTGCATACAATTCTGTTTCTTGAGAATATGTTACAGGAGAGCAGGTAGCAATGCCTATATTTAAGTTGCCCACCAGTGCATTATGAAGTTTCCTGCAAACTTTGAGAAATATACCTGCACAACACTTTTGAAATTTGGAAATGGGAAAGCTCCCCCAATCAGTTTCATGGCCTTAGCAGCCTATTTACCCCTCATCTTTAACCTTTAACACTCCTCTCCCTAGAAAATTTCATACTGAGAAAGTTAACATTATACAATTAGAAAATCCCAGATTTAAACTGTCCATGTAACTTAAATCCCAAATTTCAACAGGGCTGTCCCAAGGGAGGGGCAGGGCCCAGGGCCAATTGGCCTGGTGCCTCCCCCCTTACCGGGGGGGGGGGCGGCGGCAGGGAGGCCCAGAGTCCATGCTCCGCAGTTCCACTCTACCCCCAAGAGCAGGGCAAGCCGGACCAGGGACAGGGCAAGGTGGGCTGGCCCAGAGGCCGGGATTCGCTCTCCCACCCAGCCCTTGGGGCCAGCTGCTCTGCCCTATGGGCGGGACAATCCGGCCCAGAGGCTGGGATCTGCGCTTCTGCCCCTCCCCTTGCTGCTGAAGGTAGCTGGGAGCAGCATGGCAGTGTGGAGGCAGCAGCATGGGCCCCACACCGCCCCCGATGGAAGCAGGGAAGTGTGGGGCACACAGAACCACGGGGACGGTTGCCCCGCTTACAGCCGCCTCCCGCCCCCCCCCCCCCAACGGATCTGGATTTAAACTGTCCATGTAACTTAATTTTGCCATCATGGGCATATTATTATACTATAGCATTTAGTTACATGATCACATACTTTCCTCCCATACCCAGAGAGAGAAAAAACGAACGAACTCCTACTTCATTCAAAGGGCAGGGGGGCCTTTCCTAATCTTTAATTGTTCCATTCTGCAATCTAAACAACATGCTTTTAACTTAACTTGTATAATTTCCTCATTTTTCTACCAAAATTTATTCTACCACAATATATTAATTGATTTTTAACATTATTTTTAAGACTTCCTTTTGAAGTACTGAAATCAAGATACTAAAAGTAATACATTAAAACGATCTACAAGTCAGGGTTAAATTGTTAGGTGGTGGTGAAATATGGATTTTACTCAATGAATGAAATTTTGGTCCTACTGAAATCAAGGGTAAAATTCCTACTGTCTTCAATAAATTCAGAATTTCACCAATACATTTCTTTGCTTCTAAGTGCCTGAGTTTGAAAATGATGCGACAAAGTAGCAACAATCTAGTTAATAATCTTAACGTTTTTGAAGAATTCTGTTTATTGTGATATTTATATTTTCATTCTCCATTATCTACTGGTGTACATACATATAATACATACTCAGTATAATATACTTTCAAAACTGCTCACAGCTACTAGAACAAATTATGAAATGTGTACCTTAAAAAGGAAGCCATAAAAATTAGTAAGTCTAAAAATGAATCTCTTATATTAATTCTTACCCTGAGTAATTCAGCGGTCTATTTCTTTTTGTAAAATAGTAAATGCTTTAAAAAAAATTAGCCTAAATTAAATTTGGTGTATTTGTGTTCTGACTGATATAGTGAGAATGCACCATTTTTACACTGAATTGCATTAGGAAGGTGAAGTATCTTTTATTGGACCAACCTCTTTTGGAGAAAGTGACAAGCTTTCAAGCTTACATCAGACCTGAAGATAAATAAAAAGATAGAACCTTGTCTCTCAAATATCTGGGACCAGCTACACTGTCGCTGCCAATGATCACATCATACCTGGGAGTTTTTCTGGATGATCAACTGAAGAAAACACTGCTTTTTAGTTGGGGGGGCAGGTTGGGGATAAAACTGCTGCAACACAGAACAAGGGGCCAGTGTGGCAACACTAACTCACCTGTGGGAACGGGAAGAGCTTAAAAGGGACAGCCCCTTTTATAAGAAGCATGCCGAGTCTGCCCCTACCCTCCCCTTTAGGTGGTGAAATACCAGGTTTGGTCAAGACCTTCTGTGGGCACTGTGCTAGCAGCCCCTTTGTGAGGAGGCTGGGAAGTAATTTTTCCCTTACCGCCAATTGGCCTAGGTGGAATTGGGGGCGGTTTCGTTTTTCCCACAGCACCTTTGGGGAGGGCTTTGTTGACACGAGGCATTAAGGGAGCTAAGCGATATGTTGTGAATCATTATATAAGTCTACCTGCAACGGGCGCCCATAGCAACCTACAGCAGGGGTTCTCACTTTTTTTCTTCCCTGACACAGCTGGCCGCAAGGACAACTGTGCAACTGAGGAGCTCCCCCACTGCCGGGGGGGAGGAACGGACGCTGCAACTGGTGTTTTTGGCATCAACAGAAAATAGGACACCTAACACCCCTCCCCCCCCCCAAAAAAAAACCACAACCCACATGCTAGCAGGAGTTTTGGTGGCCACATTTTTCTGCACTGATCTTAGAAGCCTCCCACTGCCGCTTCCCCTGACCTCTGCCACAGACCCTCACCACTTCCTTCGACTCTGGCCACCGACTCCAGCTGGTGCCACTCCCCATTGCTTCCCAGGCTTGCCTTTTGGCAACAGGACTGACTGCCACCACCGCAGTTCCCCACCAGTTTTTTCCTGCTGGCCTTTAAAGCTGGGAATGCAGGACTGCTTGGGAGGGCTGCTCCAGCTGATGTGGAGCTCAAGGCTGCTGCACACAGTGCAGAGCTTGGGGGGGGAGGGGAAGGGCTAAATTACCTCAATATTACTGAAGCCTTGCCCCCACCATAAGCCTTATGGACCCCTGGAATCTTTGGCACCCCCCACAATGGGGTACTACTCCTCAGGTTGGGAACAGCTGCCCACCTTAACCCTCCCACAAGAGGGGAAGTAGGTGGTAAGATACAAGCAATGGGTTGGCTGCAGGATCTGTGTAGAAAAGGGGGGGCGCACTAGAGGAAGGACCCCAATTACTTATTGAATAAACATGGGGTTCTCTGCACAGTACACTTTTATCTGCCATGTAGTCCCAGACAGAGTGACCAGATGTCTTGGTTTTATAGGGACAGTCCCAATGTTTAGGGCTTTGACAAATATAGGCACCATTACTCTCTACCCTGCTCCAGTTTTTCCATACTTGATATCTAATAATAAAGTTGAAGACTGATTAAAGCCATGTCAAGCATCTCCTGTCCTTGCACCCATAAACATTTAGTTCAGATGTCTATGAACTTTTTCAAGAACACCACTTATACATACAGCCACTGACATAGTTGGGCAATTTTAAATGTTACAGTATCGGTCTCACAATTTTTTTTTTTAAAATTACCTGGGTGAAGCTGCAGTTTTAGATGAATCTGGGATTTCTGGAACAGGTCGATGTCTCAGGATAAATGACCGAGTTGTTCTGGGAACTACTTTTGTACAGCTTTGCTTAGAAGGACCATACAAGTCATTGTCTACCATTTCACCTTTAAACTCAAAGAATAGAGAATCTGGTAGGACATTTGGTGAGATTTCCACTTCTGAGAATGTTAGATGCTCATTCTCACTGGACTTCGTTTCAGATGAGTCAGCAAAAGATGACGGAGAAGCTGAATCTTCAATATATAATACAGAATGGCTGTCTAAGTGCAAGTTACCTTGCTGTGCCTTTGCTGTTTCCAGTGCAACATCCATATTTGGTATTTTCTGCGAGTCAGCACTTTTCTCAATGTTCCCACAGAGGCTGAGAGCACTTCCTGGGCAATCTGAGTTCTGAGACAATGAACTAGATGATTCCAAATCTGACAAGCTGCCATCTTTCACTTCCAGTAACTCATCATGTTCAGTAAATTCAGTCTTTTCTTCATGAGAAAAGCTTACCGGCAATGCTACAGATATTGGACTCACTTTTGCAACCTCACAGGAGATTTTCAAATCCTGATCATAGCACAAAGAATGATTTTCCCCCAGTTCTGCCAAGTCTTTGAGTTTCGGATTTTCAGATGAGACAGACTTGTCTTGCATTTTGGAAAATGTGATCTCTAACTGCTTAAGAACCCTTCTGCGATGTCCAGTAGGCAATATTCCAATTTGCTGAAGCACATTATTATTTATTCCTATGCAGTCTGACACAGTGTTATAGCCGGATTCTTTGAAATTAGGAAGATACTGTATCAAGTTGATGTTGGCCAAGAATTCTTTGATAGTAACATTATTGTCACTGGCTGACATGATGGCAACTTCATTCCTAATATAGGCTCTCCACTATATAGAAATACAGTCAGTATACAAACTTATTCTCCAGCGACAGTAAACTCTTCTTCAGTCGCTCTGAAGAGAATGAAATTTCTTCCAAAAGTAGTCATTCTGCATAGTCCAAGGATGTAAACTGTGAATCCAGAAAAAAAAAGTTAAGAAATGGTATTTTCCCACTGAACGTAGTGTAGTGCTTACATTAACAGCCTAGGCCAAAATACTGAAACTTCTTTCAACATCAATTTTAGAATTTCTTTAAAACATGAAAATCTCAAGCAAAGGAACAGGTACAATCTATATCCCTATATCTTGGACTACTTAAGAAAAACAGTGAAATTAGAGTTTTTAAAAATCTGAGCAGGTACTGTTAAATTTTTTCCTTTGGAAAGTTGGTTCAAAAAAGGACTCTGTTATACTCTAAACACTTGCCCTTTGTGTTGGACAAGGTTTAGAAAGGCAACCCCACACTCATGCACTGCTTCTTATGAAGTACCTAGACAGAATGTCTCCCAGGTGCACCAGATGCTCTAAAGCAAACTAACATGCTGAAGAGTATACCCTGGAGGGAGAAAGCATGGTAGGTCTGCTACTACCATGCACATATCAGCCCCAACATAAATATACACATTTGTCCTCCTTGGGAAAAGAAGAGGGAAGGACAGCTAAAATGCTGCCCAGGGCCTTGAGCTTCCCTGACCCATGGAATCTGACAGGATTCCTAACGCTGTAGTTCCAAACAGCAGTCCACAGGGCTACTACAAGGGCCTGCAGAAAAGAAAAAGAACAACCTCATCCTTACTAAGGAAATGTACAATTTCAAATAAAAAACAATTTCATGTAAGGAATGCACGTTACAAATTATTACTGAGTGCACATTATTTCTTTGTTATTAAGTTAGATTTCCATAAAAACAGAGTGTAAAAACAACTAGTAACATGTAGTGGTCCATGAAATGTTTGGAGATTGAAAAGGGGTCCACACACACAAAAAGTTTGGGAACCACTGTCCTAATGAATAAAAAGCTACTTGCAGCACCTCATTTTCCCCTCACTTTAAGCTGTTTGAAAGTAAAAGGTAGAATTTATCCTATAGGCACCCAGAAATTACCTCACCCTATTTAAGAATATTCAGCAAGACTAAACAGGAAGAAATGAAGGATATGAACCCATCTTAAGCAAGGGTAGAAGTTTAAATAGGCAAAGTAATTACCCCAAACAGAAATTTAGCCAGGGAAAAAGATTACTTATTGCCAAAATTGTCACAGGATCTTTAATGAACACTAATACTCAGATTCCAAAGGGGTAGCCATGTTAGTCTATTGTAGAAAGACAACAGAGTCCCGTGGCACTTTTAAAGACTTCTCCCACTAATACTCAGGTCATCAGTTTTACATATTTGAAAAGGAGAAGCTAAAAAAATCAATTGGTAAATTATATCAATTGCATACAATAAAGAGCAAAAATAAACAGATAAATAAAGATATATTACTGCCAAGATGTTCATGATTAAAACAACCCAAATATAAATCCAATTATTTGGCTGGTCTCAAGAAGGATGTAGGCTTGGGCAACCACACAACATGTCAATGGGGAACAACAATGGGGAAGTAAAGTAACTAATCAAACTAGGATTTTTTCTAGAGACCAGTAACGTATATGAATACCAACACAGTGGTTCTCAAACAGGGGTATGCATACCCATAGGGATACAGAGACAGCTTCCAGGGGATACATCAACTCACCCAGATATTTGCCTAGTTTTACAACAGGCTACATAAAAACCACTAGCAAGATCAGTACAAACAAATTTCAAACACATGACTTGTTTATACTGTTCTATCTACTATACACTGAAAGGTAAGTACAATATTTATATTCCAAATTATTTATTTTATAATGATATGGTTAAAAAAAAAGACAGCTAGCCATTTTTCAGTAAATGTGCTGTGGCACTTTTGTATTTTTATATACGATTTTATAAGCTTGAAGTTTTTAAGTGAAGTGAAACTTGGGGGAATTCAAGACAAATCAGATTCCTGATTTGGGGATTCTGAAAAGTTGAGAACCACTGCTCAAATCAATATACACAATTCTTTACTGCTGAGCAACTCCAGAATTTAGTCATTAGTTTTGAAACTAATGAAGTCTAAAATATCCCCAAAGAATACCTGTGTATTATGATAACTTTACCATTTTTTTTTTAAAAGGCCTCCTTATAATGTACACTACAGTTTATCCAAAAAACAAAAAAATGTAATGTAGACCAGGCCTTTTACTTGTGTGGGACTTCTAGGCTCTTGGGGTAGATACATAGCTACTGTAAATGGTCACAGCTCCATTGAAGCTAATGAAGCTAAAAATATTTACATGAGCTGGGAAGCTGCTCACCAGTTCACATGCATTTGTACAGTAATGCTGTTCTTTATATACCCTCAATAATAAATTAGTAGCACTGACAGCAGTTTCACTAATAGTCACATCACCCGTTTTTATCTTGCTTATATGATTGCCTTCCAAACCTTTGTGACCACAGATGCTTCTGTATTTGAGATCCAGTTGTGTAGAATTCTCCACTTCCCGCAACTACCTTCTAGCCTGCAGTAAAACTTCAGGTTTCATGCGTTTTCAAAAAAGATGGGACAGCCAGCAGACAGAAAAAAGCAAAGTTACAAAAATAGAAACACACGCACGCACGCACGCACGCACGCACGCACGCACGCACGCACGCAC
>ML685769.1:31049286-31063299 GCA_007922175.1 Pelusios castaneus | reverse complement strand
AACAGCCTATTTGGCAACCAGAGGCTTGTATTGCTACTGCTGTATCCAGACAAGACCAAACCCTCCAATATAAATCACTTCACAGTAATAGCTTTCCTCGATTTCTACAACTCGAGTGAACGATCTCGTTTGACTGATGTTAAAGAAACAAATCAGCTAGTAAGAAAATGCCCCGCTAGGGCCGGGGGCTGGGGCTAGTTTCCTTCCAAAGACGCCCACGCATCAGGAAACTAAAGACGAGATTAACCGAAGGATGGCAGGCCGCGGCAGCCCTACCCATCCCATTGCCCTGTGGGGAGTTGCAGTAAGGAAGCCAAACTCTTGACCCCACTCTCTGCCAGGAATGAAACTTGCAATGCCTCCCCCCCTCCTCGCAGGGACGAAGACCGACTTACCTCCCTGCAGGAGGGGGGAGAGGACCACGGAAAGGAAAGCAGCAGCGCTGCTCTTCACACTTCACATTCCCCTTCTATCCCTACTTTCTCTTCCTTGTCTCCTCCTCCTCCTGTTTGTTTCTCGTGCCACCTTCCGCCGCCCCAGCCCCTACACCCTCAGCTTTGCCCTAGCAGGCTCGGGCGGCGCGCTCGCGGCGTGGGCCAGCTACGTTCGGAACCGGGGCTCCCCGCGTGCAGGGGACTCAGGGAGGCTTCGCTCGTAGCACCTGGCGGGGAAGGGAGAGACTATGCCGGAAGAGCCGCCTCCTAGTCAGCAGCACCTGGAGCGGGAGGGCAGCCCGCCACTGCAACAGGCCGGGCGCTGGGAGTAACCCTACACAGAGGGCCCTAGAGGGGGCGGATGCTCCGGGCGTGCTGGCTTGGCAGCATATTTGTGAGCGTTCAGGAGGAAGAGAACTTGCAGACACAAGCTTTTGCTTTGTGAAAGATTGCCGCAGCAGCAGCAGCAGCTAATTGCTGGAGGCTTCACGCTTGTGCCTGGGGTGGCAGTGACACTTTCCATGCAGCAAGTTCCAAAGGGGGAGCTGTGTTAGTCTATTGCAGAAAAAAAAAACAGAGTCCTGTGGCACTTTTAAAGACTAACATTTATTTATATATGCAGCAGCACCGTGAAAAAGGTCAAGCTGTTAATACCGTGGAGACCACTAGCTCTCACCTACTCTGGATTCTTACACATTATGGGCTGCATCTGCCTCTCACCAGCAGTAAAGTTGACCTGGAGATACTTTCAAACCCTGACTCCATTCCCATGTTGCTGCCATGTGTGCACCTAACTCAACTGATAAATGACAAGTTGTTTCCTTGCTAACAGCTGAAGCCTTTAATTCTGGGTTTCAAATTCCAGCACGGCCGTCCGTGGGGGGCGAATGCAGCAATTGCCCTGGGCTCCAAGGATACTTGTGCCCCGCGCTGTCCCGCTCCCAGCAGGGCAATGCGGGGTCCATGCGCGCCACAGCCCTTCCTCCCACAGCCGCCCCGCTGTCTTCGGCAGTGAGCCGAAGGCGGCAGGGCAGGCCAGGAGGGCTATGCTCCTGAGCCGGACCTCCCCACTCCCAGGGCTCACTGGGAGGCAGGCCCAGGGGCAGAGTACATGGGGCCCGGCCTCTAGGCCGGCCTGCCCCACACTGCCAGCTCCCCCCAGCAGGCGCTCTCCAGGACCAGAGCCGGTTCCGGCTCCCTCCTCACCACCCCCCTCCCCCCCCGCAGCAGGCCTCAGGGGCTGGTGCCAGCTCCCCCTGCCCCCACGCAACAGGCGGCCTCAGCCTCCAAGGCCGGGGCCAGAGCCGGCTCGCTGGCGGGCGGAGCAGGCCAGTTGGCTCACCAAGCTCCCCTCCAGCATGGGGGGTGGGGCCCCACTTTGGCCAATTGGCCCTGGGCCCCACTCCCCCTACAGGACGGCCCTGAGTTCCAGGGATGTGGAGGTGGGAGCTGCTCTTGGCCCTTAGCAAACGTGGTGTGCACCACTGTGCTGTTGCTTTCTGGATGTTAAAGCTAGAGTTAGCTCAACCAAAAATGTAACAAACCTGTGATCATCTACAACCAACATCATTCACACTTGTCTGCTGTACCTCACTGCATTAGCAGCAGCTCAGAGATAAAATTCTAGTGCAAAAGCGCAGAGCACCACAACTGGAACTACAGAACTATCAATCTCCATTGACACCAGGCATGTATTACCTAGGGACATACAGTTGAGCAGTTCTACAATTCAGTATGGGAGTGGTACATAAGCAGACTAGCCCCTTAATTACAGTACTGGGTTGTGGTTTGCATCATCATTTGCTAAATACAAGGACTGCAAATAGTTCATGTAGGCTACAGCTTCCTTCTCCATCTCTAGGAATGTTAGATTCCTGAAAGTGTAGAAGGGAGCAGCAGCCATCCTTAGATTTAGATTCACTGACTTATACCAGTTTCTGCTTATTTGTCAGTTCTGAATGAATTCCTGTGAAAGTATCTAAATATATGGAAGACATTTTGAATTGATGTTGATGTACTTGTCAGTCTATATGACTGGAAATGACCACTGTATCAAGAAAAGCAATAAGATAAAGCAGACCATTCCCTTAATTTGCTTAGTTTTACAGTTTATTCTGATTCATCAGGATGTATGTTAGACTAAATTAGTTTCCCTTACATATAAAAAACAGGTGAGATTAGATCCATGGGAATTCAATGAATTAATGCAAGAAAGTACAATTTTACATCATTTCTGCACTTGGCCCCTTGAATTTAGCTGAGTACAAGTGTTAAACACATTTTTAAACAAGTGCAAATTGTCCTTGGGAATTATAGTTTTAAATTGTAGGTTTTCTTATCATTAGTTAGTCAGCACTACTTCAGAAAAAAGAGGAGGGGAGAAAGTGCTCCTTTTCTGGCTCATTGACGTGTACTTCTTAATACCACACAACCCCAACTAAATCATCCCAACCAGGGCTTTGTCAAGCCACGTTTTAAAATTCTCTAAGGATGAAGATTTTTTTGCCTCTCTAGATAACCCATTCCAATGCTGCACCACCTCCTAGCGAAAAAGCTTTTCCTAATATCCAGTGTAGACCTTCACCTCCTCCACGTGAACTTAAAGTATTGTTCCTAGTTCTACCACTGAGAACAGCCTAGCCTCCCTGGAATCCCCTTACAGGTAGTTAAAGGCTGCTATTGAATCCCCTCTCATTCTTCTCTTCTGGAAACTAAAAAAGGCCTAGTCACCTCAGCCTCTGCTCATAAGTCATGCGCTCCAGATCCCTTATCATTTTTGTTGCCCTCCACTGGTCTCTCCAACTTGTCCTCATCCTTTTTGTAGTGCGGGGCCCAGAATTGGAAACAGTACTCCAAATGTGGCATCACCAGTGCTGAATAGTGGAATAATTGCTTCCCTCAATCTCCTGGCAGTGCTCCTATTAATGCAGCCCATTAGCCTTCTTGGCACAAAGGACACACTGTTGACTCACATCCAGCTTCTTCTCCACTGTAACCCCTAGGCCCTTTTCTGCAGAACTGCTGCTTAGCCAGTTGGTCCCCAATATGTAGCAGTGCAAGGGATTCTTCCATCTTAAGTACAGGACTCTGCACTTGTCCTAGTTTAATCTAATCAGATTTTTTTTTTGGCCCAATCCTCCAGTTTATCCAGGTCTTTCTGTAGCCTATCCCTATGCTCCAGTGTAGCTAACACTCCCTCCAGCTTAGTGTCATCTGCTGAGAGTGCAATCCACCTTGTCCTGTCCAGATCATTAATGAAGTTGTTGAACAAAACTGGCCCCAGCACTGACCCCCTGAGGCACTCCTTTTATTACTGGCTGCCAGCTAGACATTGAACCGTTGAGCCCGATGATCTAGCCAGTTTTCTATCCATCTTATGGTCCATTCATCCAACCCATACTTCTTTAACTTGCTGAGAAGCACATTGTCACATTAGGGAAAAACGGACACACTCTTCCAAGTTACCCAGTTCCCCTACTCCAGTTTCCATCCCATCCTCATTTCTGCAGAGAATCTTTTCTACTGTCCTACTTCCCTTTCCACAGCTTCCTTATTCAGGAGCTATTTCCCCAGTCACATTCTTCTGCACCAGTGGTGGGCAATAATTTTTATTGGCGGGCATGGGGCCAGCAGAAGCCGGTGGTGGGGGGAAGAAGGGGCGCTGCACAGAGGGCCTCTGGGAACTGGGGGGCAGCGGTGGTACAGTGCCAGTCACAGCAGGGGGGAGGGGCAGAGCCTCCCTCCCAGCTTTTTAGCCTTCCCTTCTCTCCCTACTCCAGGTCGGCTCTCCGACACATGGCCCTGCAGTCGGTTGCAGGAGTGTGGCACAGTGCGGTGCACAGGTGCAAAGCTGGCCTTGGCCAATTGGGCCATGTGGTGGCTGAGATTCAGCCCTGGGGGGGGGGATTCTGGGAGGCAGAGAGGGGAAGCAGCATGGCCACAGCATGACTGCTAAGCTCTGCCTTGCTCACAGCCCCAGCTTGCCCCTCCCTCCCAGAGAGACTGAAGCTGTGGAGGAGGAGGAGCAGTGGCAGCTCTCTGGTTGTTCGGAGCTGCTGCTGAAGCTGAGGGTGCATGCGGGCAGGTGGAAGGAGGAGGGCCGTAGCAGCTCACAGGCTGCAGCAGAGGCACCAGGGGACCAGATCCAGCCTGCAGGCTGTAGTTTGCCCCCCCCCCTGTTCTACACCCTCCTCTGTTTGGCTTTCTGAACTAAGGGCCTTTGCCCAATTCCATTACTATTCCCATTCATCTGCATCGGTGTCTCCCTGATTCCCACAAGACAGATGGCTTGGGCTGTGCAGAATGGCAGCAGGTCCTGCTAGCACAGGGGTTGGCAACCCAAAAGATAAGAAGAACCATTTTTTAAAATTCCTTCAATAACCCAAATGTTTGAGAGCTGCAGTGGGTGTGGAGGGAGCTGGGCCAGGACACTTGCAGCAGGGTCCCCTGGTGTGGGGGAGGGAGCCTGGAACCAGGAACAAGCCCCCCAGTGGCGGGGGAGCCTGGAGCTTGTTGTGGGCTGCCTACAGGGTCCCCTGGTGGCAGGAGGGAGTCCGGACCCAGAACTGCAAGAGGGCAGTCAAAGAGCCATAGGTTGCAGACTCTTGTGCTAGCAACAGCAGCTCCTTCTCATAGAACCAGTGTTGCAGTCAAGCTGCCAATGGGAGTCTGACTTTGGATTGTGACTGCCCCTGGACTGGCCAGCGTCACCAACATTAATCCTGAGGAAAAGGCTAAGAAAAAAAGAAAACAAATCCATCTCAATCTCAGTGAAGGGTGTATGTTGGGATTCCCTCTGGGACCCAGGGCCCGATTAATGCAAGGGCTATAGGGGCTAAAACCCCAGGCCCTGGCCTGAAGGGGGGCCCCAGGCTCCAGCCCCTATGGCCCCTGCCAGATACACCCCCCCACTCAGTCCCCACAGGGAGGGGGAGGCTGAGAGAGCCCCTGCTCTGCTGGTGCTGGGGGAGAGGGGGGTAGGGCCCGGAATCAGATGCTGGGCTCCATCCTCCCACCCCACCTCTAGGCCGGCTGGTCCACTCCCTGGGTATGGGACAGGCTAGCCCTGTTCACTCCACTCCAGGGGCAGGGCTGAAGCCGGTGCTTACTGGCACATGGAATGGCCTCCCATGCAGCCCTCCAGGGCCACAGGTCCTGGAAGTCTGCACCAGAGCCGCACCATGCACCAGCTGGCCCTGGCCTTGGCCCTGGAGTGGAGCAGTGCGAACAGGGCCAGTCCAGCCTGCCCCCAGGGGGACTCAGGGGCAGGGCGGGAGTGTGGCCTCTAATCCCACCCAGCACTGGCCCAGATGGGGACTCCCACGGTGGTGGAGGGCTGGGGCCTCAGGTTGGGGGTGAGGGGCACAGTGATGGGGCAGCCTGGTGCCCCAAGGCCCTTTAATTTGGACCTGCTGGGACCTCTTTACCCTTGCTTCATAAGAACTCAGTTTGACCCTAGATATCTTTATCTGACATATACCAGTGCTACACTGAGCTGACTCAAACTCGGGGTGGATGCAGGGTACATCACAGATCCAAACTTAAGTTACACAGAAACCAACTCCCTTTATACACATTTACTCATTTCACTGAACTTACTATATATTGCATCACACATTTGGAGTGTGACTCGGTTCCTTCAGAGGAACCAATGACTGTACAACATGCACTGTCTATGTTCCAAATACCCTTTACTTCATCTTTACATTCCCAACTTTATCTTGGCCATTGTCATCTTGTTCTTTGTAAATGGTTTCCTGGGTGTTCCCACTCTTTAACTTAGCTAGTCTGTCTCTTAGCTCCCTGGCCGATTTATCTGTCTTAATTAGCACAAACATTCTGTTTTCAACCTGCTGATCTCTTTACTTAGTTAATACTGTCTTGAAGGAATCAGACCTTTCTCATGTCTAGGTACTCATGACAAGCAAGACCTATATATGCTCACTATACCATCAATCTGAGTGCTGGGGACAGAATTTTAAAGGTATTTACATGCCTCAAGATTCATTATAGTGCCTTGTAGGACTTTTAAAAATGCCTAGATGTTAAAATCATATTGAAAACAATGGGAGTTTGGTGCCTGTGTGCTTTTGAAAATCCTAACAGGTACCTATCAGGATCTTGAAGTGTCTAAATACCATTACAAATCTGGCCCCAGGTTTAAAGAACACAATTAAAATTTCCTATATTTCCACTATGCAGACAATTCTGGTGCAAGAAAAATCTCACTCAGCTGCACGCTTTGCCCTTTGCTATCTTTTTAATGTATAAAGATTACCTTAGAAATGTATTTATTATTGTGCCATTTGACATTTTCACTAACATTTTTCTTGCTGTGAGTTGCAACCTACCATACCCCATTCTACAGAAACCAGTCTTTTGCCAGTAATCAGGTTTCTCGCACAGAGCAGATGAATCTCATTCTTAAGCAGAGTCTCTGTCTCTCTGCCAAGTCCACCTCTTCCCCACAAGTCCCTACGTGAAAAAACCATTGGTCATGGGGATGGACCAGCACTTGAAAGACAACCAGAGTCAAGGACCCCAGGTCATGGGCTTGATGGCTTCTCAAGGTTAGTCATTTCTTCATCAGAGCAGCTATTTAGATAGCAAGTTTAGACCTGCGCAGTCGGTGAATATCTTTACTCATAACGCAATGTAGGTTCATAGCTTGATATTGGATTTCAAGAGAAGAGAGGTTGATGTTATTTGGTTACAGAACTTTTTTTTTTTTTAATGGGTGGGAACTCCAACTCTGTGTCTATTCTCAGTTGAATATATGTTTGCATAAAGCAAATGTCCAGTAAAATCACCGCATATTCTAGAGTATCTCTACCCTTGTCTGTATTTATTTTTTTCTGATTAAACTTCCTGGCTCCCCATTAATACTAGACAACCTGAAGTTGCTCTGCATTTTCATTATATATAGTCTGTGGTTTATATGCCACATAGTGTCTACTATAATATTAATGTGGGGGGGGGAGTGTATGCTATTTTATGATTTAAGCTGTACATGCAATCTTCTTCTTTTTAATAGAAATGAAAAAGCTCAGTTCATCAGATCCTAGGAAATCTCTTAACTGGATGACTGAAGCATACTGTAAGTTCTCTGTCACTGTGATAAAGCAGAGCTTAAAAAAAACTTAGAAAAAGGAAGTTGCAGTTCACTAACCTGATGCAATTCAGATATGACAAAAGGAACAACACTATTCTAGGAGCTGACAATGTTCTTAGACTGCTTTGAGGTTTGAAAATCAGCTGAGACTCGAGGCTTGAAAACTCCAGAGATTTTATTATCTGATAATACCCCCTTCTCCTGAGTTTCTATGCTACGTTCAAAATTATTTGTGAAGTAATGTTTTTTAAGTGTATGAAGATAAAATTGTCAGTTTAGAAAATCAGATCTAACCAGAAGTAGTAGGCTTTTGCTGTCTCATTAGCAAATTGTTGATTTGCCAGTTTTATACATGGGGCAAACAAATCAAACACATATTAAACAAAAACAAAAGGGGGGGAGGGGAGATTGGGGCTGTTCCAGCCAAAAATATACATGACCTTTAAAGAAAGTTATGCCTGGTTTTAAAAAGTAACTTTTCTTTTCCTGGGTGGGGCTCTTGGTTTGGGGTTTTGTTTTTCCCCTCCTACCCCGTCCATATGGTAAGCAGACCAGTGCATTTGCATAGAGGGTTGATTGTGAGAGCACTCTTTTTCAACACATGGAAATTGCAAACTTTTAGGTCTTCAAACCCACCATGAATAAGGGAAGGGCCATGAATCAGAAGTCAGTATGGTGTCCCACATCACAGGGAAAAACTTGTGCATAATTTTTGCACACATACAAATGAATCAAAAAAGAGCATGTCATAAGTGTCACTGATGTCTCACTTAGAAAAGTTACAAGCTACTTTAAGCAAAAAGTCTATTGCATGTACTTCAAGCTGTGGGCTCTCTGGAATCATGTCTGCACCCCATAGTTGATTCATCAGTTATTAAGATGGATGGCTTCTCATTCTTTTAGTAAGAGATTGAGCAGATGAGTATAACGTCTATCTATTACAGAGCAGAAGGATTGATCACCCTTCCCCTGTAGGCATTTCAAACTTTTTTTGACATTGAACTGTTCAAGGTCATGAAAGAGGCAGTGAATACTTCTAATGCAAGAACTCAGAGTTATAGTGTAACTCCTACCCAAAGCAACATCCTCTCATCATTGAGCTGTTAGTGAAACCCAGGTTTGTTTGTTTGTTTAAAATGAAGATAATGGAAAATATTCTCTCCCCCTTGGCTTGGAGTTTTTAATTCTATAACATTCAAAATGATTTCAAGACAATTTCAGAATATGGCTTCCTCTATAATACTGAACATGTTTAGGGCTAAATTGTCTCTTGATGATCTGTTCCATGTCCATCTCACTCAGGTAGAACGACAGAGCAGCTCTGTGACGCTGTCTGGATTTAGGGAACCATTTATGATATTATTTTATATTAATATTTTATAATTGTTATAATTCATAGGAACTATGCCATGTTTGGTGTCAATAGAAAGGTAGTAATTTGTGGGGAATGATTATATAGTTTATGTGTAGGATTCGTATTCATATTAGAAGTTAGGAATATGATTGTTATATTTTAACTTGTGAGGGTCTGGGGAAATTCCCCAGACTGAATGTCTACCCAGCCATTGTCCCCTTAATGGCCCATTAAGGAAGCTCCCCAGTGCAATGGGCCGAAGGAGAAGCCTGTTGAGCCACTAGGACTTGAATATGTGACTCAACTCCATTTTGATTGGAAAGAACTGCACACAGCATGGAGAGGCCAGAGGTGATAAAAGGCAGCAGCCCTGACTCCATCTTGTTCTCAAGTCCCCAGTCTACAGCCAACACCCATCTCTGGAACTATTCCTCTGAGACTGGACAAAGGATTGAGGCCCACCTGGGTGCTGGGTGTTTACCAGAGGAACAAGCCTGCAAACTCCAGAGGAACAAGCCTGCAAACTGCTTTACATGAACTTTAAATCATTTGTATATATGTGATTCACTTTGACCCTTTAACATCTCTCATACTTTGCTTCTTTTCATTTTATATTAAACCTTTAGTTGTAAGTGCTAAAGGATTGGCTATCAGTGTGGTATTTTGGGTAGGATCCAAACCTATATTGTCCTGTGTGCTGTGGCTGGCCCTTTGGGGTCAGGAGAATCTATTTTATTGGAACAACTCTGTATAAGCTCTCAAGCTTGTCTCCCTCACCAACAGAAGATGATTCAATACAAGATATTACCTCATCCACCTGGTTTCTGTAGAAAATTTATTAAGGTTTATTAAGGGTATTTGCTAAAGCTTTAGGCATAGTAAGGATGGTTCAGGATGACTATAGGCCCAAACATGAACCAATTATCAAAGGTCTCTACTTTCTTTGCCCAGCACCAAGTCTCTTGTATCTATGCCAGAAACTCGGCTGTCGCTTTACCAGAAACGCGGCGTCTCTGTACCAAAAAATCGGCCGCCCGCAACTCGGAAAACTAGGTCGCATGGGGCCTGTCTGCAAAAGGTGTAATAAACATCCGCAAAAAAGGCAGCTCGTCTGCAAAAAGGTGTGAGACCAAAAGTGGGGGCAAGAGGGATTAAAACCCTATAAATATAGCCCCGCATCCCCAAAAAGGGGAGCAAAACGCTTCGTGGTCTCAGGACGCCCCAATCTCTGGGCTTGCCCTTGGGTTGGTAGCCAGTGGGGACCACGGTAGCCAGGGCAAAAGCGTCAGCACCCCCAATCCAGGCAGGTGATGGGACTGGCATGAAGGAGCGGACCAAAAAGGTCAGGCCACAATCCTAGGTGTGACAAATCTGACACGTTGGCGTTGAGTTTAGTAAGTAACTAGTTACAAGCACACAAAGACCTCGGTAATTTTTGGTTCATGGTAGCTACAAATTTATAAAACAGTAACAAAAAGTTTTTAGCACCCCTAAGTCCTAGGGCAAGGACTAAAGTAGTTTAAAAACCTTAAAACCTAAGAGGGCAGGTTGGTTAGGAATAAGGTTAGGGACCAAGTAAATAGCACCCCTAGAACCTGGGAGGGCAGGTTGGTTAAACTGCAGTCCCCTTTAAAGGTAGGGGCAACGGCAGTGTAATAAAAGTAGCTTTAGCATTTAACCCGGGCATTAAGTCCCACATATAACCTTTGCCTTTAAAACTTGCTGCAGCCTAAAAAATATAAAAAAAACCGCATTACAGCATAAAAAACATAAAAAGGCATAAACACCACACACAAACTTCTGCTTTTTAAAACCGTATCACAGCTATCGCACACTGTCAACTGTAACTCTTTTGCACACTGTTAACTGTAACCCTTTAAAAGCTTTCTCTAATAAGAAGCTTGTAACCATGGTAAATAAAAATAAACCTCCTTTGTTCATAACTGCCCTAATACTTTTGATGCTACTCGTATTCCTGCTAATTTCCTTTGCACCCCTTGCATTCCCCCTTCTCCCAGCATATAAGCAATACTCGGTCCCCCTGATGCTGGTCTGGGTCACCGGCTGGCTTGGCTCAATCCTCTATTGCTCATACCTTCTGATCCTTTGTCTCACATCAAAAGCCTCCAATCAGTCACCAAACAAGAGTGGCGCTATAACCGCCATGGCCAAAAGGACCCTGGCCTGCCCGCAGCCCCCGATAAATAAAACCCCGGGGGTAAACCTTAAACTCTATAGCGGCTTCGAGTTTCTAAATTGCATGCTCATTTATGCTCAGTAACCCCTCTGAAGGTAATAAGATTACTCATATGTGACCAAGGACCTAGGCTGAGAATAAAGGGTTGTCATGGGATGCACATCTGTGCACCCCTGGACTATGAGATACATGCTTTTTCTGTTTACTTTTGCACTGTGATTGTATGATTTGATGCCAGTTTTGCTATGCAAGGTTCCTTTATAAATGCTCATAATCTATTCTACAGGATTACTATGATATCATGTTTCCTGTAGCATCATATATGTGTACAAGGGTGAATCATGTTACATAGTACAGAGCCTCTGGAATATCTCTTTAGCACAGAGGCTGGAGAATTATATGACAAAGGGAATGCAAATGCCTTCCTTGGCTCAGGGAGAAGTGAAGAGAAACACAAAGCAGCACAGAAAGAGAGGAGTTGAGGAGGTTTGGAAACAGAGAGAGTTTGAACAGCTTGAGGTTTTTTGCCTGGGAAATTCCATCTTGAAACATTTACAAGAAGAATTAGGCCCTACTCTGGAAGAGGCAGAGACAGCTGCAAACTATCACAACTGGACTTGAGGGGTGAGATAAGCATAAGTATAGTAGGATAGTTGATTAGCATGCATGTTATAACTTTTGTTTCACTTGTGGAAACTCCTGACTGGTTTATATTATGATTCTGCATTGATTTGCTATATACTCACTTAAAATCATATCCTGGTCAATAAACTTGTAGTTGTTTTATCTACAGCTGTGTGGACTTTAGAAGGCGTGAGGGAGGGAGGCTGGGCACGATCCATTTCAGTGTTAAATGGATGAATTTGAGACCATAGTGATTGGAAGTGGGTCCCAATCAATGTTCCCTTTAGTCTGATGATGCAGCTGAGCAAGTTATGGTACTCGTTGAGCGGCAATTTGTGAGGCATGGTGCCACATGGACAACAGTTTTTTGGCGCCAGAAGCGTCAGCATGCCTAAGTACCTTAATTCAAAAGAAATTCATAGATGTTGTCTTTTCATTTGAACTTTAATAAAAATGTTAAACTGAGAGACTGTAGTTTTATTTTATTTACTAAACAAATGTGAGATGATGACATTTGCTGCCTATCTAGCCTCTACCGTCATCTACATCTCATAGTTTTTGTTGCCTGTATTTTGCCATGTGATCATGAATGTCTTTTGTGCTATGAATGGGGATAAACTTAAAATTTTAAAACACGGGGATCAGGCTGGAGAGAAGCGGAGAGACGTGCAGTTGGGCTATGCTGGAGAGAAGTGGAGAGATGCAGGGTTGGGCTGGAGAGAAGTGGAGAGACATGGGGTTGGGTTGGAGAGACGTGGGGTCAAGCTGGAGAGTTGCGGGGTCGAGCTGAAAAGATGCGGGGTCAGGCTGGGCTGGAGAGAAGTGGAGAGATGCAGGGTCGGGCTGGAGAGAAGTGCTTAGATGTGGGGTCATGCTGAGCTGGAGAGAAACAAAGAGACATGGGCGTTGGGCTGGAGAAAAGCGGAGAGACACAGGATCGGGCTGGGCTGGAGAAAAGTAGAGAGATGCGGAGGTCAGGCAGGGGAGAAAAGACTCTGGGATCTGGCTGCGCAGGATTCTGTGATACATGTGTGGGGGTGTGACGGCCACTGCACGGCTGCACACATGTGCAGCTTAGAGGGAACATAGGTCCCAATCCCTGTAGGACAGTGGCTCCCAGGGTGCATCTACATTTACAAATTAAGTTGACTTAAGGATGCTTAAGTCGACTTAATTTACTCCACGTCTACATTGGGCTTTCCTTAATTTGACTTAAGCTGCTCCTTAAGTTGAATTAAGGAAAAGTTAGTTCGAATTAATAACACCTCATTTTAATTCCAACAAGTGCTTAAGTCGACTTTATTAAGTCAACTTAAGCCAGTGGAGATGCGGAGTAATGCCTAGGTGGACCTTTTTAAGTCGACTTAAAACATTGTCGATTTAAATAGATCGAAAAGAGGCCATGTCTACATTTGAAAAGTTAAGTCCACTTCTGTTAAGTCGACTTAATAAGGTCCACTTTAAGTCAACTATAAATCGACCTTATTAAGTCGACTTAACTTTTCAAGTGTAGACATAGCCCCAGTGTGGTAACTAGGGCTGGGGATGCTTGTTGGGGGACCATCCCCTATGTGATGGGAGAGAACCTGGGACTGGTTACACGCAGGAGGCTGGAGTGGACTTACTCAGGAGTGAGTGATCACCTAGCTAGGTGGGGTAAGCCAGGGTTGTGGAGATGGGGGAGTCACAGCAGCACTCCAGGCCAGATTCAGGGAGCAGCCTGTCACAAGGGTTGCACAGATATAACTGAGGAACAACAAAATGTTTTGGGGGAGGGAAGTGGGGAAGAACAGACTGATGATGTATGAGCCAGTAAGAACTCAGCTTGTCCTTCAGGTCTCAAAAGGGGGCTCTAGGGCTAACCGGTAGAAACAAATCTCTACCAACATATTTGCTGACCGAACAAACTTGGAATGGAAATGTTTGAGACGCAGTAAATATGGAAACTTGTAATACCAGTTTTATAAAAATACTTTCCAAAATAAATTCATATGTTCATACATGTAATTAGTCTCATAACAGACTTCTTTACATCCTGTTTTTGATAGACTCATAGACTGTAAAGTCAGAAGGGACCAATATGATCATTTAGTCTGAACTTCTGCATAATGCAGGCCACAAAACCTCATCCACCCACTCCTGTAATAAACCTCTAACCTGTGACTGAGTTATTAAAGTCCTCAAATTTAAAGACTTTAAAGTACAGAGAATCTACTAGCAAGTGAGCCATACCCCATGCTACAGAGGAAGGCAAAAAACCCCCAGAGGCCTTGCCAATCTGCCCCTGGGGGGG
>ML685769.1:31019169-31044286 GCA_007922175.1 Pelusios castaneus | reverse complement strand
CATGCGATAAATAAATCTGTTAGTCTTTAAAAGTGCCACAGGACTCTGTTGTCTTTCTACAATAGACTAACACGGCTACCCCTTTGGAATATGAATCTTTCATGTGATGCTATTGCGGAAAAGGCTCATATTCTGGGATGTATTAACAAGAAAGTCATAATTGTCCTGTTTTACATGGTATTGGTGAGGCCTCAGTTGGTGTATACTATGCCCATGTATACTATGGCAGAGTATTTTACATCCTAGAATACTTAAGGAGCTGACTGAGGTGATATCTGAGCCATAAGCAATTACCTTCAAAAAGTCATGGAAGACGGGAGAGATTCCAGAGGACTGGAAAGGGGCAAAAATAATGACAATCTCTAAAAATGGAAATCAGGCCAATCCGGGGAATGACAGACAAGTCAGCTTAACTCAGTTCCTGAAAAGATAATAAAGCAAATAATTAAGCAATCAATTTGTGAATGACTAGAAGATAATAAGGTGATAAGTAACTGTCAATATGGATCTGTAAAGAACAAATTATGTCAAAGCAATATGATACTCTTTCAAAAAAAGCTAAAACCACTTGTGGATAAGGGGGAAGTGGCAGACGGGTGACATTTCTTGACTTTAGTAAGGTTTTTGATACTGTCTCAAATGACCTTCTCATAAGCAAACTAGGGAAATAGAGCTTAGATGGAGCTACTATAACGCGAGTGAATAATAGGGGTCCTGGTTCCAGTTCTGTTCAATATCTTCAAAATGATTTAGATAATGGCATAGAGTACACTTTTAAAGTTTGCAGATGATACTAAACAGGGAGGGGTTGCAAGTGCTTTGGAGCATAGGCTTAAAATTCAGAATGATCTGGACAAACTGGAGAAATTATTTGAAATAAGTAGGATGAAATTCATCAAGAACAAATGCAAAGTGCTTCGCTTTGGAAGGAATAATCAGTTGAACACATACAAAATGGGAAATGACTGCCTCACATGGAGCACTTCGGAAAGGGATCTGGGGTCAGAGTGGATCACAAGCTAAATATGAGTCAATAGTATAACACTATTGCAAACCAAAAAAAAACCTCACCAACTACAGCAACCACGCAATAAAAACACATTATTGGATGTGTGAGGAAGAATGTTGTAAGACACAAGCAGTAATTCTTCTTCTCTATTCTGTGCTGATTAGGCTTTGACTGGAGTAGTGTGTCCAGGTCAGGGTGCCACATTTCAGGAAAGATGTGGACAAATTAGAGAAAGACACAGACCTGCCAGGGATGGTACAGATTTCCTGAATCCTGCCTCAGCATAGAGGTCTCAATGGCCTCTTGAGATCTTTTCCAGGTCTACATTTCTATGACTTGAGGGCAGGCTCTTCACAATGAAGTTCTTTACATTCCTTTTATGCTAAGCTCTTTTAAAAATTAAATTGATACCATTTCCCCTTCCTTGTATCTGACAATCTCAAATAGTCAATTCAATGTCATTTCCTTCAGAATGTTGTATACTGTATCTGAAAGTTCCCCTTAATTTCCACATCTCCAGAGATTGTAGACCTAGTTTCTCTAACATTTTAGTTAACATTATAGTCCCCTATACTGCTGTGAAGAAGTCATTTCTTCAACATAACATTTAGGATCTGTGTTAATATGTGCATTTGCTATACATACGATTATTTGAATCTCTGGAAAATATTTCAAGAGTTTAAGCAATGCAGAATCCAGCTTTCTCCTTCTGCTTATAGTTTTGTAGAATATGACCATTAAAAGTGAATTCCTTTTCTATACTACTTTTGTAATTTTTCATTTCTTCTCACTGCTATTAATCTGTAGGAAAATTTAAGTTGTATTACTCTTTTAATAAATATCCTTTTGGTTGTGTATCAGCTGCAAATGTCACCAATTTACTGCACCTCCTATGGCATATTATATGTAACAAATGTCTACTAATGCTGAAAGAATAAGAGACGCTTAAGAAGGAAAAAGACTTACTAAGGGCCAGATCCTGCTACTGTTATTCACACGGAGTATCTAAGGAGTAAGGGTGCGTCTACACTTGTAACTTAAGTCGATTTAAGATTGCTTAAATTGACTTAATTTACTCTGCATCTACACTACACTTTCCTTAAGTCGACTTGAGGAAAATTAAGTCGACTTTACTAAACCTCATTTTAAGTTGACTTTTGGCTTAATTCGACTTTCTAAAGTCTAAAGTCTACTCTAAGTCAATTTAGAGCTCTCCAGGACTCCCCCACTGTCCTCCCTGCCAGGGGGGCTGGCACAGGGAGCCTGGCATGCCCCCCCGAAGGGCAGGGCTGAACTCTGCCCACCCTGCCCTCATGCCCTCCCAGGGCCCCTGTCCCCCTTTGCCCCATTGTACCCTGGTACAGTGGGACAAAGGCTGAGCCCCCTGGCACTTGGCAAGGGGTGCCCCCCCCCCCCCGCCACCATGGATCTGTCCCAGGTCCACCTAGCCCCTAGAAGTCGACATAGCCTAAGGAACTACTCACACATAGATGTGAAATTACTTTTTGAATAAGATACTACTCAGCAAGAAATAGAGGGCTGAATCCGGCCCTACATCATCATAATATATTTATAATATGGTAGCACGTAAAGGCCAAAACCAGTTTGGGCTCTTTTGTGTTAGGCACTGTAGAAACATTTAAATACGTTTGTGCCCTAAAGCGTCTAGTCATCTAGTCCAACCCGTCAGCACAGTACAGCACAGTCCCTCCTCTCCATAAAAACATCCTTTAAGTTTTAAATGTGTAATTATTCACCATTTGTATCTCTTCAATAAAAAATTATTCTGGCACTAGAAACTACACAGTGGCACAAAGAACAATCTGCCACAGCTGTTCATCTGCTGAAATTAATTGAGCATGAGGTTGTTTCTTTTTAAACGAAAACTCTACTTGTGTTACACAAATAGCTGACTACCACAAATTCTTTTAAACAGTCCATCATGCAGCCTGTATATACATTGTTCTAGCTTAGCAGCACATAGCAACTACTGTTGCATGGTAAATAAGCTGTGAAAGCCAACTTACATTTGAGTATATTGCTCCTTCATCTTCATGCATGAGATAGTTCTCAACAGCAATCAAGTGCTGGAATTCAGATGTCCAACAAGAAAGCTGCCTGTAATTTCCTTGTGCTGTAAAGGACAAAAAGCTTAGTAATAAGTATGTGACTTACTTAACTGTTCCTATAATATACAATGACATATTCCTATAGAGAACTTGCTGATTGTGGATTTTTGGACCATGAAGTTACATTTTTACAAAAGTCTTCTTATTTCCATATTGTGTTCAAGATTACAGAGAGAACCAATACAGCTTTCAGTTCCAAGGTTTAATATTCATTCATTCATTCATTCATTAATTCATTCATTCATTCAACCATATATTGGAAAAACAAATTGTTTCACCTTGCATTACTGAATGGGTTTTAAATAAATGTGTTTTCTAAGTTAACTAATGTATTCTCCCAAATATGCATAGGGAATTTATGAAGGTAGCATACATTAATGCAAATTGTAGTTAGATATATAATCCGTTGATGCATCAGGAAAATAGACATTAGGTGTATCAAAGCTTCCACCTTCTGGAAGAACTTGTGTATGTAATATTGTCATTTTTGAGGGCTATTCGCTATAACAGGATTCTACAGAAAGTGATTACATTCAACATAGTTGTTTACTGTATATCAAACAAGGTTCTGGTATCAGGTTAATTTAACTATGCTTCATTTTATAAGTTTTGAAAGAGAAATTAAGTTTAAATTCAACTATTCTTTTTACACAAGGTAGCACCTAATCTCTTCATTAGTCATGTTTGAACACCTACTAATTACATTATATATATTTGGGAAATTAACACAATGGGCCAGATCCATATTTCATGTAAGGTGGCATTGCTCCATTGAAGTCTATGAAGTTACTTCGATTTCCACCCTTTGGGTGCATCTACACTTACAAATTAAGTTGATTTAAGATTACTTAAATCGACTTAATTTAATCTGCTTAATCTTAAAATGTTCCTTAAATCAAATTAAGAAAAAGTTAGTTCGAATTAATAACACCTCATTTTAATTCAAACTAGCGCTTAAATCAACATTATTAAGTCGACGTAAGCCAATGGAGATGCAGATTAGCCCTAAATTGACTTTAAGTTGACTTAAAGGGCTTCAGAGCTCCCCCACTGCCCTCCCTGCCAGGGTGGCTGGCACAGGCAGAGCCTGGCATGTCCCCTCCCCAGGGCAGGACAGAGCCCTGCCCACCCTGCTCCTATGCCTTGCCAGTGTCCCTGTCCTGCTCAGCTCCCAGGTAAAATGGGGCAAGCGCTAAGCCCCCTAGCACTTGGCAAGGGGTGCCCCCCCACCACCATGGACCTGTCCCAGGTCCACCTAGCCCCTACAGGTCGACTTAGGCATCCAGTGTGGATGCTCTAAGTCGATTTGGCAGGGTCCCCTTTAAGTTGACTTAATTTTTGAGTGTACACATGCTAAATCGACTTAACAAAGCTTAGCTAAATCGAGTTAAATTAACAAGTGTAGACATAGCCTTTGAGATTCTGGCCCAGTGGCACCAATGACATTGAACCATTTATTTACATAGTAGCATTGTATTCTTTTTCATCTTGTTTCTTATAGCTTCCAAAATTTTGCCTAGGAGGAGGTAATTATTCACTTCTCATCTAACAAAATATGACTGACCGGCATAACACTGTGTTACTGTCATAGAAATTCTCTCTTGCTCTCTGCATCCAAACCTCTCTCATTGAAAGTTCAGCTATTAAATAACTAGCCCTGATTAATCAGAATTTCTAATAGGTTAATGACTTCCATACATCTTTCCAAATGTTTGTGGCACATTGTCAGCCTAATCAAGCAAACTAGTATGATTTCTTAGCTTTCCTTTTCAATATAATATTACTGCTGTTTTCAGTTTTACACAACAGCCAATCTTTTCAATTTGATTAAGGAGACTTTTCACATTTAACTGTAATTCTGAGCATTTACATGATGACTGACATCTTCAAAGCACTGTGCTGACATTACCTAATTAAAGGGAAACTTCACCATGGTATTGTAGTGATTAGTTTGATACTCCTATAGCATTAAAAAAAATCCAATTGGGACTATGTTTATTGCATGAATAGCACACTATAAAAGGAAGCGTTCAGTAGGAAAACTGTACAGAATAATTATATAAGACATACTTTATGATAAAAAGTCTTTGGCATATATTATGGGCTAAATCTAACACTATAATATGCTGCACTAATGGGGACTAGAGAGCCTTTTCCACCTCAACACCATAGCTGGATTCCAATCTATTGTTTAAGGGAAAATTAAAGACTACAATGCTGGCCAACCCCATGATTTCGAAAACAAGTGATTTGCTATTCTAGTGCCTACTCTTGTTCAACTGGGTCTTGATCTAAAACTCACTGGGTCACGTCCTGACCCCATTAAAGTCAACAGAAGTTTTGCCATGCTTTCAAGTGAGGCCAGGATTTCAGCCACTGTAGTCAAGAGTGGGCTTTGTCTCTAGTGGGCTTTATGGGTGCGTCTGCACTTACAAATTAAGTCGATTTAAGCTTGCTTAAGTCGACTTAATTTAATCTGTGTCCACACTGCATAGTCCTTAAATCGACTGAAGGAAAATTATAGTCGACTATATAAAACCTCATTTAAAGTCGACTTTACTGGCTAAGTCGACTTTATTAAGTCGACTTAGCCAGTGTAGACGCAGATTAGCCCTAAATCGACATTAGGTCAACTTAAAGGGCTTCAGGGCTCCCCCACTGCCCTCCCTGCCAGGGTGGCTGGCACAGGCAGAGCCTGGCATGCCCCCCCGCAGGGCAGGACAGAGTCCTGCCCACCCTGCTCCTATACCCTACCAGTGACCCTGTCCTGCTCAGCTCCCATTGTACCCAGGTACAATGGGGCAAATGCTGAGCCCCCTGGCACTTGGTAAAGGGTGCCCCCCCTGTCACCGTGGACCAGTCCCAGATCCACCTAGCCCCTACAAGTTGACTTAGGCATCCAGTGTGGACGCTGTCAGTCAATTTGGCAGGGTCTCCTTTAAGTCGACTTAATTTTTGAGTGTAGACATGCTAAGTCGACTTAACAAAGTCGACTTAAAGTCAACTTAAATTAACAAGTGTAGACATAGCCAGAGATCTGTGAGGTGTGATTTCCAGCCCAGGTAGATTACCTGCTGTAAAGTCTGAGGCCTTTTTTTTTGGCTAAGCAGGAGCAGCCATATTAGGCGAGTCAGCAGTCATAAACCAAAACACATAAAAGCATGTGGTCACATCCCCATCTAAATTATATCAGATAATGTAATATCAGATTTTAAGAAGGTGCTATTGTGCTAACAGTATTTTCCACCACGAGATAAAGAAACAGATCTCAAGATGTTTTAAAGAAAATTTAGTTTGATGTCATTCTGTCTGGCAAGGAATCACTTATCAATAGTTGTGGTTGGTAAAATCTACACTTATTTTGTCTTTCTGGTGCCCACTTATCTATTGGTTCTCTCTGCAGTTACTGTTTTGTTATTAAAACAACAGAGTCCTGTGGCACTTTTAAAGACTAACGATTTATTTATCGCATAATGTAGTCAAGTTCCAAAGGGGTAGCTGTGTTAGTCTATTTCAGAAAAACAACAGAGTGCCACAGGACTCTGTTGTTTTTCTGCAATAGACTAACACGGCTACCCCTATGGAACTTGTTTTGTTATTGTTTCTGTGGCATAACTAATTGTTTAAATCAACTAATGTGGAGAGAGAGGATTGGTTAAAGAATTGTTCCTTAATGGGAAGTTTTGTAGTACTTTAGTTTAAAATGATTGGCTAAGGTATATCTAAACAGGACCCAAGTATTAACTATATAAACTGAGGTCCAAAAAGAAGTTCTTTGTAACCTAACTCAAGGACACAATTAAAGATCAGAGCTGCCAGATCTCAACACCTTGCCAACCAGATTGTGCAGTGAGAGCCTCCAGATGATCTAATCCTGATTGGCCACCAAGAGAAGTTTGTCTGCCTTATTGGAAGTGGTGAGTATTGCATGCTTAGTGTGTGCATTCTGTTTAATTATTGATAAATAGAGAATAAGGATATTGCTGTGTAAGGTGCCTTCACTGGTAAAACACACTGCAAGCCCACTGACTTATGAACTGAGAATCCCAGAGTGTGAATTGAGTAAGGGTAGGTGCCTTTTCCCCAGAGCCCTTTGGATTGGGAAAAGGAGGAGGCCCCTTAATTGGGTTATGCCTTGAGCCCTATGGATTGGGGCATAGGTGGAGTGCCCTAGTGTGTGGATAACACTATACTTGTACTCCTTAAGCAAACACATGAAAAATAGCACTGTACCTGGGGAGGCTTGGGCAGAGGCTCAGGCTAGCCATCTAAACACATAACCACCAGGATCCTGTTTTCTGCAGCACACATTACTAGAGACATAAGATGCCTTTTTTGTAGAGGGAGCAGCAGCGTATGTGCTGCGTTCTCCCCCACATCCTCCAGCCCAGTTATCTTTCTTCAGCCATCCCGTTTTGTCAGTTTGATGAGTCAAGTGTCACCAACATGCTCAACTCTCCCACCATCTTTGCATAAGTTTCTCAGAAGGACAGAATTTTTTTCTCTAGATCAGACATAGTCTAGTGAATGCTTCATGGCTTGATAATAGGTGTTTGGGGTTTTTTTTAAGTGATATTTCACACTTCTGTTACTATATTTCACACTTCTGTTACTCAGTTTTTAAGGTGTTAGTACTTCAATTACTTCAACATCTAGGGCTTTTTCTTTATCCTTTCAACTAACATAAAGCATTTTATTACAAAATAGATGCAAAGTCGCAATGTATTCTTTTTTTCACTGCCATTAAGTAGAAAAGTATGTTTGCAGATCATTTTAATCATTATATATAGACTTCAAACTCATGTTTTGTTGCCATTTGTTTGTGGCCCTTGTGATCTCAGGACATCTGTACAACTTCACCAACTGTAAAAGGTTTCATTTACTACAGGAACACCACCTCATAGCTAGGTCCGGGGTTAGCATTTGCCCCATCTCACACCACATTCTATCTGTTATTCACAATGGCTATGTCTACTCTTGAAAAGTTGTCGACTTCGTTAAGTTGACTTAATAAGGTCGACTTTAAGTCAACTTAAAATTGACCTTATTAAGTTGACTTAACAAAGTGGACTAAGTCAACTTAAAGTTAAGTCGACTTAGTCCACTTTGCTAAGTCGACCTAACTGCCCTTAAGTCGACTTCATAAAGTTGACTTAAGGGTTACTCCACATGCACACCGTGCTTAAGTTGACTTAAGGAGTCGACTTAAGGCTTAAGTCGAACTAATGGGCGGTTGTTATTAGGTCGACTTAAGCTTTCATTAAGTCGACTTAAGGAATTTCATAAGTCAACTTAATGAAAGTCAGGTGCAGACATGGAGTAATTAAGGGTCGACCTAAATTGCTAGTGTAGACATACCCAATCTGTCTCCTCACTCTCTCTTCATGATTTATCCCTACAGCTAGGTCACTATAGTCCTCCCCTTCTGGCATAAAAGAATTCCACACATAACAATCCAAAGCCTTTTCAACAGGTCTTCAACCATAACTCTGGTTTTCAGTGGCTATTTACTCCCTTGGCTCAGGACTTTGAGTATCTTTACTTCCTTAGAGCAGGAGGCTTTATATTATCTTCCCAGTACAGGTAAGGGAACCCAAGTCGTCTCCCTACACTGGGTCCGAGCCCAGGACCCAATAAACCAGCACAGAAGGGATACATAATCCTACTCCTGCTACTGTTTGCTTGGACTTTTTCCTCCAATGAAGCCTTTCTTCTCCACACCATCTCTGAGATAACCCTTCTTTCAGGATTAGGAGCCTGTAGTTTTTCCTCTCTCTGACCACCTCTCTATTCCCAGAGAGTAGCTTTAGACTCCCTATCCCCAGCCTTCTTCTGTTACAAACTTCCTCCTTTTGAAATAACTAACCTTGTCCTGCCCAGCGGGACTTTATGTTCAGTTAAGCTTGCTTCTCCCTCCAGGTGCTGCCAGGCAATGTAACAGGCCTCTCAGGTCCACATTAACCCATTCAGTGCCCATGGGAGGTATATAGCCCATCACGCTAACTGCTAAAATACAATCACAAATTAAATGGATTCACCTGAAAAGTATGAATAGACATGCCTAGGGACTCTTTGTAATAGTTAATGCCAGTTTATTGGCAAGAGCTACAAGTCATGCATTGATATATGCTGTCCACATTCTATATTGCAAAATCACAAACAGAAATGGATAGTGTGACTTTCAGAGGTGTTGACAATTCTGTTGAACTGAGTAAGAAAAGGAAGTACTCAGCTCACTTGAAAAATCACACCACTGCTATATATGCAGTAATAAAATCTTGCCCTACTTAGCTTCATGCAAACTGACATCTTTTTGTACACCAGTCCTTTTAGTTCCAGGAAAGCCACTCCTTTTTGTCACCTAGTAACTTTTCAACAGTCAACATTAGCTCAGAGTTTTATAGCCAGGTATTTAATTATTCCGTAGGACAAGGATGCAATAATTTTCTTATGCCCTAATTAAGTTATAAACTGAAACTTCAATATTTTGGAATTGTCCTGGATGTGAGAAGTTAAGGTAATATTTTCTAAACTTTAAATGGAAGTAGCTGCAAGTAAGATAACACTTTGTACAGATAAACCAAGGCAAGTACTGGAACAGATTTGGCATCAAAATCTAATGATAAGAGAGATACTTCTAAAGAGTGACCTTCCGGATAATGAAGATACAGTGTTGTGTGTGCATAAATTGATCTTTCTTATACAAGAGCTCAGCAGTTCCCTCTGCCAACAGCTGCAAAACAATACAGAGATCCTACAAGACACCTGCCAGCTACTGAACACTCTTCAAAACAAATATAAGCAATTGGTTTCAAGTCAAGGCAAGTAAAGATGAATTTAATCATAAAGAGAATTTATTGAATATATAGCAAGCCAAATTTTGCCCTCTGATGCTCATGTGAACTCCAATGAATGTCAAATATGACTTCAATATTTGTTCTTTCAGTGGGATATATTTTAACATTTGTTTCTATCAGTGTATTTTTCTGAAGAGATAGTGCATTAGAATAGTAAAGTAATGAATTAAACTGAATTAATATAAAGTTTCCTTATCTTGTTTTCCATTGTTACTTTTATTAAAAAGAAACAACTAAGAGCCAGTTCTGACTTATTCTGCCTTCTGGTCCTGCACAATTCAAGCAAACTAGAAAAATTTTCCCCAATCTTTCCTGAAGAAACTGAATTACTCTAGAATTTTGCCTTCTTAATGTACTTTTAAACTGCTTTGTTAATGGTATTTAATTACACATATTTACATTTAATGGTTTAATTATGTGATATAGTGTGGGATTCACAATAAAAAATAAACAAGGAGTCCTGTGGCACTTTTAAAGACTAGTAAATGTATTTGTTGCATGAGCTTTCATGGGTAAAATCCATATTAAAAATAGTTTCCTGAAAAAAGGACCGTATGCTTTTGCAAACCAAAAAGCAATCCCAAATCCTACCACATAAAGAATATTTAGAATAATATAGCAGAAAATTTTAATAGCTGCATTTTAGCTTAACACACCTGGATTCAGAGTTTGAGAAATACAGTGTCCTGCCTCAAACCTTCAGCTTAGTTCTTAGTCTTAGTTCTAGAGTTTTCATAAGATATCCAAGATCATAGAAGAGTTTTACAATGAGAAAAGACTTGGACTTGCTTGCAAGTTGGTTTTCCCTGTTGTCTATGTGATCTGCATAAGCTACAGTTTATTCATTCCCAAATTTCTGACACTGTTTTCCCAAGGAGATTCTTTCCCACAGTTGGTCTCTTTCATATAAAATAGTAAAGAAATTAGGAAACTCTTAAACATAGACTGCCACTGTATTCTGAAACTGGGATATATCAGGTCAGAAAAACAAGAAAAGCAAAGTCCTTAAAGTGATCACATGCTTTCAAAAATGCACTGAAGGGCATTTCAAGGTTAACATTGTAACAAAATGTGGAATGGATCTTTTAATACAATGCTGGTAAATAGTCTAAAATTACTATACAGTGTTATGGTTCAGCTTTTATACACATAAATGTCAGGAAATTCAAAGGTACATAAAGCAGGCAAATCTCACTTTCAGAATGGCTCGAGAATATATGAAGAAAATGGAACTGGGGAAAATATTACGTTTTTGTTTGAAATTATTTCCAAGTTTCAGATCCAAATTTCAAGTAATGGAGCTTTCTGTAACTAGAGTTTACATGTATATCCACGGTATTTGTAGCTAAATTTTGTATTACTGTTTTTAGTGCCAGCATTAAAGCCTTACTATGTGTGTTCAGAGTACATAAACTGGTATGTAGGCTGTAAGGAAAATATAAGACAAATTTTAAGATGAAATGGCTTAATGGCTGCAACTTTATTTGTTAAATAACACACATTTAAACCACCGAGAGGCATGCTAATACTTTCAATTATAGTGGGCAACCATGGTGATGTTTTGGTAAGAGCCTTACATTCTGGATCTTATGTAAAGTATTAGGTAACAGTTTGGTCACTTAAATAGTACAAAGATTGCTGAACAGGTTTTGCAAGTCTTAACAGGTAATATAAGCAGTGTTAACTGTTGGCCCAAACCCTCTGAAGAGAGTTTGTGTCCAGCTACTGCTCCTCTTTCTGAAACACCAAGTACATTTCAGTTGCAGCTGAGAACGAATCTGAACCCTTTTATCCATCCATCCACCCACCCACCGATCCAGTTTGGAGTCCCTCGCTCTATATATATTTATGATCCCGAATGTATTCTCCTCCACATATAGTACCAGATGCATTCATATACATACATCTGATATGTGAGTGGCAGAGAGAGACTGATAAATTTAACTAAAAAAATAAAATCCTATAAATTTAAGTGCATATTGACAGCAATCTTCACAGGTGGAGAAGGGAAAGCAATACGCCCACCAAACCTTAGTTTTTTTTAATGCTTTTTGGAGTATACTCTGAGGGTTGAGAAAATATTGGACAAAGAGTGAAAGGAATGGAGCACATCACCCACTGCCTTTCTTATTCTGCTTTACCTCAGAGGACTAGGGGAACGATAGAAATTTTTACCCTAGCAGGGCATCTGGAAACTATACTTGAACTCCTCCCATACCATATTCCTGAGATGACCACTCGGATAGTCTCAGAATGATTGCCCCTAAACTGATAATTTCGTTAGCATAGGATCCTATTCTCTGTTTTAATTTTTCATTTTTGTGAGTTATGGTATGAACTGGTTTGGGTTTTTTTTTACATCGTGGCTATGCCCAGTTCTAACACTAGGCATTTACATTACAAATAAAAATCAATATAAATAAAACCACTTTTTCTGTTACAAATGGTCAGAGCACATGACCTTTACACATTGGCTGAGTTGCAGTTGCAGCTAGTGTGGTAGTATTGCATTGGGCCTCTGGCTGCTGGTCAGCTGGCAATCTCTGGTGTAAATAATGAAGTAAGGACAGACACAGAAATATAATGGTACTTTATTCTAAAATGGAGCACGTTTTAAAGCAAGAATAGTATAGCCCCTTATCAGGAACATTTTGGGATTTTCTTGGACTCCTCATTAAGCATTTTCTAGCTGATCCACAAGGTGAGATTTCTTGAATAGATTATGTTTACTAGATGAACTATGCAAATGCAGAGTAATTCCCATGACAACAATGGAGTGTCAGATTTACATGAGTAAACAACATGCACAATTTAGGCTATGTACACACGATCACTTTATTGCGCGATAAGACTCCTTATCGCGCAATAAAGCTGACTGCGTGCATACGATCATTTCTCTTGTTGCACGGCAACACCATTTTGCCACGCAACAGTAAAACCACTCAAAACCAGAGTGGTAAGCATTACTGCGGAACAGCTGTTCCGCAGTAATGCTCGTGTGTATGCTTTTTCCGTGCTAGACAGCCTCCGGAAATGTCCCAGAGTGCCAATCGAGAGCACTCTGGGACATTGGAGCTGTCAAATATGTCAATTTCACTGCTCTGGCTGAGCAGTGAAATTGACATATTAGCAGAGCAGCGAAATTGACTATTATAGGAGCTGCCAGGTTTGGCGGCTCCCCTGGATTGAGCTAGGGGGCTGGCCCGAACCGGCTGTTTGGGCCAGCCCCCTATCTCAGTCTAGGGGTTCGGATGGCGGCAGGGGCTGTGGCGCTTAAGCTCCGGAGCCTCTGCTGCCACCCGAACTCCTGGACTGAGCTAGGGGGCTGGCTTGAACCCTCGCTGGTTCGGGCCAGCCCCCAGCTCAGCCTTGGGGCTTCGGGTGACAGCGGGGGCTGGCAACGCAGCCCCCGCTGCCACCCAAAGCCGTGCAGCTGGACTAGGGGCCTGGCCCAAACTGGCGAGGGCAGCCGGTTCGGGCCAGCCCCTTAGCTCAGCCCCGGGGCTTCAGGTGACAGCGGGGGCTGGCAACGCAGCCCCGACCGCCACCGGAAGCCCTGCAGCTGGACTAGGGGGCTGGCTGTGGGCAGTGCATGGTGAGACAGGTGCCCACCATGCACTGCTCTTCTATCGCAAAGGAGCCTTCACATGGGTGAATGCTCCTTTGCGATGGAAGCAGCACGTGTGTACACAGGAAAGTGCTATATTTATAGCGCTTTCCTTGTCCCGCAATAACTTATTGTGGGACAAGTTTATCGTGTGTACATAGCCTCAGTCCCATACTGGTACATACTTAAGCCAGAGAGATAGCCGTGTTAGTCTAATTCAACAAAACAAACAAATGTTAATTCAAACAGCTCTAGAAGGGTAGACTGCTAGCCTGTCTCTTTAAAGTAAATCTCTCTAGATCTCTTTGAATTAACTTTGTGACTCACCCTTCTCTGTATATTTATATTAACAGCCTACATGTTATATTTTCCATTTCATTCATGTGATGAAGCAGGATTATGCCCACGAAAGCTCATGCAACAAATACATTTGTTAGTCGTTAAAAGTGCCACAGAACTCCTTGTCTGTTTTACACTTAAGCCAGTAATGGTGAATGTAGAGCATGCTATTTCCACTCACTTCACTTCTTTATTCCTTAACCATTTTTTTCACACTCTGAAAGCATTCATTCTCTATTGAAACCTACATTTTTTGAAGTCTGAAATCTTAGATACAAACAACTTTTGAGTTGCCTGTGTGGAAAAAAAAATGTATCTGAAGAATTCTTTTCCAACTTCAGACAAAAATAACCCAAAACAACTTTTCATACTCTTGTAATTGAACAAACATTAAATACATGTTATTCGGGTCTTCCAAATGTTAATTGCTTGGCTAAGAACAAGTATACGAAATTTTATTCCAAAATGTAATTTTTGGAAACGGGTATAAACTACTGAAAATGAGAAACAGAAGGAAAAACCTGTTTAAAATATAGCATTGTACCAATGACATTATCATACAAACACAACTATTTATTGTGTAGAAAACAATAAGGTATTGATTTACCCAGACTGCTTACTAAAAGGAGCAATGAATGTGAGTCACTCGATTCTATTCAGAAGTGGATAGTGTCCTCCCTCTTCCCTCTCTCTCGCTCTTTTGTAAGTGGTAAATGCTACATATGGCGTTTCATCTCTATGACTTTTTTATTTGTATTGACTTGCATGGGATTTAACCTCCAAAACAAGCCTGTGCATATCACACAGGCATGAACAAAAATATGCTGGGAAGTGCTCCCAGAGGTTTGTAATGCATCTAATAAATGAAGAAAGACAGCTCCAAAACTCTCCAACTGCTATACAGTTGACAGCATGAGGCTTGTTGTGAAAATAATATGTCCGAAATCTTTGAACATTTTTACTTTTCAAGAATTTCCAGGAAAGGACATAAATCAAGACAAATAAGGAAAATAAAAAGAATCCATTTTCTTATAAGGTCAATTGTGACAGATATGACAATTTCCTGTCATATGCTTGGGAGATCTTCCTAAATTAAGTTCCAGAGGGGTAGCCGGGTTAGTCCACTTTAGAAAAAAAACAAGGAGTCCTGTGGCACTTTTAAAGATTAACAAGTTTATTTGTCACATGAGTTTTGATAAGTAGAATCCCACTTCAACAGATGCTTGAAATGGAAAAGGTTTCCATTTAATTCTTCTTAATTCTTCCTGAATTAATTTCATGTGTCTTTGGAATCCATTGTATTACATGCATGGCTTATGTATTATTGTGGTTTGGGATTGTATGTAACCTCTCAAGGGGTGAAGTTGTAACAGATGTGGGACGTAAGGGTTCAAAGGACTATATTGAACAATGTGCCAGACAAGAATGAATTTGAGATAAAAATGTTAAGTGGTTTTCCTGGTGGATATCTAAAGGGAGATGAATGCAAATCCTCTGTCTCTGGTTATTTAGAAATTCCCCGCACTTTTAGTTATGTCCTGAGGAGGGGGCCATTGTCTATTGATCTTCTTCAAGACAGCTGGCTGTATTTTAAAGAAACCCTGTCAAAGGCACAGGAAGATAACATTCCGATGTGCAGAAAGAACAGCAAATGTGGACGGCGACCAGCGTGGTTTAGCAGGGAACTCTGCGGGGAGCTGAAACATAAAAGGGAAGCTTACAAGAAGTGGAAGCTTGGACAGATGACAAGGGAGGCATATAAAGATATTGCTCGGGACTGCAGGGATAAAATCAGAAAGGCCAAAGGACAATTGGAGTTGCAGCTAGCAAGAGATGTGAAGGATAACAGAAAGGGGTTCTATAAGTATATCAGCAACAAGAAAAGGATCAGAGGTGGTGTAGGTCCCTTACTGAATGGGGCAGGCACCCTCGTGGAGGATGATGCGGAAAAGGCTGAAGTACTCAATGCTTTTTTTACTTCAGTCTTCACAGGGAGGCTTCCCAGGCTACTACACGGGGTAACGCGGAATGGAGAGAAGAGTGGCCCTCGGTGATGGAAAGTCAGATTAGGGAACACTTAATGAAATTCGATGTGCACAAGTCCATGGGGCCGGATGAACTGCATCCGAGGGTGCTGAGGGAGTTGGGGGAAGTGATTGCAGAGCCGCTGGCCATTATCTTTGAGAACTCGTGGTGAATGGGGGTGGTCCCGGAGGATTGG
This sequence comes from Pelusios castaneus, assembly GCA_007922175.1. NCBI lineage: Eukaryota > Metazoa > Chordata > Testudines > Pelomedusidae > Pelusios > Pelusios castaneus. The sequence goes on along the minus strand of ML685769.1, from coordinate 31,028,124 downwards.
AAAAAGGCAAATATAGTACCTATCTTTAAGAAAGGGAAAAAGGAGGATCCGGGGAACTACAGACTGGTCAGCCTCACCTCAATCCCTGGGAAAATCATGGAGCAGGTCCTCAAGGAATCCATCCTGAAACACTTGGAGGGAAATAGAGTGATCAGGAACAGTCAACATGGATTCACCAAGGGCAAGTTGTGCCTGACCAACCTCATTTCCTTCTATGATGAGATGACTGGATTTGTGGATGCGGGAAGAGCCGTTGACGTGGTATACCTTGACTTTAGCAAGGCTTTTGATACGGTTTCCCACAGCATTCTCATCGGCAAGTTAAGGAAGTATGGGTTGAACGAGTGGACTGTAAGGTGGATTGAAAACTGGTTAGATCAACGGGCTCAGCGGGTAGGAATCAATGGCTGGATGTCTGGTTGGCAACCGGTAACGAGTGGAGTACCCCAGGGGTCGGTCCTGGGGCTGGTTCTATTCAACATCTTCATTAATGATCTTGATGATGGAATAGACTGCGTGCTTAGTAAGTTTGCGGATGACACCAAGTTGGAGGGAATGGTAGATACTCTGGAGGGCAGGGACAGGATCCAGGGAGACTTGGACAAATTGGAACACTGGGCTGAAAGAAACCTCATGAGGTTCAACAAAGACAAGTGCAAAGTCCTGCACTTAGGATGGAAAAATCCCATGCACTGCTACAGGCTGGGGACCGATCGGCTAAGGAGCAGCACTGTAGAAAAGGACCTGGGGGTTATGGTGGACGGGAAGATGAATATGAGCCAACAGTGTGCCCTTGTTGCGAAAAAGGCCAATGGCATATTAGGCTGCATCAGTAGGAGTATTGCCAGCAGATCGAGGGATGTGATAATTCCCCTCTATTCGACACTGGTCAGGCCGCATCTGGAATACTGTGTCCAGTTTTGGGCTCCCCACTACAGAAAGGATGTGGACAAATTAGAAAGAGTCCAGCGGAGGGCAACAAAAATGATTAGGGGGCTGGGGCACATGACTTATGAGGAGAGACTGAAGGAACTAGGCTTATTTAGTCTACAGAAGAGAAGACTGAGGGGAGATTTGATAGCAACCTTCAACTACTTGAAGGGTTGCTCCAAGAGGAGGGAGCTAGGCTGTTCTCGATGGTAACAGAGGACAGAACAAGGAGCAATGGTTTCAAATTACAGCTGGGGAGGTCAAGGTTGGATATTAGGAAAAACTTTCTCACTAGGAGGGTGGTGAAGCATTGGAATGGGCTATCTAGGGAGGTGGTAGAATCTCCATCTTTGGAGATTTTTAAGGCTTGGTTAGACAAAAACCTGGCTGGGGTAATTTAGGGGGAGTGGTCCTGCTTTTTAGCAGGGGGTTGGATTAGATGACCTCATGAGGTCCCTTCCAACCCTATTATTCTATGGTTCTATGATTCTATGTTTCTTGTATATGAGGCCAAGATCTTCTCCTTGTAATAAGGCCCAAGTTGCGTAAAGGAAACACTGACCTATTAATGGTTTTTCTAGTGCTGAATCTGAGTTAGTTATGAATTCCCCTAGGGTTCAGACAATCTCATGGTAAATTAGGCAAAAATTGTGGAACGGTCATTGTAAAAATGAATAAAAACATGATAGGAACACAGCCACAAAAAAATTGCAATTTTTATGAATAAAGTATTGCAAAATATAATATTTACACTGCCAGGCTGGCCTGGGGTACCCCGCACAGCCAGCGGTGACATTCTTCCGGTGGACTATCCTGTCTGTTGTCCTTGCAGTTGGATCCTTCCTCCTGGGTCCTAGTGCTAGAAGAGTTCCAATTCTATGTATGGGGGGTGGCCCAGCATACATAGAACTGGAAAGTCATGGGGATGTCACTGGAAATCATGGTTTCCATGACTTCTGTGACCTCGATGACTTAATCTGATCCCTATCACAATGGAAATCCAGTTATGAGTTTTGAAGGACTGACAGTTACAAGAGCTCAAGGCTGGAGAGATAACTTTTTAGCATGCATGTAGGTTCTTTTATTGTTTAATTTTTTTTTCTGTGAAGCTTTCACCTTAAGAATAAATATGCTTTCTTAGAAAGAGCAGTGTGGTAACTTGTAACTGAAGGCAATTACACTGTTCATAACCTCTGGAGAAAAAGCAAACTGCAGACACTGGCCTACTTAGGCTGCCTGGCTTGTTGTGGCTATCACAGTGTGGATAGGTAACTGTGGAGCATGGAAGAACCCCACTTAGGAGGGAGAGAGATAGGGGTCTCCACCCAAGCAAGGTGGTGACTGAGAAGCCTTTAGTGTGGATGCCCTTGGTCTTTGTAATCCTCTGTCCATAGGGTGAAAATGTCCAAGGCCTTTGTCCCTAATAGTAGTGAAGCAAAATATCACACCATGTTCTTCCCCCTCACCCCCCAGCTTATCCAATTCACACTCTGTTTCAAAGCATGATTAAATACAGTCATGTCATCCCCCTCCCTAAAAGGAGAAAATAATTTGAAGTCTATACCACACACAGGGACAGTACAGGGGGGTTTGGTTTCATGTACCAGATTAGTTTTGCTGACATAGAGAACATACCAACTTGAGATAGAGGGACTGTCTGTCTTCTCTCCTCCTCCTGGTACTGGTGTTTTTCCTCTCCTCTCTTATCTTGGCACTGCCACTCCTGGGCTGTTAGCAGCTGGTTTTCCAGATGCACTCTGTTCTTCTCTGGCTTTTTCCGCTCTAACTATTGATCTGCCCACTACTTCTGTTGCAGTGATACAATCAGTCCTCTGCCTCAGGAAGCCTCTTCCCTGTTTATCTCCAAGGAGTCAGCTCCAAGATTTCCCCCACCTACTGGACCTGGATGTTCTCTGAAAACCTGAACCATCATCTCTCTTCTGATCCTCAAGATGCAGCAAGTTGACCAGCTGCACCCTTGTTCACTCCTTAATGTTGCCCTACCTTTTGTTGCATAACTCAAGTTGCTGACCTTTCATCAGCTGTTTTTATCCCATTTCCTCCCATCTCTCTTGTCACTATTCCTTTCCCTAAAAGGCCATGAGACTTTTTCTTTCTACAGTATTTGCTTTCACTGCTGTTGGCACTTAATGGCAGTTCACCCTGTCATAGATCCTATGTATGTTGTAACCCTATATGTCACAGAGCAACTACACCCATATTCCCCCTCATAGTTCACCAAGGGCACCCACCAGGATCCCCACTCCTCAACCATCATCTTTCTTGGGTAAATATCCACATCTCTCTCCCTCCTGACAGAGGTTTTTCCACATTACAAAGTTCTTTGTCTACACTGTGATATCTCCAGCAAGCCAGACTGCCTAAACACACCATTATCTATGCTTTGCTTTCTCTCAAGGGTATGAACAGCATAATTTCCTTCAGGTACAAGTTACCACACAACTCTCTATAAATAAGCACATTTATTCCCATGGTGAAAGCATTACAGAGAAAACATATGAAACACAACAAAAGAACCAAGCTACATATGTGCCAAAAGAGGTCATCCCAACTCCATCTCAGATCTTTAGTAGATGTCAGTCCTTTAACACTCACAACTGGATTTTGCAAGTTCATAATTCTTTCAACTTCAAAATAAGTACAATCATAAATAGTTCAGTCTTTCCTTTACACAACTTGGGTCTTTGATCTTGATCTTATTTATAAGGAGATCAGCCAACCATGGCCCACTCCTCAGGGCATTGCTTTAAAAGGCTGGGTTTTGGCAGGGAAGGGTTGTTTCTTTGTTTGTTTATTTCCTTTTTGCACAACTGGTGGTGGGGAATTTGCAGTCAACTCTCATTAGATATTCTCCAGTAAAACCACTTAACACAGGTACCTCCTGGTTTTGGTACTGGGAATTACTCAAGTGGTACCCTGTCTGGTGGTCTCTGCTCACTCTCTTTTGTGACTGTCTAGTCCTTTGCAGGACCTCAGCCCTTCGGTTGAGTCTCTTCAGCCCCTCTCCCTCTTCTGGGGTACAGTCCAGTTCCAGCTAGCCCATTTGTATCAGTGGCCACCACGGTCCATTCACCACTCACCTGGGGACTCTCCATCCACTGGCAGTCCAAGGGAGGCCTGTGGGACCTGGGCCCACCCACTTCTCCAGCCCAGGGATGCTATGTGCTCCATCCCTCTCTCCTGTTCAGCCTGAACCTCATCTGGTCCCCATAGCCATATCCACACCTCCCCAGGTACCTGTTGCCTTTATATCAAGGCTGAAGTCTAGCCAAACCCTGGCAGTGCCTCTGGAAGCTGTCTGGGGTTCTCTCTCGCTCAGCCCTGTCAACAGCACTATCTTCCTCTTCACAGGTTTGGGACAAACTGCACAGAGCAGGAGCTGCAGCCCTGTTTTTACAGAGGCTCCAGGGCCTTGATTGGCCCTGCAGTTCTCTTCTCCCATTGGCCACACCACTCTCTGGGCTACTCCAGAGTGAGGAAACTATCCCGCTACAGTTCCATAAATCCATTCTTGTCTGGCACATTGTTCAACACAGTTCATTGAAACTCCAAGTCTCTCATTTCTCCCTCTTTAAGAGGTTATGTAAACAATTCGTGTAATACAATGGGCCTCAAAGATACTTAAACTTAATTTAGTAAATTCTCCTGAGGAAAGGCAAGAAATTGCTATACCTGTCTCACAGATATTATAGGAATAACAACCAAGCCATTTCTTTCCACATATTACGACATACTTTTGTTTTCTTCCATCAGAAGAAATGTCCGTTATCTGTAGAGTTTGATACTGCAAGGTGCTTAAATGTAGCCATGTGAGGCTTTAACCAGACACTTCATTGGAATGATTCACATGCTTAATTGTTTTCTGGATCTAGGCCAGAGAGCTCAACACCTTTGAGAATGAAGCCTTACCAACAGAAAGGTGATTAAGATTGAATATTGGACTGCTCCTGAGTTAATTGCAGCTATTATGCACCAGTTTTCTGATTTGGATTGGTTGTCATTAAGAATTTAGCTACTGTCTGATCATTAAGCTAGTATTAATTAGGAGTCCTGGAAGGGCTGAGACCACAGTCGTACATGTCAGTTTATGAAGACCTGAAGGCTAAGTCACTCAAATTCATTTTGCTATAGAAATAAATATTATATTGTGTATTAAATAAAAAATGAAAGAAAAGAGACAGAATATATAATCCAATATGTGGCAGATGCATAAGCTATCTGCATGTTACTACGGAGCTGTGCAGAGTTAGAATCATGGAATTTTAGGCTTAGAAGGGACATCATGAGGTCATCTAGTCCAACTCCTTGCTAAAAGCAGGACCAGTCCCACTAAATCATCCTAGCCAGGGTTTTCTCTAACCGGGCCTTAAATTTTTCCAAAGATGGGGATTCCACCACCTCCCTAGGTAACCTATTCCAATGCTTCACCACCCTCCTAGTGAGAAAATTTTCCTAATATCCAACCTCGACCTCCCCAGCTGCAACTTGAAACCATTGCTCCTTGTTCTGTCCTCTGTTACTACTGAGAACAGCCTAGCTCCCTCCTCTTTGGAGCACCCCTTCAAGTAGCTGAAGGTTGTTATCAAATCCCCCCTCAGTCTTCTCTTCTGCAGACTAAACAAGCCTAGTTCCTTCAGTCTCTCCTTCTAAGTCATGTGCCCCAGCCCCCTACTCATTTTTCTTGCCCTCTGCTGTACTCTTTCTAATTTGTCCACATCCTTCCTGTAGCGGGGAGCCCAAAACTGGACACAGTATTCCAGATGAGGCCTTCACCAGTGCCGAATAGAGGGGAATAATAACATCCCTCGATCTGCTGGCAGCACTCCTACTGATGGAGCTCAATATGCCATTGGCCTTTTTGGCAACAAGCGCACACTATTGACTCATATCCAGCTTCCCGTCCACCCTAACCTCCAGGTCCTTTTCTATAATGCTGCTACCTACCTGATCAGTCCCCAGTCTGTAGCAGTATATGGGATTTTTCTGTCCTAACTGCAGGACTTTTCACTTGTCGTTGTTGAACCTCATGAGATTTCTTTTGGTGCAATGCTCCAATTTGTCTAGGTCTCCCTGAATCCTCCCTCCCTCCAGTTTGTCTACCATTCCCCCCAGCTTAGTGTCATCCACAAATTTACTGAACATGCAATCTATCCCATCATCCAGATCATTAATGAAGTTGTTGACCAGAACCAGCTCCAGGACTGACCTCTGGGGCATGCCACTCGTTATTGGTTGCCAACTAGACATTTAGCCATTGATTCCTACCTACTGAGCCCAATGATCTAGCCAGTTTTCTATCCACCTTATGGTCTATTCATCCAACCCATACTTCCTTAACTTGCCGACAAGAATGCTGCGGGAAACCATATCAAAAGTTTTCAGGTATATCACGTTGACAGCTATTCCCGCATCCACAAATCCAGTCATCTCATCATAGAAGGCAATCAGGTTGGTCAGTCACGATTTACCCTTGGTAAATCCATGCTGATTGTTCCTGATCACTCTATTTTCTTCCAAGTGTTTCAGAATGGATTCTTTGAGGACCTGCTCCATGTTTTTTCCAGTTCTTTGTGTATGTATTAGTAGTGAAGCCATAGTGTTCCCAAGATATTAGCGAGACTAACTTATGTTGATGAGAGAGAGAGAAGCTTTCAAGCCATATAGAGCTATTCTTCATGTCTCCGACTATCTTTTGCAAACCTGAAGAGCTCTGTAGGACTCAAAAGCTTGTCTCTCATCAACAGAAATTGGTCCAGTAAAATATACTTCCTCATCCACCTTGTCTCTCTACTGTATGTATTGACTAATATTTCACAGTGACATTCAACTAATTACGTTTTTTCCCATAGAGCTCATCAGTCTTGTGGATTGTCTTCAGAAAATAAAAGAACTCTTGCTCGTTACAGTTACACACCTTCGAGAGGAAAAAGAACATTTTTATGATATTAGATACAGACATGATGATAAATCTCAGTCCCAAACTGTTCAAGATGTTTACAATGAAACAGATGTGTGTGAAAGAGAAAAGCCACATTATGAGCAAGTATCTGATAGTGTTAGTCAGCCAGTCCACCTAAGTCCTCCCAAGAATGAAGGAGAAAGTCTGAACATTCACCAAATCCATTCAAGTGAAAACAAAACAGTGGAAAAAGAAACGGCTATATCAAGTGGAAAAGTATCTGATCAAGAACAGGCAATAAGCAGAGAACCCCCTAAGCTAATGGAACATGAAGATCAGAAGCTATTACAGAGTTCACAAACAGAACAAAGGGATTACAACAGAAAGGAGGAAACTCATGGACCAAGATCTTGTAGTAAGAAAGACTCAAACAGAGCTTTTCAAGACATTCCTGAGTGCAATGAAGGTGATATGATTGTATGTGGAAGGTCCAAAGATATCTGTAATAGGTCTGTAATGCATCTTTCTTATCAAGAAGAACTGACAGTAAATGAAGAACCCACAGCCCAGATGAAATATGAAGATCACAAACCAACAGAGAATTCATGTGAAGAAGCAAAAGATAACAAAAGGGACGAAATCGATGAAATTACAAGGAGCAACAGAACTGATACAACTGAGTCTGCAAGGTTGGAGAATATATGGAATATACCCACCAGGAACCTTTCAACAAATTATTCAGAAGAAGTGGAAAGATCAAGTCACTGGATGAAAAAGGAGTAAGTACATGGTCTACTTTGTAAGAACAGAAATGTGTACACAAGAGCTGTCTATTTGTAAACACACATTTGTGTTCACTCCACCCATTGAACATGCATAAAGAGCAGGTCACACTGTAGTATGGACACTTAACAAAAAATTGGCCCTGCATTGAAGATGCTAAATGTAGCTTTTTGAAATCTTGAGGTCATAAAAGGTGAGATCGAAAACTCATTAAAATCAGTAGAAAGACTTCCATTGATTATAATGAATTTTGGATCATGTCCCAAATTAGGCAGCTTTCCAATAATTTGTAAAGTATAATTTTTTAATAAGTGCCACTTATATTTTTGCAGAGTCTGTGACATGTATTTGTTAGTTAATGCAAGTTATTGATGAATTCCCTTGCTTTATAAGAAATGAAAAGATAGGTGAATAATCTGAATGTATTTAAATATACTAAATGCATCTATTAATTGCTCTAACTCTTACATAATACAAGACAAACAAAAAACCCAAAGAATAATACTCTGTTTTTTTCTGAAGATTTCTAGCAGAAAAGAGTGGTAAGATTGAACCAGAAGTTACCTGTTATATAACAGGACCATCCATCACTGTAGAATATTTAGAATGCAGGATCATCAATGACATGAGTTCCTTGGTGGTGGAAGATTCTGAGGAACTAGTTAGCAACATCATCAGTGTTGCGTGTTTCGACTCTGGTAATGTAATCTCTTTTCCTATCAACATTGCAATCCCATACACTGCACGCTACAGAGGAAATTATCGAGACATCATGGTGAAGGTGACTGATACAAACTTTCAATCAAGTTACTTAACTCCCATTTCCTTTGAAGGATACCAAGGACACCAGAAGGTTGGTAAATTCCTATCTGAGTATTATGGAAGTGGTTGTTACAGCTTAATCATTAAGGTTGAATTAAATTTTGCAATTAAAGCAGTGATTAAATAAGCCAGGCTTTCCATCATGAATTCCATGTATTGCTAAAGTTATCTACATATGAAGACCCATGTTTTTCCAATGTTAGCACTAATTTCAGGTGCTTCAAACTTCAGCTGTTAATTCACTCCTCCAAAACAAACCCAAGATAGGGAGGTATAAAGGTGACTAAAAGCTGCCGAAGCTCAGGGCATAATTTCATTCAGTGAGGCTCTAGCCTGCTTTTTTTCTAGACTAAATTAGTATTCTCTCTCTCCAAGATTCCCCGTGGCTGATTGATACAAAACTCACCAGTTAACATCTTTTTTTCAGAAACAGTAACTGGAGAAGTCTTTTTCTTTCTTTCTTTCTTTCTTTCTTTCTTTCTTTCTTTCTTTCTTTCTTT
>ML685769.1:31005441-31019159 GCA_007922175.1 Pelusios castaneus | reverse complement strand
TTTCTTTCTTTCTTTCTTTCTTTCTTTCTTTCTTTCTTTCTTTCTTTTGTGAGCATTTATTTGGATTTGACAAATTCTTTGGTAGATGAAACGGGAGTTGAAAGAGAAATCATTTTGACAGCTTAAAGAAGAGGAACAATTATATCTGATACACACACTCTCCCACCTACTAAACACAGAATGGCAACTTCGTTAATGACTCTGAGCCTGATTCATCACTGGATTACTTCAATTTTATATTATGTGATTTCACTGATTTCAGTAGACCCATGTGAAAGTTACTGGAATAACCTAGTAGAAAGCCAGGCTGTCAAAATGCTAATAACATTTAAGTTATCTTTATTTAACTTCTCAGAATATAGTTAGTTCATCCTCTAGAAATGATAATCCACTAATAATTGCAGCATCTTTTTTTTTCCCCCACAAAGGGGACCTTTGCAGAGGTGAAAAGTTGCCAGCTTGGTATTTTTTCTGTGGTGTCATGCTTAAAAAAAGAAACCTTCACTGTTCCAACAAGCGGGCTCTCACAAAAGCTAAGCATGGATTCTAGAATCTCTTTAAATTACCCTCCAGAAACATTCAGTTCTCCAGTTATCATGCAATTAAAGGTAAGTGTGAAATACTCATATTTCCCAGGATATTACATCCATGTCACAAATAGTTCTAAGGAAAACCCCATTATAATTATGAAGGCCTCCAAATAGTTCTATAACTTTGGTTTTACTGCATAGGCAGCTGAGAAATTCAAGGGGACTCTGCAATCATTATGAATAATAGAGCAGGGCTTCATTTCAACTCCAAACAGGCCCAACCTGAAAAGAGGCTAAAGTAAGGGTGTAGTTTTGGCCAAGACATCCACAATTGTGTGGATCTAGTACATAAAGCAATATGGGTGCGTCTACACTGGGAACTTAGGTCGACTTAAGGAGGCTTAAATCGACCTAAACAAAGCCACATCCACACTGGGCTTTTATTAAGTCAACTTAAGCATTTCCTTGACTTAAGGAAAGCTTAAGTCGACTTAATAACACCTGGTTTTAGGTCAACTTAACACTTAAGTCGACCTTATTAGGTCGATTTAAGCCAGTGCAGACAGGGATTAGAGCCTAAGTAGAATGTATTAAATTGACTTAAAGCTTAGTCTACACTAGAAAAGTTAAGTCGAATTAATAAATAGATTGCGTGCTTAGTAAATTCGCAGATGACACCAAACTGGGGGAAATAGTCGACAGGCTTGAGGGCAGGGACAGGATCCAGGGAGACTTAGACAAATTGGAAAACTGAGCCAAAAGAAACCTCATGAGGTTCAACAAGGACAAGCGAAAAGTCCTGCACTTAGGATGGAAAAATCCCATACACTGCTACAGACTGGGGACCAATCGGCTAAGTAGCAGCACTGTAGAAAAGGACCTGAGAGTTATGGTGGACGGGAAGCTGGATATGAGCCAACAGTGTGCCCCTGTTGCCAAAAACACCAATGGCATATTGGGCTGCATCAGTACGAGTGTTGCCAGCAGATCAAGGGATGTGATAATTCCCCTCTATTCGGCACTGGTGAGGCCGCATCTGGAATACGGTGTCCAGTTCTGGGCTCCCCACTACAGAAAGGATGTGGACAAATTAGAAAGAGTCCAACGGAGGTCAACAAAAATGATTAGGGGGCTGGGGCAAATGATTTATGAGGAGAGACTGAAAGAACTTATTTAGTCTCCAGAAGAGAAGACTGAGAGGCAGGGTCGTCCCTGGGGGGAGTGGGGCCCAGGGCCAATTGGCCAAGGCAGGGCCCTGCCCCCTCCCTCCCCCCCCGCTGGTGGGGAGTGCAGCGGTCTGGCCCGCTCCGCCCCCTCATGGACCCTGGTTGCCCCCAGGGGACCCAGCCCCAGAAGTCAAGGCCGGGAGCCATGGGCCCGGGCCGGGAAGCTGACACCGCCTGCTTGGCGGCACAGAGCTGCAGCCCAGGTAGCTGGAAACCGAGGCCGTGGTGGCAGGGGTCGGGGAGCCAGAGCTGCGGCCGCAGGGAGCCGAGGCTGTGGCCAAGGCTGAGGGGGCGGGGAGCCGAGGCTGCGGCCAAGGCCCTGGGTGGTGGGGAGCCGAGGCTGTGGGGGGTGGGGAGTTGAGGCTGCAGCCATGGCCCCGGGCAGCGGGGAGCTGAGGCCGTGGCCCCGGGCCGGGAAGCCAAGGTCACCCCTGGCCCCAGCTTCCGCCGCCCCAGCCACATCCGGGACCCCAGGCTGCTGTAGATGGTGCCCCAACTAGGGAACCAAGGCCCCTGCTGGGAGCCGACCTCAGTCAAGGCCACAGCCAAGGATCCTTCCTGGCCGCATGTGGCCCTGGCCAGGGGTGTTGGGCAGGCTGCTCCTCCCCTGGGCCTGCGTGCTCCACCCTGGGGGTGGGGAAGAGGGCTGGCCCAGGGGCCAGGGGAAGCGCTCCTGGCCTGCCCCGCTGCCTTCGGCTCACGAGGCAGTGGAGAGCAGGGGGAAGAACAGCTGTTGGGGGGCCGTGGTGTGGGCCCTGGACTGCCCCGCTAGGAGCGGGTCAACGCAGGGCCCACGTAACCGCGGGGCCCAGGGTGATTGCCCCGTTTGCCCCCCCCCCAAGGACGGCCCTGCTGGGAGGGGATTTGATAGCAACCTTCAACTACTTGAAGAGGTGCTCCAAAGAGGAGGGAGCTAGGCTGTCCTCAGTAGTAACAGAGGACAGAACAAGGAGCAATGGTTTTAAATTACAGCTGGGGAGGTCGAGGTTGGATATTAGGAAGAACTTTCTCACTAGGAGGGTGGTGAAGCATTGGAATGGGTTACCTAGGGAGGTGGTGGAATCTCTGTCTTTGGAAATATTTAAGGTCCGGTTAGACAAAAACCTGGCTAGGATGATTTAGTGGGAGTGGTCCTGCTTTTAGCAGGGGGTTGGACTAGATGACCTCATGAGGTCCCTTCCAGCCCTAAGATTCTATGACTTAACTTTTCTAGTGTAGACATAGCCTATGTGTGTTACAGCCCATAATTCAGCTCAGGTGTTGGGATAAGGGTCAGATAGGCATGTGAGGCTTGTCTGACATCTGCCTAGGGAGATAGTTTCCAACCCATTAACATTCTGGTAAAGTTCCCCTGAAAAAAGCCTACAGACTTGAGCTTAACATATATGTGTTTCACAAAGATAAACAAATCTATATGAAATGGATTCTGTCATCTTAAACATGGAGTAACAGCAGAATACATTGTTAGATTATTAAGAAGACCACTTACACTAAATTGCTTATCTACATGATTAGCCTTTCTACAGAGTAGAACCCTTGAGGAATAGTAATACCTTTATTAACATAAGCATGCAGACTTCCTTGCTGCTTTATGTGAAAATCTCCAATATGTATTTGAAAGAGAAGGTCAGTCACTTCATTTCTGAGTGGTGGCAAAAATATTGAGAACATTTGTTAAAATCATTTAGTGTCATAGTAAACGTCATCTGCAGTAATAAAAGCAGCTGCTTGGTATGTTCTGGGAAACAAGATGATTATTACTGTTGTTAGAAATAATTAAAACTCTACCGTGTGTGATATCTCCACAGTGGTGTATTCTATGAGGCAAATTCTCTACTCTAACATTCTCTTTGTGACCATCTGCCAGTGCAAAGGAGGATTCTTCTCTCTATAAATCCTATGCTGGGAATACCTCAGTGTGTGGATGTCCCCCACAAGCATGGAGCCAATAAAACCAATTCCTATACCTTCCTCCCTGTAGTCACAAGCACAGGGGGTGTTTCTAGTGTAGGGAAAGCAGGAATGTGATATGTGTCAGTTATTCCCAGGTAATATGTTGCTCCTAGGCTATGTCTACACTTGTAATTTTAAGTTGACTTTAACTAACTTAGTTAAGTCGACTTAGCGTGTCTACACTTAAAATTAAAGTCGACTTAAAGGGGAACTTGGGAGCTTCCTTAATATTAAGAACACAATGGTTGTAGAAGCTCCCAAGTTCAATGGGCTCATGGAGAAACCTGATGAGCCATTAAGGAGACAATGGTTATAGACAGCCTCCTGTCTGGGGCATTTCCACAGAATCACACAAGTTAAAGTATAGATATAACACCAAATTCCTAACTTCTAATACAAATACAATTCCTATACATAAATCATTCCCAGAAAATTACTACCTTTCTATTGATACCAAACATGACATAGTTCCTATGGATTATAGCATTTATGAGATATAAATAGAAAATAATATCATAAATGCTTCCCTAAATCCAGACAACATCACACAGGGCACTGCCCTGCCCTTTGGGGAGCATGCCAGGCTCCCCCTATGCTACCCCCCCCCCAGCGGGGAGGGCATTGGTGTAGTCCTGGGGTAGCCCTAAATCGACTTAGGGCTACCCCACGTCTACACTGGCTTAGTTCGACTTTAAAAAGTTGAATTAAGCCTTAAGTCTAATTAAATGTAGGTTTAATAAAGTTGACTTAATTTTCCTTAAGTCGACTTTATTTTCCTTAAGTCGACTTAAGCAAGCTGCTTAAGTTGACTTAAGAAAACTGTAGTATAGATGCAGGGTAAATTAAGTCGACTTAAGCAAGTTTAAGTCGACTTAATTTACAAGTGTAGAGGCAGCCCTAGGGGATTAAAACCAGATGATCCAAAGTTGAAGAGCTGGAAGGCTGTTGTGCTAGGAACAGAGAATCTGGGAGATAAAGCCAGATGCATTATACCTTCACTGATCTGGTTAATCAAGAGTACCTGACTCTATGTTTGCAAAATATGTATAATTACTTTTAATAATAATGATCCAAATATTTTTGGCCTCAGCTCCATTCTTTCTCAAGCAAAACTTCTAGGCTATGTCTACACTACAAAAAGTTAGGTCGACTTAACAAAGTGGTTTCCCTGAAGGGGATTTAGTAAGTCGACCTAACTGCCCTTAGGTCAGCCTAATAAAGCATCCACAGCGTGCTTAGGTCGACATAAGGAGTTGATTTCAAGGTTAGGTCGACCTAACCAGCTGTTCTTATTAAGTCAACCTAAGCTTTCTTTAAGTCAATTTAAGGAATTTCTTAAATCGACTTAATGAAAACCTGGTGTGGACAGGGACTATGTTAGGTCAACTTAAGCCTCCTTAAGTCGACCTAACTTGCAAGTATAGACATAACGCTAATGTTGCCAGTGAGAATTTAATTTGAGCCTCAATATTTGGCCCAACTATTATATATAAATGTAAATATTGCCAGTTAAATCAAAGAAATGGCATGGGTTAAAACTTTCTGGGAAATAGAATGTGTATAAAAAAGAATCATAAAAATAATATAGTTCCAAAGGGATAGCCATGTTAATCTAGTTCAGCAAAACAAACAAGAAGTCCTGTGGCACTTTTAAAGACTAACAAATTTATTTATCTCATGAGCTTTCGTGGAAGAAAATTCCACTTCGTCAGATGCTTTGAAGATGTGGAACTTACAGAATGGGAGGAAATTAAATGCAGGGGAGTGTATGACATAGCATCAGGTCAGGCTGTAACAGCAAATCAAAGTACATGTTAAGATTCAAACACTGAGGAGCAGCAAATAGAGGAAGGTGAGGTGAAATCACCTGTTGTAATGAGAAAATAAATCTGTACTCCCTAATAAACCCTGAGGCAACAGAGTTGAATTTATATATATATATTCATGTTCTGCAGTTTCTCTTTGAAGCTGCGATTTGTTATTCATTTGTTTGAGCACAGGCATAGAGAGAGAGAGAGGAATATAGACAAAAAGGTAGTGTATAAATTATACATTCTAAGACAATCACACACAATCCAAGTTGGAATCCAAATGATTTAACAACGGCAACAGTTTTTGTTGGCACTGTTGCACAGTACTTGGTTGCACACAGAGAAAAATGATAGAGAAAAGTAGAACCTTAGAGCTCTTCATAGAGGTAAATGAAAACATCTAGAGCTCCTCAATTAAAAAATGGAAAGAGATTTTGTGAAATGCAACTCTGCTTCAGTTCCTAAAGTTAAACTAAAATGATTTTTTAAGAAAAACAATTTTGTTTTAATTACTTATAAATTAATTATTCTGTTACTTGCTATACATAGGTCCAGCCAGTTGAGCCATCCCTGATTTCCATATTAAAGGCAAAATATGATGTGTACCAGTCAGTAGTATCTACAAGCCCACTGGTTCATATCCAGCATCCTTCATCCCAGCCATTTAACAAATCAGTCAGTGTTATTCTACCCTGTCCTCCAAATCCAGAAAAAAAGAAACAGGGAGATGCAACAGAAAAAGGAAGAGCATCTAGTGCCACTTTTACCCGGGTTACATCTGCACATCATCTTCGGTGAGTGAGAACTTCTAAATACAAATCCAGCAAAATCAAGACATCAAAGAAAATAAATTGCAAATAGTCATGGCTAAACAATTGTTATATTACGAAGTATTTTTCACCTAAAATGGTTCTGAAGCTGTTGTCTTCAAAAATGTAAAGGGACAGATCTTCAGCTGATGTAAATCAACATAGTTCCATTTACTTCCATGAAACTACCATGACCTATACCAGCTGAGATCTTGCCCAGTGTTTTTAACAGAGATGGGGAAGGGGCAAATCAAGACATTTATAGCAAAGTAGAATTCAGCTGTTTCATTTTATTTAAGACCATTGCCACCTTGACTCACATTGAGTAGTATCTTACTCCATGAATAGTTCAGAATACAACTAAATGTGAGTCAGGGTGGCAAAATTTGATTCTTAATGTGTCGCTACAGTAATCTCCAGGCTTTAGTTTTCATTGCTGTACATGGCTGAGTTTATTTGGAGCAGAACAAACCAAAGAAAACCACTCACCTTAAGTCTTATTGTTTTCCACTCAGTGCTTCTTCATGGCCGTTAATGACAGAAACTACAATATGAAAAATAAATAGTCCAAAGTACAGAAGAATTAATATTTCCAGTTGCCTAGGACAGCATCCTTATAAGGGCTCTACTCTGTAAGGCCAGAAGGTTACATGGGTACAGAATTCCAAAACCTAGTGATTTTTGGTGCCTTAATTTTGTGGCACCCAGCACCACCCAACTCAATCAGACGGTGAGCACACAGCACTGTCTGAAAATCAGCTCCCCTCCACCCCCCCGGCCAGAAAATAAAAGGAACTAAAAATCATTTATCACTTTTGGTAGTCTTGGTCACAGTTCCTAATAGTGGGTTTTAACTGGCAGGTTAATGAATGAAGTGCTCCTGAAAAACAAACCCACTTGCCTGCTTCCCTGGGTAAAAACCTAGATAAAACCCAGTAGTAGGAACAGAGGTAGTGACATTTCTTTTCAGGGACCAGTTGGAGCAGGTTCCTGTCACAGCCTAGAAATCTTTCTCCCCTAATCTTAAAGGCTATGTCTACACTTGCTAAAATTAGTTCGAATTAGTTAGTTCGAAGTAACTAATTAGCACTAATTTTAGTTCATTCAAATTAACTTAATTTGAACTAAGCAAGTGCCATTCATGGCACTTGCTTAGTTTGAATTAGCGATCCCCATTCATTTCAATGGCCGGTTAGTTTGAACTAAGAAATTAGTTTGAATTAACATGGCCATATTGGCTAATTCGAACTAGTTAGTTCGAATTAAAGCCTCACTTCTAAAGCCCTATTCAAACTTATTAGTTCGAATTAAGGAAGCCCTTAATTTGAACTAACTAAAGCCTAGTGTAGCCATGGCTTTAGTTAGTTCAAATTAAGCCTCCTTAATTTGAACTAACTTGCCAGTGTAGACATAGCCAAAGAGATTGTTCTTAATGAGCCTTTGAAAATTGACTTTACATAATGGAATATATATTATAAATAGGCTTCTGCACAAGCATGGGATATAGGTGGCAAAGGGAGTAACTGTTCCAATTTTTTCATTTCTGGAAACCTCCTTAGATCATGTATCTTAAAAGAATTTGGTCTCATTTTAACCCCTTGTGGATCCTCATTCTCATCACAGATCTACCCTGTATATTGGCAAAATAGGTCATCACTGCTTATAGGAAATTGTAAACTGATATCCTGTACCAGGGATGTTAGATGGCTCACAAATGCTTGCATGTCATCTACCCACACTTAGCAACAATGTCGTTCTAGACCTATGCAAATTTTATGATTTGAACTTCAGACGTACTTTGAGTTCATGCTAGGTTAAAATTCAAAGTGTGCATGCAACACACTTCAACCTGTGGATTATGTTCTTTGAGGGCCAAGAATTCTTTATTACTTCAGTTAGTACAAACATACCTAAAATGCAGAGTAAAAAGAGAGTGCTCTGTACAGAACAGGGCCCAAACTACAATGTACCAAAACACAGTTTAATGTGGCTCAATAATTTGATTCAATAGCCTAATAACAGGAAGCCCCAGGGTTTTAAGCTTTTCTGTTCCCATGCAGTGCATAATGTTCAAGGTCTGGTCTAACATAAAATAAAACAACAAACTGAAATTTATTTTCACATATTGCTAGTACTTTGAATCATTTTATAGTTAAGCAATTAACGTCTTAGAACTTAAAGCACTTATACCACATACACGTAATACAAAGCAGAAAGAGACTCAGGGTCTGTGTGAAACTGGGCTCAAACTAAATCATCAGCCCCATACCACAACAAGACCAGCCAGCAAGGGTAAGGAGTGTCTAGAAATAACCACTTCTGGGGAACACAGGTGACAAGACAGTTTGTCCAAAAAGTTCAACCACTGTGCACTCCCTTTTGTATATACCTCACATGTCCATGAAACACTGTGCAGTGTCTATAAAAGCTTGATGAAGTTCTTCTGCTTTTTTTTTTTAATATCTTCAAAATTTTTCAGGCCATTGTTTAGAGTTCATTTAGGACTTTTTTTTCATAACAACTGATTTCCAACACCTCCAGCTGAAGTCTATAGGAGGTGAAGGAGCTCAGCTTTTCTGAAAATCAAGCCCTTAAAGTTCAAACTTTGTTTGTTGGGATAGGGTAGAATAGATGAAGCAAGTCACTTCATGTTTCTTTGTGACTCTGATTGTCTGAGGCTGTCCCATGTGATCAGACCATTCACCCCAGTTCAGCAGAACCTATTTTAGATTTTGTTCCTCCTTGAGAAGTGGCCGTTTTGCTGAGGTCTCTGATTTAGCTGAAAAAGTCAGAAATAAGCCATTTCTCCTAGCTTCTGTGTTTCTCTGACTCTGGTAGACAGCATCCTAGTGTGTTATTTAGTTTCCCCAGTTGTTGTTAACTGTCTCATTATTAGCTTATATTTTGGTTCACATGACAATAACCAATTGTGGAAGATTAGGCCTACTTCCACTTCTGGTGAATCAGTGCAAATCAGATGAACCTGTCAAAAGCAAACCTTAATATAAATTTTGCAAAACATTAGACTACAGGTTAACTACATTCATTTGGACATGAACCTTTTCAAATTACAGAGCCAGAGAATACTGGCAAACCTGTCCATACGTACTATGTCCTAGAGGCAGTTTTTCACGAACACTGACGAACCATCTCAGCTGCTCTGTCGTTAGGCAAGTTAAAGGGAAAAGACACTTCTACAACACAAGTATAGTCACAGACCTTTATTTTAACTTATGTAATGATTTCTCATGTCTTGTGCTTTTCCAGGGCAATGAGTGCCTCAGTGAGAAAACACAGAGAGAATATCAGTGAATCCTTGAAATTACTGGGTTACAGATGCAAAGAAGAGGAATGGGTTGTGCTTGATGATGTTATTGTACGGACTGCACGGAATGGACTTGTATCATTTGAAATAGATGAGTATTTAGAAAGGTAACATATGAATAATTGAATGAAATCATCTGGATAAAAGATTCACATCCAAAGAAACTGATGAATGGGAACTTAACTAGAGTTGAGAAATGATTCACTAAGAATTATTCTAGTTGCCAATGTTTGCCACTTCCAGTTTGCTAATATTTCATGAGACACGGATGACTTTCTTAGATGTATATGTTATAAATAATTATGCCAAAATTTATGTTTTGGTAAATAATTCTTCATCCACAGATTGTGCATAATTATAACATTGAATGTATTTGATGTTTAGAGATAGAAATTCATTTTAATTGGACATTGTGTTCTTGCTCCCTGATTGGATGAGCTACTGTTGATATATATTCTCCAGTATTCACTTAAAGATCTCTGTTTATGTAAATATTCCTGCCAACAAACTTTGTACTAAAGATCATGCCTGGGGAAAAAAACATGAGTCTAACCACAGTTGACACAAATGCATTTAAACATTTGAAAGTCAATTTGTTTGATTTGTTTTCCCTAGAATTTGGAAAGCTCTAGAATTTATGCACATGACTTCATACATATGGGGTTTAGCTCTGCAATCTTTGTTCAGGATAAACCCTTAATCATGTCTATGGGGGTTCCGCATGAATTAGGATTGTATTTCGAAAACTCTGAACATTAGAATAAAGACCTTATTGTGGTTGAACTGGGAAGTATTTGGAAGTATGGTGAAAGTGAAGATTATTGTGTTCATCTGAAGCAATTTCCCCTGTCATTCCCCTGTAGTTTATTACTGTCATTTTGAAAGCAAGAGATGATTTTGTAATATTCTCTAGAACTGAACACACTGGACACTTAACACTTTAGTTTCATATAAGTAGTGGCAAGCTGTGTATCTTACTTAGGTCAAATATCCAGATTTACATATGAGTCTGTTGTTAGAGAGGACCAGCTTATCTTCCGTTATTTTCCACCCAGCTAAATGGCTCTACAAGTGAAAAGCTTTGTAAATATGTTAGAAGAAAGCATGGGAAAAAAATATAGGTTCCCTGCACACTGAATCATAAATATATTGCAATTAAAATATATAACAAAATTGACTCAGTTTCATCATATTGTAAAACTATAAAATGAAACTAATATATGAATCCATATTGTTTAAAATACTTATTTAAAATCTTTAATTTGGTATGATATTTTTAAAGATCTGAAATGGGAGTGCTTTGCATTTATCCTCTGTAATATACACACTACATTTTTATGTATATTTGATCAAATACATACACACATTATATATTTCAAACAAAGATCCTACATAATTAGTCATCTTTTCAGTAAAATCTTTGATACACATTAATTCCACTTCCCTCAAAACCAGTTACCCTCTTATTTCAGTCACATTGTTTGATTCAGCAGCTGTTTTTTGTCTTCATGACAATTGAAGTAACATACTCTGCATCTACGCTACAGTTTCCTTAAGTCGACTTAAGCAAGCTGAAAATTTTACCGATGGCCTTTAAAGGGGGGAAAAATATGTGCAACACGGGAACATTTCAATAAAGCTTTCAATCCTGAACAGCTTGACTTTTGGTATGATGTCATGCTCCAAGAAACTAATCTGAGAATTTTTTTCTTATTTTGAGAAGAAAAGTGTGGTAGAATGATCATCAGTTAGTTGAACCACTGTATTACTTTGCTTGATAAGTTGCAAAGGGTAAATAAACTGATTTATCATTCAATAAAGAATTAAGTATTAGTGCAAGCACTGCATGTTTTCTTCTCTCTTTTCTTTTTAATGCAGCTTTATTGCCATTCGCCTCTCATTTGCTATGGACAATACACATCTAGTTCTGTTTATTCGGGCTCTGGAGGAAGCCATTCACAGCACTATGGCTAATATCATACTATATCGGAAAACAGAATACCCTGATAAAATAGTTGTTTTGCTGGTACCATCCAAAGAACTGAAGTGGGACCTGCAAAGTCTGCGTGAGGAGGGGTACTTTGGCCCTCCAGAACCAACCCAACAATTTCAACTAAGAGAAGGAGAGCAGGTTCATTTTAGATTCATTGGTAATATATTTGCCTCAGGTAAACTGGCGCTTTCTTGTACAAAAATACAACCTATCAAGTGAATTATTCTGAAATAATATAACAAAGACTTTGTCTTGCTTCTACTTATTCAAAATAGTGAGCTTGCATTTAAATAATTCTTCTGGAAGAGGACATTTTAGAATTGTTATTCAATCCTTATTTTTTATAAACTAAAAGATGCTCATAATTAGATAGGCAACCATTCCACTCTGATTACATGAAAAGAACATGGAATAATCCTGCCCCACTTGAAGTTACTTGGTGTTTTGTCAATTACTTCAATAGGGTGAATATTTTACCTGTAGCTCTCTGTTTCCTACTAATCTCCTTTTATGATTATTTTAAGACCATCTCATTGGGGTTAAATGGGTTTTAAATGAAAAGGGATACATTCTGTTCATTTATATCAGTGTAAATCTGGAGTAACTCTATTGACTTTAACAGATACTGGCATCTATGGCATACTGGGTGCGTCTACACTTGTAAATTAAGCCAATTTAAGCTTGCTTAAATTGACTTAATTTACTCTGCGTCTACACTACACTTTCCTTAAGTCGATTTAAACAGCTGCTTAAGTTGACTTAAGGAAAAATTAAGTTGACTTTGTTAAACCTCCTTTTAAGTCGACTTTCTGCTTAAGTCGACTTTCTGCTTAAGCCGACTTTCTAAAGTCGACAAGCCAGTGTAGACGTGGAGTACCCCTAAGTTGACTCTAAGTTGACTTAGGGACCTCCAGGGCTTCCCCACTGCCCTCCCTACCCAGGTACAATGGGGCAAAGGCTGAGCCCCCTGGCACTTGGCAAGGGGTGCCCCCTCTGCCACCGTGGACTTGTCCCAGGTCCACCTAGCCCCTAAAAGTCGACCTAGACGTCCAGTGTGGATGCTCTAGGTCGACTTTGTAGGGTCCCCTCAAAGTCGACTTAAAATTTAAGTGTGGACATGCTAAGTCAACTTAAGAAAGTCGACTTAAATTAACAAGCATAGACATAGCCATTGATACTTTTCCTAGTGGCAGTCTGAATTAATTAATATTGATGGCTACTGTTTAGAAATTTTACAAGTGCTCACAATTGTTCTGATTGCTGTCATTCACTTTTACAGTGGCAAGAATTATTCACTGCAGTGAAAGCAAAGGTAGCTCAATACTGAGCACTTTTGAAACTTCTACACAAAATATTTATGCTATCCTTTGCCAGGATTTAAAATGAATTATGAGTGTGTAATTTATCACCATCAGAAGTGACATTGTACACATTTACATAAAATTCTTCCAAGGGAAACCCATCCAAAGAAAATCAGTATGAAAAAATAGTAGTCTGCAACTCCCCAAGTATTTCATAGTTACATAAAACATAGGAATAAATGTTAATCTTGCAGAGTTAAGTACTCAAAAAAGAGGAAATATGAAACTTACTGATGTACATGCAATATTCCCACTTCCTGCTGTCATTATAATACATTTACTTACGTATCTCAAATAGGCATGTTATTAATTGAATTAAAAATCCTTTAAACTGATGAGTGTGGCAGTCTCTCTTCATTCAGGTTAAATGTAAGAAACAGCAGCAGTCTCAAAGGCTATGTCTACACTTATAATTTTAAGTCGACTTTAACTAAGTCGACTTAACTAAGTTGACTTTAAGTCGACTTAGTTAAGTTGACTTAGTGCGTCTACACTTAAAATTAAATTCCACTTAAAGGGGACCTTACAAAGTCGACCTAGAGCGTCCACACTGGATGCCTAGGTTGACTTCTAGGGGTTAGGGGGACCTTGGGCAGGTCCACGGGGTGGGGAGGCACCTCTTGTGTGCAATGGGGCAAAGGGGGACAGAGACCCTGGCAGGGCATGTGGGCAGGGTGTGACGCTGTCTGGATTTAGGGAAGCATTTATGA
>ML685769.1:30991013-31005341 GCA_007922175.1 Pelusios castaneus | reverse complement strand
TATAGATTAACAACCAAATTCCTAACTTCTAATCCAAAGACAATTCCTAGACATAAACTATATAATCATTCCCAGCAAATTACTACCTTTCTATTGATACCAAACATGACATAGTCCCTATGGATTATAGCATATATGAGATATTAATAGGAAATAAAGCATTGGTGTAGTCCTGGGGTAGCCCTAAGTCGACTTAGGGTTACCTCACGTCTACACTGGCTTAATTCGACTTTTAAAAGTTGAATTAAGCCTTAAGTCTAATGAAATCTAGGTTTAATAAAGTTGACTTTATTTTTCTTAAGTCGACTTTATTTTCCTTAAGTCGACTTAAGGAAGCTCCTTAAGTTGACTTAAGGAAACTGTAGTGTAGACGCAGGGTAAATTTAGTCGACTTAAGCAAGCTTAAGTCGACTTAATTTACAAGTGTAGATGCAGCCAAAGATAGGGGCACCGAAGACTACTCAAAAAGTTGAGCTATATAGGTAGATAACTTTGCTGGCCATTGTTTGGGTAAAGATATGTGTGAGAGAGCCAAAAGCAGAAACGCAACATGGAAGGAGTGGAGAGAGCTAGACAGCCTGAACAAGCAGTTGATAAGACAACCCTGGAAAAAGTATATAGAGATATTGGAGTGTTTTGGGGGGTGAGGAAGGGGGGGTTGGTATCTGGCTGAAAAGTTTTGGACCAGTCAGCAAGGAAAGTGTCTCTTGGGGTTTTTTTGTTCCTTCTGTATTCAGAGAAACAAGTCTTTGCCCACTCTTTTTAAATAGATGAGATTGCATCAAAGGCACCTGTTTCCATCATCAACTTTCCCCCCCAACTGGAACAGCATGAAGGGCTCTGAACTTTGACCAGTTGTTTAGATCAAAAAGTGAAACATTTAACAAAATAGTGTTTTCTAGATCCTTAGATATACATAATATATTCTTCTGTTGTACTAATTTCATAATCAACATGGGCTTTTATTTCTTTTCTCTCTACGGTTTGTATGTTATTAATTTTATTATCTCCATCTTCGTTGCTTTTTCAACCAGGACATCTCTCTACTTAGAGGTACTTTGAGGCAACTAAGTGCAAAGATAATTTAGCTTTTAACTTAACTGACCAAGGACAAGTCTTCACTAATGACAGCCACTGTCAGACTGATCTTCCAAATCGAGTGATCAGGTCTGTGAAGACCCACTCGGCCAATCAGGAAACTGACACTGTAAGACCACCCCTGCAGTAGGAGTAGTGCTGAGTTGGAGAAAAGGCATTTCCCTCAGACTCGGCACACTAAAGATACTGTGATAGGTAGCCATTAGGCATTTGTAGGGAGATATGCAGGTATTTTAAGTACTTTGTGTATCTCCCTTTGTCTGATGCCAAAATCCCACCTAGTTGTAGACCAGTTACAGGAGAGTTTAGCTGTTGCTCTGTGTTTCATCCTTAAGTTCGACTCCTGAAAACAACTTGATTTGTATCATTTTATTTGTGTATGTTCTAATGACTTATTTTGCTCTCCAAAAGATTTTGATGTGTTTATATACTGTAGAACTAGACATTAAAACTCAGTATAAGAATACAACTTTTTATACTGAATACAGATGATGGGAAGACTTTTGGAAAAGCCTACCGGCTTATTTTTCATTCACAAAGAAAGCCCAAACTGGAGCTCCAACTCAAAGAAGTGGATGAATTTGGTAACTACAGCTCACCTCATTACAAGGGAACAGCAGTATTTTACAAAATGACCAGAGAAGCAATAACCAAGAACTGGGATCAACCTCTTCTGCCTGATGACTATCAGCACCAGTCACCTTTATGCAAGTTAGCACTAACCTTACCAAAGGTCAGTTTCACAACTTCTTACTATTTGGGGTCTCTCTTCTCCAGATATTTTTATGAGATTGATGTATCCTTTATCCTGAAGGACCCTAATTTGTTTTGCAAACTACAATCATGCATAGGAATAACCCATTCATAAAATGTAGCTTCTGAGGAGGTGAGAGAGGGAGAGAGAAAGAGAGAGAGAGAGGGGGTAGTTCTTTAACCATGCACTGCAACACTAGATATTAGTTTAGGACTGGAAATAAAGAATCTCATGACACTAAAACTATGGGGAAAATGTAATTAGCCATTTGAAGGTTGTCCAGGATATCCCCTACCCACTCTCCAAAACATACGATAAAATGGCTACAAGTGGTAGGTATCAGCAATCTCTATTAAATATATGGGGCTATGTCATGTCCATAAGACATAGACAGTGTTGGGGAAGGTGCAGAGCTATAATTTCAGGGGCAGCTTGGGGAAGAATTTGACTACTCATTTTCCTTAAGTTTCCATAGCTATACTGTCATCCTTGACCATGAATACTCCATCTCCTTACATGCCAAGTAAGTCTCTGTATCTTTGTCATGTGTATTATTGCTTTCTCTGTTTCTGTTGAAAATCTCATTCATGTCTTAATCTTTTCTTACTTTGACCATTGAAATTTCCCTTTGTTACCTCCTCAAGACCTAGAAGTCTAGAATTTAAGGTACAAAGTGCTGCCATTTGACTCCCAATACCAATACTATACCACCTTTAACCTCAAACATCTTTCCTCAATCTCCTAATTTATTACAGAACTCTTCCTTTTGTTTTCAAAATCCTCTCTGATTTTCTGCATGACCTTGTGAACCAGATCCACAGGTAGTGTAAACTACCACAGCTCCATCAAAGTCATTGCCAATTTACATCGACTGTCAATGTCTCCATTTCCCATCATAGTCCCTCCACTTTTATAGCACTAGTCTTCCACCATTTTCCCTTTACATGGTTTCACTCTTCTTGCTATGAATCCTTTCTTCTCTGCAGATCTGAAATAGATCTTCCTTGATGTTGTTTCCTCATAACCCTACTCTCTAATTCTCTCTCAGTCTGCTATTTATTGCTAAATAAAGGGTTGAAACCAAACCATTTCATTGTTTACCTTTTTGCAGCAGGATAGGTTTTATTTAAGTGAAAAAATAATATAAAGTTGTGTTATAATAAGACAACATACTCCTTTGATTTAAAAAGAAATCAGCAGGAAGTTAGCCTTTCTTCAGAGCTGTCTACAACAGTTATATGAGGCACTTCCCTGTAGAGTAGAATGAGGACATTGGAAGAAAATCTATTTCTTTGGACTCAGGCTTTACTTTGTTTTCTCCCCTTCCCCATCCCCCAATGTTGTGGTTTGTTCCATTTTCTTTCATCCTACTGTGTAATAAGAATCTTATTATGGCACTGGATGGTACTTGCAATAAACTGCATTTGCAGTTATTATGTGCCTCAGCTTTGCTTTGGCACTTAATCACCTGTCAAGGCCTTTTCTGGCTTTCTGTATTCTATTGCAGAGAACATTAGACCTTAAATGCCCTGCTGAGACTTTCTATTCATTTGCAGTAATTATATGTGACTTGCCCCTCTCCCCGCTTTTAAATTTTTGATCATCTTTGCTATCAGTAAAACCTTCCACTCCCAGTAGGGAAATGAAGTTAAGGCTGAACTAATATCAATGGTTATGAAAAGAAAGAAAGCAGGGGAACACTGGTAATTGCTCTGTAATAAGTGGAAAATTTTGCACTATTATTAGAGAGACTACCCCCAGCCAACCCACTGGAAGTAAACATCAAGTGTTCAAAACTAAATCCACATGTTGAAAAATGAGCCCATCTCAATCTGAATAATTTCAAAAGAGGAATCTAAGTTGAGATGTGGAGAAACGGTCTTCTTAGAGTGGCTTCCTTACAGTCTAAGTGTCATCCTTAGAAAAGGTGCAGCATGCTTCGTCTTTTCCTGTTTGGTCAGCTGAGCCGGTTTGTGTAGGGAGTGGAGCCATCTCCTTTTTAGTGTGCTGGCGGCACAAGTCATTTAATAGGTATTGCATTCACTAGCCTTACTCTGGCTTGCCTTTGCAAATGGGCACAAGTAATGAAAAAGTTTCTGCACAAGGCCAGTCCCCATATGGCTCAAAAGGTCTCAATACTGTATCTGCCTGCCTCTTGAGAATTCAAAGTGTATAATCAGACTGCTTTAAGTGACTCTGAAACTCTGACCATGCATTTATTCCTCAGATCAGAATAGAAGAGACCAAGACTAACCCTGGTCCTTCCATGGTTATTTGTAAGCACTGATGAAATGTCAGACTTGTAGTTCTTCTGTGGATCTAGAATAAATTAACCTTTTTTCTACTATGCAGTTGCTATATTGAACATAGCAATTTCAAAGTTCCCTTGAGCAAGACAGGCCTTATTACTCTCAAAATGTGTTTTTGATAGGAAAAATATAATAGACATATGTAATACATCACTTCAGGGAATCGGGGCAAGCCTTGGGCTTCCAAAGAAACTTTCTCTAGCTGATGGTGATGGGTTTACTTAGGAGAGACTCAAAGAAGTCAGATTCTGACCTAAATGAAAATATTAATAATAATAAAAAAAAAGAATACTGAGAAAGAAAGGACAGCTTGCTTACATATGACAAGATTTGCACCTGCTTTCCCCCTCCATAATGAAATGCTTCTCTGTAACAGAAAGACTATGAACTGGCGGGGGTGCGGGTGGGTGCGCGGAGAGCGGAACCTAACATAATAATCAAGTCTGTCTATGTTGCAAATATTTTTCATGCACAGAACCAGCATCTGTTTGAGAACAGTTGGCAAAAATTGCCATTTTGAATTGCCTTCTGTCCTTCCTTTTTAAACCTTATCAAGAAAAACAACAAATGTTGAAGTATTTTAGTTAATTCAGCTTCTGTCTCTTAAGAGACAAAGATATTGATATATGTGCAAAATGGCAATGAGAATTTCACATGCAGTTTAGTGGAAATGAAACCCTTATGAACACTGTGTTAGACTTTGGCCATGTCTACACTATAGACTGTGGATGGCACAAGCTACATTGTCATTAAGCCACCATAATTAATATTGCATGTGTGCAGGTGTACTTCTCTTCTTGGGTTGGCACTGCACATGCTCATCAAGAGTACTTGTATTGACGCACAGTGGCATGCATCACGCATAGGTATCCCGGTGTGTTACTGTCCAGCACATAGTCTTTTAGGCTATGTCTACACTGGCAAGTTAGTTCAAATTAAGGAAGCCAAATATGGTGATCAGTTAAACCCTGAGCATGTGGGCAAGTCTCAACAGCCAGTCACCCAAGAAACAATTCTCTGGAATAACTCAGAACCCACCCCATCTATCCTCCCTTCTTAGGCCACTTGCAAATGCACCACCAGTAGCCAAAGATCAAAGATTAGTCAATATCCAAAACAGGCTATCCCATCATACCCCCCCAACCCCCCATAAACTTATCAAGCTCAGTTTTGAAAGCAGTTATGTTTTTTGCCCCCGCAGCTCCCCTTGGAAGGCTATTCCAGAACTTTACTCCTCTAATGGTTAGAAACCTGCATCTAATTTCAAGCCTAAATTTCGTGATGGACAGTTTATATCCATTTGTTCTAGTGTCCACACTGGTGCTGTACTCAAATAATTCCTCTCCCTCCCTGATATTTATCTCTCTGATATATTTATAGAGAGCAATCATATCACTCCTCAACCTTCTTTTGGTTACGCTAAACAAGCCAAGCTTCTTGGCTATGTCTACACTTGTAAAATTAAGTCAACTCTGTTAAGTTGACTTAACAAGGTCGACTTTAAGTCGACTTAAAGTTGGCCTTGTTAAGCCGACTTAACAGAGTGGCTACACTTTAAGTTGACTTAACAGTAGACATAGCTGTCCACACTGGCTTTAAGTCAAATTAATAAGGTTGACTTAGCACTATTCCCCGTCCACACTGGCTTTAAGTCAATTTAAGGCTTAAGTTGAACTTCAGAGGCTGTGTTATTAAGTTGACTTAAGCTGTTATTAAGTCAATTTAAGGAAGAGCTTAAGTCAACTAAATAAAAGCCCAGTGTGAACGCAGCTTTGTGTAGGTTGATTTAAGCGGCCTTAAGCCAACCTAAGCTTCCAGTGCAGACGCTCCCCTTGAGTCTCCACTCCACAGATCATCCTTGTAGCCCTTCTCTGCACCTGTTCCAATTTGAATTCATTTTTTTTAAACATGGGGGACCAGAACTGCACGCAATGTTCTAGACGGGGTCTTACCAGGGCCTTGTACAGTGGCACTAACACCTCCCTGTCTCTACTTGAAATACCTCTCCTGATACATTGTAAAACCACATAAGCTTTTTTCATGGCTATATTGCATTGGCAGCTCATAGTCATCCTGTGATCAACCAGTACTCCCAGATCCTTCTCCTCCTCAGTCCGTTTCAACTTATAGGAAAAATTCTTATTTGTCCCTAAATGCATGAGCTTGCACTTCCCATTATTAAATTTCATCCTATTCCTGATACTCCAGTTTATAAGGTCATCCAGCTCTTTTTGCATGGTATCCTGATCCTTCTCTGTATTGGCAATACCTCCCAACTTGGTGTCATCCACAAACTTTATTGCCACATTCCCACCTTTTGTGCCAAGATCAGTAACAAAAACATTAAATAAGATCCCTGAGAGACTCCACTGGTAACCTCCCTCCAGCTCGACAGTTCACCCTCCAATATGACCCGCTTCAGCCTCCCCTTTAACCGGTTGGTTCCCTATCCACTTTACTACATTCATAATAATCCCCATCTTCTGTAACTTATCTAATAATTCCCTATGTGGAACTGTATCAAATGCCTTGCTGAAATCTAAGTAAACTAAATCCACCATATTCCCCTTGTCTAAAAAATCTGTTATCCTCTCACAAAAGGAGATCAGGTTGATCGGGCATGATCTACCTTTTGTAAAGCCATGTTGTATTTTATCCCAGTTGCCATTATCCACACTATCCTTAAGTACTTTCTCCTTCAAAATTTTCTCCTAGACTTTGCATTCTACCAAAGTCAAACTAATAGGTCTGTAGTTACCCAGATCATTTTTATTCCCTTTCTTGAAAATAGGAACTAGATTAGCGATTCTCCAGTCATACAATACAACCCCTGAGTTTACAGATTCATTAAAAATCTTTGCTAATGGGCTGGCAAGTTCATGAACCAGTTCCTTTAGTATCCTCAGATAGAGATTGTCTGGGCCCCCCGCCCCATTTAGTCCCATCCAGCAGCTCAAGTTTGGCTTCTACCCAGGTATGGTAATTTCCAGTTTCATGACGTCATTCCCATTAGCTACCCTACCTCTATCCACCAACTCATCTTCACTCTCATTAAAATCAGATGCAAAGTACTTATTTAGACATTCAGCCATGCCTAGATTATTCTTGACCTCCACCCCATCCTCAGTTTTTAACGATCCGACTTATATATGGGTATGCTGTTGGTCCCTCTCATACCCTTCTTCTGCATCCCCCCTATGCAATCAGCTTGTATATGTCGACATTACTATGGCTGGTCCAGAGCTGTGCTTGCTCAGCTTCTTCTCCTCAGAGGCACAAGAGATCCAATATCTTATGTGTGCTCCCAGCCTGGAACACATCTGAAGCATGAAGCCAGCCTGACATTTGGATACAACAATGGAAAGTTATTACATGTGTTCACCCAGATGTGCACTCAGGAAAAGGCATTTCAGAAATATGCAGGGCTCTAGAGGGAAATGAGCTTTCCAGTATAAGTGACACCAGGGCAGTAAAGATTACAATTGAGATTAGAACAGTCAGGGTCTGGCATTGTGAAACAGCTGATGGAAGATGGTTAGGATCAACACAATTAACACCATGTCCACATTCACGTACGCTGCATCAACCTCAGTACCTCAACCATTGCTCAGGGAGGTAATGTTACTGCGTCAGCATAACAGAGTACTTACATTGGTGGGAGACAAATTTAAGTGTAGACACCCGTTGTCCCCCTTTATTGGCTGGTCAATGTGAATGGTTTATGTGTCTGTAACTGCTCCATATGGGGAATTCAACTGCTATGTACACTGTGATTGGGATTCATATTCCCAGGGAAAGGAGATAAATAATCCCTGAAGAGTTTTTGTCTCCCTTTTCTGGATTTTCAACATGAAATTTCTGAGGCTGCTACTTCCAGGTTTAGTTCAAGCAGTGCAGGCTCATTTTTTGATTGTTTAATTCTGGATTTAGTACCTACTAACAATCCATCCAGGAAGCTGCTACAAAGGGATATGAGCTAAAGAAAAACACTTTTGCAATAGCTTTTACAATGCTGAATTTGAATAAGGATCAGGTCTTTCCTTCCACTTTGTTTTGACCAATAAAGACAAAATGTGGTTTGTAATGAAAGCAACAAATTCCAAAGGGGTAGCTGTGTTAGTTTAGTTCAGCAAAACAAACAAGGAGTCTTGTGGCACTTTTAAAGACTAACTAATTTATTTATTGTATGAGCTTTCGTGGGAGACATCCCACCATGAAAACTCATGTGATAAATAAATATGACAGCCTTCAAAAATGCCACAAAACCCCTTGTTTGTTTTGCCAATCATTTTTGGATTTTTAATGGCTTCTGTGATATCTTTGATCTTGATAGGTCACGTGGGACAGCATGTCAAAGCTAGGATGCTATTGTCATTTTAGAGCACCAAAAATTCTGCTAGGCATTTCACAGAAGACAGAAAAAGATTCAGTCCCTGCACAAAAGAGCTTACAGAGAGGTAAGTAGGCCTAGGTCAAGGGTGCAGTGCCATTGAGAGTGAATAGAGTGAAAACAGAATGGCATAGCAAAGCGCAAGAGATCCACCAGTCTAATAATATGGTTTGTTTAACGTTGTTTAATGTTCTCTTAGCTAAAGGGAGATTTTGGTTAGCTAGGGCGCCTAACAAACTGCTCTATAATTCCTGACATTGCTAAAAGGTCTGTAGGCCAAGTGGTTCCTCCTCATTTTTAAGCTTGGTATGATCCGCAAATTTTAATTATATGCAGGTCCTTCACATTAAATTTGGCTTCTAACTGAATAAAAACAGAAAAAGAACAAAAACATTGTTATAAAACAAGTGATGGTTAGAAGAAACTAATTAAACTTGACGAGCAAGGATAGGCACATATGTAAGTCATACAGTGTAATAACTATGTGGCAGGTAACTACAACAAATAAATTAACTGACTACAAGATGCAGTGAGGTGATAGAGTTGCAATACAGTGTCAATATACATATACTTACAAATGCAATTACAATAGCTATGTTGATAACTTACTGCAGGCAATTTCAAATTCCATGTGATGTTAATACAATGTTTGATGTATTTAATGAAGCACTTACAATACCCTTATCACATTAGTGTGCATAGAATAAAATCATGTCATTTCATCAAGAAACTTAATCGGTTGCACAATTAACTGCCTCCCTGTATTATACACTTACTATACTATTGCATTATTTCTTCTGAATATATTAACTCTCTCATGTTTCTTCTCTACCCGGTATTATCAGGCATATGTTAATAGTGCACAGTGGTTAAACTACCATGCATCTGACAGGCATAACAAATGCAATGCTCTTTCTATTCTATGCTTTTCATCTCCTGTATATTGATAATAGAGAGAGGGTACATGGTATTGGCATTATATTGCTAATAACGGCACAATCTACTTCTAGACTACTGTTCTGGTTGTCATAGCCCCTCTCAAAGGGGCTGTCCTTTTAGATGCATTAAGGATTCAAGCCCTCAGCCAATAAATTAGAGTTTCTTTTGCTTTCAAGACATCTTTCTTCCCTGTTTGAGTGATTTGGAACAAAAGTCACACTTGCAGTCAATAGAGAATGTTGTTTTTAAGTTTTTGGAACTTTGCACTTCCTCATACTTTAGAGTAAGATTTTTGAAAGCATTCAGCATTAGCCTTACACTGTTCATGAGGGTCAACTCCCTCCAGCTTCAATGGCATGTCTACACTGGCAAGTTAGTTCGAATTAAGGAAGTTTAGTTCGAACTAACTTAAGCCTTGGCTACACTAGGCTTTCATTAGTTCGAATTAAGGGCTTCCTTAATTCAAACTAATAAATTCGCTTATACATTTTGAAGTAAGGGTTAGTTCGAACTAACATGGCCACATTGGGTTAATTCAAACTAACTAGTTCGAATTAAGTGCTTAGTTCGAACTAACCGGCACATTGAGCTCAATGCAATTGACTAATTCGAACTAAGCAAGTGCCATTTATGGCACTTGCTTAGTTCAAACTAAAATTTGCTAATTTGAATTAAATTAATTTGAACTAACTAAAATTAGTTCGAATTAGTTAGTTCAAATTAAGTAATTCGAACTAACTTTGATAAGTGTAGACATAGCCAATGAGAGCAGAGTTACACCAGCCATGGTTCCTGATCTTACAAGAATTCAGTTTTACAAAGCAATTATAATTAGTCAGCTTTTCAGTCCAAGAAACGGGACAAAAACCATCTTTCCTCCCACATGGGATCACTGCTTTCCTTGAAGAGCACAGTCAATCTGTTGAAGTCATCCAGGAAAATAAATCACTTATCCTATCCCTCAACAGCACTTCAGAATCAGAGCATCACCCCTGAAACACAGCTATATCTCATTTGGAGCTCAGCTTGCTGTCTTTAGGAAGGGAACTCATTCATTTCTTTGAAGGCAATGAAGTTCAGGAGCGCATTTCTCCTTTCCCTTGGCTAGTTCACATTTTAAGACTTGGCTAAATGCAATCAGGCTAATTATTTGTCCTGTTAAGGGCTTGGAACATCTTGCGTTTTATGAAGAGGATGATACAAAATTACTCAAGATAACTAAGTCTAAAGCAGACTGTAAAGAGTTACAAAGGAATCTCACTAAATTGGATGATCAGGCAACAAAATAGCAGATAAATTCAATGTTGATAAATTCAAAATAATGCACATTGGAAAATATAGTCCCTACCATACATATAAAATGACAGGATCTAAATTAGCTGTTGCCACTCAGGAAAGATTAGAGTCATTGTGGATAGTCTCTTTAAATATCCACAATGTGCAGCAGCAATCAAAACCACTACAAAATTCATTTGGAAAAGGATAGCTAATAAGACAGAAAATATCATATTGTCACTTTATAAATCCATGGTACATCCTCATCTTGACTACTGCATGCAGATCTGCTCGCCCCATCTCAAAAAAGATATATTGGAATTGGAAAAGGTAGAGAAGAGGGTAACTAAAATGATTACAGGTATGGAAAACTTCCATCTGAGGAGAGATGAATAAGACTAGGAGTGTGTCTACACTTGTAAATTAAATCGACTTAAGCTTGCTTAAGTCGACTTAATTTACTCTGCGTCCACACTACACTTTCCTTAAGTCGACTTAAGTCCTTAAGGAAAAATTAAGTTGACTTTCTTAAACCTCATTTTAAGTCGACTTTGCTGGCTAAGTAGACTTTAGAAAGTCGACAGCCAGTGTAGATGTGGAGTAGCCCTAATTTGACTTTAAGTCGACTTAGGGGGCTCCAGGGCTTCCCCACTGCCCTCCCTGCCAGAGTGGCTGGCACAGCCACAGCCTGTTGTGCCCCACAAAGGGCAGAGCAGGGCAGGGCAGGGCAGAGCCCTGCCCACCCTGTCCCTATGCCGTGCCAGGGTCCCTATCCCCCTTTGCCCCATTGTACCAAGGTACAATGGGGCAAAGGCTGAGCCCCCTGGCACTTGGCAAGGGGTGCCTCCCCTGCCACTGTGGACCTGTCCCAGGTCCACCTAGCCCCTAGAAGTCAACCTAGATGTCCAGTGTGGACACTCTAGGTCGATTTTGTAGGGTCCCCTCTAAGTCGACTTAAAATTTGAGTGTGGACATGCTAAGTCGACTTAAATTAACAAGTGTAGACATAGCCTAGGACTTTTCAGCTTGGATGAGAGATGACAAAGGGGGAAGGGAGAATATGAAAATATAAAATCATGACTGTTGTAGAGAAAGTAAATAGGGAATTGTCATTTACTCCTCATGACATAAGAACTAGAGGTCACCAATCAAAATTAATAGGCAACAGGTTTAAAATGAATAGAAGAAAGTATTTCTTTGCACAATGCATGGTCAACCTGTGGAACTCCTTGCCAGAGTATGTTGTAAAGGCCAATATTATGATGGGGTTCAAAAGGAGAACTAAATAAGTTCATGGAAGATAAATCCAATTGTGGCTAATTTTAGACAGGATAGGTAGCGATTGCTGTTTGCCAGAAATTGGGAATGTGATGGGGGATGGATTATTTGATGTTTACTTGTTCTGTTCATTCCCTTTGAAGCAACTGGCATTGGGCACTATTTGAAGATAAGTTACTGGGAGAGATGGACCACTGGTCTGATCTAGGATGGCCATTATAAGAACAGGGCAATTTTGGAAGACTAATTTTTAAGTTATGCTTTATATCTATATCTATCACACAAATACCTCCTGCAGTCGGCTTTTTGGCCATATCTTAATTTTAGTGATAATGAAAGGTCTCTGTCTTCTGAAAGGTTTTCCCAAAGCTTCTGACACTTTTGCATTAGTTTGACACCATTTTATGGTCAGTCATTCTAAGGTCACGGATGATAAATCTTTTGAGTAGTTAAAATAAAAACGTCTCTGCATTTTTTCCTGTATTCTTAAAGCCAAATTTGCATCCATCCCCCCAAATCTGCCAAAATTTCCTCTGAGAAATTCATGAGCTGTCCTGAGAACACTGTTTTTTGGCCTTCATGGGATAATCAAGGGTCTATTTTCATCCAGACAGAGAAAAAAAATGGTTGCAATCTACAACCACACAATAAATTCTATTAAAATAATTATAACACTTGATGCACCTAGATCAGTGCGTCTAAACTAAAAACATCCAGTTTATAATAATGAGCATTCCTTCTATACCATAACTGCTTATTCATTACTCATAGAGTTTATGACTGTTTCTTCTCACATCATGTTTCATATAAGTCAAATGTAGACATGACACTGGCATCTAGAGGATGTTACATTTAACAACAACGTTTAAAACATCCAAGGCTGAATTCTAATCTTGCATCCACTACTATAATGTAGTTACCCCAGAATAGCACTGGGGCAGCTGAAATGGGAACCTGCCCTTTTACTTCATGTATTTGTTCTGTAATTAGTATTTGGAACTGTAAATGTTGCTTTCACTAACGCAATTTACTTTAAATATTGTTTGTGGATTAATTAAGTTTCATAATGAAAGTGAAGGAGCAATAGAAACAAAAGGTAAACACTGAGCAATTATCTCAACACAGAAGCCACCACTACTTTGACATACATCATCTTATGCCAGTAAATGATATCCCATAAGCAGACACTGTTGACTTTACCAATTATCCGGTTGTTTGGTGACATGGACAAATGGGATATCTTTTAAAGTGACCCACTAATTACCTTACCTGACAATATTTTCAGCTATTTGATATTCAACTCCCGCTTAAGTTTAATTATAGATGGTGAGCTTGCTTTCCCTATGTACCCAATTTACATCCTCTAAAACATTCTGGAGGGAAAAAAGCTCCTTACTGCCCAGAATTTTTCTTATGCAATCACTATTCAATAGAGAATAATTTAGGAAAGTTTGAGATTAATAATATAAATAATTTTAAATGATTTTTAACAGTAGTTAACTTTTTGAAATAGATGTACCCTGACTATCCCCTAAATAAAAAAAGCCAAGAAATGCAAAAGTTTATGTGTTTTAGATGTTAAGAGTGAAATTCTGGCACCAGTGAACTCAGTAGTTTTGCCATGGATTCCACCTTAATTCTCACAGAGAATAATTGCACAGAAAAGAATCGTTTTCAAGTTGGAGCGCAAACAAATTTTAGTTACAAGGGCTAGCCTCTAGATGAATTATAACCAAAAAGAGAGTTCTTTTGATTTACACTCCACCTAATATACATTTTTCAAACAAGATATCCCTAGCCCTTATTTTATTTAGAATCAAAATAATAAAAAGATGCTTACCCAGAGCTTTAGGCTCCCTAATACATCATTAATAACTCAATTAATATAATGACATTTCAACAGTCATTTCAGCAGGAACTCAGCCACCCAAGAAGCCTTTTTAAAATTATTTTGCAACATAAATTCTTGAAAAAAATGAGTTTCTAAGAAATAAAAAAGTTGCCCAAACCATAGCCATTCTATTCACATTTCTATTTTTATAGACTGCAATTTACAGTATCACGCTGGTCTTTAACAGCACTGCCCAGTGATGGAGCTCTCATTTTAATTGCACTGAGGAATTTTACTACCGACTGTAGTGGGAACACTCACCTTTTGTGAACAGACAACAGAGTCCTGTGGCACTTTTAAAGACTAACAGATTTATTTATCGCATGAGCTTTCGTGGGAGAAAATCCCACTTCGTCAGACGCCTTGAAGATAGGAAAGTTACAGAGTGGGAGGA
>ML685769.1:30947630-30990613 GCA_007922175.1 Pelusios castaneus | reverse complement strand
GCACCCACTCTGTAACTTTCCTATCTTCAAAGCGTCTGACGAAGTGGGATTTTCTCCCACGAAAGCTCATGCGATAAATAAATCTGTTAGTCTTTAAAAGTGCCACAGGACTCTGTTGTCTTTCTACAATAGACTAACACTGCTACCCCTTTGGCTTTTGTGAATAGTTCCTGTCAGCTAGGTATGATGCTGCGAGCACTCCCACCCCAGGCACCTTCTATGTAAATTGTTGACCTTAGTAAATGGTCTGCAGTGGCTCAATCCTCCAAACAGACACAGTATAAAATGGATGAACCCTCTGCCAGGATATTAAAGTCCAGCACCGTGTCAACCTTCACCAACATCTGCCTGCCTCTGGGCCTGTTAAATCTAGCCCTTTGCTCAGGCTTTTAAAGGAGACTGGTCCCCTTTTCAGGGTTTAAGGTCACTTCCCCAGAGGGGACCCAGCCACAACATTGGATCCTAGCCCAGGGACCTTACTCACAGCAGCCACAACTTCTTTCAGTTTGCTGCTGCTATTCCCTGGGATTTTTCCCATGGAGTCCCTTTCTCTTCACTCTTACTTTAGCACAGAAGTTCTCAAAACCTCTTCCTCCTCAGTGAACGCATCTTCTGCGTCTCCTCTTGCATTCCTGTGACCAGCAACAACCATGCACCTACCCAGAAAGCGACCCAGACAGGCTGTGCAGCTCCTGTTATCTGAGCCTGCTGGGTTCTGATTGGCTGTTTCTGTACAGTCTTTCTAGATCGACTGGAGGACCCACATTCATTGCTCCTTTCCTGGGGTAAGGTGTGGTAGGACTGTGGGGCCTCCAGTAGGGGGCCTTAAGGGACTAGGTATACCCTGTCGAACCTATTTTAACTAGTTCCTTTTAACCCAAAGAGAAAACAAAGGGCCAGTTTATGACTTCATGTCTACTAAGATAAATCAGGACTAATTGCATGGGTATAAAATGGAATAAAAAGAGCAGAAATGAATCCAGTGACTCCAGAATGTGATATTTTTTTCTTTTTCCTTGTCCTTCTTGAGATGCTAGTACAGTTTGGTCATATGTATGGGGTCCAACCAACTAAGCATTTCGTAATTTAAAATTACCGAATGAAAGGAAAAGCTATCAGAGTGCTTTGCACATATGTATTACCAGTAATTTTTTTTTGTAAAAAAAAAAAAATAAGTGCTGGTACTTGGCCAGGGACCTGGGGCCACTACCAGCAGCGGCAGGAGCTGGGGCCACATCACTGTGAAAAAAAATTGTCAGTACTCAGTACCCCTGAGTACCATCACAAAAAAAGCCCTGTGTATTACAGCGATATCTTCAAGCGTTCTCAACTTACTATTCTGCTGAAGTTTTATCCCTAATGGCTGTCTAACAGTGAAATAGCATGTGATCCTATGCTTCAGAAAAACAGCTCCTTTGCTAATTGAAGAGCCTTCTAGGCTAGAAAACTGCTTATGACTATTCTGGCACCACATTGTCAACCAGAACCTTTGGGTCCGAAAGTCAGTGGAATTACACTACACCATGGGTGATTTTGGTGTTTCATCATAGATATTTAGTCTTTTAAGGCAGGTAGACAGGGATCAGGGAAAGAGGAATAAAAAAGGCAAATCTGTGACTCTGTGTCCTGACCCAGTGCGTAAATAGGCAGTAGGGACAAGTCCTACACTTTATCATTGAGAATACAACCATTGCTTATAATTATCTTTTTAATGTGCTAAAATTAGAGGAGTCACCACACAATAAAAAAAGTAAATATAACTGCAGATGTAGTATTATTTATTAATCCATAGATATGAGAAGTTTCATACATTTCCTCATTTACAATGAAACCCACAAAACTGTATTATTATTCGAGTTGGCCCTTCCCAAAGCTTGTGCTATGAAATGAATAAGCAAACAATTTCTAGTTGTGTGCTTGGTATAAGTATCTTCTTTGAAAACACTGATACTGGACTATTCTTGTACCACGTACACATGCATATGCAGGCACATTTCTTTTTGTACCTGAAGTTAGAATCATAGAAACTGGAAGGGACCATGGAAGGTCATCGATTCCAGTCCCCTGCACTCCTGGCAGGACAAACTGCCATCTTAAACCACCCGACAGGTGTTTGTCTAACCTGCTCTTAACAATTTCCAATAATGGAGATTCAACAATCTGCCTAAGCAGTTTATTCCAGTAGCTAATCACCCTGACAGTTAGATTTTTTTCCTAATGTCCAACCTTTACCTCCTTTGCTGTAATTTAAGCCCATTGCTTCTTGTCCTATCATCGGCAGTTAAGGAGCATAATCTTTCTCCCTTCTCATTGTAAACAACCTTTTAGGTAATTGAAAACTGCTATGTACCCTCTCAGTCTCCTCTTTTCCAGACTAAACAAACCCAGTTCTTTCAGTCTTCCCTCAAGTCAAGTGTTCCAGATTTTTAATCATTCTTGTTGCTCTTCTCTGGACTTTCTCCAATTTGTCCACATCTGTTGTGAAATGAGGCGCCCAGAGCAGGACACAATACTCCAGTTGAGGCCTAATAAGAATTACTTCTTGTGTCTTACTTATAATACTCCTGTCAATACATTCCAGAATGGTGTTTGCTTTTTTGGCAACAGTGTTGACTCATATTTAGCTTGTGGTCCACTATGACACCAGATCCCTTTCCGCAGTACTGCATCCTAGGCAGTCATTGCCCAATATAACTGTGTGCAATGGATTGTTTTTCCCTAAGTGGAGTACTTTGCATCTGTCTCTATTGAATTTCATCTTATTTAACTCAGAGCATTTCATCAGTTTGTACAAATCATTTTGAATTGTGATCCTATCCTCTAAAGCACTTGCAACTCCTCCCAGCATGGCATCATACGCAAACTTCATAAGTGTACTCTCTATGCCATTATCTAAATTACCGTATTTTTCGGACCATAAGACGCACTTTTTTCCCCCCAAAAGTGGGGGGAAAATGAGAGTGCGTCTTATAGTCCGAATGCTGTCCAGCAAGCAGTGTTCCCGCCAGGGGGCGTTGCTGGATAGCAAAAAGATCCAGGGCTGTGGCCCTCCAGCCCACTCCCTGCTAGCCCCCACCCCCTGGCCAACCCAACACACACTCAAACAAACCCACACCCCTGCCGGACGGGGCAGGCTCGGCTGGGGTTGGCCCCCCTGTGACGCTGTCAGGATTTAAGGAACTATTTATGATATTATTTTGTATTAATATGTGATGCTGTCAGGGTTTAAGGAACCATTTATGATATTATTTTGTATTAATATTTTATGATTGTTATAATCCATAGAAACTATGCCATGTTTGGTGTCAATAGAAAGGTAATAATTTGTGGGGAATGATTATATAGTTTATGTGTAGGATTTGTATTCATATTAGAAGTTAGGAATATGATTGTTATATTTTAACTTGTGTAAGGCTGGGAAAATTCCCCAGACTGAATGTCTACCTGGCCATTGTCTCCTTAATGGCCCATTAAGGAAGCTCCCCAGTATAATGGGCCGAAGAAGAAAACCTGTTGAGCCACTAGGATTAAACATGTCTCTGGAACTATTCCTCTGAGACTGAACAAAGGATTGAGGCCCACCCTGGTACTGGGTGTTTACCAGAGGAAGAAGCCTGCAAACTCCAGAGGAACACGGCTACCCCTTTGGAATTTAAATCATTTGTATGTATGTGATTCGCTTTGACCCTTTAACATCTCTCATATTTGCTTCTTTCCTTCTCTCTTTCTTTTTCTCTTCCCTTCCTTTTCTCTTCTTTGCCTTCCTTTCTCTTTCCTTTCTCTTCTTTGCCTTCCTTTCTCTTCCCTTCCTTTTCTCTTCTATTTAGTTTACTGGTACTATTTGGTTCAGAATATTTTTTTCTTGTTTTCCTGCTCTAAAAACTGGGTGCGTCTTATGGTCAGGTGCGTCTTATGGTCCGAAAAATACGGTACTGATGAAAATATTAATCCACTGCTTTATATCCATACATCTTCACAATAGATTTGTCATTATATGATAGGTGTGATGCACATTGCTATCTATCTTAGAACATTTGCCACCTGTGCACACTTCACAAATGCAGCAATTTGTTCATATATACATACATACATACATACATACATACATGAGATAGCTTTAAGCTAGATAACATGGGTACCAAAATCCTGATACCACTCAGAACCCTGGATAATTTCTTGAGTAGCTAGCCAAAGCAGCCACGCTTTCACAGCTCCAGTGCCCAAAGTAGGTAAATTAAAGCTAAATCTAGCATATCTACACAAGCTCAAATCACACCCTACGATTGCAATGGATACATACCATCATAACAGTGGGCCATGTTGTCAACTGGTGTCAAGAGACTTAGCTTCAGTTATTAACTGCATGAGCTGCATCCAAGGGTGCTGAGGGAGTTGGCCGAAGTGATTGCAGAGCCGCTGGCCATTATCTCTGAAAACTCATGAGGAATGGGGGAGGTCCCAGGGGGTTGTAAAAAGGCAAATACAGTACTTATCTTCAAGAAAGGGAAAAAGAAGGATCCGGGGAACTACAGAACACTCAACCTCACCTCAGTCCCTGGAAAAAACATGGAGCAGGTCCTCAAAGAATCCATCCTGAAACACTTGGAGGAAAATAGAGTGATCAGGAACAGTCAGCATGGATTCACCAAGGGCAAATCGTGCCTGACCAACCTGATTGCCTTCTATGATGAGATGACTCGATTTGTGGATGCGGGAAGAGCCTTTAACAAGGCTTTTGATACGGTTTTCCACAGCACTCTCGTTGGCAAGTTAAGGAAGTATGGGTTGGATTAATGGACCGTAAGGTGGATAGAAAACTGGCTAGATCACTGGGCTCAGCAGGTAGGAATCAATGGCTCGATGTCTAGTTGGCAATTAGTAACGAGTGGAGTGCCCCAGTGGTCGGTCCTGGGGCCAATTCTCTTCAACATCTTCATTAATGATCTCGATGATGTGATAGATTGCGTGCTTAGTAAGTTCGCAGATGACACCAAGCTGGGGGGATGGTAGACACACTGGAGGGCAAGGAGAGGATCCAGGGAAACTTAGACAAATTGGAAAACTGGGCCAAAAGAAACCTCATGAGGTTTAACAAGGACAAGTACAAACTCCTGTAGTTAGGATGGAAAAATCCTGTGCGCTGCTACCGGCTGGGGACCAATTGGCTAAGTAGCGACACTGTAGAAAAGGACCTGGGGGTTATGGTGGATGGGAAGCTGGATATGAGACAACAGTGTGCCCTTGTTGCCAAAAAGGCCAATGGCATATTGGGCTGCATCAATAGGAGTGTTGCCAGCAGATCAAGGGATGTGATAATTCCCCTCTATTCAGCACTGATCAGGCTGCATCTGGAATACTGTGTTCAGTTTTGGGCTCCCCACTACAGAAAGGATGTGGCCAAATTAGAAAGATTCCAGTGAAGGGCAACGAAAATTATTAGAGGGCTGAGGCACATGACTTACGAGGAGAGACTGAAGGTAGTAGGCTTATTTAGTCTGCAGAAGAGAAGACTGAGGGGGGATTTATGGCAACCTTCAACTACTTGAAGGAGTGCTCCAAAGAGGAGGGAGCTAGGCTGTTCTTGGTGGTAACAAAGGACAGAACAAGGAGCAATGGTTTCAAATTACAGCTGGGGAGGTCGAGGTTGGATATTAGGAAAAGCTTTCTTACTAAGAGGGTGGTGAAGCATTGGAATGGTTTACCTAGGGAGGTGGTGGAATCTCCATCTTTGGAGATATTTAAGGTTTGGTTAGACAATACCCTGGCTGGGATGATTTAGTGGGAGTGGTCCTGCTTTTAGCAGGGGGTTGGACTACATGACCTCATGAGGTCCCTTCCAGCCCTATGATTCTATGATTCTATTTCAATAGGGATATGCTGCTTCAGAGCAGCTTGTAATTTATAGCAGCCTGACTTGGAATGTGGTAATGGCATAAGCGGGACTGAACATAAATGTTGATTTACTGTTTGCCAGCCTCCCATCCCATGCCCCATTACAGATTTGTTTATCCCCCCCTCCCTAAATACCTTTTCTTTGGCAGCATGAAAAATTGATCAATCGCCCACAAAGCACAAAAAGAATTTGCACTGATTCAACAGGTAAGAGACTTTTTTTTGCGTTAAAATTAATTTTAAGTTACACTAATCTAATTATTGTCAGTACTTGCATTTATTCAGCTGACCCTTTCAAATTCAGGCCAGAAGAACATCATTTTTAAAAAAATATTAAATAAAATGAAAAATTATGTGGTTACTGACACACTTTACCAGGAAAATATATAGCTTATAAAGTCCTGTGAAGGGCTTTACTCACTACTGGTGTCTCTCCTTCTGGCTGGGCATGGTGTGTGAGCCCTCTCTTCACTGGACCACTGCCTCTGGTTGCTCTCCCTGTGCAGCACTTGCCTCTTTCTGTGGGTTGGCCCTCCTGCCAGGTCACTTCAAAGTTTTTCCCTTTCCAAGGTAGTCTATAAATAAAAAAGCAAGGGCAGTCAGCACAAATAAACTGAGGTAATAAGAGGGCAAGAGATGCCTTTCC
The DNA here is from genome assembly GCA_007922175.1 of Pelusios castaneus. NCBI lineage: Eukaryota > Metazoa > Chordata > Testudines > Pelomedusidae > Pelusios > Pelusios castaneus. The sequence continues at coordinate 30,984,075 of ML685769.1, read as the reverse complement.
CTCAGGATTAGGCCCTCCCTTCCCTCAGAGAGGAACTTTTAGGCAGTGGTTGTCCTCAGGGTTGAAGGTCTGTTCTCTTCCCTGGTCTGTTGTAGAAAATATTTGAGCTGCTGCATTTTATTTCTGATTTCCTCTGCACAATTTGAGCATGAATGATCGTTGCTGAATCAGGTAAATTAATAGTTCATCTTTGTGCCCAAGTGCAAAGTTAGAGGAATAGATGGAATAAACTGCTAACTGCTTAAATCAATGGCAAAACTTCCATTGACGTCAATCAGAACAGGAGTTTCTTCTTTAAGAAGAGAGCCTAGATAATATTTTTTAAGCATTTACATTTTGAATAACAGAGGCCCTGTGGGATAACTTGCTGTACTGGCTCGCAGAAGAGCTCTCAGAAGATAATGCATCATTGCTCTCTCTGCACCTGCCTATCCGTCGGAGCACTCTTCAGCTTGTTAGACTGAAGAGCCCTGATAATCTAACACAGCAGATCTATGAGCTTCTTTGCTTCTGGAAAAAGAACCTTCCAAGATCAGCTGATAAACAACGACTCCTATCTCGTTATCTTCGTAAGAGTGGCAGGAGTGATCTTGCAGAAGAGCTCAGGTTCAAGTGGGAGAATAAAGAATTCACCTGGCAAAGACACTGCTTTGAGATGGACAATTGAGAGACTGATTTCTATCAGTGTTCACCTGGGAAAGTGTGAATGTTTCTCTGCATCTGACTGTAAAAGTAGTCATTAGAATTTCCAAGTGATATTTGCTTTAACTTAATAAACACTTTAAAATTTTACAATGAATTGGCAAATATGGAAAAAAGACCAATCAGGCAGCTGGGAGCTCTTTAACTGTTCGGTAAGTTTTCATCCTCTTCATCACAGCCGTAGTTGTCTGCCTTGGGTTCTTTATAGTCTTCCCAAAGCCTAACAACAGCTATGTTTCTCACTGAAATAAAACAAGTTGCTGAAACTATAGAGACCACAAATTACATTTCACTTTTGGATATACACATAGGGTTCCACTGATTGCAGTAGAATCTGACGTTTACCAATATGGTCAGATGTTTTAGGAATTACCATATTTTATAAGCCCAGTGGGTGACCTAGTTCAGTACCCTATTCCAAAAAGATTCCAAAAAGAATATACAAGACAATTGTTATAGTGTACTTATACTTATAGTATACTTATACTTATAGTGGCAATTTATGTGCCAGAGATGACAATTAACTGCCTTAGTTTCTTCCAAACTAAGGCAGTTACTTGTCATCTCTGGCACATAAATTGGTGTTCCCTATGAATATTTTATTCTTGTGAGTGTAACTGCTGATTATACTTTTATTGCTCATAAGAATTCTAAGATCCAATTAAAATCTGGATCCAATTAAAATATTTTTCTCTGTGCTATATCTGTAGTAATGAATGCTGCAGACTAATGCTGAGTTCTCAAAAATACTTCTTTTTATCAGTTTTAAATTTGTCAGCTTGTAATTTCATTCAACATCCTGTGTTCTTGCATTATGGAAAGAGGTAAATAGAAATGCCTGACATTTCTATACTCTTCCTTATTAATTTACTCTGCATTACTTGTGATTCTTCCCCTTTCTAAAACTATTATGTTACATTGATCTCAGCTTTAAAATGGAGTCATGACTATGCATATCAATTCCTATACATTATAGCTGTATTTGAATAACTGTGTTCTTGCATCACATAACTTGAAAGTGACAGTATGTGGGACCCAGTCATTAATATAGTGCAATCCATCTGGTATGCCACAAACCTATTTAAGGGATAATATGTGTCATTTACATAAGAGGCTCAAACCAAAGGATAGAAGCCACAGTAAATCAGCACTGTTGAAGGAAGATACTGATATTTGATATTTACACACATAAATAGTAATTATATTTACACAGCATAACATATAGGCTATGTCTACACTTGAAAAGTTAGGTCAACTTTATGAAGTCGACTTAATAAGGTTGAACTTTAAGTTGACTTAAAGTTCACCTTATTAAGTAGACTTAACAAAAGTCGACTTAACTTTTCAAGTGTAGATGTGGCCCCTTTTTGGCCTTATTAAGTCGACTTAATGTTTTAAGTCGACTTAAAAAGTCCAATTAGGCACTACTCCACGTCTCCACTGGCTTAAGTCAACTTAATAAAGTTGACTTAAGCACTAGTTCGAATCAAAACGAGGTGTTATTAATTCGAACTAATTTTTACTTAATTCGACTTAAGGAGCAGCTTAAGTCAAATTAAGGAAAGCCCAGTGTAGATGCAGAGTAAATTAAGTTGACTTAAGCCTCTTTAAGTCGATTTCATTTCTAAGTGTAGACGTACCCATATAGAGCATATACAGAAGTAGCTCTTTAAAATCCAATCTGTGCAGCCTTGTTATAATTATTCTCCAGCTCGATTAAAAAAACTATTTTTCTTCAAATTCAAAATGAATCTTTAATAATAATATCTTAAATTAATAGAATTGCTAAATAGTGGGTAAGATTTTTTTTTTTTTTTTTTTGGCTGTATAACTTTGTTCTGGATATCTAGTTATTAGAGCTCAGGTTAGTAGAATGTTCTGAGGTAACTAATGTGTAGGAGTAAGACAAACAGTCTGAATAACATTTAATTCATCTGTTGATTGACAGATTCCACCTGCAGAAATAACATTTCTTTTTAAGCAATTTAGAAACAGCACCAGAATTAATTTAATCCATTCAGTGAGACTTAAGTGCAAAACTATGCACTTGTTTTCTTTTCTTCTTTTCCTTAAAAAGAAAAAAAAATACTAAAACCAGATTACATTTAAGTGGAGCCATTCATTTTGTCAGTAGCAATTGACTCTAGCTATATTGTATTTTTGTCACTCCCTTTGCTAACACATTAGTTGTCAGTTGAAAGCAATCATATTTTGAGTACTTTTTCTCTATAGTCATTTATTTTGCAGTTACTTTAGATCCAGATACTGTCAAAATACGTTGATGAAACTAGCATAATGGGGTGGTCCATGATGAGGGCTCCTATGTGCTATAATAATACTAATAATAAATCATAATAATAATCACGAAACTATTGTGAGAGAGCTTCAACTTTACTTTCAGATGACAAGCATTTTGTGCTGTGACACATATTCTACCACAAGATGGCCTCTGTGTCTAGCATAAAGCTTATTCAACTAAGTTTCAGTAGGAGGAAAATACAGGAATAAGGGCTTAAATGCAAATTTTCTGTAAGGACCTAGATTCTCCAGTGCTTTTCATCTTGTGCAGTCATTTACATCTGTGCAAGTGAGAAGAAGTGAGAAGGCTGTTTTCAGTTTCCTGTTCCATCACAGGTTCCCTTTGTGATCTTTCATAAGTTGTTATATGTTCATCATTACTGTAGTATCTGAGTGTCTCACAGTGTATTTATCCTCATTATTCCCCTGTAATGTATGAAAGCCGTATTATCTCCATTTTAAGGTTGGAGAACTGAGGCACAGAGATGTTAACTGATTTGCCCAAGATCACACACAAAGTCTGTGGCACAGCAGAAAACTAAAACTGAGTCTCCCAAATCCTAGGCTAGTGATCTAATTCCTAGCCGATCATTCCTTCTTGTCCTTGAGCTTAGACAAGTCACTTAGTTTTTCTGCTGTAAAAAGGGGGTAATTATTTCATTGGTGTTTTGTGAGAATAGCTACATCCTGTGGTGCTACAGTAATGGGGCTCATATAAGAACCTAGGGTAGAGGGATAGATGTAAAAAACGCTGTGGTTCTGGTTTGCTTGCACTTCACATAAGTATAATTAGATAAGATGCAAAGCAATGGAGAACCAGGCCAATTATAAACTTTTAATGTAGAAAGGCTTCAGACCAGTGTACAATTTAATTCTATTGTATTAACCATCTACACATTTTAATCAACTGAGAAATTAAGAATGTACTGCACATATATGATAAATTCACAATGTGTCAATGCTAACTGAAATTACACATATGGATAAAATTCTGAAATCTGACTTGGTTTTAAACCATTTAAGAGCAAGATAATTCTGTGCAAGTTCTTAGGGCCTCCCTAATGTTCTGATGATAGTGCTTTTCTTCCTTGTTTAAGTATTTTGAACTCTCTGAATGAAAAGCCCCTAGAAGTGCTAGTTGTAATAATAGTTATTTTAATTTCTAATATAAAAGAATTTCCACTTTTGATCACAATGCAATAGGTGCATTAACCTACCAAAATTTGTTTCAAATATAGTGAAGCTTACCTCAACTTTTACTATGTGTATGGTATAGAGCCAAATTTTATGATGTTTTAAAACTTAATGTAGTGTTGGATGTTTACTTTTAATTTTATTTTCCAGGCAAAGAATGCAGTCTCAATAAATAGAGCCAACAAATATTGCTTTTGCTGTGTCATCTTTTAGCTTCTTACTCATTGACAGCTTCTAGTACTTGGAACAAATCTCTAAGTCCCATACACTATTAATGCCTAGTAGCAGAGATCAGCATTATGAATGAACAGTGCACTCAAGATCATTTTTGACATTAACTGTTATCCCCTGTCTAATATATTTGTAGATAGAATGGGAAAATTTGGAGAATTATAATGTATTTGTTGCTATAACATGACTGGATTTTCTAGAGGACTAGATATTAAAAGGTACGTGGACTCAATGGTTACTTGGAGAACAATTGGAGCCCTACGCAGAACATGTCCTCTTTATTCCCCCTGCTCTGCTTCCTGATCTGACAGAGGCACTCTGTCATCATGTTGGGGGTGAATGTGTAGTAGCCTCAAGGGCACATCTGCAGAAGTACAAGAAACAGAGGCAGTTTCTCACTCTCCCTTGGCAAGTACACAGCTTGGTGAGCACCCTAAATGTGATGAGTTTGGCCCAGGGTTGTGGGGGAAAGGCCCAAGATGGTGCAAAGGATCTAGTGGTTTAAGGGATCATTGCAAGTGCCAAGGGACACTACTGTAAATTCTACCATCATCTCACAGGTGGGTGTGTGATTGAAGCAGATTTCACTCCTGAGGGTAACTGAGGATGCAAGGGTGTACCTCTTGCATAAATGCAGTTTAAGACAGGGTCCCTATGATGCTCACCCATGTGCCACTTTTGTCCCTGCAGAAGTGGTTGCTGAGTGGGATGAGAAAGTTTCCTACAGTGGGAGAAGAAAGAAAGCAGCTCTGCCAAGGAACCTTCAGCAAAGGGTTGTTGAATACCTCCAAGAAAATTTCCTAGAGCTCTCTCTGGAGGATTCCCAGGAAGTCTCAGTGTTCATTAACACACTTTTCTGCAGGACCCTGCCTGCTGGGCTGAATAGGGAAATGAGAAGCAGACAAAGATACTGCTGGTCTTGTACATTTCTATTGCTTAACCCACTTCTAACATATAACAAAACAAAGGACAGCTCTACCTCATATAAGTGAGCAATACCAAAATCAAGCTGAGCATTTACTGGAGCTCCTCTCTCCTGTATTATATGCACTAGAGCCAAAGTGCTGGGACTGGTTTGAAAACCCTTCAGAGTCGAGAAGAGGCTCTGGCTCACCCTATTACCTATCCCATCTCATCCTCCAACTCCACTTCTTTGTCCTTGTGGTTAGTTTGTTGGTTTCTGTCTCCAACACTCCATCCCCCTCTCCCCAAGTATCTATGTGGCTTTTGATGGTGGAGGTAGAGTTGATGCCAAGAAAGGCATCTAGCTCCTTGTAGAAGTGGAAGGTCTTTGGCACAGCACCAGGGTGATGGTTTGCCACCCTTGCTGTACATCTTTGCATGACCCTGATGCTTGTCCCGTTTGTGGCCTCTCTTCAACATGCCATGAGAAATCTGCCCATATATATTGACTTTTTCCTACAGCTGGAGTAGACCTGGGACTGCACAGCCTTCTCTCCCCAGACACCCAACAACTCTGAAGTACTCCAAGTGGTAGAGTATTTGCTGTGTCGAACTGGCATGGTGATCTGGGAAGATGTGATGTGAGCTCTCCATGCTGAGCAACAGGAAGTGGAATTTCAAAGATTCCTGTGCTTTTAAAAGGAAAGAAGTAGATGGCTTAGGGTTTATACCCGGCTGCAGGGCTGCAGAGTTCACATTGCTGACCAGAGTGCATAAGCATAGTCTGACTGCTATATTTGGGGGGTGAAGGGAGATGCACATGCTGAGGATGGTAGCCCCTGGCTCTCTTCTCTATCTGGCTTGGTACCTGAATTGCCAGGGGGACAAGGACAGGATGGTTTAATGGGGGAGTCCCAGATGATTACTGCTGCAGCAGCCATAGGAGTGGCACATACCAGACTCCCACTTTCCACTCCTCTTCTCCTATCACATCCCTTTTCTTTCCTACTGGGGTACTGCAGTATAACAAGTACCCACAATGTAACAGTATATGGTTAAAGCACAGCAGTACTAGCATCCTCTGCAGAAGTCTCTCCTTCTGGGGCTTCCTACTCCAGACAGCCTGCCCTCCCCCCCCCCAGTCCTCTCCACATACCTCTTGCTAGCAACTGCATTCTCCCCTCAAATTTCAACCACCTCCATCAGATCAAACCCAGCTGCCTCACAGGCACAGGAACTTACCTATCAGAGATCAGAGGCAGGCTTTACTCACCAGTTTGGACTTGTTTAACTGCGGTGGCTAAGGGGAGGAAGGAGAGGAGAAAAACTGAGAACCACAGAGGTGGAGTTGCATGAGGACATGCCTATTTCATCCCCAAATGCACACAGTCCTCTACTACTGATACACAGCATGAGGGGTGAGGAAGCTAACACACACACCCAATGTACTTCCCCTGACTCCACCCCCTGGAATGGTCTATAGCTCAGAACCACCTTCCTGTGGACAACCACCTCTCCCACACCTCAATCTCCGTCTCCCATATCTCACTGTTGACATATCCCCCGCCTCATGGGCACTCACTATTGTACAGGAAACAGGATGGTGTCCATGCAGGGCACCCAGCATACACACAAGTGGAAGTCAACCAGTGCAAGGACCCAGGAGGTGGCATCGAACTGAAAAGACAGCAAACACCTGGCAGAAGGAGCAGCTCCATTCTACCCCTTCTACTCCTGCCTGGGCCTCGCTTGCAGCGGGAGGCTGAGTGAGCCAGAAATGTTCCAGGGGCAATATGAGAATGACAGAGCCCACCACCCTGAGCAGAGCAAGCCCTGGGTAGCTCAGCACTTGTAGAAATGGAGGGGACAGTGACACATGACCCTCTGTGCCCCTCTCACTTCTGTTTGTGGGCAATATCCCACTGCCCTTCCCCCAACTACATCCATGCCAGGGCAGTCAGATAGGGCATGTGAGACACCTCCTAGAGCCCATTTATGGTGACACAAGCAAGTGCAATGTCTACAGCAGAAAGCTAGAGAGACTCTTATCTACAGTCACAACACCTACGTCTATTGCATGTTGACAAGTTCCAGAGGGGTAGGCGTGTTCGTCTAGTTCAGCAAAATAAACAAGGAGACCTGTGGCACTTTTAAAAACTAATACACTTATTTATCGCATTTTTGTGAACGCAATCCCACTTCATCAGATGCAGGAAATGGAAGCTGTAGCATGTCAGGTGAATAAATAAATACAGAGAAGGGTAAGTCACAAGATCAGTTTAGTCTTTTTCAGCAAATCAAATAAGTTGTTTTAATTCAAAGAGTGTGGAACAGATGAAGAGGTGAGAATGTTAAAAGAGAGGAAAATCATCTTTGGTAAGGAGTGCACCCACTCATTGTTTGAGTGGGCTCACTCATTACCAAAGGTGTTTCCTCCTCTTTTAACATTCTCACCTTTCTGCTGTAATAGTACTGCATCAATAATGAAGATCATATACTATAACTGGGCCACTCCAAAAGTCTTTAGCATGAGTAATGAGAGGAAAAGCTAGGTACATACATGAAAAATATATATTATGAGGACCAATACTGTTCGTAGGTTAAAACTTCAGCTATCAATTTCAACGGAATAGCAATTACTGTGTGCCATGTGACAGAGTGTAACACCCCAATAATATATTGCACTCTGAATGGAAAGGAGAAGTGTTTGGCATAGAAACAATCCCTTAAGATCTTCCGAACTGCACTTTGTATGGTGCCTCCTTTGGACTGTTCCACAGTTTAGCCGAAATAGGGGAAATCTCCCATGATGCCAATGAGCCGAGACATCTTTGCACAGCTTCCTTAGCCATGCAGTTCACTTTTTATAATTCCCAGAAGTGTGCTACTGTGAGATGGGAGAAGAATGAATATTTAGCTTTCCTTGAACATCCATTTTGGAACTATACCTCCCATTCCCTTTGAACATATGAACTCAATTTTATACTGTTTCTAGACCATACCTATACTCCATAGCAAAACACATAGAATTCATTCTTCCATGGCTCTACATATGGAAAATCCTGTACATATCCCATCACCCCATTGTTCTTCCTGTTTTTGTCCTAAAAATGCATACATAAAAATTCACTACTAGTGACTCATGGATTAAGTGGCTAATGGACCTCTGACCCTACCAGTAGCCCCACCCACAAGTGTCCTGATCTCACTGGCTCCACCAATTGTTCCAGATGTGCCATTTAAGACAGAAGAAAGCATAGGACGTTGTCTGTGAACTGGGTGAATTCCTGGCTGACCAATGCATTGGGCTTACCTTCTTGCCTGACTTCCTCTGAGCCTTGTTCTCCTGTCTTGCTTCTGCTTCTTGCCTTCATGCATTGCTCCTGGTCCCTGCCTCTGGTCTCCAGTTCCAGCTCTGACCCTTGGCTTGACTCTCAGATTCTGATTTTGGCTCTAACTGTTGGCTTAGTTCCCGATGATGATTCTTGCTTCAAACGCTAGGGAAGACTGCCCAAGGTCTGGTCAAGACAACAATAGAAAAAATTTGCCACTGTCAGAGAACAGATGGCATCAAGATGCACCAATGCCCCTGAAATAGCAGAGTAATGACTAAGTGAGTTATATCAAGATAATCCTGGCCAGTGACCTGTACCCACATGATACAGAGGAAGATGAAAAACCCAAAGGTCACTGCCAATGTGATCTGGGGCAAAATTGCTTGTCTTCTCAGGGAAGTCCCCCAATTATTCAAGACTTATTCAAAATCATTTTTAGAAGAACAAATAGCTTCTCTTGCATCTGCTTTAAAGCTCTTGGATGCAAGTTATCAGACCTTCTTAGTGAAAAATGTTTAACCCTTGTGGCTGTTTGTCAAGACCAGGTGGAGCAACCTCTGTTGTGGGAGGGCACAGCTCAGCAAATGAACCTGCTTCAGCTGCCCTTTGGTTCAGACATACAAAAATAAATAAATAAAAAACACAGGCACTCCTAGCATCCACTCATGATACCATCGTTGAGCCGAAATTATCCAGATACCATACCACAATCCATAGAACCCTTTTAGTAAAAAGTGTTCTCTCAGTAGAACATAAAAATGTACAGTGATTTTCCAGACTCCTCCTCTCTGAGTCCACCAGCCTTCAGTTTCCAGTTCCTTTTTTCTGCTCAAACTCAGTCCAACAACTCACTCCTTTTCAACCTCCCAGCACTGGCTTTTTTTCAGGGGGGTTAGCAAACTAGCATTTCTACTAATCTCCTAGCCCTCAGCCTGTTCCAGCTGCTAATACTAAACCGCCCCCCCACCACCCCCAGTTCAGGAAAGGCTGTCTAGTCACCCAATTGGTTCCTAGCTTTCAGGCCTTTTCAGCCTGTTGGCCCTGGTGCTCTAGCTCAGGACAGTCAGCAAACTCGTCCCTCTGTCAACTTCCTTGCCAATTCCTCCCTATTTCTAGGGAGGACCTACAGACTTTCCTCCTCTCTGCAGATTCTGTCTCTCCCAGCTAAAACAATGAGGAATCCTGTGGCACGTTTGGCTATGTCTACACTTACAAAAGCTAGTTCAAATTAGTTAACTTAATTCAAACTAGCATGGCCCCACTAGAATGCTAGTTCAACTAGCCATGGCCATGCAGGGCACTTGCTTAGTTTGAATTAGTCAGTTTCAGGAAGGTCAATCTACCGATTAGTTCGAACTAAGCAGTTAGTTCGAACGAACATGGCCACATTGGATTTATTCAAACTAACCATTTCGAATTAAGGGTTAGTTAGAACTAAGCAATCAAATTTATTAGTTCAAATTAAGGAAGCCCTTAATTCGAACTAATGACAGCCTAGTGTGGCCAAGGCTTAAGTTAGTTTGAATTAAGCTTCCTTAATTCAAACTAACTTGCAAGTGTAGACATAGCCTTAGAGACTAACAAAAAAATTGTGGGGGAGGCAGTAAATCCACTTTGTCAGATGTATGAAGTGGGCACTTGGTATTTAGGTATTTACACATATGCAAGGGTGAGTACATATTAAGAGGAGGGTAAGTGCTAACAGGATTAATTCAATCAGGGTAGAAGAGGCCCTGTCAAAACAGTTGACAGATAGTGTGAATTGCCAAATAAGAGAATATTATTTTTTGTAGTGAGCTAGCCACTCACAGTCTCTATTCAGACCTTGTCTGATAGTGTTAAGTTTGTATATGAGTTCCACCTCTGCAGTTTCACATTGAGATCTGTTTTTGAAGGTTTTTTTTTTTTTTTGCTGAAATATGGAAACTCAAGTCTGTTACTGAGTGTTCACGGCGATTGAAGTGCTCCCTTACTGGTTTTTGAATATTACCTTTCTTGATGTCTGATTTGTGAATGTTTATCCTTTTGTCTAGAGACAGTCCAGTTTGGCCAATGTACATGGCAGAAGGGCACTGCTGACACATAATGGCATATGTCACATTAGTAGATGTGCAGGTGAACGAGTTCCTGCTGGTGTAGTGGATGTAGTTAGGCCCTATGATGTTGTCAATTGAGTAGATATGCAGGCAGAGTTGGCAACGGGGTTCCAGCTCAAGAAAGTTTATGCTCCCCCACCTCAACATTTTTGTTAGTCTTTAAGGCGCCAGGGGACTCCTTGCTTTTGCTGAAAATAGAATAACAGCTTCGCCTCTGAAACTTCTCTCTCTTCGGCAGCTCTACTCAATGGGTGTCGCTACCTTCAGATTCTGCCTGATCCTTTATAGCCCCAAAGGCAGCCTCTCCTCTTAATTGGTCAAATTGGGAGCATCTTTTCAGGCAAAGGAGTGCTAGACCTGCTTTGTTTTTATAGGGGCCAACCATTCTTTAGTACTGCTGTCTAACATCCTGAGTTACTGTTGAAATAAAAAGTATTATATCATTATCCTGTTGCATTAATATATCATCTTGATTTTTTCCCCAAATACAAAACAGAAATGTATATTCAGCACTTCTTTTTATCATTATTGACAGCTCTAGTATATCCATCGAGGAATCCTTTTGCTCCTGATATACTTGAAAAATGCCTCCAATAGATCTTAGCTCTGGTAGCCTTATGTCCTTGTGTCTTTTTGCTTCTGTTACCCATGTTCTATAATTCCTAAGTTCCAATATATATTTATTGCTATCACACTTCCCTTTCCTACATTTGTTATGAGTTAGAGGTTTTTCAAACTTTTTATTACTACTTTCACTTTCCCTCTGAATCATGCTGTTTTTTTAAAGTTGCTTTAACCTTTCTTAACCTTTTTTTCTCAACTCTGGAAGTGTGGCTTTTGGGGCAAGTAGTTTTAAACAATTCCCAATTATCATTCAAATTTTTTTTGTTTAAATTCTTTCTCCCAGCTGACTTGGCTCATAATTGTTTTCACTTTTGTGAAAGTGGTTCTTTTAAAGCACCATTTTATCTGTCCACTCTGGATAGAAGAGTCGTGGAATTAGCTTGAGAAGTTTATGGCTGGATTGTCAAGGGAGAGGGTGCTGAGCCCATTGGCCCTGAGAAAAAGAACCCAGGAGGGAAAGGCCAAGGACACAGTGGAGAAGTATTGACATAACCAATATGTGACTGCTGTGCTAGTGTCCCTGGGTTAGGATCTAGAGTAGTGGGCAGGCCAGGGCTCCCCTACTGGCCATAGTGAAAATCCTAGGGAGGGCAAATAGGCAGTTTGTTTATTGGACTCTTTAATATCACGGAAGGGGGTCATTCAGATTTTATGACTTGACAGCCTGCAGTAGGCAACAGATGAAAGAAAAGGATTGTGGTACCACATCCAGCTGCTCAGAAGGGCTTATGAGGTGAGTGCCCATTTATAGCTGGTAAACCTTACTGAATTAAGTATCAAAGGGGTAGCCATGTCAGTCTAGTTCAACAGAACAAACAAGGGCTATGTCTACACTTGTTAATTTAAGTCAACTTAGCATGTTCACACTCAAAATTTAAGTCGACTTAGAGGGGACCCTATCAAATTGAACTAAAGCGTCCACACTGGACGCCTAGCTCAACTTGTAGGGGCTAGGTGGACCTGGGACTCGTCCACGGTGGTGGGGGGGCACCCCTTGCCAAGTGCCAGGGGGCTCAGCCTTTGCCCCATTGTACTTGGGTACAATGGGGCAAAGGGGGACAGGGACCCTGGCAGGGCATAGGGGCACGGTGGACAGGACTCTGCCCTGCCCTGTGGGGGGGGGGGGCATGCCAGGCTCTCCCTGTGCCAGCCACCCTAGTAGGGAGGGCAGTGGGGAAGTCCTGGAGAGCCCTAAGTTGACTTAAAAGCAGAAAGTCGACTTAAAAGTAGGTTTAACAAAGTCGACTTAATTTTTCCTTAAGTCGACTTAAGCAACTGCTTAAATCGACTTAAGGAAAGCGTAGTGTAGAGGCAGAGTAAATTAAGTCGACTTAAGTGAGCTTAAGTCGACTTAATTTACAAGTGTAGATGCACCCCTGGTGTCTTTTTGCTTCTGTTACCCATGTTCTATAATTCCTAAGTTCTGCTTCATATTTATTGCTATCACACTTCCCTTTCCTACATTTGTTATGTGTTAGAAGTTTTTCAAACTTTTTATTACTACTTTCACTTTCCCTCTGAATCATGCTGGTTTTGTAAAGCTGCTTTAACCTTTCTTAACCTTTTTTCTCAACTCTGGAAGTGGGGCAAGTATTTTTAAACAGTTCCCAATTATCATTCACATTTTTTTTTGTTTAAATTCTTTCTCCCAGCTGACTTGGCTCATAATTGTTTTCATTTTTGTGAAAGTGGTTCTTTTAAAGCACCATTTTATCTATCCACTCTGGATAGAAGAGTCATGGAATTAGCTTGAGAAGTTTATGGCTGGATTGTCAAGGGAGAGGGTGCTGAGCCCATTGGCCCTGAGAAAAAGAGCCCAGGAGGGAAAGGCCAAGGACACAGTGGAGAAGTATTGACATAACCAATATGTGGCTGCCATGCTAGTGTCCCTGGGTTAGGATCTAGAGTAGTGGGCAGGCCACGGTTCCCCTACCGGCCATAGTGAAAATCCTAGGAAGGGCAAATAGGCAGTTTGTTTATTGGACTCTTTAATATCACGGAAGGGGGTCATTCAGATTTTATGACTTGACAGCCTGCAGTAGGCAACAGATGAAAGAAAAGGATTGTGGTACCACATCCAGGTGCTCAGCAGGGCTTATGAGGTGAGTGCCCATTTATAGCTGGTAAACCTTACTGAATTAAGTATCAAAGGGGTAGCCATGTCAGTCTAGTTCAACAGAACAAACAAGGGCTATGTCTACACTTGTTAATTTAAGTCGACTTAGCTAAGTCGACTTAATAAAGTTGACTTTAAGTCGACTTTGTTAAGTCGACTTAGCATGTCCACAGTCAAAATTTAAGTCTACTTAGAGGGGACCCTACAAAATCGACCTAGAGCATCCACACTGGACGCCTAGTTCAACTTCTAGGGGCTAGGTGGACCTGGGACTCGTCCATGGTGGCAGGAGGGCACGCCTTGCCAAATGCCAGGGGGCTCAGCCTTTGCCCCATTGTACCTGGGTACAATGGGGCAAAGGGGGAGAGGGACCTTGGCAGGGCATAGGGGCAGGGTGGGCAGGACTCTGTCCTATCCTGTGCGGGGGTACGCCAGCCAGTCAACTTAGGGCTACTCTGCGTCCACACTGGCTAACTCGACTTTCTAAAGTTGACTTAGCCAGCAAAGTCGACTTAAAACGAGGTTTTATAAAGTCTACTTAATTTTTCCTTAAGTTGACTTAAGCAACTGCTTAAATCGACTTAAGGAAAGTGTAGTGTGGACGCAGATTAAATTAAGTCGATTTAAGCAAGCTTAAGGCGACTTAATTTGTAAGTGTAGCTGCACCCAAGGAGTCTAGTGGCACTTTTAAAGACTAACAAATTTATTTATCGCGTGAGCTTTCGTGGAAGAAAATCACACTTTGTCAGATGTTTGAAGATGGGGAGCCAAAGATGAATGGGAGGAGAAATGCAGGGAAGCGTAAAATCACAGGATCATGTTATACTGTTACAACAAATCAATGCAGTGTTTAGATTCAAGCAGTGGAGTACAGCATGTTAGAGTGAGGAGGTGAGGAACTAGGAAAGCAAAATTATGTGTTGTAATGAGAAAAGAACCTGTAATTCCTATTTAAACCTAAATTAACGCTGTCAAATCTGCATATGAATTCCAGTTAAGTATAATACCTTTGAGTCCGTTGCAATAAAAATGCAATTGTTTGTGTGTTATTGTGGGATTGTACATAATTTTTCCAGGAGATGTGACTAATGTAATCTTTGAGAAATGTTAGGAACTGTAATGGACTCTTTGAATCAAAGTGAACTTTTTAAATTAAGAGGGTTTCCCAGGCAGTCTGTGGAAATACCTTGGTCAGGAGGGACAGAGAAAAATGTAGGTCTCCACCCAAAAGATATTCTGATTGAGGAGCCTGTACCCTAGATTGGGTCCTCTTTTTGAACCACAGAGGGGAAATATAGGTGGTGTTGCCCTGAACTGAGCAGACTCATCTGTCATGCTTCCAAACCTTTCTACCAAATGTCTTTAGGGATGTAGCAGAATTTCTCTCACTCCAAGGGATTATTGTGATGACTCAGACAATTAACAGAATTTTGAAATGATGTGTTTTGTACTTAATGTCAGAAAAATTTATGTTCATTTTAGGCTAACATGTAAGAATGCTTTCATTTGAAATTAGGACATTGTTTCCCACAAAACCATAAGCTTTTTATTTTACTCTGAAGGAAGAACAGTAATGCTGTCACTAAACAAAGGGTTTTTATCAAAAGTTTCTGCCCAGACATTAGAGGAAGGTAGCTGTGTGTCTGAATTAATTAGGGAAGTAGCTCCTCTTTTACAAGACACATGCTCAGTAATTACAGTGTTTAATAACCAGTTGCTCCCATTTCATTGATGATAACATTATAATTAGATAGAGTCAGGGAATAGTGCAGATAGTGATTAAAGATAGAGATCTATGAACAAATCCAATTGTTGAAAAGTTCATTATGGTTACATGTGATATAGAACATAGCAGCATGTGAATGCATACAACACCTTAATTTAAAAAAAATCCAGAAAACCATGTATTACTGTATGGGTGCGTCTACACTTAGAAATTAAGTCAACTTAATTTAATGTGCATCCACACTACATTTTACTTAAGTCAACTTAAGCAGCTGCTTAAGTCGGCTTAAGGAAAATTAAAGTTGACTTTACTAAACCTCCTTTTAAGTCAACTTTGATGGCTAAGTCGACTTTAGAAAGTCGACTTAGCCAGTGTGAACGTGGAGTAGCCCTAAGTCGATTTTAAATCGACTTAGGGGGCTTTAGGGCTTCCCCACTGCCCTCCCTGCCAGGGTGGCTGGCACAGCCACAGCCTGGCATGGCCCGCCACAGGGCAGGGCAGAGCCCAGCCCACCCTGCTCCTATGCCCTGCCAGGGTCCCTGTCCCCCTTTGTCCCATTGTACCAAGGCACAATGGGCCAAAGGCTGAGCCCCCTGGCACTTGGCAAGTGGTGCCCCCCCTGCTACTGTGGACCTGTCCCAGGTTCACCTAGCCCCTACAAGTTGACCTAGGCGTACAGTGTGGACGCTCCAGTTCGATTTGGCAGGGTGCCCTCTAAGTCGACTTAATTTTTGAATGTGGAGATGCTAAGTTGACTTAAATTAACAAGTGTAGACATATCCTATGTTAGCTGGGAGAAACTACAGGCCAGACAGCAGGCTGAAAATACATTCTTCTGCCACTAACAATATGGATCTCAGGAAGCCTAGCAATTTTGACATTAAAGTTCCTGATAAAAAAGATCATCCAGAAAATAGATTTTACAAAAACAGCTTATATAAGGACATCTAATATTACAAGAGACCATGGAGTTATGTCTTAATAAGGATATTTTTGAATGATCATTAAAAATGTGACTGATCAGCATCATCAAGTTGTGCTTATTGATCACTTATATTAACACGACACCAGTACCGTTACCCTCCATCTCTCTAGATTCACTTGATGCATCATATGTTTAACTGAGCTTTGATCCTGCAATGAATTTCATTTGGGCAAATCTTGGTGCCCGTCCAGAGTCCCATTTAAGTTAGAGACCTTCTCAAATAATTTGTAGGATCAGGACATTCAGCTTTAAGCTCTTCAGGACATTGGTCATGTCTGCTTGTTTCTAACATTAATAGGAGTCTTGGGTACTGCTATTATATAAAAGATAATAAATTAGAGATCCTCGGTAGTGTTTGCAAGGCTGCCAATTAAACTTTTCTTCTAATTTACATGTCAAGTCATAGACTTTACCTGACATATGTTATGTCCAGATGGTTCAGTAGAAAAAGCGTTTCAACAGCCAATCAGACAGGTAAAAGTGTTTATAATAAAGATATTCCCCTTTTTATATATTAATTATTGACAAACAATTATGAAATGAGTACACATCTACTATGCTATTATAATCCCTACACAGATATTCAAAACAACTCATTGTACCAGCTTTGGATTCATGGATTTAAGGCTGGAAGGAACCACTATGACTCCTCTATCTAAACTCCAGCATAATGCAGACCAAAGAACCTTATACAATAATTTCTGCTTCATGCCCATAACTTCTGTTTGAGCTATAGACTCTCTTCTAGAAGAATAGCCAGTGTTCATATAAAGACTGCAAATGATGATAGAATATCTATTACATTGCTAGGTAAGTTGTTCCACTGATTAGTTATCCTCGCTGTTAAAAAGTTTCACCCTATTTCTAGTCTAAATTTGTCTAGCTTTAGTACCCAATCATTAGATTTATTATACGTTTTTGTCAACATCTTTTTGAAAACGTGGACACCAAATTTCACTAATGCCATGTACATTTACTAATGCCATATACAGAGGTAAAGACATTGCATTACATTAAGGCAGGTGTTTTTGTGATAGCTTACCTGGAAGCATTAAACACCAATCAGAGCTTTCTCCCATTACTCCCATCAACCAAAATTACTGTTCTATAGAGGTAAGACTTTAAGGGTATGTCGAAACTGGAGGCTCTGTTAAGTCAACCTAACAAGGTCGACTGTAAGTTGACTTAAAGTTGACCTTGTTAAGTCGACTTAGAGAGTCCACATTGAAAACTCCTGTTGACTGCCTGCATCCACACTGGCAGGTGCTAGGTCGACAGAGGAGTGGTGTGTTGTGGGTAGCTGGGAGGGGGCCTGGAGGCCAATTATGTCGACTTAAAGGTTTGCCCTGTCTACACTGGCTTATGTCAACTTGAAAGGTCGACTTAAGCGTTAAGTCAACCGTAAGAGGTCGTGTTATT
Organism: Pelusios castaneus; assembly: GCA_007922175.1. NCBI lineage: Eukaryota > Metazoa > Chordata > Testudines > Pelomedusidae > Pelusios > Pelusios castaneus. The sequence continues at coordinate 30,966,446 of ML685769.1, read as the reverse complement.
AAGTCAACTTAAGGAAGTGCTTAAGTCGACTTAATAAAAGCCCAATGTGGACGCAGGAGTCTGTAGGTCGACCTAAGGCTTAAGTCGACCTAAGGCTCCAGTGTAGACGTACCCTAATATCCTGTTACTGAAGATGGGCAGACTTGAGATTACGACACTGGATTGGGACTCAGAAAATGTAAATTCAATTCCAGGTGCTGCTGTAGACTTCTTGTTGGAGCATGGGCAAGTCAGGGCCTTTATATTCAGAAATGCTGCACACCCACCTTTCCAACAACAGTCAAAAGGAACTACAAATGTTATCAACTCTGAAAAAAAAAATCTAAACTTTAGTCTTTGTGCCTTGGTTTTTGATATATATAAAAGGGGGATGATGATATCCTCTTTGTCTTGTCATTCTTGATTACAAACTCTTTGAGACTGGAATTCTCTTGCCGCATACTAGTACAGTGCTTTTCACAATGGAGCCCTGATCTCATTTGTGTCCTCTGGGCACTACTGTAATCTGAATAAATAATCAAAGCCATTGCTACTTTCCCAAACAAAAGTTCCCTCTGAAACTTTTCAGCAAAGTATGCATCTTCTCTTCTTGCTGATTTGACAAGAGATAGAGGTTTGATGTCAGACTAGCAGCAACTTCTGTTATCCCTGATAGCAGGCCCCCAGTGAAATCAGCCCTCAACTTTCATCTGACCTCTGCAATGCACCCCAAATAAGAGTAAAAAATTAAAACAAGGTCCATTAGTAGCAGACGTGTCCTCCTCAGACAGGTATGTCCTCAAAACAACAGCAGCTGTCTGCAGTTCTCCTGATTAAGAGAAGCACAAAGGGGATTGAACACATAATGCCTGAATTATCATTCCACTAAGGCACCTTTTCAATGCTCTGAGGGTTAAGACAAAGTTCCTCTCACTGCTAGAGTGCAGTAAAGAGGCCTCAGTTTAATTGAGACTCAGTCGTATAGGATATATTGTCTAACTGCTGTGCCGAGTGTAATTGCTATGCCATTCATATTAACGTATCAGTGGAATCAAATAGCTACACTCCACATGCAGTTTTGAAAATGTACTTGCAGGACCACACTATTGCCTTTTGAAGATCGGCAGAATACATTTCCCTGGTGATTAAGCATAGGGTTATGGACTGTCAGCAGGTTATTTTATTATGATTTCATGGCATATCTCCCTTTAGTCTAACAGGATCTATCAGGCTTTCTCTGCCCCCTTGCAGAAGACATTTGCACCCTGACATCCCTCAGCTCAAGGAAAGCCCACTCACACCAGACAACCAATAAAACTCAGTCCTCTAGAGGCCTAGAAAGGACGGGAAGAGCCATTCAGGGCTGTCCCTGGGGGATGGGAGGGGGTGAACGGGGCAATCGCCCAGGGGCCACATGGTTACGTGGGCCCCGTGCTGTCCCGCTTGCAGCGGGACAGTGCGGGGCCCACGCGCGCTGCAGCTCCTCTTCCCACAGCTGCCCTGCTGCCTTTGGCAGTGAGCCGGGCCGGGCTGGGCCAGGCCAGGCCAGCTCAGCTATGCCCCGCCCCTGGCTGGCCCTTCCTGCCCCCAGGGTGGAACAGGCAGGCCCAGAGGTGGTGCACATGGGGTCCAGCCTCTGGGCCCGGCTGCCCTACACGGCTGGCTCCCCTGGCCTCCTTGCTCAGGGCCGGGGCTAGGGCTGGGACCAGAGCCGGCTCCAGCTTGCACCCCCCCTCGTCCCGCAGGCGGCCTCGGCTTCCCGGCCCGAGGCCGGGGCCGGAGCTGGCTCCCCTCCGCAAGCAGCCTCCCGGCCCAGGGCCAGCTCCCTGGGAGGCGGGGCCCTGCTTTGGCCAATTGGCACTGGGCCTTGCTCCCCCAACGGGATGGCCTTGGAGCCATTGGGCAATCAGGAGCCAGCCAGCCAAGAAGGCTTATGTGCTTCTTTCAGTTGCAGTAGAAGGTGAGACAGTGATTAGAGATCAGTGCTTTTTTTGTAAAAAAAAAAAAAAAAAAGTACCAGTACTCAGCCAGGGACCTGGGGCTGGCGGCAGGAGCTGGAGCCTTATCGCTGTGAAAAAAAGGTTCCGGTACTCAATACCCCTGAGTACCATCACAAAAAAAGCCCCGGAGGAGATGCTTTTCATTGCTAGCCCAGAACTCTAGGACCAAGTCAGGACCCTGTCCTCTTGCACTGCAACTAAGCACTTGCCTCTGACTTTTGTTTTCTAATGGCCAAATAGCCAAATTCTGAGCTTTATTGTCTTTAATTAACTGCTTATATGCTGATGCAGTCCCAAGATTGCTCTGAGTAGGTGACCAAAACTTGTTTACTAAGGCGGGGAGAGCCTTCAGCACCAGACAAGGGGTGCTATGAAGCAGCCCCACTCTGACACTTCCCTACAAATGGTTACATTTTGATTTAGAATGTGGCGTGATCATCATAGACATTAATGGGAATCACTGTGCACATCTGAGGACAGAATATGGAGCAAAAAGAAATTTAGATTAATTTTCTTGCACAATTTTGCCAGTAGAGTCTTCTCACATTTTATCATCCTGTCAAACCTCTTTCCCCAGCTTAAAGAAAAGTGCACTTAATGTATTCCATCATGTCTTTTCTCAGTTTTCATTACAATTATGTGCTCTGTCAACCAGAGAAACTAGCGTTTCAACACATTTTCTTGAACCTATTTAAGACGTCATGACAGGTTTCTGACAAAGAGAAAAAGCCCTATATTAGTACTCCTCTCAGACCACATGTTAACATAAAAATAATTTTATCTCCTTTAAATTTGAACAGATCCCTTTGTTTTTAGCCTGATGTGAAAACATATTTTCCCGTTCAGTTTTGGAGTTTAAAGAAAGTCTTGTTACAAATTTGAAGAGAGATACAGTATGGTACTAATTCCAGCACCACTATTTGTTGGGGTCTGGAATGGAAAAGTAAAGGGCATTTCTCTTTCTTCTTGAATATCATTCTACAATAGAGTCTATAATTCACACTGAGGGTGCATCTACACTTATAAATTAAGTCGACTTAATTTACTCTGTGTCTACACTTGAGTTTCCTTAATTCGACTTAAGCAGTTCCTTAGGTCGAATTAAGGAAAAGTTAGTTCAAATTAGTAAAACCTCATTTTACTTCGAACTAACCCTTAATTCAAACTACTTAGTTCGAATTAAGTCAATGTGGCCATATTAGTTCGAACTAACTATTTAGTTCGAACTAACCAGCACATTGACCTTAATGCAACTGACTAATTTGAACTAAGGAAGTGCCATGCATGGCACTTGCTTAGTTCGAACTAGCATTCTAGTGGGGCCCTGCTAGTTCGAATTAAGTTAATTTGAACTAACTAAAATTAGTTCAAATTAGTTACTTTGAATCAACTAATTCAAACTAACTTTGGGAAGAGTATACATAACCTGAGAGAGTGTGGGTCTTCACCCACATCTAGTGACTGAATCAGAAAGTAAATAAAAGTATCTGTGAAAGCTCCCAAGTAGAAAGCAATTCTTAGCTCTGACAGAAGGGACTCATGGTTTTAGCATAGAAGTTCAAATGCTCTTGTTGACTGGACAATTGCTATTTTTAAGAAAGGGGGGAAAGTGATTCAGGTAATTACAAGCCTCTTAGTTTGGCTTCAGTAGCATGCAAGGTCTTGGAAAATATTTTAAAAGAGAAAGTAGCTAAAGACATCAAGGTTAATGGTAATTGGGACAAAATACAACATGGTTTTACAAATGGTTCATAGCCAGATTACTACTATTCTAGCTGAAACAAGGGAAGTGCTAAAAGACTGTATTTGTACCCACCTGTCAGAAAGTTTGAACAGTTTAATAAAACTAGAAGAATGCAATCCGAATTGGGACATCTAATAACAGCAGGATGTATTGCTATCTAACAGCTTTAAAATACACTTCCCAACTCCCTATTACACCAGCAGGTGTCACACAAGGGCTTCTGTACACATATTGCTTCCTTGTATTTTCAAATCTGAAACCAATATGTGGGACGAAAGATTATTAATACAACAGAGATTTCCATATGAGATTAAGGAATATAAAGCACAAGAAGATTTAGATATTAGGGAACCTATCTGAGTAAGTTTAGATATTGAAATTCTTTCTTTCAGCCTAGAAATTCCTTTCTATATTTTAACTTTAAAACAAAGTGGCATTTTGGTGGTGTTTCCACAGAGGGTGAGAGAGAGGAATTCTTGGATATCGAACTAACCTTATTTTAAAAAGCATGCTGGTTATTTCCAGAACTTCATGGTATCTGTAATTCACTAGAGATTAAATACTTCAGTAGCCACTTACAATACTAGAGGAGCTTGCATATGTCCAAATAAATATACCTTTTAGCTTAGAGCTGGGTGAATAATACACACACACACAAAACACCTCTTCTACAAATTCATTCTCTTATCTTCCCTGACTGACTCTGCAGTGCTTACAACTGCAAGCTTATTTGCTTTATTTTTGACTTCCTTCTCAAACTGTCTCCAACCACTCGCTCTCTGCCCAGTGTCTTCCTAGTTTCTTTTTGTTTAGGGGAAGAAATGTAATGCTCCATCCACATCATTGTGCTCTGCATCCCTCTGTCAAAAGTTTTGATCTTTGCTTTCTTCCAAGGATTGGTAACCATAGTTACACTATACAGTACATTTATCTGTAACTTAAGTGCAATGATGCTATAAGGTGTCTGTTTACTGTAACTTATTTTAAAATGAAATCCCAAGAAATAAGAATAGTAATTCATAGGTAAAATGGAAAATTAGCTACTAGTTAAGGTTATAAAATAACTGGTGTTCTTAGTATTTTAATAAATACACTTGCTTGGTTCAATGGCATTATTTCTTTACCTGAATACTTTGACAATGTCTTATTTAATGTTCATACTAACTTATTTGAAGCAGTGACCTTCAGATGGTGATAACAAGAACAGAAAAGACAATTCTCAGTCTCAATTTCTTCAGATGGTAGTTATATACACATTAGTTTAGATTTAACAGCTTGATCGTATACTCATTGAAATCAATAGCAAAGGTCCCATTAACTTGGCTCAGGGCCTAAATTACCTTTCTTTGTTTAGGGCCAAATTGTGCTTGTCTTCTGGCGGCATGTAAGTAACAGAGAGCAAAAAGGAAGGCGCTAGTGCCCCAAAAGGGAATAAGGAGAGAATGTTGACCTTGTTTTCCCCTCTGAATCATGAAATAAAGGACCAAAGAGGTAGCCGTGTTGGTCTAACTCAGCAAAACAAACAAGAAGTCCTGTGGCATTTTTAAAGACTAACACATTTATTTATAACATGAGCTTTCATGGGAGAAAAATTCCACTTCATCAGACGCTTTGAAGATGGGGAACAAAGTAAATAACTATAGTTTAAATTGGACGAATTGGTTCTGTAATAAGACAGCCAGCCCACATCAGTTAACTCTCTTCTAAGGTTTAAAAATATTTGAATAACTTTTTATTTGTATGTTTGTGTGTGTGTGTAGTTTCTGGTTGTATATAGAATAATCTCAAAAAACTAACATTTCTATATAGTCAGAGCTGAAGTGAAAGACCAGAGCTGAAGTTTCAGAGCCAACTCTTTAGTGACCCAAAATGCCAATCAGAATACGTCCAACTAATGCATGATTAAATCTAGCCCATGTTTTGTGGCTTCTCAAGCTTTGTGCTCCTACTACTGGCTGTGAAGTAGCTAGATAGTTCACATAACTATGACAATATTAATCCATACTGATGGTGGACAAACAAAAGTATCCCGAGGCACAATGAGCCATTAAACAAGCTTAATTTTGTTTCTTAAAAAACAGACAGGAATTGCAACTCCATTCAACAATAAATATATGGGCAATTGCCTTGCCAATTTTTTAAGGACCAAATTAATAAGGAAGAAGAATTATCTTCAGGAATCCAAGAGATTATTAACATAACTATAATGGAAAACAGGAGTTATACAGCTCATAGTTGCTGCTTTGGTTTTTTTGTAATTTTGATATGTATTCAAATATCCAGATGAAAAAGGACCAGTTCCTTCAACCTGGTATGACTTCTTTGTTCATTCATTCCAAAGGGTCATCAGATTTCTTTAAAATGACAGGGGAGTATCCTTCAGCATAAGGGAATTCCTAGGTAGATTTCCAGGTTTATACCATTCACCCTCACAACCTCTGATAGAGGGAGTGTGATGAAGTTTTGATAGAGAACTTCTATGCTCCAACAATACCTCGTTACCATAATGACTCCACTGTGGCAATTAAAGGTATCAGAAAAATCCTGAGGTCATTCTAAGACATGCTCGGAGCCAAACTGTCTTCTTTCTGGCTGACCAAAGAATCAGGGGAATAAAGGTCAAATTTGAAATTTCCCACACCTTGAGTTCTGTATCACACAGAACACAGTTGGTCCCAAAGATCTAGGCCTAAGATTCTAAACTTCTAAAAGGGTCCTGAACATGAGTCTTGGAATAAATATTGTTGACTTTTAAAAGTTGGCTGTTAAAATAAAAGCAGAGCTTTATATCTAAAAAAATATTCTCTCCTTCAGAAGAAGGTCATTAAAAGCATTTGTGGGCTTTTGGGGAAAAATACAAGCTATCATTTTGGATTTTAGTAATATTTTCATACAATTTACCCCAGACTTTCTGAGCCTAGTCACAGGTACAGCAACATCTGTGTAGTGTATTACATACAACTTCTCTTTCTCATTAGTATATTTATTGAAATAGCACCTAGGGATATCAGTCAAAGATCAGGGCCCTAGTGTAACTGGAAGTAGATCATCCCTAGAGGCATGAAGGGAATAGACAGTCTTTCCCCCAGGTTGCTCACAAGCTAGTTTATGACATGATGCAAAAGATGGAGGAGTCAAACAAACAAAAAGTAAAAGATGGAAAGTCGAAGACAGCACAAAACCAAGCAAATTCTAGTACAAACAACAATCGCAGCCAGCTCACCTGCTTCCTAGCTAGGTATGAAAGCTAGTTATCCCACCACAGATGTAAACCAAAATGTTCAGTGAAGTCCTGGATCCACTGAAATCAATAGGAATTTTGCCATTGGCTTTAATGAGATCAGGATTTCATGGAATCATAGAAACTGGAAGGGACAATGAGAGGTCATTGATTCCATTCCCATGCACTCATGGGAGGATCAAGTAATATCTTAAACCATCCCTGAGAGGTGTTTGTCTAACCTGTTCTTTAAAACATCCAATGATGGAGCTTCCACAACCTCCCTAGGCAACTTATTCCAGTGGTTAATCACCCTTACAGTTAGAATTTTTTTTTTTTTTTGGACATCCAATGTCTCTTAAACTTGACTATAGCGCTTAATCCAACAGCTGCTCCACATACCAAATTTGCTTTGGATTCATAAGTACAGGACTGAGTTCATATTTTATACAGATCAGTATTGTTCATACAAATGGTATGCCTTGAGAATTTCTGGGATTACAGAGAGCACGTAGGGTATGGTTACTATAGGATATTATAAAAAATATTTTGTAAAGACTCCGCCTGGTAAATTAAAACATTCCTTCAGAAGATCAATAACTACTGTGGAGAACAATTAAGAAGCTTAGGGAAGAGAGTAAATATAAATCTGGAAATTATATGGAGTCCTAATGTTAAATGATAATAAAATATGAGAATACTTCCTGACATTTCATCAGAGGGATATCATGAAAATTAGTTAATTCTGCAAAGTACTTTTCTGGTGAAAGTACTAAGAAAACTTTTGTGAATAATGAACACTATTTTCAATTAATATTGATTTGAATCTGAAACTGTATCCATGTTCATGACCTTTCATGTTTGTTTTGCATGAACCTTTGAGCACTCAAGCTTTACTGTATTGCTTAGCCAAAAGTGTGTTTTGGTTCACATATTCACCAAAAGTAAAATCGTAAGTTGTCTATTCGGTTGTGAGAACTGCAGTTCGACCATGGTGGTCAGTTATGGAAGTCACGTGCTATTGATTCCATTCCCTTGTTGGAACAATCCAATAAAAAGGTCAAATAGTTGTGTTGGGCAGCTGCATAAATCTTCCAATCTGACAAGGAATAAAGACAATACCCCATGACTTATGACAGCACAAACTGTGACTATTCATGTAAGCAAACAATCTACAGACAAGTAATTATTCCCTGAAGAGGTTCATGAACATTTCAAAAACAATAAACTGAGAACTGCATGAACAATTTGTAAACAGAAGAAGGAAGACGTGTTTGTCTAATTCATTATGAATTATTTACCTAGCTCTATTGCTAAGTATGTTCCTTTTACAGTGAGTTCTAACCTGCAGAAACTGCTAATGGCTCTTATAACAACAATGGGGAGATCATGGGAAATGCAAAGCACAGAGTTAGGAGATCAATGCTAGAATAATGGAGTGAATTGGATGGGGGATTGGAGAAAGAAAAGATGCCTGATTTTGTTCTCACTAAAGTTACTGGGAATTTTCTAAACAGAATTGCATTATGAATTGACTCCTAAGATGAGTAGAAAGGCCACTTTAATAGTAAAAAACTTGCAAGAAATCACTGAGACCTAAACACATATTGGTTCAATTCCTTTAGACTGATGCAAAAGTGCATCTGGATGATGGAGTGGCGTAAGTAGTACTCAGTGACCTTTGGGACTTCCTGGCCTTGGCCCTGTGGCAGACATCAGTCTGATCCTTCACAGAAAATGGAGCACTTTGAAGACTGGCACCTGACCTAAGACTGAGCAACTGCCCATTTGGGCCACTTCAGCAGCCAGAGATTATCTGGGTTCAGGGACACTCTGCCATGCATCCTTTGCCCTGACCATGCCAGGAGCCAGAAAGTTAAATAGCAAAAGAACTGATATACTGGCTCTAAGCCACTGCAATTGTGTAGGAGGTTGCAATATAAGGTTAAAGTCTGATTTGAGGCTCCAGAGCAGAATAAAGCAGACTTAATCAGCCGGAGGATCTGGTCCTGTCAGAAAGGCCTTTGCAAGGGGAAAAAATCATAGCTATTTTTCCAGAGATAACTATACCAGTACTTATTGCTGAGAGTTAAACAAATAAAATCCCACGTCACTATGACAGACTACCAGGCTTAGGTATTATTCATGAATTAATTCAGGATTCAAAAAAATTGCAAAAGAAGTTTGAAAACCTGTGATAGCACAAAGTACTGCGAATGATGTTGGCTGTGAAAGAACTACTATTAAAAACCACATTAAAACTAATCAACATTACCTTGCACAGTCATGAGTAAGAAGTGAAATGTGGAAGCAAGATGTGAAGGTGTGCAGCAAGCTAAAAAAAAGAAGAATTAAACAGCAAAGCTGCAACATTCTAGCAACCTTGGGTCTATGGATTAGAAATTGAAACCTTATCCAAATGTTTGGCAGGTTTTGGAAATAAGTAAAGAAGTGAAAAAGAGACAGATCAGAGGGAACACAAATGCAGAAATTTCCTAAAGATTGAGAGATTTGATTAACCTTTAGAAAGTACTGTATTCCTTTTTATATGAAAAAAGTCTTGCAGAAATTTCAAAAACAGCTCAAATGTATTTCCAAAGATTGTGTAAGTCTCACCAGTATAACTTTTGAATTGGGATTTGCGTAACTTTCTGTAAAAACCAGGACCACCCACGGGCTTCACTGCTATCATTAGATTCCAAACTGTGGCCTCTTGGAACTTTCCGGCAACAGTGGGGAATAGAACTCAGATCCCTTTTCTCTAAAAGCATAGTCTCCTGCCACATCACCTATAGAAAAGCCCTCCATTGTTAGTAAGCAGTCATGGCTTTTTGGCATATTTTCAATACTTCTAATTCCATCCAAATGTGATGGTGATATGTACATACACAAACGAGTTTATTACAGTATGCTAAACTCCTCTGTAAGGAGTACCACCATTGGTCCATAAGAGACAAAAAATGCTATAAGTAAATATTTTTATCCTAGCTTTTAAATGAATATGGAGTTATAGATGAGATAGAATAATAAAAAAGTGCTATAGCACTTAATGGAGTGAAAAGTGCTTATTTTCTTCTCTGTTAGCTAGCATGTTCATATATATATATACACATATAATCTGTGTCTGCATGAGTCTTTGTACCAACTTTCTCAAGCAGCATGAAGAACTCTTAAGGCAAAGTGAACCACAAAAGGAGCAAAAAGAGAGGAGTACTGAGACAAAAACCTGTCTCTTGGGAGATTCAAATTTCAAACAATGTAACTTCCTCTCCAGCAGGGACTCTAACCTTTTGAAACAAGGAAAATTCAATTAAAGATTGCGTTTCTCTCCTGTTCTCTGCAAAATCTAATTTGCATTTTAACACATTACTGCTGTGCCAAAAATGTTCAAGTGAAATGTTTCAAATGAGCTTGTCAACCATAGCAGAAGGCTGATTCTGGCAAGTTTAGCAGTTTTTACACTTTCAGTTATTATTGTAATCTGTTAAAGTACATTTCTAACTGAAATTTTAATGCTTTCAGCTGATACTGCTGAGACTTGAGAATCTGCCGCAGGTTGTTTTTATCTTGTAGATATTCCTATCTACAGCCTATTTAGTTTCTCTCCACTAAGATTTCTCTCTCCGGATTGGTTCTGCTTCTAAACAGTACTGCATGCATCACAAATAGGCAGACAGATATACAACACACCTGGACAGTCAGCAATTCAGAAGTCATAGGGCATTCACAGTATCAAGCGTTGCAGAGTAGGCATCTGACCCATCTTTATATGGACACAGTCTGAAAGAGAATGCCTCAAGATTTTAAATATCAAGGGCATGCTTTTCAAGTGCAGCTGCAGCCGCTGTGCACTTCACAACCAGCCCTAAAGCCAATGTAACACCTTCAAAGAAGATGAGGCCTCCCCAACATAAGGGTGGTTTTCCAACGAAGAGAGGTTTTACAGCGTTCCCCCTCCCTGCTGCCAGCACAGCTTAGCTGGAGGAAAGAGGTCATACAGTTCTGAGATGCCTCTGCATCACTTCAACCTTCAGGTGTGGTTTTGGCTTCTCAGGGCAGTTTGCAGCTGGCATGAGTTTCAGGAACTCTCAGAAAGCATTGCTATGCAACAGGGTTAGGAGCCCTTCATAGAAACTGTGACAGGGTCAGGGAAGAGCAAAGGAGAGAGTTAAGCCACATTTGTAGCTCCGTCAGCATTGATCTGGCCATTATTTTAACAATCAGTAAGTGAGACATGAGACTTTACACAGCAAACAGAACAAAGAAGGAAACAAGCTGTTTGGTTATATTAAGAAAAAGCAGAGAATAATAATGAATATGTGCCAACTGGGATAAGCAGGGCAGGCATCTCAAAAAAGTTATAGCAGAAAAAGGAGTCACAGAAGAGCTACAGAAATTATTAGGGGCTGGAAATGTTATTCCAATAGGCGGAGAGAAAACATGATTGTATCATTTAAAGGTGGACAAATTGGAGATGACACAGTAGACGCACATAAAATAATTAATTGTTTTCAGTGTTGCTGTCCCCATGTTGGTCCCAGGATATTGGAAAGAGAAGCTGGCTGAGGTAGCGTCTTACTGGACCAAGTTTTGGTGGTGAGAGAGAGATAAGAAGCTCTGCCTGGCTCAAAAGATTGTTTCTCTCACCAACAGAAATTGGTCCAGTAAAAGATATGACTACACCCACCTTGTCTCTAAAATAATGGGTAACTTCTGAGCTTGAGAGTTTCCCCCACACCATGAATCGGGGTTGGTGCCTTAGGATGGTCACAGACCCTTCCCTGTTCCTGCTCTGGAAGAGAGGGGAGGACTAGAAGGAGCAAATAACTTACTGCCACCATTTACTTGGTGCAATTTAGTTGCCCCAGCTCAGCTCAGCTCCCTAGTTGGGAGGTAGGGTAAGGCTGGAATCAACGCTCTGCCCTTGGCCTTCCCCATTCCACCCTTAACTCATGGATGGATTACAGCCCCCTCTACCAAGACTGGAGATCTGGGCTATCTTTCCATGGCACCTTTGTGCATCTGCTTAGGACTCAGTGGCAATCTAGTCACACTGTGTGCGAGTGAGAGAGAGAAAGGAAAATTATCCTCACTGCCACAGTGGAGCTTCCTGTCACAGATCTCCGTGAGGCCAGCAGCTGAACAGGATTAAGAGGATTAGACATGTACAGTTATATTAGAATAAAATAAATCCCATAAGGGATATAAATCCTCATGCTTCGGGGCATAAATCAACTACTATTTGCCTGGGATTAGCAAAACATACCCCAATTGGGAAGTTATTTCATCACTGTATGCCACAGGAGTCCTTGCACCATCCTCCGCCAGGTAGTACCAGCCACTGTCAGACACAAGTTGCCTAACTAGAAGGACCACCAGTTTGATGCCACTGGCATGTCCAATATTCCTATGCTCCCAAAAGAATTATAAAGATAAGTAAGTCCTTGTGAAAGGTGCTGGACTAAGTGACCTCCATTTATAACTAAAGAAATAAAGCTTAACTCCTGAATATTGCTGCATCTGGACCCTCTTTCAGAGTCAGCCTGCAATATCCTCATTCACAATGCATAGTACCTGACTGCCCCCAGGGTTCCACTGAAATCAGTGGGATCACTCATGGAATGAGACACTCAGTATCAGCAATAGTGCCTCAGTCTGATCTTTGGAATGGTGTGCAAGGAGACAAGTAAAGGACCTGAACTGAACAGTGACGTTGAAATTGAACAGCTTCTCCATTTCATGCACACTGTCCAACATGTGCACTGTGGAAAAAAACCCAGCATCTAATTCTGTGAGTAAGTAAGTAGCAGTTTGCAGCTGGCATGAGTTTCAGGACCTCTCAGAAAGCATTACTATAGAAAAGGGTTAGCAGCCCTTCATAGCAGCTGTGCCAGGATCAGGGAAGAGCAAAGTAGAGAGTTAAACCATGTTTGTAGCTCCGTCGGCACTGATCTGGCTATAAGTAGAGACTTTCTCATCATACATATGCATGAGGGCAAAGATGCTCTTAACTTGGGCATTTCCTATCTTTTGAGCACTTTGTCATTTTTTTGAATAGAATATACTATATTTAAACTTTCAACACAGGCACAGCAAAGAGGAGCATGATGCTGCCTGGATTAAGGGGACCATTTAGCATCAATATTTCAAAATCACAATAATTCCTATGAGATATGCCACGTCAAATTATAATGTGAAAGAAATTATTTGGAGAAAGGTTATGATTTGCTAAGGATGATGATATTGTTTATGTGCATGTGTCGTATCTGTATTGAAAGTGACGAACGTTTGATAGATTTGTATTTCAACTTGTGTTGTGTTTCTAGGCAATGCCCTAGACAGGGTGGCAGCACAAGTAATCTACTTAATGACCCATTAAAGAAACTCACAGGTACAATGGGCCTAGGGAGAGAAGCCAAGGCTGTACCTGTTGAGTCACCATGACTTACGCATGAGACCCTAGACTCCATCTTGTTTCTATGAATTTCCACAAGCAGCATGGCAAAGGTAGTTGCACCACATCCATATTTATCTTTTGTCTACCTTAAATCTTCACCTACCTTTGGAGCTATTCATCTACAGATGAAGCTCTGAAGTGAAGGACTGAGACCCATCGAGGTACTGGATGTACATCAGGGGGAATATACAAACCTGCAAACTCCACATTAGTAATGAAAACCTGATATATATGGAACGTCAAATAATTTGTATGTATCTGAATGCTTTAATCATTTAACATTTCCCTTCTAGTTTCTTTCTTTCTTTTTAAATCAAACCTTTAGTTTTAGTTACTAAAAGATTGGCTAGCAGTGCGGTATTTTGGATAAGATCCAAACTTATATTGATCCAGTAGTGTGGCTCATTCTTTCAGGATCAGGAGAACCTTTTAGTTAAAGAGCACAGAGTTCTAAATAACTTATCCCTTTAATGAACTTATTCGCTGATTGGGAGCCAGATGCTGAAATGCAGTAAATGGGGCTGTGTACATTTTATTTTGGCTTTTTGCAGGGAATAAGAAGCATTATTTGTTGGAGACTGGGACTTCAATATCACCAATTAGTGCTGGCAGAATCTGTTCTCCTTCTGCCACCTGCCTTGACCTTGGCATTTCCAGATTGTCTACCCTAAGCAGGTACTTGATCACAAGGAGTACCCAGTGTAAATTAAATTATTTAATATTAGTCAGAAGTGGTGGATTTTGATTGGGAAATTGAGGGATGAGAACTTGGTCTCCAAGAGAAGGGAGACTGCTTTAGGCCCCAGGCACAGTGCAGGGGTAATCCTTAAAAGAAGAAGGAAACTAAAGGGCTATGTCTATACTTGCAAGTTAGTTCAAATTAAGGAAGCTTAATTCGAACTAACTTAAACCTTGACCACACTAGGCTTTCATTAGTTCGAATTAAGGGCTTCCTTAATTCGAACTAATAAATTTGATCGCTTAGTTCAAATTAACGGTTAATTTGATCCGTTAATTCGAACTAAGTCAAATGTGGCCATATTAGTTCAAACTAACTGCTTAGTTCAAACTAATCAGCAGATTGACCTTCCTGCAACTGACTAATTCAAACTAAGCAAGTGCCCTGCATGGCCATGACTAGTTCGAACTAGCGTTCTAGTGGGGTCATGCTAATTCGAATTAAGTTAATTTGAACTAGCTTTTGTAAGTGTAGACATAGCAAAGGATTGTTAATCGTGCCAACAGAAAACAGGGAATGTAACAGACAGCAGTAGAAGACAAGAGCTGATAATAGGAAGACAGAACAGGGAAAGTCCACAAAATAAAGGTGAGCTTGAATGTGATGCAGAAAGGCACAAGAAAGCAATAGAAAGGTTCAATAAGGGGATCAGTTAAAGCTCTCGCCCTAGTACCCTCTCTCAGTATAGGCTGTTCTTCTACTTTCCTGATTACCAAAAACATATTTCTTTTTAAAATTGTAATGTGTGACATCATCCATAGTTTAAGTCAGTATAATTAATGAAAACCTGATGTGCACAGCTGTCAAATTGTTAGACCTTATCATAATGGGATTTTACAGTATTTAAACATATTTTGCTTCTACAGATAGTTCTGCAGCAAGACACTACTTCATTATCCTAGTCACTTTTATTAGTTTTCTTGAAAGGAAAGCAAGAAAATCTTTATATTGTCTTCCCCTCACCCCACTCCACCGCAGATACTCTCTTTATCTCGTTTTTGTTTTTTTTTTAAAGTAGGAACTGTTCAGTTGCTAATTGCAGTTGAAATGATGAGACATCTTCTGGTAGAAATAAAATGTTTCTGAAAAATAACAGTGTTAATATTGTAAAAATGGCACTAATAGATACGTGACGGACTCAGACCTGAGGGGTACAGGAGGGTGCTGGATTGTAGATATGTTAGCCCCAGACTCAGCAAAGCCCTGTTCCCAGGGTAGCTGGGGTGGGGCTGCTTTGAGCCAATTAAGGCACCCAGAGTCAGTTGGAGCAGCTGACACCACTTAAGAGTAGCAGTTTAAAGGGCCCCTGTTGCAGCCAGGCGGAGAGGGAGTTTGGGCATGTTGTTTGGAGGTGGAGGTAGGAGCAGAATTTGGTGCGTGGAGCAGAACAGAGCGAAGAAGAGAAGAGGAGAACTGTAGCTGTTACTGACAGCACCTAGGAGGTACAGGCAGTCAGAGCAAGTTTGCCCAGATAGGCCTTAGGGCCCCAGCCCCAGAGGCCTGTGGGGGCAGAGAGCCCAGTCCCAGAGTAGAAGGGACTGAGGATCCATAGCACTGGAGGTTTGGAGGTGGGAGAACTGTGCATCAACTGGCTGCCACTACATGAAGCACAGGACCCATGGGGACTGAGAGTGCTTGGTCTGTCACAGATATTAGTGAGGAGACTTTTTACCTGTAGAATCTTTACAATCAGTGATGATGCTCCAAAAAGGAAAGACCACATATTTCTTGTTAAATATGTTTAATAAGAATATGGTTTTGAGGCTGAAATGAATATCAAGCAGATTTTACAGAGGAATTACTGAGCATGACCATTAGACAGTGACACTGAGCATAAATCCAAACATACACCTACATACAGTGGCTTATGTTGTCTATACCATACTACAGAACTGCCAGTATCTAATGTAAAGAAATTTGGGGCATTTCCCATATAAAACCAAACTCATTTCTATTATAAACTCCTAGGCTCACTAAAAGTAATCAGAGTCTTACTTGACAACTCAGTTTATTTTGTATGTTTGCTATTTTCTGGGTGGAATAATTTTGCTGGAATTCCCCATTTAGTTTTAATTTCTGAATATTTAGATTCTATCCCATGGATTTTGAATATCCATCTAGAGTAAACAATTTTGTTCTTTTTTACTGAGCACTTTCGGTGTTTCAGAACATTCCTATGAGCCCGCTTCAAAACACTCCTCTTTCTCTGTGAAAATCAGTAGAGCAGTTCAAAAAATGAGTTTCATTGTTTTTTCAGAAAATAACTTATTTTCTAGAAAATTACAGGAGCAAAGTCTAATTCTGTCTCCCCTTTGTGAGAAACAGTGATTTCATTCTTACTTTATATATCTTATCTCTACTTCAGCATTTCACATACAATGCAGCTTTAAAATCCCTATTTAAATACAGTTAACGCAGAGTCTTAGCAGGTGGACTTGCCATTCTGTCTGAACAGAATATAAATCCATCATGCTTAATACAAATGTATCTTCTTCCAAGAGTTTGGGTTTTTTGTTAAATCAGGGCTTGTCTTCACTGCAGAGATATCTCAAGTTATAACATAAATGTTGTCCTAATTTGAGTCCCACCCACACACAAAAATCCTAACCTGAAGTACAGTGGCTGGGGATACAGCTAGAGTTAACACAGATTGTCAGTTCCTAACATGACTGCTCTGCAGTATGGATGCAGGCTAGTTCCATTCAAGTGTCATTGGTCCTTCAGTGCCTTACCACAATTCTCCCATGTGTCCAGAAAAGATAGATAAGTTTTCCCACAATTCCCTGGTAAAGAATTCATAGTAGACGCTTTGAAGATGGGGGGCTTAGAGTCTGACAAAGTGGGATTTTCTCCCATGAAAGCTCATACGATAAATAAATGTGTTAGTCTTTAAAAGTGCCACAGGACTCCTTTTTTGTTTTCCTGAACTAGACTAACACGGCTACCCCTTTGGAAATTGTCAATGAGAGCATGAACTGGCTCTCTCACTACAAACATTAAACTTTAAATGTACCACAGGACTCCTCCTTTTTTTTTTCCTTACTAACAGTGATTCTTACCTCTCTCAACCTCACCACTTTCTGATATGTTGTGTTTGATTCTATACAACTTGTTTGATTAGCTGAAGTAATCTGACCTGATGCAGTGAAATGTAATCACAGGATTTATTTTCCCCTCCCATACTGTAAGTTTTTTTTCAATGTGAGTTTTCTCCCTTCTGGCATCTGATGAAGTGGGACTTCACCCATGAAAGTGCATGCAAAATATAAATTTGTTAGTCTTTAAAAGTGCTTCAAGACAAGGGCTCATTCACTTGCTCATCCACCAATGTGATTTATGCCATCATGTGCCAGCAATGCCCCCCTGCCTTATACATCACAATATATCTTATGCCTTATACATCACATGCACAAAAGAATAAATGGACACAAATCTGACATCAGAAATAACATTGAAAAATCTCCCTGCTAACTCCATTGATGATTTGTT
This sequence comes from Pelusios castaneus, assembly GCA_007922175.1. Classification (NCBI taxonomy): domain Eukaryota; kingdom Metazoa; phylum Chordata; order Testudines; family Pelomedusidae; genus Pelusios; species Pelusios castaneus. The sequence continues at coordinate 30,948,818 of ML685769.1, read as the reverse complement.
AATAGCTGTACTTAAACAAATGGCTAATAAATAAAAGCTTCAAAGACAAACTGCAGAATTGGAATTCATATGCAGATCTGAGACCATCTACTTATGGTTAAATAGGGATCTTGAGGTTTTTTTTTCTTATTACAACAGGTGATTTTGACCTCACCTCCCTCTATATGCTGTTCCCCACTGTTTGAATCTGAACAACTGCTTTGATTTGTTGTAACAGCCTGACCTGATCCTATGACTTACACTTTCCTGCATTTTTTTCCTCCCATGCTTTAAGTTCCCCATCTTCAAAGCATCTGACAAAGTGGGATTTTCTCCCATGAAAGCTCATGCGACGAATAAATCTGTTAAGTCTTTAAAAGTGCCACAAGACTCCTTGTTTGTTTTGCTGAACTCCTTGTTTGTTTAAATTGAATGTAACATTTCATAATGTGTTATTTCTCCCTGAGAAATTCCAATGACGCACTTCACAGGCAACTATATCTGCAAACCTCCTGATTTCCATAACTAAAAAAGACTGACTTCCAGCATGCCTGCAAGAGTTCTTAGAGGGCCAATTACTTAATCACATGCCTAAATTTAAGCACACAAGTAGCCCCTTTAGGCATATGGTTAAATGTATCCTCAGACCATCCTAGTCTTCCAGAGTAAAGAAACTAGATATATCTAAAGAATTAGTTGGGACATCGACTTCTTAAAAATTTCTCTTTCAGAAAAAGAAAGAAATACCCAATGCTTCTAGAAACAGTAAGGAAGTTCCTGAACAGTTAATACACAGTCAAGTTAAATTCTGCTGCATTTTCCAAAAAGTCAGGGAATATCAGTCTGCAGTCTGAATATTAAATACCTTACATTATTTTGGCCTTTCAGATCTTATAAATCATGTATAAAATCCAATATCACTTAGGGAAAGAAATGTATTAAATTCAATCTTCTAATTAGAGCACATGAACTTTGTGGAGTACCACATTTATCTTATGCACACTGCAGTGCCAATGTGTACCAAGACTTTTATTACTATTAAAAAACTACAAATGTATGTCTAATTAAAATGAATGAAGCAAAACGATAAACAAAACAAGACCAACCAAATTCTATCATTAAGTTGAAATCATACAGACACAACTCCAAAGCACAGAATAAAAATAAAGTCACTTGGATGCACTATCAAATCTTCAGTCATTTGAGGAC
>ML685769.1:30902370-30946709 GCA_007922175.1 Pelusios castaneus | reverse complement strand
TGGAGTCCACGAAAGCTTATGCCCAAAGAAATTTGTTACTCTTTAAGGTGCCACAGGACTCTCATCATTTTTGCTGTACACAGACTAACTAATCTACCCCTCCGGATATTAGTTCTTTCAAACTCTTTAATTGCGTATGCTAGAATCCTCATTTATAAGCAAAAATTTGACCTAGTTAGTATGACTGGACTCTGGTGGAAATTATAACCTATTTAGAAAGGATTAGGGTGGGCAGAAATGGATTGGGAGTGGCCCTCTCAGTCAAAAATGACATTACCCATTTCCAACTCAGAAGCAAATTATCTTGAATGCTCATTAATCAATGACCTAACAAGCAAAACACAAGAGAACGTATTAGCTAGTACCTGATACTGATGGCCAAATCACACTAAGGAACAGGATGTCTGGCTCCTAAAGTAGTGCAAACTCAAGCCCCGCCCACCTTTTCAAATTTAGCCCCGCCCCTTCCAGTCACATGACAGCCAGCCCCACCCACCTTTTTCAAACTTAGCCCCGCCCCTTCTGGTCACATGACAGCCAGCCCCGGCCACCTTTGCAAATTTAGCCCTGCCCCTTCCGGTCACACGACAGCCAGCCCCGCCCACCTTTTCAAATTTAGCCCCGCCTCTTCTGGTCACATGGCAGCCAGCCCCAGCCCACCTTTCAAATTTAGCCCTGCCCCTTCCGGTCACCTGACTTCTATGGGGATACCTCCTGTCAAACTTAAGCCTCGCCCACCTGTCAAATTTACCCCGCCCCTTTTGGTCACCTGTCAAATTTAGCCCTAGGCGGTTACCTGACCACCGGAAGTTCCGCCCCAGCCGGTCACCTGACTTCCGGCTGACCAGGGTCACCTGATCAGAAATGGGCGTCGCGACCCTTTCCCCCTGCCCACCGGGGCGCGTTTTACCCCGAGAGCGGGGTTGGCCGGGAAAGGGCACGTGGCGACCCTCCACCAATCGGGATTGATCCTGAAGTGCACAACGGTTGGTCGGGGCGGCAGCGCCGCCCCCCGGAAGTCTCGGGCCTTTTTAAAAACGGAAGACCCCGAGGGTGGTTTCTCGAGACCGCCTGGTTCGCACCTCCTGGAGAACATGGACGCCTTCACCACCCCCGTGAGACCTCCGCGCTTTGTTTTGGCTCCTAAAGTTTTTGCCCCTCGCCATAGAAAACAGTACATCAGCAGCAGTTCTGAGGAAGAGGGAGAAATCAAGGACAGCCAGACATGTGCTTAAAAAACCCCAGGCCCAGTCACTTTTAAAAAGACATTAACATGTGCTCAGACTAAAAAGAAAAAAGGGCAGTTTTAAATACTTTTCAAGAAACCCATTAACTTTTAAAAGTCATTAAAAAAAAACCTTTGCCATGTGCTCAAAAACCCAGACCAAGTCACTCTTAAAACACACTTTATACATATCTCATCAGTTTATAACAAAATACTTTTCAAGACACCCCCACATGTGACTTTTTAACAATCCCCTTTGCCACATGCTCAAAAACCAGACCATGTTAAATACATTGAGTTTTCTTAAGGGTTTTGGTCTCTATTTCCCACTGTTTTTTGTTTCTTACGATAGAGGGGTGCTGCCCCTCTATCTTTTTGGAGGTGTTTTTTCCAGGGTCCGTGCTGTAGTGCAGGACCAACTCTTTCAAACTGTCAAAGTTGATTTTTTCACAGTTTGCTACATTCAGGGTAATCCCTTTCACTTTCAGACAGGCCTTTCCCCTCGATAGCTTGTACCCGTACGTTTTTGGACCAGCTGACACAAACTCGGTGATGTGCTCATCTGGCGGGATTTCACTGGTGAGGTCCCCTAAATAATCCCCCAAAGAGGGATTCCACTCACCCTCCCTTTGCACAAATATCACCGAGTCAGTGTCGTGGTACAGGCAACGCTCTTGCAACCTGTCTAGCAGGTTGTACAGTTCCAAGCGGGCATAAGCGGTGGTGAAACAGGCAATGAAGATGTTGGTGTTGTCAGAGACCGTATAGCGGTCTTTGGCGTGTTTCCAGGACACGCACGCTGTTTCATCATCGATAAACTCGCAGGATGAAACCTCGTAATTAGGGGAAAACAGATACTGAAAGAGTTCGTCGGGGTCTCTCACGATACTGGTTTTGGGCAAGTTTGTTCTTTGACTGAATTTACCCCAGAGAGAATTTAAGAACAGTTTAGCGATTTGACGCTTAGCGGGGTTCACGGTGATTTCGTGCGGGCGTAAACGCACGTTTTCTTTTTGATAGAAATCGCTAATGTACTTATTTCGTTTTTCTTCATCCGTGCACCAGCTGGGATACCCCGAAGCCTCTTGCTTCTGACGCAAGTGTAATTTTATGTACTTTGAAAAGAGTGTGTCGGACTTTTCTTTAAAATGCCAGATTTCGTAGATTTTAGCCACCGTGTACCCCTTCGCTACAGCGGCGTTAAGCTCCACCGTGCACCAAGTCCCCAGAAGGGCCCGCTCCTCATCAGGGTGGGTGCAGGTTTCCTGCTGCTCGGTCTCCGCGCAGGTTCGACAGAGCGGGAACATGAGCTTGCCGCCTACCCTGACGGGGAGCAATGGGAAAAAGAGCCCTCGCGGGGGAAACACTTTAACTTTTGCAATGCCAAAATAATTTGAGAGAGGTCCGAATTTGTCCGAAATGATATCGGGGTGTCCGAGGGGGTACTCTTTGGTTTTGTTTACGAAAGGGTACAGGCTGGTAAAATCGTAATAGTGGATTTTTTCACCGGGCTTGGGCTTGTAATACAGACGTACGGCATTAGTCCTGCCCCCAAAAAGAGCGTCCCTCGGGACCAGAGGCCTGGGTAGTTGGGTTTCCTTTAAAAAACCCACAAGCTCCCTGTCCGTTTCTATCATGGTCTCCCACTCGTGGCCCCAGAGAGTCCTGACCGCATACCCCCTGCTTCTCAGATAGTCGGCCTTGTGCTGCGCCTTATAATAAAGAAACCCAAAAGTTGTCCCCGTCATAGGGTTTAGAGCTCTTTCACGGTAACAGGTGATGGAGCCGTGGAAAAAACAACCGTTAAACTCAAAGGCCGTGGGCACGCCATCAATGACGGCGTAACCGTCTAGAAAGTAGGAGCCTACCTGAACCTCCCCTTCCTGTAGCGCATGACGTATCTTTATCTTTTCTTTGTGAGCAATGTACATCAACCACTGAATAGACGGGGTAGAATATCTCTTTTTCTGCCTGTGATAGTTGTCGGGAGGGAGAAGGGCTATCGTCTTAGCCTCTAAAAACATAAATCTGTACATGGCCATGCAGACGGATGCCAGAGTTATGTACTGGAAAGGATCTATACATAGTTTCACCTCCTCAACTTTACCAGGGGCTCTCTCTACAATATCAAACTTTGTCGTCATGTTCATGATCTCCTTTCTGTACAGCAGACAGGCCCGCCTCAAAATTTTTACATCCTGCTGGCAGTAATATGCGAGCTCTTTCTTTAAGTCAAACGTCCTATTTTGATTGTCCCTGTACCAGTCAAGAAAGCTTGCTTTCTCCTGGGGCATCATGCTGTCCACCCCGTAGTGCTCCACCCCGGGCATAGGCCCCTCGTAATTTTGGTTTTCCAGAGTATTAAAAAAATGTGGGAAGTACCCTTTGGCATCTTCAAACCCCATAGCCAGCGGGAGCTTGCTAAGTTTCATGGGGAGGAAGTTCAGAGAGTCTATAAAACGGATGTCCAGAGCCTTAACTTCCACACACATCAGTTTACTGCCCTGAGTTATCAATTGCACATTCATCTTTTCCTTCAGTAACTCCTTAACCACAAAGTAAGCATCGTAACCTTTGGAATTGTGCGCTATGAACGTGTACTTCCGAAACTTCTTGCCAATAAAGGTTTTAACAAAGTCAGAAAGACACTCACTACCCTTGAATTCCCAAGATTTTTCCGGCTTCAGGGACACGGCAAAAATGTAATTGGGCACGTGCACCCCCGTCTCCTGCATGCACTCAAAATCGTAAAAAATATACTTTTCTGACTTCTCAGGCTTTCTAATGCTGTCTAGAAAACACAAGTGGTCATCTATACCAACTTTAGGGAAAATCCTACCGTGACACTGCTTACAGCGCCGGCCTTCGCACTTATGACCTTTGTCCACATAAGACTCACAACTCTCGCACAAAGTTTTAAACCGACATTCGACACGATTTTTAGATGCTGCTTCTAGATGGCCGTCTAAACACTCTTTGGACCGACAATACAGCCTGCAGCCGGGGCATCTCTTGAAACCTCTCTGACCCCTGACTGTGTTTTCTGAGCATGTTACGCTCAAGCAGAGGCGGCAGCGGTAACTGCAAGAGTGGTCGTGACTGTACACCTGGTGGCAAAACTCGCAATAATTTTTGGCCCCAAACAACCTTTTCACGTCCAAAACCCCATAGTAATGGTCATCGTGCAGCAGGACAAAAAATGTCTTGGGGTACACATGGCCCCCCGTTTTAAAAAAACCCCACCGGCCTTTCGCGGTATAAAGAACCACCTGAATATTAACACGCAAATGCTGTTCAACCATCGCTATGTCACTGAGCATCACCTTTTTTCGATCTGACCACCCCAGGTCTCCATGCAGCTTTCTCGCCCCATCTAATAATTCTGCTTCTGTAAGCCTACGGTCTGACATGATGGCCAAGAGCCCACCAGCAAAACACAGATTCAAGTCAGCGTAAGTCAGGTCTACCAAACACTGCCTTTTTTTATGAAGAATTTCGCTGTTAAGGATCGAATTCAAAACCCTACGTACACCACCGCCTGCGTTTTTTACAACGGTCACAACGAGGCGTAACGTCCCATCGACGTGCATCTCTCTATTGCTCTGTAACAGTTGAGCAGTGTGATTTAAGAAATCTTCAGCGGAGAGTTCGTCCCTGTTTCTCTTGACCAAAAACAGAGGGTTGGTTAAATTCCTCCCCTCCAAGCGCAACTGAACGTAATCGCTTGGGTCTACCCGGCCTTGAACCTCGTCAAGAACCGATTGTATGCCCTCATGCACAGCTTCAATGACCCGCCCAGCTGAACCGATTCTCTCGAGATTGACAAAACGAAATTCCTCACTGTATACCACACCCCTAAATCTAGGTAATTCCCACTGCCAGCTCCTCATCCGCTCTATATACGTCTCAGGATGGGGTTCTGAATCTACCCCAGACTCCATGGGAGAGCTTTCTGGGGAATATTCTAAACCACCAACCCTGGGATCAGTTTTCACCTCCTCATGCTCAGGCACATTACTAGTGGACCTCTCTTTTTGTTTTTTTCTCCTCATCACCTCCTTAGCCTTTTTAAAAATCTTTAGAGCGACCCTGGCTCGTAACTTTTTGGCAGCCACACGTTTATCCCTTAAAAGACCACCCCCTTTTTGATTAGGGCGGGTACCCTGTGTGGATTCAAAAACACCTTCTGGAATGCTGAAATATTTTTTAACATATTTATCAACAGTTTTTGCATTTTTTACATAGTTTCCAGCCATTCTTTCTTCCGAAGCCCTGGAAAACACAGTCCCCAACAGCTCTCTGAATGAAGTGTTATATTCATCTAGCAGTTTTCCCCACATCTCTTTAGAATACTGAAGAACTCTGTCAAGTGTATCAGGGTGGAGGTATGGACGTGGATAGTCATTATCACCGCTGGAGCTTTCACTCCAGGGTTTTTGATTCACAACCTCTAGAGCACGTGCTCCGAGTTTGTGAATGCGTGTGTTTTCACTCGCAGCTCTCTCAGGGCTTGTTGTGGTGCTGGCCGCTGAGGAACTGGAGGTGTGGTGCTTTGTACCAGAGTCTTTTGTTTTGTCCTTGGGTTTGGTGTATCTGCGCTCGGGGGTTTTCTGCTGCTTCATCAGGGCTCCTTTGCTGTTTTGCACAGGTGTTGCTGTTAAAAGTTTTGGAGGTGATTTTGCTGGAGGTGTCCCTGGAAAGTCAACTATAACAACATCAGGAGAGCTGGCCATGCCTGAGGAAAAAAAAAAAAAAAAGAACAGATGCTCCAATTTAAAATCCAATTGAACTTATTTTTTTTAAATAGAAAAAAAACCCCTTTACTTAAACATCCTGGTTAAATACCTAATTAAAAATAGAAAAAACCCAATATATTTACTGAAATTCAGTTCACTGTCAGTCATTGAGGTTGGTAGATTTTCAGCTGTCTCTTTTCTTTTTCTTTTTAGCTTGTTTATCAGCAGGGCATTGGAAGAGCTGTCCATGCCTAAGAAGAAAAAAAAACAAGTGTTGCAATTTAACATCAAATTCAACTTTTTTTTAAATATAAAAAAACCTTACCACCCTGGCTAGATACCTAATTAAAAATAGAAAAAACCCAATATATTTACTGGAATTTAGCTCTCTGTCAGTCATTGAGGGTTGTAGATTTTCCTCTTCAGATGTCTCTTTGCTTTTTCTTTTCAGCTTGTTTATCTGAAGACCTAAAGTTCTTTCATTTTTTGATAGTACTGTAAAGCGAACAACATTATTATAAAAGGGTCTTAACTTTTTAAAAACTAATTGAAAAAACCAAACAACCCACCCTACCCATGTGCTTAAAAAACCCCAGGCCCAGTCACTTTTAAAAAGACATTAACATGTGCTCAGACTAAAAAGAAAAAAGGGCAGTTTTAAATACTTTTCAAGAAACCCCTTAACTTTTAAAAGTCATTAAAAAAAAAACCTTTGCCACGTGCTCAAAAACCCAGACCAAGTCACTCTTAAAACACACTTTATACATATCTCATCAGTTTATAACAAAATACTTTTCAAGATACGCCCACATGTGACTTTTTAAAAAACCCATTTGCCACGTGCTCAAAAACCAGACCATGTTAAATACATTTCAAAAAAAAAAACCCACCTCACATAGCATAAGGCTCTGCCCCACGCACCTTAAAAACACACTGCCTTAAAATCAGGCTAAAATAAAAAAACAGTCATTTTAAGCACATGCACACACACTTAAAATCCAATTGCAAATATATACCTTCAACCAGAGGATAAAGACAAGCTGGGGCATGATTTTTATCACATGTAGGTGCACCTTTGAGTTAAAGAACAAGCGCAATTTGAGTTACCACAAATGCATCAAACCCCAAATTTAAAGTTAAACCCAACCAAAGTTAAAACAGGGTTTTACCTTGCCCACGTAAAAGGCTGCTTGAAGATGTTGTTTCCATGACAAAAAGGAAGTCCAACCCGTTAGCAGGGGGTATATGTCAGTGCTTTAGGCTTTTAATAGTCACTCTTTGCTTCTGTTTTTTTTTTTCTAAAAAGAAGGCAGGCTACTAGATAATGCCGGTGCTAAGCAACAGGGGAGTTTTGTCAAATGGTGACCGGACGTGGCAAAAGGAATGAACACATAAGATAACGGAGGGGTCATGAGTAGCAGAGGAAATAAACACATAACGGAGGGGTCGTGAGTAGCAGAGGAAATAAACACATAAGATAACGCATGGGTTGTGAGTAGTAGAGGAAATGAACACTTAAGATAAGCAGGGGCCGAAAGTAGCAGAGGGGTGGTGGGCCTTTATTTTATCCCTTCAACAGTAACTGTATATGATTTTTCAAAGTTAAGAATAAGTAACATACCTGGGCCTGAAGTCCAGCAGCTCTTCAAGGTAGCTTATGTGAAGAGAAAGTGCAGTCTCCAGAAAAAGCTAATGTTTCAACCAAACTTCTCCAATCCAGTTAGCAAGTTCATTTGATCACTACACCTCTTAAAGAATAGGTTCTTAAAAAATGTAGTTACCCCTCCCAAAATGTTTCCCTTTTGTGATCTGCACAACTGTTTTTTAAAAAACCACATTTTCTTCTTTGAATGAAAAATAAGCCTTGTAGGGCCTTCTTATGGTGCTAAACTGTAAATCACCATCCATAATATTACTTTGTACCCCTCCCCTGTCTGCAGGACCTTGCAAATATCAGTGAATAGCTAGAGTATTTTCTTCCAATCCTTACATAAAATAGACGTGTCACAGCTATAGCAAGCACTCTACACATACTTATAGCTTTTTGAATGTTCTTACAAGATATGTTTTTTAAAAGTATGGGAAAAGGTTTCTTTAAAACATTTCAAGGAGGGCTTTGAATTTTATTAATGTATGACTTTGAGTTGCTAGAAAAAATTCCTGAAATTTTGGTTTTAAAATTGTCTGTGAGGATTTTAAAAGTTAAGGAAAGGATTTTTTTCCCTTAAAGTTATTTTATTGTTAATCAGAGCTATGCAGTTTCTCCCTTATTGTGGCCTAGGCCCATAGAAACCTAATTACCTGAAAACTCTAGCCCTGGCTAAAACAAGAGAAAAGAAAAAACAAACTGACCCAGAAATTCCTGAGGTTGTATTTTTAAACTGTCCAATCATGTTCTACATACTCCCAAGGTTGATTTAAACTATCCAGTAGCATTCACCCAGCAACATCCTTTACTATGACGTAGGCCCACCAGACATAATTACCTGAAAACTGTAGCCCCGGCAAAAAACAAAGGGCTGTTCCTTGTAGTGGGGTGGCAAGTCAGAGACCCCCTGTTCCATGCTCCCTTTCTAAACGTTTGGCTTTATTTTAAACAGATATTTCTGGGTTGTTTTTTCCCACAAAATGATGCTACACACATTTCAGCTTTTTGCTGTAAGTACACAAAAACGCAATAGATGATCTCACAAAAAACATTTTTATTTAAAAAACATGTGGCAACCTTGAAATAAACACTTACATTTGAGGCCTTTTTCCAGAGATGCATTTATTTACAGCTAACAAGATGGTTTATATCTCGCGTATGACCCCTCAGCATTCTCTAATTTAATCCTTTTGTATTTATTACACATAGTCTGCTTCCTAAGTAGACTTCTGTAACATTTTGTGCGGACCAGCCGGTCCATACAACGCTCCAAACGGGCATCCTCCGGTTCAGTCATGTTATTTAGAACGCTGCTAGGGTCTGGATCGAATTGCACAGCGCGTACCAAGGTCACCCATAGGTCTAAATGTTTTTTAGTTAAGTACAGACATTCCATAACATAACCCGTGGCAATAACAATGTTTAACACGCTTTCAAAACATAGTTCAGCGCACACAACCCGAATTTTGCAGTTTATATCCTCTGAAGTCCACTGCACACAGTCATGTTGCAGCTGGCCTGGAGTGTCTATGACGCAGCCTTCACAATCTTCGAACATCTTTTCCTTAAGACAGTAATTAAGGGAAGCAGAAACAGCAACACGCACAACACATCGCATAAGTTCTTTACGTTTGAACCACTGGCGCCGCGTCAGTGGTTCAAACGTTTCCGGGCCAAACCTTCTCTTAAACGCCATATAGGCCTCAGCCCAGGCCTCATCCTCTTCAGTGGTAAGTACTGGCGTTGAACAAAAACAAGGCTGGCCAACTTCATCTTTCTCGCCCGCTGCAATATTGTCCGGGGGTTCCTGAAAGACAAAAAAAATTTTCAGAAAAAAAAAGAAAGAGCTGTGAATCCACCACCACCACACTTTTGGCTTTTTAGAGCTATGCGGATAGCAACCCATTCCTGGTTCCTTTACCTGAGCCTCCTCTTCTCCTTTCTCCTGTGAGCCTTGGGCTTCGGGTTCTGGTGTGTCAAACACAGGCTGAGCCAAAGGGGTCTGGCTGTCCTTGATTTCTCCCTCTTCCTCAGAACTAATGCTGATGTACTGTTTTCTACGCCGAGGGGCAAAAACTTTAGGAGCCAAAACAAAGCGCGGAGGTCTCACGGGGGTGGTGAAGGCGTCCATGTTCTCCATGAGCTGCGAACCACGTGGTCTCGAGAAACCACCCTCGGGGTCTTCCGTTTTTAAAAAGGCCCGAGACTTCCGGGGGGCGGCGCTGCCGCCCCGACCAACCATCGTGCACTTCAGGATCGATCCTGATTGGCGGAGGTTCGCCACGTGCCCTTTCCCGGCCAACCCCGCTCTCGGGGTAAAACGCGCCCCGGTGGGCAGGGGGAAAGGGTCGCGACGCCCATTTCCGATCAGGTGACCCTGGTCAGCCGGAAGTCAGGTGACCGGCTGGGGTGGAACTTCCGGTGGTCAGGTGACCGCCTAGGGCTAAATTTGACAGGTGACCAAAAGGGGCGGGGTAAATTTGACAGGTGGGCGAGGCTTAAGTTTGACAGGAGGTATCCCCATAGAAGTCAGGTGACCGGAAGGGGCGGGGCTAAATTTTACAGGTGGGCGGGGCTTAAGTTTGACTAGAGGTGTCCCCCTTGTACTACTTCCTAAAGCACCTATATTGTATAGGGAAAATAGCTGTGTCATCATGATGGATTTCAATCTGTATGACATATGCTGGAGGTCTCATGATGCTGGTATTAAAATGTCTTTGGAATTTCTTAAAATTATCGGTGACAGTCTCCTAACTCAAAAATTGTTGCATCCAACACAGGTAGATACTATATTATTCTATACTATATTATACTATACAGGTAGATACTATATTATACTATATTCATAATGCATAAAGAGCAATTGATCACAAAATTAAAAATTAGTTATTGAAAGAACCAGTTTCACAAAGCTCAGTCAAATCAGAAGACAGAAAGAATTTTAACAGAAAAATATGAATGATAATTAGGGGCTATTTAAGAATACTTGCTCCCCTCCCCTTCCTCCCCCCAAAAAATCCACAGTCAGGAAAAGGACTATGCTAGTTTAAAACAAAAACAGACTGGTTTGGCAGGGAAGTGGAAGTAGTATTTAAAAATAAAAAACGTATAAACAAATGGAAGAAAGGGAAGCTGATGTCAATGATTATAAAGTAGAAGTTAGGAATTGTAGAAAATGAATAAGTGAAGCAAAAAAGACACTAGACAAATTAAAGAATTAAAGCTTAAAGGAAGTTTTGGTTTTTTGGGTTTTTTAAAAAAATATGTCAGGAATAAAAGGACTCTGAATAATGGTATTGGCCCATTCCTAGATGGGCTGATGGAATCATCAATAGTAATGAGAAAGAGGCGGAAGTGTTCAATACATATTTCTGTTCTGTACTTGGGAATAAGCCAGATGGTATATTCATACAGTGTTATGATGATTAAATACCTCCTTTTTCCACAGTAACTAAGTAGGATGATAAACAGCAGTGTCACTGAATGGCTGGTAAATAAAGCTGGTACAACTCCCCTGTGCCCACATAGATGTTTCCAGTTTGGCCAAGTGAGAAGACAGGTCAGCACAGAGGGTAATAACTTAAGGAGAATCTGAGGGGAGAAAGCCCCCATGATTCAGCACTGCCTGGGAGAAACAGAGTCTGTAGAATGGAGAAAGCATTGTTGGCCCTCTCTGGGAACAGACTCATAGCCTCTTACGTCAGAAGGGAACAATATGATCTTCTAATCTAACCTCCTGCACAATGCAGGCCACAGAACCTCACTCATGCACTCCAGTAATAAACCTCTAACCTATGACTGAATTATTAAAGTCCTTAAATCATGATTTAAAGACTTTAAGTGAGCTGTGCCCCATGCTACAGAGGAAATTTAAAAAAAAAACCAACCCACAGCCTTTGCCAATCTGCCCTGGGGAAAATTCCCTCCCAAATCCATATATGGCAATCAGTTAAACCCTGAGTATGTGAGCAAGACTAGCCAGACACCCAAGAAAGAATTCTTTGTAATAACTTAGAACCCACCCCAACAAATGTCCCATCTCAGGCCATTGGCATGTATACCACTAGTAGTCAAAGATTGGTCAATTGCCAAAGTAAGCTGTCCCATCATACTATCCCCTCCATAAATTTATCAAGCTCAGTTATGAGGCCAGCTAAGTGTTTTGCCCCCCACAGCTTCCCTTGGAAGTCTAAACCTGTGTCTAATTTCAAGTCTAAACTTCCTGATGGCCATTTTATATCCATTTGTTCTTGTGTCTCCATTGGCACTGAACTTAAATAATTCCTCTCCTTCCCTGGTATTTATCCCTCGGATGCATTTATACGGAGCAAATCACATCTCCCCACAAAACTTCTTTTGGTTAGGCTAAACAAGACAAGCTCTTTGGGTATGTCTACACTAGAAAAGCTAAGTCGACTCTTTTAAGTCAACTTAAAAAGGTTGACTTAAAGTCAACCTTTTTAAGTTGACTTACAGCGTCTACACTAACACCTTAAGTCGACTGCCTGTGGCCACACAAGGAGGTGATAGGTCAATGGAGAGCTGCAGCTCATGGGAGCCATGGCTCTCTTCTTCTCCCCAACAGAAGGGAGCTGTGGCCCCCTTGCCTTGGGAGGAGCCATGGCTTTCTTCTGCCAGGGAGCCACGGCTCCCTTGTCCCCAGGGGGAGCTGTGGTTCCCTTGTCCCAGGGGGGAGACGGGACCCTCTTCTGCCGGAGAGCCGCAGCTCCCTTCTCCCCCTCCCTAGGTCAATTTAGGGAATTAAGTTGACTTAGGGCATCCACACCAGTTTTAGGTCGACTTAGGCCTTAAGTCAACCTAAAGAGGGGAAGTTATTAAGTCAACTTAAGGAAGTTCTTAAGTCGACTTAATGAAAGCCTGGTGTGGACATTGCGTTCTTTAGGTCAACTTAAGCATCCTTAAGTCAACCTAACTTGCAAGTGTAGACATACCCTTTGATTCTACTCTCATAAGGCAGGTCTTCAATTCCATGGATCACCCTAGTAGCCCTTCTCTGTACCTGATACAGTTTTAATTAATCTTTCTTAAACACGGGGGACCAGAACAGTATTCCAGATGAGGTATCACCAGTACCTTGTGGAATGGTACTAAAACTACCCCATCTCTACTGGAAATATCTCATCTCATGCATCCTAGGACCACATTAGCTTTTTTCATGGTCACATCACATTGACAGCTCACAGTCATTCTGTGATCAATCAGTATGCCCAGGTCCTTCTCCTTTTCTGTCATTTCCAATGAGGGCTTAGTTTATAGCAAAAATTCTTGTTATTAGTCTGTAAAGGTATAATTTTTCACTTTCCACTATTAAATTTCATTTATTCCTATTACTCCAGTTTACTAAGTCATCTAGATCTTGGGGTATGATATCCCGATCCTTCTCTGTATTGGCAATACCTCCCAACTTTCTGTCATCCACAAACTTTATTAGCACATTCCCACTTTTTGTGCCCAAATCAGTAATAAAAAGGTGAAATAAGATTGGTCCCAAAAGCAATCCCTGAGGAAGTCAACTAGTAACCTCCATCCAGCCACACATTTCACCTTTCAGTATAACCTGTTGTAATCTTCCCTTTAACCAGTTCCTTATCCACCTTTCAGTTTTCATATTAATCCCCATCTTTTTCAATTTAACAATTAATTCCCCATGTGGAACCATATCAAATATCTTACTGAAATTGAGGTAAGTTTAGATATTCTGCATTCCTTTTGTTTAAAAAAAAATTGGTTATCTTCTCAAAAATGGCGATCAGGTTGGTCTGGCACCATCTATCTTTTGTAAAGCCACATTGTATTTTATCCCAAATGCTGTGAACCTTGATATCCTTAAGTATAGGGAGAGGCTAGGGAGACTGGCAGAGGGAATAGGAAGGAATTGGTTAGGAGGCTGGCAGAGGGACTTGTTTACTGTCTTTCCTGAACTAGAGAACCAGTGTTAGGTGGCTGAAAAGGGGTGGGAGATAGAAGCCAATTAGGGGCTCATCTGCAGATATTCCTGAGCTAGAGATACTGTGTCAGGAGGCTGAAAAGGATTGAATTACTGGGCTGTTTTTGAGCAGAGGAGCAGGATTGGGAATTGAGTGTTGGCAGACTCATGGGTGAGGAGCTTGTAAAGAAATCACTGTACAATTCCAAGTTTTACTGTGGGAAGTGGGAGAATAGTTTTTACTATGAAATTTCTATGGAATATTGTATGGTACCTGAATAAATTAAGCTCCAAAATGGGCTTATGAATGGACATTAAGAGAGACTTATTTTTATGGATGGACTGAGGGTGAACTGAGGCAGGTGTACCTGCTGGGTCCTGACCTGTCACAGGAAGGTGGTCCAGGCTGAGTGGCCTGCTGACAAGTAGCTATTAAACAAACAGGTCAAGATAACTTGTAACCAAGAGTTTCAAAAGATTTGGTTGAGTAGCTCCTTGAACTGTTAATATTGATCTTTACTAAGTGTTGATATACTGGGAAAGTTTCAGAGGGATGGAAGAAAGCTAATGTCCTGCCAATATTTAAAAAGAGCAAACAGGATAACCTGAGTAAGTATTCACCTATATCTCATATATAATATGTTTTACATGTCGGTTACAAATATTTTTATTTGCATCAATAACCATACAGGGTTAGATCATAATCCAAAATACTCAGCAGTTTTTCAGTGCAGTGCAGCACGGACCATTGCAAATATATGTCCTGTTGTCTAAGAAGAGGCTGTCGTAAGCTCATTTCTGATCCAAGCACTGAAACTTATTCAATCCTCACCCTTCTCTCATGTGAGAGCTGAGGATCCCAGAGAAGGGTGAGTCAGCCTCTATAAGATCATGAAGTCAACATAGGCCAGCAGATCCTGGCCAAAAGCTTCTCAGACCTGTGATGTGATTTGTAACCATAAAATGGTTCCAGCTACAACCACAATTATGTACTGTGCACCTGCCTCACCAAGGTATGACACATATATTACACTGAAGAACCCCAAACCAAGCACTCCCCCACACCAGACACTTTGAGAAAGATCCCCTGATTGCCCATGCAAGTATGTATTATACATTCTGCCCACTCCTACAGATAATCAGCAACTAGCCAAAGCACTCCAGGGTAATCACTACTGATTCCACAGACTGAGCAGTCATGAACAACTACGTCAAGAAAGGAGTTAGAGTAGGTGGGCTAGTTGAAAGAATGGGCTGGCTAAAGTGTTCCAACCCAGGACATGCATACACCACATGCTCGCTTGGAACTAAGGGGAAGAGTTGAATAGAAGCTAAAGGGACCCAGCCTAGGCAAATGGATGGAAGGCAGTGCAGGAGTAGTTCACCCCTCACCACTGCCCTGAAGGACATCCCTGGGGTGTCTATTCTACTGCTGGTCTTATCGAAACAGTGCCCTTATGAACAAAAATGACACTGAGTTCACTTTATTTCTTATAAAAGTTTCAATTAATTTAGCAGATGATTATTTTTCAAGTTTTAGGGGAGGAGGGTTAAAAAGATGTTTTGAATGTGCTTTCTTTTAATACATTGTGTCACATATCAATGTCAACTGACTTAGAGATGTTTCCTACCAGTGTAAATTTCAGATGCATTGGAAGTGTGTTTACAGTATACAGCAGTACATAAACAGGACAAAAACTGGCAATTTTCCATATATTAAAATAAATATGAATGTTATGGAAAGCCAGAACAGTTATGGGAAGTGGATCTAGGTCATGGAACTTGTTAACAGAAGCAATAATTAACATTATGCCAGAAATACATTAAAAATATACAATTTCTCCAGTGAGTCTATAAAAATCTATTTCCAGAACCTAAAATAAAATGAGATTGCTGGAGAGAAATCATTTTCTCCCTAATTACCCAAATTGGAGATTGCACTCTGGGAGTAGCACTTAAATGTGTTATTTAGTTCCATTTCCTTGGTCTCATATGTGATCTGGATCTAATTTTGTTTTTAAATTATAATAGTATATTGCCTTTTAGAAAACTATGAAACTGAGGGCCTCTTTATAAAACTGACACACTTTTCATTTTCACTGTTTCTTTACTTCTCATTCTGCATATTTTTAACAACATCTCATTTACAACTGTAGGGCTATAACTACACTGGCAAGTTAGTTCGAATTAAGGAAGCTTAATTCAAACTAACTAAAGCCATGGCTACACGAGGCTTTAATTAGTTCGAATTAAGGGCTTCCTTAATTCAAACTAATAAATTTGAATATGCTATTCGAACTAAGGGTTAATTCAAACTAGTTAGTTCAAATTAACCAATGTGGCCATGTTAGTTCAAACTAATTGCTTAGTTCGAACTAACCGGCACATTTAGCTTAATGCAATTCACTAATTCGAACTAAGCAAGTGCCATGAATGGCACTTGCTTAGTTCGAAATAAATTTTGCTAGTTTGAAATAAGTTAATACGAACTAACTAAAATTAGTTCGAATTAGTTCGTTCGAATTAACTAATTCGAACTAACTTTAGTAAGTGTAGACATAGCCTAGGATTTTAGAACAGATGTGTTGTCTCTTGTATTTATTAAAGGGTAAAAGTTTCCAAAGTACCAAATAACTTAGGAGCTCAAGTCCCAGTTTCAAAAGTAATTTAGCTACTTAGAATCTTACATCTCTTTGGAAATTATTTTTTCATTAGGCTCAAGGGGCAATTTGCAATCCTCCACCCAAATGTGCATATATGCAATTGGGGTGGGAGAGATTCCCTCCTGAAGGAGAACAGGAACCACTGTTCCTTGACAGAAGTCGGAAGCTTTAATGTCCCCTGGGCCTCCATCAGCTGGATTGAAAAGGTCAATCTTATGCATTCCTGGGTCCCATTCCCCACCTCTGGTTAATCTCAGCCCCAGCCCCAGGGCCTAAGGCTATAGCCCTAGGCCCTTCTTATTTTAGGCCCTACTTTTGTATTCCATATTGAAGTAAGAGGTGATTGATGGTAGCAAAGCCACTGGAAATTTTTTGTCTCATTAGATATTGCTTTGTACAATTCAGATTGTGAATTCCATTTATAGTGATTTTGTCTTTGTGAGCTAAGTAAGGGCCCAGGTAATTTTGAACTTTGTATACAATAGACATACACTGGACAATAAAACCCATGTCAAAGAAAGGATGGCAGAAACTGAAGGAGGCCAAAGAAAGACAGGAAAAACAAAATGTAGTGCTGAAAGGTAGTCCTCCTCTCCTGATGTTTTTCCTCCTACTATGTCTGGCGGTGAGGAAGTCCAAGCGAATACTCAGATGGAAAACTTAGTTTTTAGAATCTCATGTTTATTGGAACAACATTCTCAAATGCGTAGGGTATCAACCAGTCATTGGATGATTCTTAGAGATTCACCACCAAAGTGATGTTTAGTACCCAGATCACTTTCAGAGACATAGTAGAGTAACAACACTGAAGATGTGAATGCAGTTGTTCTGGGATATTCCAACTTCATTGAAGCTCTAGAGAGCATCAAGGATGATGAATCTAAAAAATCAGCAACAAGAAAAAATACGAAGATCCTGAGTGATGCAATGTGCACTTTGGAAACTGCTATTCTGTGTGAGGTCTGGAATAATATACTTCAGCAGGTGAAGTATAAGCTTGTAAAGTGCTCAAATTGACCTTCCCACTGCTCATTCAAGCTATGTCTACACTTGTTAATTTAAGTCAACTTAGCTAAGCTGACTTCACAAAGTCGACTTTAAGTCGATTTTGTTAAATCGACTTAGCATGTCCACACTTAAATTTTAAGTCGACCTAGGGGGGACCCTACAAAGTCGACCTAGAGTGTCCACACTGGATGCCTAGGTCGACTTGTAGGGGCTAGGTGGAGCTGACACAGGTACACGGTGGTGGGGGGGCATCCCTTGCCAAGTGCCAGGGGGCTCAGCCTTTGCCCCATTGTACCTGGGTGGGGGTGGGGGGATGAACTGCTGGACATGACTAGGCTCCAGCAAAAAACCTTTAGTTTTCAGGGAAAAGACTCCAGTCAGGGAAGGCCTGGGAGACCCACAGCAGGACTCCATTGGGATTTGAGGACATTTATTTTGAATATTTTGTTATATTGATAAATCCAACCTCAGTTGCTGAACTTAAGAAGAGTTTGTATAAGGAGTGCCCTGCTATAGGCCCTGAAGAGAAGAAATAGAAGCAGAGTAACTTTGGGCCAGGAGGGCACAGTCAGGAGGTGACTGGCCCAGTAACAGGATCTTCAGCTCAAGTTCCACCAGCACAGGTCAAGCATTAAAATCTGACCCTTAGTTTTAAAGAGGCAATAGGATACTCTTGTATCCAAATACTTTACAATGATACAAGAAAGATCAAACAAAGAATTTTTCAATATAAATGTTTTCATCTTATATACTGATTTATCAGTGCTCAGAAAGCACTGAAACCTACAGCTGAGAGTGCTGAATGTTGGAGCTATCAAGGGAGGGCTTGTGATACCTATTTTGTGGATTTGTCCATCTAGCCACTATGGTATTGAATGTAAGAAGAGCTGAAGAGTCTGTTGGGAATAGATCTCTCACCATCCTTATACTGCTCCATCAATAAAAAAATAAATACATAAATTGCAGGACTTACACACCTTTAAATTGCCAAGCCTTTTCCTCTAATCTATATGTACTAAATACATAATTCTGCACAGATGGGGAATCCATTATTATGGATTAGAGACAGTTGGAAATTTTCCCCCGAAAGAGAGTTTTGTTGGATAATGCCATCAGGTCAAATCTGAAATGTCTCATGAAAAAACAGTTGAGTTCAATGAGCTTTTGCTGAATCACTCAGGATTCTGTCAGAATCCTGATTGTTTTCCAGCCAGCTTTCCTATGGTACATCTACACTGGCAACTTAGGTCAACTTAAGTCAACCTACACAAAACCACATCCACACTGGGCTTTTATTAAGTCAACTTAAGCACTTCCTTAAGTCGACTTAATAACAGCTTAAATTGACTTAATAACACCACCTCTGAAGGTCAATTTACGCCTTAAGTGGACTTCTTAAGTCAACTTAAAGCCAGTTTGGACGGGGAATAGCGCTAAGTTGACCTTATTAAGTCAACTTAAAGCCAGTGCGGACAGCTATGACTACTGTTAAGTCGACTTACAAGGTTGACTTAAGTCGACTTAAAGTGTAGCCACTCTGTTAAGTTGAATTAACAGAGTCGACTTAACTTAACAAGTGTAGACATAGCTCTAGGGCACTGCTGGGAGCCTTGCAACATGACTGTCCTAGGGTTGGGAACCCTGGGTGAGGAACTTTGTTTATCACTTACTCTTATCGTTTTTCTTATCACTTAATCTTCTCTGTTCTCTTTTTGAACTACACTATTTATTTTAGGTGTTAGGATTGATGAGATCTGTAAGAAATTTAAGGCTGTAGGAAAGAAAAATCTACTTGATTTATCATCTGGCATTTTCTTATTACTCCAGAGCCATCATCATAGCCTTCAATAAACAGCTGAACTTCAGGGTTATTTTCAACAGCATATAAGAAGTTGAATACTAAATGTAGAATTAGCTGGTTATATGCCACACCAACAGCACTTGCCTATTAAGATTGTTCAGTGCTACTCATTGTAAGACCCTAATTTCAGTTGCTTATAACTTTGCCAGACTTGTTTGGGCTGAAATTTTCCACATCAGGTGTCTCCCTCTGAAATATTTCAGCCCAAACAGTTCGGCCATTTCTGAGAATAAGGGTAGAAAGACAATACATTACTTTGTCCATGTTAAAAAATGCTAGTCACCTGTTCTTTCAAAAGCTTTAGCACCACATCCCCTTTGGAGCAGAGACTTGAAACATGACAAATGGGTGGCCTTTGCATCAGAAATAGAGCCAGCTGAAAGTTTTCTAGTAAATATATTCTCCATCCATAAAATAGGAATGATAATAATAGTCCCTCATCTCTCCCAGATGTTATGAACATTAAGTTAATTAATGTTTGTGAAATGTTTGGCTATTAAAGTGATGAGTGCCATAGAAAAGGCCATGAAGAAATTAAACTGGTGTCTTCAGAGCAATGTTTGAATAGTGTGTAGTCAGTAAAGCATGGGGCTGCACACTGACTAGTGAGGAGGAAACCAAATACTGAACAGTTATTCATTAAGTGAGCATTGTCCATTTTGTGCACTAAATGAAGCAAGGAACAAATAGGAAAAAAGTATGACTATGTAATTAACTACTATATCGTAATGCATATGAACAACCGGCATGAATTTAGGTTGCACAGGCAGTCTTAATACTAGCATTTCTTAACTTTTGAGGGTTTGACTTAGCAATTTTTTATTATGAGATAGAGAGAGTGGGTAAGGTAATATCTTTTACTGGACAAACTTCTGGTGGCAAAAGAGAGATGGGCCTTGTCTACACTAACATTTATGCGGGCAAACTTTTGTCACTCATGGGTGTGAGAAAACACTTCCTGAATAACACATTTTCCCAACATAAGTACTTGTTTGGGCAGCATTGTATCAGTGGGTAACACTTCTTAAGATGATCATCTCCCCACCAAAATAACACAGCTACACCCACGCATACGCTGGCAAAACTTATGTCCATGCTCTTGAGCTTCTCAGAGATTTTCTTCAGGTCCAGGAAAGGTAACCAGTGTGTCACAGCATTGTTAAGTATCGTAGATTGTTAAGCATAAACGGTACATCTACACTGGAGCCTTAGACTCATAGACTCACAGACTTTAAGATTGCCTTAGGGAGGGTCAAGTCAACCTAAAGGACCCTGAGTCCACATTGGGCACTTATTAGGTTGACTTAAGCGCTTCCTTAATTCGACTTAATAACACCGCCTCTGAAGGTCAACTTAAGGCTTAAGTTAACCTTATTAAGTCAACTTCAGCTAGTGAGATGGGGAATAGCCCTTAAGTTGACTTAATTGGCCTCCAATATTACTTTGCGAATTAATTTACTAATCATTAGCTTTGAGGAAACACTGGCCCCCTCCCAGAGTTCCTGGCCACTCCTCCGTTGACCGAGCAGCTGCCAGTGTGGATGCAGGCAGTCAACTGGAGTTTTCAGTGTGGATGCTCTAAGTCGACTCAACAAGGTTGACTATAAATCGACTTTAAAGACGACCTTGTTAAGTCGACTTGACAAAGCCTCCAGAGTAGATATTCCCAAAGAGCTTATATCACAGATTGTGAGGTATGAGGAGCTAACAAACACTGAAGGAAACCACTTAAAATAAAGTTGACTATTTACAACCAAGTATTCGTAAATTTATGTTTCAATCTCCTGAAATAAAGTATTTCATGTGGCGGTAATACATAATTGGCTATATATAAGATCTAGGCAGAAACTTTGCAAGGAATAATATATTTGCCTAATTTATCTGATTTTTCAGCCTGTGAAATTCCATGGGCAGACCAACATTTTTTTAAAAGTATCCATTATTTATGTTTGTCCAGTATTTTTTTTTTTTGATTAATTGCAGATTTCAAATTCAAGGTGCTTTGCTTACCTGAGACAAGTCATATAAATCTAGTCAGATTGTTTCTGCTACCTGACTGGATAAGCAAACAAGTACTTGTATGGTAAATACTTACCAAAGAGAATTTGAATTTTGTTTTCTATGAATGTTTACATGAAACTCTGAAATTTAGTTTCCTTTCAGATTTCAAGCAGCAAAAGATGCTCACTTAAATGTTCATAGAAAAGATATACTAAAGGGATATAAACAGGTTTTGAGAAAAATTCAGGTTAAAATCAAAATAAGTCACAAAAATATTGAGCTGTTTTCTCCTGTTTTATTTTCTACATAGAATGACAAAACATTCCTTTAGAGATTTTATTTTTTTCAGAGGTATTGCTATCCCTTTTTACTATCATACTCTAGGGAATATGACAACAAAAAGCTTTGCTAACATAAATCCTTATCCAAAGCCGAGTGAAGTCAGTGGAAAAATTGCTGTTGACTTCAGTGGGCTATGAATCAGCCCTACAAAAAGATGTTTTTCAGCTTAATGAAGTACTTAGCTTCTTCCATTATTTAAAAGAAACAATTATACTTACCCAGGCAGAAATATACTTCAGGATCATGAAGGATTTCATAGTCTTTTATAGTGGCAAACAACATAGGTGTGGCTGCTTGACTTTTTGCCATGAAGTATGTTGGAATTACTGAAAAAATGAAAGAAAAAAAATGATCATGCAAAGAATTTTCTCATAAAAATCAGTGTCTAGTCTTTGACATTGTTATTAAAAACAGGACTAATGTGATCCTTGGATGCATGAACAGAAGAATCTCAAGTAGGAAGGTCATATTCCCTCTGTATTTAGCACTGGCATGACTGCTACTCGAATACTACTATATCCAATTCTTGTATCCAGAATTTCCAATAGATGGTCATAAATTAGGTTTAGAGAAAAGCCACAAGAATGATTAAAGGATTGGAACACATGCCTTACAGTGACAATCTCAAGGGCTATGTCTACACTGGCAATTTAAGTTGACTTAAGGAGGCTTAAGTCGACTTAAATTAAGCTGCGTCCACACTAGGCTTTCATTAAGCCGACTTAAGAAAATCCTTAAGTCGACGTAATGAAAGCTTAAGTCGACCTTATAACTACCACGCATTAGGTTGACTTAAGCCTCTTTAGGTCGAACCTAACCCTTCCTTAGGTTGACCTAAGCCCAGTGTGGAAGCATACGTCCACTTTGTTAAGTCGACCTAAGGGCAGTTAGGTCGACTTAACAAAGTGAACTAAGTCGACTTAAAGTGTTGCCACTTGTTAAGTCGACTTTAATAAGGTCAATTTTAACTCGACTTAAAGTCAACCTTATTAAAGTCGACTTAACAAAGGTCGACTGAACTTTTCTAGTGTAGACATAGCCAAGGAGTTCAATCCATTTAATTTAAAGAGAAAATTGAGGGATGACTTGATCACAGTCTGTTAGTACCTGCATGGGAACAGAAATTTGATAAAGAGCATTTCAGTCAAACAGACAATGGCTCAAAGTAGATGTTAGACAAAGTCAGACTGGAAATAAGGCATAGAGTTTTATCCATGAACGTAATTAACCATTGGGACAACTTACCAAGGACTATCAAAGAGATTCTTCTGCACTGGCAATTTTAAAATCATGATTGGAAGTTCTTCTAAAATATGTGCTCTAAATTAAACAGGAATTAATTCAGGAATGGCCTATGGCCTGTGTTTTACAGGGATCACACTAGACAATCATAGTGGTCTTTCTGGCCTAAGACTCTATTAATCTTTCATGCTAAAGGAAAGCTGGATAAGTGATGGAATTTAAGTGCAACAATTGTGAACAAGAAATGTCTTCAAAAAGAATTTAGAAGATTTTTCTACTTGGTTTTGCAATGCACCAATGCCATGTTAGATTTCTTCCTGTATACTTTCTAAAATTGTCATCTATAGTGCTACTTTTAACAAAGCCTATCTAGGTACAACATTTCAAATCAGTTTTAGTACCCTAGTGTTATTTTATAAATAACTTGCAGTCACTGACTTGGTAAATGTCAGTGCCGTTTTTGGGTTTTTTTTACTTGATTTGTAATTACGTGCAAAAATACCTACTATGATTTCTACATTTGTAAACTGGCAAAGTTTTGTAAATTTTTCTTTGCAAGGAAAATGAAGCTGTTTAATTTATTACAAGATAAAGTTTAGATTTAAAATAAAAATTCTGCTATTGGGCCATTCAGGATGTGTGATTTTATAAAGCCTGTCCAAAAACCTCAGTTCTTCTTCTTTGATTGAGAAATAAACTATTTGAACCAGATAAGAGGAGGAAAATTGGTTGAAAAAAAGACACAGTAAAGAATGGTATAAGTTAGCTTTTTCTACCCCATTCAATTTTAAAAGCTTAAATGCATTTTATCTGATAAGGTATTTGGTTTTAATGCTAGAGAAAGTAAAGTGATAGCTGGATTTTGTTTACATTTGTTATTTCATCTTCACTTAAAATGACAGGATGATATTTATGAAATAGGGATATGAATCAACCTATATTAACACTGGGTCATCTATACTACCAACCCATAGTGCAGTAAGCATGGGAAGGATGCTCCCATAACCCAGTGATTCTCCACTTTGGGATAGCCCTTCAGGGCAATAGGTAGCTGAGTATAGTAAAAATAATAATACCTATCTCTTATGTACAACTTTTCATTAGTAGGTCTCAAAGCTCTTTCCAAAGGAAGTCATCATCCCATTTTACAGATGAGTAAACTGAGGCACAGCAAGGCAAAGTCACTCGCCAAGTTCCAAAGGGGTAGCCATGTCAGTCTAGTTCAGCAAAACAAATAAGAAGTCTTGTGGCACTTTTAAAGACTAACAAATTTTTTTATTGCATGAGTTTTCATGGGAGAAAATCCCACTTCAGACGCCTGCAAATGGAGAACATACAGCTTTCTTATTACAAAAGGTGATTTTGCCATCTCTCTACCTCCCCTCCCTCTAATATACTGTTCCACACTATTTGAATCTAAGCAACTGCTTTGATTTGCTGTAACAGTCTGACCTGATCCTATGCCTTACACTTCCCTGAATTTATTTTCTTCCCTTTCTTTATGTTCCCCATCTTCAAGCGTCTGATGAAGTGGGATTTTCTCCCATGAAAGCTCATGAGATAAATAAATGTGTTAGTCTTTAAAAGTGCCACAGGACTCCTTGTTTGACTTGCCCAATGTCACCCATCAGAGCAATCAATGGTAGAACTGGGACTAGAACCCAAATGCCCTGACCGTTAGAAAACTTCTAATTTGTGATGGAACTGGACAAGTTCTGGCCATTCTAAGATTTCAGTGAGGCAAAGGGAATGTAGCTCCTCTACCCTCCCCACCTGGCAGTACCCTTTCCTGTACTCCATCATAAACAGTTCAGCCAGGCCACAGAATCTAGCCTTTCAAGTATACTCGGTTTTGCAGTTGCTCCCTTATAACTCTACTAGAAGGTTATACATCATCAGAAAACCAGTTCAGATCTCAGGTCAAAATTACTTTGATAGGAGATTGCAGGACTCAAGCATTAAAAATTAGGCATTTCTATCAGCTTCCATTAACAAACTGCTTGTAAAAATTTACTTTAAATGTATTCAATACAAAGTTCTTAAATATTGGTAGAAGATTCATATTCATTGTATAGTTCCGCAGGGTGATTAAAATCCTTCCATGCCGTCACAAAGGCTTTGAGAAAATTAAAATAAATGGAGAGTTTCTCCTTAAAGTGACTAAGACCACATATAAAGGTCATTTAGTGATACTTAAATGCACTCTAATTCTGACTCTTAGCCTCACACAATGTGCATTCAATTCACAGATGAGTACACAATCCCTGAATATTCACTTGGTTGACTGAAGGCGACTATTTTTGTCTTCCATCATAATCTCGTATTAAACTCTTATTAAATAGCAGAGAAATTAAAATGTCAGCATAATTAAGAATCCTTTGAACAGGAAGAACATTAGAAGATAGAGACACCTACAGTAAGCATTGGTTTATTAGCACTTCCACTCTGTCCAAAATTGGCACTAAAGATAGTCTCATTCTTTTGTATTTCCTATACTTCAAAACTTACCAAAATGTTCAAACTGAAGAGAAGACAGTTCACTGCCAGTATGAATTCTGAGGTTGGTTCCAACCACATTTACTTTCCTATGGTTCAAAAGGCTTCCTCTTATCATCAGCGATCATGGCATTCAATACAAAATTTTATTAAAAGATCTTGTTTGAACTGAGAATCTACATTTATCTGTGCAGTCCGAGGGTTAATATTCTTCTCAGTTCATGCATGGAAATCCAACTAGAATCATTACAGTTTTGCATTAAAAATTAAAGACAGATATTGCCATTCAGTTGCACTCTTGAGGGAAACAAGTACAACATATAGTTTTCCACTCAGTGCTCCTTTCTGGTATTGCTTTTCTGCTAAAAATAAGAAATGTCAGTTTTGTGTTACCATTCTGAACTTTAGTTCTATGTATCCCTCTTTCTCTTCTCCCTGTACACGAATCAATGATCTAGTTTTCAGCTAGACTCCACTCACGAAGATACATGATCCAGTGATGTTCTTTTCAAAGTACAATTTCATTTAATATTGTACATTCAAAACTTTGAACATCCAGTATATTATTATTTCTGTCAACTGATATACAAATTAGATTATTCAACAATCTTTTGAATTGTCAACATATTAAAATTGCAATTAAAATTTCCAATTTTTTTTCTACTTTTTCAAAGAACATGCTAGTCTGGGCAAAGTAGCCGAAGTGGATGGGCACAACCTGGGCAAAGATAGTAGGTTTTCATTAAGCTTATCCCCTAAATAAGTCTTTTGCCTTAGTGAGGACATAGTCTGATAGTTTATCCAAGTGTATATCTGCCCCGCACAGTGTTCCATATTCTCTTGCAATAATGTCTATCAGGACTAATTGGGGCAATCAAAGAGGACAGAATTAAGATTTTGTAGGGAGGATAGTTTGTATCTTAACTCCATATTTCCTGATGTAGGAGGCGCTCAATATTCCTGAAGTGTTCAAGGTACCCTTCATGAAGTCAAAAAAGTTTGGGGGCAGTGAATGCATATCCTAGGTCAGAAGTGTTAGATGACAAAGTGATATACTGTGAAAATATTAACATTTCAATGGTGCTCTTTTCTGAAGCTAGATTTTAAACATGGGCCAGGGACATTATTTTGGCTTGGCAGACACAAAACAAGAGGCAGCTTGGATCAATCTCTCTTTTGTTTGTACCACACATTTTAGAGGGATCTAGATTAAAAAAATAAATCAGGTGTTGGCCACTTACTATGAGATACAAATTAAACAATATGTAAGGATTTAAACCAGGGGTTCCCAACCTTTTTGGCTCGAGGACCACAAACAATAATTTTTACAACCATGAAGGGCCACCAGTCTAATTAATTAAAAGTTAATTAATTAAATTAAAATCAAGTTTTAATTATAATTAATTAATTAAATGTAAAATTATTTATTTATTAAATAGACTGGTGACCCTTCTGGTTTGTAAAAAAATTATATTTTGGCCCTCAAGCCAAAAAGGTTTATTAAACATTTCAAAAAGTTTTTTTTTTAAGTTTTTTTTTTTTTTAAAGGGATGGATTCCCATAAACACCCAGAACCTCCTGACCCTGGGTGGATGTGATCCCCTCCGCTCCGTACCTCCGGGTGTGTAGGGACAGCACCAGGCCCCTCTCAGCCCAAACTGGCCCCAGTGCAGCGCTCCCTGTGGGCCAGTTCCAGTCTGGGTCCCTCCCCCCAGGATGTCCTGCCCCACTCGGGACCAGGACAGGGCACCCCCGCCGGCTTTCACCTAAGCAGCGCCCGCTTGGCCATGGCTCCAGCCCAGCTGGCTCTCTCCTGGCTCCAGGCCTGGCTCCTCCTGCCCAACCAGTGCCTCCCTCCCTCCCCGCTAGGGGCCCCTGCCACTGCTGACGAGCCGGAGGAGGGACGCGGGTGGCCGCAGTCCGGCTCCAAGCCACGATCCAGGAGTGGGCAGCTGCGGCCCAGCTCCCAACCAGTAGGGCACGGGCAACTTCAAAAAGCCCCACAGGCGAGGAGTTGAGAACCCCTGATTTAAACCATCTCTAGCTCTTAGACATCAGGATGAGAACTACGTAGGGCAGATTATCATATATTTGCCTCATGTGGTGTTCTTACACCTTCTTCTGAAGTATTTTGCAGTGGCTTCTGTCAAAGACTAAATAGACCTTGGATCAGATCCAGACTGGGAACTGCTATGTAGTAGATACAAATGCAGCTTGCAAGTTGGATTGCATTCCTTGATTTCAAACATTTTAGATATGAAACATTTGAATAATCTACATACAAAATGCAAGTATTATATTACACATAATATAGTAATTCACCTGACAGAATAAAGCAGAATGAAGACCAAAAGATACAAAAGTGAGCTATACAATTTTGCCTCAGAAAACAGGACTTCTTTCCCACAGTTTCCTTATTCTATAAAAAATAGGTGTAAAATCTACTGGAGATTGATGCATCTTGATTGAGGTGACAGTTATTAATCATTACAAACATCATTCTCTGTAGAAAATGCTAAGATAACGGGATCCCACACAATTGTCCCATCATGTTGATTATGGTTAAATGGGCTGAGGTTAATATTAGTTCCCTCCATCACTATTGTTCTCTATACATGCAAACAGCTACATTTTAAAGATAAGGGATGCATTTTTCATTTTTTTCGGGGAAAAATCAGCTTTCTAGCAAGGTCTAGTTTGTGACAGCCTCCTGTGGTGTTAGGCAGATGGCACATTTACTGGTGGTAAAGTCAGAAACAAATAGGAAAGTCTGCTGAGGTCACACACTATAGTTCAGCAGGTTTCTTTGGAATAGCTGGATGCATTTTTATCATAGCCAACATATCCACTGTGATCCCACTTTATCTTTTTTAGTAGGCCTGGTTTTTCCTCAACTGAAGGTGTGACTCTGTTGTGGGTCAGGGATTTAGATCCTATAATGTTTTAAGTAAAGGAAAGAAGTGCTAGGGAAAGTCTTTATTTGGTTCAGCCTTTATGGCTTTTTAAAACCATCTTTCCTTTAAAAAAATACAGAGGCAATATAAATAGGATTTTTCCTTTAAGATAGAAATGCATTGCTGTTTTTTTCCTTTCCCCCTGCCCATTAATATAACTTCAGAGTTGAGGTTACTGCAGCAGTGACTGGTGATCTCATATTTTCAGTCAGATCAAGCATTTTCTACTAACATAAAAATGATTTGTTATTTTATTTAACTTTAGGTTTAATACTGAAGAGCTAAATGATAGTAAAGGGAGGAAGGAAACATGACCCCATCGCTGATATTGGATTCGGAATCAAGGAATCTCATTTCTCTTCCAGGCCCTGAGATATATATGAGATACATAGCTATTCAGCAAAGTATTTATGGACATACTTAATTCCCATTAAAGTCACTGGGATTTAAGCACATGTTCAAGTGCTTTGCTGGTCTGGGGCCTTCATGCCCAGTCCAAGTCCCTTTGAAATGAATGGGGAGTCTTTCCACAGATTTCAATTAGAACTCGGTCAGGTCTTAAATCTCCCTGTGTCTGTTTCCCCATCTATAAAATGGGATAACAATACTTTCAGACCCACATTGCAACAGTTTTATAAGATTAAACATTGACATTTATGAGGGGCTCAAACACAGCAGCGATAAGCAAAATAAAAAAGCCTGTGAATAAAATAATACATTTGAAAAGGATGTATGTAGGTCAGGGATTTAACTCCCCCCATATTTAACTAGTAATGATTAGCAATGGGTGAAACTCAGGGAGTTCACCACTGAAATTAAGAAAAAAATGTTTTGCTGCTGTTAAGACACCCTCACCTCAGGAATGTCCCTAAGAAGAGTTAGAACACCAAGGGTTGTAAAGTAGAATGGCCTATAACCAAAGAACTCAGCTCCCCCCATGCTCTGGCAGACAAGAGAACCTCCTAAGCAGAATGAAAATGACACCATGAGGGAAGGAAAAGCAGGCAAAACAAAATGTTCTCTAAAACAAGCAGGTATTGCAAAGGCAACAGAAGGCAAGGATTGGGCTTGAGAACCCTCTGCTAGCTTCAACCACATACTGCACTGTAGTGCTCAACTTCACACCATGCTTTTATTTTTCTACCCATACAGGGCTTTTCCTTTCATGAGAGTTTACCGCCTATCTCAGTTCTCAAAAATAATTTGTCTAGATTTTGTTTAAAATCTCTAATTTCCCCTAAATTTTGGAGTTCACATGGTGTCAGTTTGACTTCCTGTCATCCTTCACTAGTTATTACTATTGTTTTTACTGATTTAATTTAAAATAAGCCCACATTCCATCTTCTCTTTTATCTGACGAATTTTACAGATGCTAGTGTTATCATGACCCATAAATCTTGCTAGTTTTTCCTCTAACATACTCCTACTACCAGCATGTCAAGCTGCGTTCCAAGACACAAAGTCTGTTGAACAAGTCCTGGTAGGCTCAGTGACTATGTCTACACTTACTAAAATTAGTTTATTTGAACTAATTTTAGTTAGTTCGATTAACTTAAGTAGAACTAGAAAAAATTAAATTCCAAAGGGGTAGCCGTGTTAGTCTATTGTAGAAAGACAACAGGACTCTGTTGTCTAGAAAAAATTAGTTCGAACTAAGCAACTGCCATTCATGGCACTTGCTTAGATCGAATTAACGATTTACATTGATTTCAATGGGCCGGTTAGTTCGAACTAAGCAATTAGTTAGAAACTAACATCGCCCCATTGGTTAATTCAAACTAGTTAGTTTGAATTAACCCTTAGTTTGAATAGGCTATTCAAACTTATTAGTTTGAATTAAGGAAGCCTTAAATTCGAACTAATTAAAGCTTAGTGTAGCCATGGTTAGTCCTTAATTCTAACTAACTTGCCAGTGTAGACATAGCCAGTGTGAAAAAACTCTGGAACTCGTTGCCATTCAACTATGAAGTCAAAAATACAAAGAAGCCTGAAAATTGGCACCAATCATATACTTTCTCCCTCCCCCCCCCCCCCCCATTAATTGGAAATTAGAGCATAGTGCATTTCCAGCCAGAAGAACAGATGAGACCCTATCTCTGGGGCAAAGGCAGAACTGAATATGCCAATTGATTTTCTAGTCATCTGGGACATATGGCAATTCTTGTTTTAGTAGTAATCCAGCACCAAGTGCCAATAAGTACTAGTAATAAACCAATGATTTACAGCCAAGATCAGCGTTATTTTTAATTCTTATGAAGCAGATAAAAGATGAAAACCAGCTTCAGGCCAAAATTTTGCCCAATGGTCAGTAGAGTTTTAAATTAACATAACATCATGCTTCCCTGCCTCTGACTTTGCAGAAGACTCTTTTTATGATTCCTAAGCCATCATGGTTTTAGGGAAAACTTGCTCTCTATAGTTCTATCTTCCTTGAAACTTGCAGGGATTTTCCTTTGTTAATCTCTATGCTGAACCCTACTCAAATCCCTCAAATAGGTCTATATGAGGTTGTTTATGGCACAGGCAATGAACTAGCAGGACCACGTTTTTTAAATTGGACAAATAATTGTTGTTTTAAGCTAGGGAAAAAAAGAGAACATATTCAGTTCAAAATCAAACATGTTTGGAAATTGTCATTAAATTGGAAAAGTCCATTTTGGACAAGCAAATTCCATGGGTCCATCCTTAAAGTTTTCGCCCAGGGGTTAAGGCATCTGCCCGGGATGTAGACTCTGGAGCAGGGACTTGAACTTAGTTCCATGACCTACCACATGAACACCCTAGGCACTAGGGTATCTCTACACTGGAGGCTCTGTTAAGTCAACCTAACAAGGTTGACTTTAAGTCGACCTTGTTAAGTTAACTTAGAGAGTTCACACTGAAAACTCCTGTCAACTGCTTGCATCCACACTGGCAGGTGCTAGGTCAATGGAGAAGTGGTGCATTGTGAGTAGCTGGGAAGGGGCCTGGAGGCCAATTGGGTCAACTTAAGGGCTTCCCCATCTACTCTTGCTTAAGTCGGCTTAATAAGATTGACCTAAGCGTTAAGTCGACCATAAGAGATGGTGTTATTAAGTTGAGTTACGGAGGCACTTAAGTCAACTTAATAAAAGCCCAAAATGGACGCAGGAGTCCACAGGTCGACTTAACCTTCCTTAAGTCGACGTAAGGCTCCAGTGTAGATATACCCTAGGTGATTGGCTGCTTTCCATCTATCCTCTTAAAGTGTCTCCATTTTGTAGAAATCCTGAATTATTCATTGAGTGAGGGAGAAAGGCTGACTAGTGCCTGGTGATTAAAGCACTCAGCTGGGAGACAGGAAATATGGACTCAAATCATTTCTGTGAATCAGGCAACAATTTTTTTCTCCCACTAGGTTTCAAAATATGCTGATTAATTGAAACCAATTTTTTTTTGCAGAAGATGGTCACTTTGGATGAATTTTTATTTTGAAAAATGTTTTGATGATGTTCAAA
The DNA here is from genome assembly GCA_007922175.1 of Pelusios castaneus. Classification (NCBI taxonomy): domain Eukaryota; kingdom Metazoa; phylum Chordata; order Testudines; family Pelomedusidae; genus Pelusios; species Pelusios castaneus. The sequence continues at coordinate 30,915,110 of ML685769.1, read as the reverse complement.
TGTCCTGATTCCACAACATTTGCTAAACAAAAAGTTTAATTCAAAATTGTTTTATAATGAAATTTACATTAAAATATGTAATAAACATTTGACTTTATAAAAACAAGCAAAGCAAAGTAAAAATGAAGCATTTTAATTGATTTAAACTGAATTTTTTTTTCTGGTTCACAAAACATTTAGAGACTTCAGCTTCCTGCTTGGGGAAAGGAAATTTTAAAAAAATCTTTAACATGTTCACAGAATGGAAAAAATGCTCCCCAGTCAGCTCTATTACTAAGTGAGCCATGTTATCATGAAGAGACAGAGGCTATGTCTACACTTGCACTTTTAAGTCGACTTAGTGTGTCTACACTTAAAATTAAAGTCAACTTAAAGGAGAACTTACAAAGTCGACCTAGAGCATCCACACTGGATGCTCTAGGTCAACTTTGTGGGGCTAGGGGGACCTTGGGCAGGTCCACGGTGGTGGTGGGGCACCCCCTGTGTACAATGGGGCAAAGGGGTACAGGGACCCTGGCAGGGCAGAGCCCTGTGTGTGATGCTGTCTGGATTTAGGGAAGCATTTATGATATTATTTTCTATGGATATCTCATAAATGCTATAATCCATAGGAACTATGTCATGTTTGGTATCAATAGAAAGGTAGTAATTTGCTGGGAATGATTATATAGTTTATGTCTAGGAATTCTATTTCGATTAGAAGTTAAGAATTTGATATTATATCCATACTTTAACTTGTGTCATTCTGGACGAATGCCTTAGACGGGAGGGTGTGAACAACCATTGTCTCCTTAATGTTTAGGAATTTTCCAGGTAGAATGGTCCCAGGGAGTATCCTGATGAGCCATTAAGGACATAAAGAATACAACCATTGTGTCCTTAATGGTTCATCAGTTTACTCCCTGGGACCATATCACCTGGCAGATTCCTTAACATTAAGGAGACAATGGTTGTTGGCATTCGTCCAGGATGACACAAGTTAAAGCATGGATATAACATCAAATTCCTAACTTCTAATCGAAATAGAATTCCTAGACATAAACTATATAATCATTTCCAGCAAATTACTACCTTTCTATTGATACCAACATGACATACCAACATGACCTCTGCTCCTGCACCAGTATTATCCCTAAATTGAAATCCTTCCCTCTCCTTGCACAGGAGAACTCACTGGACTTCAATGCATTTGTGGTCCTTAAGAGATGTAGAAGAGTGGATAGGATTTTCTCGATCACGATCAAAATAGCCTCTTTGAACCAATTAGGGAAATCAACTATATTTACCTTTGTCCTGTAATTTCTGTGGTACAAGGTTATGGTCCCCCATTTAAATACAAAACTGGGTTTAAAATCTAGGTCCTTATGACCTTCATCTCCCTCCCAACTTCTTACACAAGATGATGTCAGAAAATATGCACTCCAATAGCTATGATAAGAATGGTGCTCTGCACCAGGAGTATAATGTGGCTGCAGTATCATCCAGCTAGATGATGCATTCTGTTGCTGAATTTATCCTTGTTAGATCTAAAGAACGATTCATGTATGGGTTTGTACACTATGATTTGCAGCTTTATTGGCAATGCTAAAAGAAAGGCCTTTTGCAAGTTGTTATATTTATTTATATATTTATTTCAAACAAACATCAGCTGATTGAAAAATGCATAAATAAAAAGCCCCAAGAACTGTTTTTCACAAGCTTTCTCTTCTCAATCTTATTTTAGAATAGGTTCTAATTGGATGAACTTGTTTTCCTGGGTTAAAATGGTAGCAGGTGCTTCCCTTTCAGGCTTCCTTGCTTTGGTAGAGCAGTGAGAACTTCCTAATTATGAGAAAATGAGGACATCTGCACATAAGCAAACAAGACTTTTTTTCATGTAACAAATTTGTTGATTTGTCCTTCATCAAATGTAAAAGTCATTTTAATATGTACTAAAAATAAAGATATATGTAAATGCAGATTTTATTCCATTAAGATATACAAATCCAGAGAGATCTATATATCCTTAATTTTATCTAAGAAGTATAAAAAAAATTAGCTGTAATAGAAGAAGATCATTTTCACATTCAGTACTATATATTACTAGTCCCTTAACCTATCTGTCTACAAAATTAATATAATCTGGCTCAAAATTTTGCTATCAAAATTTTTAAAATATGCATTTTGAAGCCCTATAAAATTTTATTATATTAAGAAAGGAAATTATGAAAATACAACCAGGAAATTCTTTAATTTGAAAGCTATAAAGTAAACCAAATTTACATTAGTGGGTAGATATTTATCTAAATGTAATCCTGAAATATTTCTTTAAAATTGGAATTAGAACTTTTCTTACCCAATTGTTCTCAGCTTTTAAAGAGAAGTATAGCTAAAACTATTTTCAAATATATTTGCATATATTAAATAACCATTTAAATTACAGGGCCAAATGTGTTGATGACAGAGACAGTAATATAAAACACAGATTGAATATTTGACAGAATAATTTACGACGATGTGGCATTCAGTGGATAAATAAATTCAATAAATAGATAACAGAAGAATAAGAGATAAAACATGGCGAAAACTGTTCTGATTTGCACCACTTACAGGTTCGATCTTACACTCATTGAACTTCCTTTGGCAGCACTTATTTTGACTTGTGTGGGTATAGGATCAAGTTTATAAATGACCATTTTACATCTGGTATGTTATTTACTGCCTCTCCTTTTTTTCACTCCACTCTTTATAGAACATTCCTTGCATAAAATATATGTGCATACTTAATATTTCAGTGAGTCTTTTATTCCTGGTTTGACTTCTCTTTAATCCCTGGAATTTTACAGATCTAATCAGGAAGGTCGATCTGACAGGAATGATTTTACTACCATCAGTGAAGACTATCCCATAGTTACAGACACCAAGGCCATGGAGGAGAGATAGGCATTACATCAATAGTTTTTTGGAAAAGAGAATACTGAATTAGGGTGCAAGATTAAAAAAAAAAAAAGAAGAAGAAGAAGAAGAAGAAGAAGAAGAAGAACAACAATGCATTGGATTTCATGATCATTCATCAATCTGCTCTAGCTGCAAGGACTAATCCCAAAACATGTATACATCCAAAAATGAGACAATATAACTCAAAGCTGCTGACTAGGCTGCGAGGAGCAAAAAGAGTTTCAGACTTGCAGATTCACATTAGTGGGGAAAAAGTTTTGCCTGAGGAAGAGTGAATTTGTGCCAAGTAAGGATTTTGCTTTTTGTGATTAAACATGCATGGCACAAGACCACTTTTAGAAAGGTATGGAAACTTTGTTGCTTTCAACTGTAGAAACTGGAAAAAACATTGTCCCTAATAAATATTGTGCAATAACCAATAAATCAAACGGTTGCAGTCAACTCTCCAAAATAACAAGCCCTTTACTAAGGGTACATCTAATCCTGATATCACAGGTGCAACTAAAGCACATTTTGACATACCAGAGGCCATCTTTGATCTAGTTAGCTTGAATAATAACAGCTGTGAAGCCACAACAGTGTGGACTGTTCAAGTCATCCAGGACCCTGGGAACATACTTGAGCTGCTAGTCCATGCAGCCATGGATTCATTAGTATTGTTATTCAAGCTAGGTTGATGAAAATTAGTTCAGGTAAGTCTACATGTGTTGCAGTCACGTGTCTGATAGCTGGGTGGACACACCCAGAGTGCTAGTTTGGGTCAGAATTTTTTTTTTTTTTTTTAAAGCTAACTTACAAGGGTTTCAACCTGATAGCTCTACAACACACATTCAGATACAATTAGCTACAAGTACTTTGGGGTAAGCTACAGCTCATCAAAGACGGAGGTGGAATGGTAATGATTTAACAGCAAACACTTCTTCCCATCTGTCCTCTTTTGTACCCAATACATTTATTTTTAACAAGAGGAATCGTTTATTCTCCCTCCCCCAGTCTTCTCATATTTAAAGTGATAATCACTAAGTTTTGCTATTTATCTTACCTGGCTTTCAGGTAGGGTAGGTTTTGACATGAAGAATTAACAGTCATGTTTCAGTGGAAACTGGTGGAATTGCCCATGGCTTCATTCAATTTCAAGATGTTTTGGGCAGTTTGCAGGTGGTTTCTTTTCCTTCTCCTGCTTCCATTTCAGTTTTAAAATGCACCAGTCCCCTATGCAATACAAAGATTAGAAAGACCTGAAAAACTTCTCTTTCTTTTATGTTTCACCTGAGTATTATTTACATATAAGAAGAAATTAGTGTCTGATATTTAGTTTAGTAGGCCACGTATTCAACATCAACCTGCTCGCTAAAATTGGCATTTACTCTCTGATTATGCTAGCAATTTACAGGCATGCTAGTTTGTTCCCTCTTAATGAACTGGATGCTTTGTTAAATTAACGTTTAGATTTATGTTAAAAATACTGCTTTGGACACCTCTTTATGCAATGTTACATATTTTGAGCTTCCTTTCTCTATTGGAGAGGAAAATATTGAGTTAATTTATTAAAGTATCCCAAACAGTAAAAGGATTTTTTTGATTGATTGGTTGTCTTTCTATTAACTTAATCAGACTCTCTCTAGGATGGATGATAAAGCCCTGATGGGATGATGTAGTTGGTGTTGGTCCTTCTTTGAGCAGAGGGTTGGACTACATGACTTCTTGAGGCCCCTTCCAATCCTAATCTTCTATGAAATATTTTATATGTATTATTTCTTTTCCTGAAATTCAGAGTACTGTTATACTTAAGTCAGTGTTTTCTTCTAAATGCTCTTTTAAAAAATGAATTTAATACTGTTGAAAAGTAGAAGATTGTAAGCAGTTCCATGTCCCCACCCAGTTCTGAACAGAATCTTCACTATATGGGACAGATTTTCAATTGGTACAAATTAATTTAGCTCCATTGATTTACATTTGCTATTCTGAATATTTGAATTACCACAACCAAAGGAAGTGGGGTACATTTGGAGACACTGCAATGGGCTAGATATTCAGCTGGAGGAAATCAGTGTAACTTTATTAACTTCAGGGTGGGCCAGCTGCCACAAGACAGCAACATTTAAGCAGGGTTCCAACAGAGAGGGTCATCCAAAAAAGAACCTCTGCACTCTAGTACACATATTGGAAGAACTGATTTTGTTATATATACAGCAGGGTCAGTATGGAAAAAACAGAAAAATTGAGTGGTTCCCAATACGACCCCACCAAAGTAACATAGCTTGGCTTGGAGGCAAACTCTCTAGGGACATAAGGGTAAATTCATGCTCCAAACCCATTTAACCCTTAGCCTAAAAAGTCTCACGTTTTCTCTGATGATCATGTATTTCCAAAAAAGAAATGGGACCAAAATAACTCTGTCTTTATTTTGCATAAATTATTCCTTATATTCTTGCCAAAAATATCATAAGCGCTTAGTCTTACATTTTGCTTTCATGGTGTCTTCATTTGCAATGCCCTTCATGTCTAACTTAAGCATTCTGAAAGAACATTTATTTTAATCCTCTCCCAATAGGATTTATAACTATGCATCTAAAGTAATGTTGTCTGATGCATACAAATGACTATGATTTTTCTAAATTGTTACATTATCTCCTTTGCATTACTGTTTCACATTTTATCACTGTTTCTCTCATTCATTTGCTCTGTATGCGTGTGAGGGGAGATGAAGGCAAGCAAGAAATCATAAGCTATGTCTACAATGGCAAGTTAGTTCGAATTAAGGAGGCTTACTTCGAACTAACTAAAGCCATGGCTACTCTAGGCTTTAATTAGTTTGAATTAAGGACTTCCTTAATTTGAACTAATAAGTTTGAATAGCCTATTCGAAATAAGGGTTAATTCAAACTAACTGGTTTGAATTAACCAATGTGGCCATGTTCGAACTAACCAGCCCATTGAAATCAATGTAAATCGTTAAAGTTCAAACTAATTTTTTCTAGTTCAAATTAAGCTAATTCGAACTAACTAAAATTAGTTCGAATTAGTTAGTTCGAACTAACTAATTCAAACTAATTTTAGCAAGTGGAGACATAGCCATATAAACTATTCTCAAGTCAACTCCCTCAAGCTTGCATCAGCACATTGACCATGGCTAGGATGACAAACACTTCTCATGGACTTGATTCAGCTCTCATTCAACTCCCATTGACAGTGGTGCAAGACCAAGCCCCTTATAAGTTAGGCTGAAACAGAAAATTTAAGATTTGTCATTCCTCTATTTCATTTTCAAATTTATGCTAAAAAGCTTCCTGGTGAGGAATAGTCATGGGACTAAAGAGCGAGTGTAACCCATATGCCTGAAAAGGCTATCTCTGAGAGACCTGCTGAGGGTGGGTTACTGTTGTTGGGCAGATTAGCGACCCACAACTGGAAACTTCCAGAAGCAGGGAGTGGTAGCAATTTGAGCATGCTCCACAGTGTACCCTGCTGGTGTGATGTGATGTTGTCAGTCAGATGACTGGAGAGCAGCAGCCTGAGCAGACAGCAGGCAGGAGCTGCCTTGAGGGGAGACCATGTGCTCAGTGTTCTGGAGAGGAGCTGAGCCAGGAATGAACAAGATGTTTTCTCCATGTAAAGGAGTCATTTGCGACAGACCTTGCAGACATGCATATGGGACTGAGGGCTGGTTGCAGAGGAGAAGAGAGAGCCTGCATGTAATGCTACAGAGGATCCCAGCAAAGAAAGAAGAGGACAGCGATTTCTTGCCACTCAAGCTTCCACACTGGAACAGAGACTGTAGCTGAGAGTTGGGTGAACTCCACACAGACTTTGGGACTCTTGGGTATCTTTCATGCAAGGGATTGTTCTTGGTTAATTGTAGTTTGTTTTCTAAGGATAAGGTTCATTTAGTTAGTAGTTAATAAAGTTCATTGTTATGTTTGTTTTTAGTAGTATTTTAATGTGTGAGTGTAGCTCTGAGCAAGCTTCGCCGTGAGTCCTGTACAGACTGGATCCTGGGTCTCCAGCTGCTTTCCCCATAGGGGTTGGGATTGATTTCTGTGGGGCACTGGAGAGGGGCAATTAAATGAATTTAGCCCACCCGAAGGTTACACGAGGATGAAAGGAAAAAAGGAGAGACAATTAAAAAGGAAAAAGGAAAGGAGGGAAGTGGGCGAAATCAGCAGAAGAGGAAAGAACATGATGTACAAGGAGGAACAATGCTGTTATCCTTCATAGGAAACATTTAAGTTTCCCTCTCCTATGTCTCTTGTTAAACACAAGGCCCCAGTTTTAGCACAGAGATCCTTGCCTGTAGACCACTGAGGTCCCTCAGAGCACCGATGAAGCCTAAGCGTCTCCATGTGTATGGACTGCGTTGCCTATGTAGATCATAATGGAGGATCAGGACCTAATATATTAAAACATAGAAACTAATCAGACACAGGAGAAAAGACCTGACTTAAGAGAAAGGGTAGTTAGTTGTTTTGTTAACTAGCTTTTACAAATAAAAATATAATTCAGATAATCAAAATTTAAAAGTACATTAGAAAATCTTTCAGCTTTTCTAATATAATCACTTTATTTGGAAATGCATTGAAATTATTTGTGATATAGTTGATTAAAACAGTACTATTGCCAATGAGTCAGATTTTAATGACAGAAGGAACCATAATAATTAAGTTCGACCTCTCAACAGAATTTCTACCTGTTGTTCGCTTGCCAGATTATTGCAACAGCTACTGACCAGCAAGAACTAATGATTGGGTGAACTTTTTGCAGTAAATAGTTTGACAAATGTTATCTTTAACTGTAATTACAGATTGTATTTTTTTTTTCTGATCAAACATCAACACAAGCAGATATTTCAGTCTACAGTATGGGTTGTTTAAGAATGATTGGGTTCAAGAGGATCTTGAAGTATATGCTTTTTACATGGGATTAGACATGGTCCTACTCGCTATCTGTAGGACAAAAAAAAAAAAAAAAAAAACAGAAGGGAAGGGAAATAATTAAATTGCAATGGCCAACAGAATACTTCCACTGCAAATATATTTGTGTGAACTTCATTTTCTGTAAGCATTCCTGAAGATCAAGACAAATAATTTATAAGTAAAGAGTCACAAGTACCACAGCAAGTTACACATTTTTTCATTAAAAAGGGGGGTTGGGGGGCCTAAGGTACTCCCCCCCCTATTTTTTATTTATTTAGTTTACTTTGTAAAGTCTTCAGTCAGTGGTATTAAATATTCTGCAATTCAGAAGAGGGCAGATGAAAATATCTTCCAAAAGTGTTTTTCATTGTTTAAAAATCCTTTGTGTGTATAAGATTTATTTTAAATAGTAAATCAATGGAGTTAATCTGGATTTACACAAGTAGCTAGAATTCAGCTCTAGGTATCTCTAGAAACAACATAATCTCTTTTAAAATCTATAGAACTGAGTTGTAATTTTTTACTATTCATAATGTGGTTGCAGTAATACAACTGATAGATATTGATCCTATTTTAGGAATCTGTGGAGTTTTTTTCTTTTCCTTCTTAAAAGCACCTAACTTTTCCGCTTCTGACAAAGTTTAACAATCCATGTGTGAATCTCCTGAAAATTAATCTAGCACCAAAGTTATGTGTTATCATTGTGACAAATGTGTCGATCTCATGAGAATAGCCATACAGGGCCACAGCAATGGTCCATCTAGCCCAATATAAAATCTTCCATCAATGGCCAAGGCTCAGGTGTTTCAGAGAAAACAAATAGAACAGGCACTAATCAAGTGATCCATCCCATTAGCCATTCCCAGCCTCTGGCAAACAACAATCCCTGTCCATCCTGGGTAATAGCCATTGATGGACCTATTCTCCATGAATTTATCTAATTTTTTGAACCCTGTTATAGTCTTGGCCTTCACAACATTCTCTGACAAGGAGTTCCACAGGTTGACTATATGATGTGTGACAAAATACTGACCTTTTGTTCATTTTAAACCTGCTGCCTATTAATTTCATTTGGTGATGCCTAGCTTTTATATTTTGAGAAGGAACAAACAATATTTCCTTATTTTCTTCGCAGCAGTGATGATTTGATATATCTCTATCATATCCCCTCTCTGTCATCTCTTTTCCAAGCTGAAAATTCCATTTTATTAATCTCTCCTCATATGGAAGCTTCTCCACGCTTCTAATAATTTTAGTTGCCCTTTTCAGTACTTTTTCCAATTCTAATATATCTTTTTGGAGATGAGGTGACTAGATCTGCACATAGTATTCAAAATGTGGGCATACCACGGATTTATAAAGAGGAAGTATGATAATTTCTGTCTTCTATCCCTTTCCTAATGATTCCAAACATTCTGTTAGCTTTTTTGACTGCTGCTGCACATAGGGTGAAATTTTTCAGAGAGGTGTCCAGAATGATTCCAAGATCTCTTTCTTGAGTGCTAACAGATAATTTGGATGCCATCATTTTATATAGATAAGTGGGATTATGTTTTCCAATGTGCATAACTTGGGTCTGACTGATCAAAAGACTACATTGACCAATGTGGCAGAAAAGAATGTTTTTTAGGACAATATGCATGAAGTAGATTTCCTAGGTATTATCTAGAAAAAGATTAATGCAAATTCATCCCCTTCCCCATGCAAAAACATACCCTTTTGAAGCTATGCCCTGAGAAAGGAATCGTTGTCTACTGATTACTTGTTCTCAGAATCTGAAGTCCCCCCCATCTATAATGGAATGTCTAACTTTTGCATGGATGTGCTTATTCTGCACAAAAGCCATTAGGAACTTGTAAAACCCTAGTGTGGCATTTGAAGGACTGACTCCTACCAGAGCCCCTGCTGGAATGTGCAAAAGTGGAGATGGGTTCTGATAAGCTTATTAGCATGTGTGTATGCTTTTAATGTTTTCTCTTTAAGAATAAACATGCTTATCTAGAAAGAGCTGTGTGGTAGCTTACAACTGTGATCAATTACACTGTTATAGACTCTGAAGAGAGTAAGCAAAGTACAGAGAGACTGGCCTACATCTCTTTATTGCTCTTAAGTTTTAATTCTCCCAAGACTGCCGTCAAAATTCCTCTTTAATTTTGCCCTGAAGATGACCCCTGAATGGTTTTGTGCACTTGCTTCTGAAATGGACACTCACAATGGATATCTGAAGAAAGCATGTGCCTTTTGGGACAAAATAATGAAACCGTTTTCAGAACTAGAACACTGACGTCAGAGGAAAATGCCTTACAAGTTTGATTGAAAAAATTCTTTACCATGTTTGATGTGAAACCTCTTTACATATTGCTTGTCAGAAAGCCTAGCACTCCCAAAGCAAAAAGTATTCTGATATGTATAATGAATAGATAACTATATTTGATCTCTCCTCCTGTTACTATATTAATAATGGGAGCAGGGATGGATTTAATTACTATTCTAATTAAATGAACTTGTTAAGAACATTACTGTACCAAAGTCTCCTAAATTAAGTAACTGCATCTGAATGCATCAGGAGATGACAGGATTTAATACGCACAGGAAACCACATCCTTCATTTTTCCAAGAGATGTAGATACCAGCCTTAGTTTTCAAATATATAATCATCTATATTTTATGCCACTACCTAATAAAATGAGCAAGACACCATCTAACAGAACAGATATCTATGGAGATATTTACGGTTTGGTTAGACAAAACCCTGGCTGGGATGATTTAGTGGGAGTGGTCCTGCTTTTAGCAGGGGGTTGGACTAGATGACCTCATGAGGTCCCTTCCAGACTTAAGATTCTATGATTCTATATGTATATGAACAAAGATCTATTGGGACAGATACAAACAATGAAAATGGTGCTATGCATTATGCAGTTACAAGTCTGTATATATCGGTTTCTGTGTGGGCTGAATCCCTACCCATGCTACAGAGGGTTGTGCTGTCTGTGGACAAGTTACCCACTTTTTCCCACCTGGGAAAAAGTCAGACAGTTTTCCACTAGTGTACTCCACCAGCACTAATAATGATGAAAGCTTTAGTAAAGGCAGGGCTTTGGCCATCAATTGACCATCTTGTTCATACACCTTCCACCTTTACTACCATTAGAGGACCTTCACCCTTGGAGAATTATGAAGCTGCTGTCTAGATAACCATGAAGGGTACTAAAACATTATAGTATTTGGAATTAAGCTAATTAAAAGTAATCAGAAGGCAGCTCTAAGGGTGGCAGAAAACCAGATAGTAACAAAAAGGCATCTAATTTGGCAGAGTAATGCATGCACATTTACTTCTACTTCTCACTCCTCCTTTCTTGGACTTAGTCACACAAGTAATATTACTAGCTACTATAACCATTTATACTTGAAAATGGAGAGTTCTACTTGAGGAAAGCCACTTTTTTGTACAAGTAAATTCAGTGAAAAATTATTTCCCCATTCGTATTACTACACTCTGTAAATAGCTGCATGAGGAACAAATATTGAATAATGAGCTCTTCAATCTAACAGAGAAAAGTATAACACAATTCAATGGTGGAAGTGCTAGACACATTCTGACTGAAAATAAAGAGCAGGTTTTTAAATGGTGAAAGTAATGTATGAATCTAGCAAAGCCACTGACATGAGTTCCCAAAGGGAAAAGAAAGTTTAAAAGCCAGATATATCATGAGCCAGACTAAGATCATTATATAAGCTCATGGTTTTGTAATAATGTGGTGAATGTTTGCTGAAACTTCCATTCTACTCTAACAAAAGACTACATACACTCTAAATGAGGTCAAAAAGTTACTCCTTTTCTGGGATTTGGTTTTATTGCTAGTCTAGGGCCTCTTGCTATCTGTCTGCCTTACGATCAGTCTCCACCAAAACTTAGCTTCTCTCTAGAATGCTACCACCACTATCCCCACTATTCAGAATGGCATTTAACAAGCACTACTTCCTTCCGTGAACCAGTATGAGTTATCTTGCTGATCCCAGAAGGGTTCTAACACCCAGGGTGGGACAACCTGAGAATACTGCCACCACTAGGGCCCGGATCCTGGAAGAACTTAAGCACACGGTTAACTTTACTACCATGAATAAACCCATAGATTTCAATAAAAATACTCGCAGAAGTAATGTTAAGCATATGCTTAAGTGTTTGAGAACAGAGTCTGGAAGTCCTTTTAATTTAGTTAGAATTCTAGTGGCAGTTTTCAATCCTTTTCAGCCTGGTCCCTTCAGACTCTCTGGGTACGTCTACACTAGTAAATTAAGTCGATTTAAGCAGGCTTAAGTCGACTTAATTTACTCTGCGTCCACACTGGAGTTTCCTTAAGTCGACTTAAGCTGCTGCTTTAAATTTATAAAACCTACTATAAAGTCGACTTTAATGCTTAAGTCGACTTCTTAAGTGTAGACGCCCTAAGTCGAACAGTCCTGGCCAAAGGGAGTCCTGCGCTCCCTCCTAGCCGGGACCAAGTGGTCCCGGCAAGAAGGGACCATGGGGGTTCCTTTTCTCCAGGACCCCTGCAGGTCCCGGCAAGAAGGGCGTGCGGGCTCCTTTCTGCCAGGACCCCAGAGGTCTGGGCCAGAATGGAGCCCTGCTTCCTGGGAGCTGGAGAGCTGGCAATTGCCGGTACGGCTGCCCTCAGTGCTGGCAATTGCCAGCATGGCTGCCCTCCAGCTCCCGGGAAGCCCCCGGAGGCTTCCCGGGAGCTGGAGCATGGTCCCGGCAAGAAGGGAGCGTGGGGCTCCCTTCTCTCTAGGACCCCCACGGGTCCCGGCAAAAATCCGAATGGGTCATGGAGAGAAGGGAGCCGCCGGCTGCCTTTTTGCCGGGACCCATGGGGGTCCTGGAGAGAAGGG
>ML685769.1:30804336-30901970 GCA_007922175.1 Pelusios castaneus | reverse complement strand
CAATTGCCAGTGCTGAGGGCAGCCGTACTGGCAATTGCCAGCTCTCCAGCTCCCGGGAAGCCTCCGGAGGCTTCCCGAGACCTGGAGCACGGTCCCGGCAAGAAGAGAGCGTGGGGGTCCCTTCTCGCCAGGACCCCCACGGGTCCCGGCAAAAAGGCAGGCGGTGGCTCCCTTCTCTCCATGACCCATGCGGGTTTTTGCTGGGACCCGCGGGAGTCCTGGAGAAAAGGGAGCCACTGGCTCCCTTTTTGCTGGGACCCATGGGGGTCCTGGAGAGAAGGGACCCCCGTGCTCCCTTCTTGCAAGGACTGCTCGGTCCCGGCTAGGAGGGAGCCTAGTGCTCCCTCCTAGCCGGGATCTCGCTCCAGCTGGCAGGGAGACCCCGGAGGCTTCCCAGGAGTTGGAGCACCAGCAATTGCTGGCACAGCTGCCCTCCAGCTCCCAGGAAGCCACCGGAGGCTTCCTGGGAGCTGGAGCATGGGCCCAGCCAGAAGAGAGCTGCAGGGCTCCATTCTGGCCCAGACCTCTGGGGACCCAGCAGAAAGGAGCCCATGCTCCCTTCTAACCGGAGCCTTGCAGGCCCCATCAAGAAGGATGGGATCTTTTTGCCGGGATCCACGGGGGTCCCAGGCAGAGGGGAGCCACTGGCTTCCTTCTAGCCAGGACCACTTCCTGAGCGGTCCCGACCAGAAGGGAGCCGAGCAGTCTGGGGCAGAAGGGAGCTCCACGCTCCCTTCTCCCCCTGGACTGCTCCAGGGCTTGCTGCCCCAGGGAGATCCAGCCCCGTGCACAGCTGGCTCTCCCTGGACCTAACTAGTCGACTTAGGCAGTCTAGTATAGACTCTCTAAGTTGAGTTAGTAAGGCCCAATTTAAGTCGACTTAGGAGTCCTGTGTGTACTCTCAAAGTCGACTTAATAAGGTCAACTTAAAGTCGACTTATTAAAGTCTACTAATTTAAGTCAACCTAAATCCCTAAGTATAGACATAGCCTCTATTATTCTATAATTTAATCCTATAGGGCAATACTGCTCTTTCCTTACTGAACATTGTTGTTAGAGACCTGTCACTAAGTCTGTAGGTCCTGCTTCTTTTGATGGTCTGTAACAGAAGGGACTATAACTGAAGGATATATACACAGTGAAAAAGTAGACTGAATTACCATCAATTGAGGTTTTTGTATAGTATTGTACATTTAAAATTTTTCTTTCAGCGAAGTCCAGAATGACTTCATAGTTGGCCTAATTTCTAATGAATCAGACCCTCTGACATGAGAAAGTGCCTTAAAAGCCAGCCATATAGAGAGTAACCAATTCGTTAAATCAGAGCGGATATGCAATAACTTTGTCTGAGGAAATTGACAGATCACAAGTATAAGTCTGTTTTGCAAAATAGCCAGAAAAATTTGATTGACTAAGAAAGTATGTAAATGCTTCCATTATAGAAAGCCACAAACTCAGAGCTTTTTAGCCATATTAGTTCTTCCAGATAAATACACCCAAGTAAACAGCGAACATGAACAGTGTTTCCCTATATGTTGAAACTAATATCACAGTCTATGTCTACACTGGCAAGTTAAGCCTTGGCTACACTAGGTTTTCATTAGTTTGAATTAAGGGCTTCCTTAATTCGAACTAATAAATTCACTTACACTTTTCGAAGTAAGGGTTAATTCGAACTAGTTAGTTTGAATCAACCCAATGTGGCCATGTTAGTTCAAACTAAGCACTTAGTTTGAACTAACCGACACATTGAGCTCAATGCAGTTGATTAATTCAAACTAAGCAAGTGCCATGCATGGCACTTGCTTAGTTCGAACTAAAATTTGCTAGTTTGAATTAAGTTAATTCAAACTAACTAAAATTAGTTCAGATTAGTTAGTTCGAATTAACTAATTCGAACTAACTTTGGTAAGTGTAGACCTAGCCACCTATTGTATCTTAAAGAGAAAAGGAAAAGTGTTTACACTGTAAGATTTCCAGTACAGTGATTTTCTCCCCACCCCAACTTTTATTTTTGTACCAGTGCCCATCACAGTAGCACCCCAATACTATGATATGAGTGATTACATTTTTGACTATTAATACAAGCATCTTTCTATCCATGGGCAAAAATTCATAACTTTTGGCAGTATAGCGAATGTGAAACAGGATGTAATGCTGTACACCATAGTGCTTTTGTCTAAAGAAAATATAAAAATGTTTATTTAATCCATGTAGACTAGCCACATTTACATGTATTGTGATGTCTTAATTTTCTGTAATCAAAAATCATTACTTTATACTTTCAGATAAAATAATCTGGGATTCACATAGTCAAAATGCCCATTAACTTAACTGGAAACAGTATCTGGCCCTCAAGAACATTTTTTTCAAATGACTGTATGGCAGAGAGATGCATGTGTGTGAGTGCATGCAAATCCTGAAGTATTGCTATGTGAATAAATCCCTTACAATAAATTTGATTTTATAAATGCACGTAAGGAGGCAGAATTATGGACACCATGTACTCTGCTACTACATGTTTTCCACTTACGTATTTTATATAACAGAGAAGTAATATGTACTAGTCATAGTAGGGTGTCAGAAGGAGAATGCGTCACATTGCTTAGGATGAATTATGCTCAAATATTTGTTTCATTTAAACTCATCTTCAGTCAAAGACTTTAGTAGGACAACTGGTTATATTTGTGTGTCTTAACTGCTACTTTCAAGTGCTTTCTGTGGAATAAATCTCTTTTTTTTTTTGCTTTTGCTTCAAATACATTTATATATGTATTATTCATATATTTTTTCTAATATGTTTTAGGCAGATATCAAGAACTATGTGAACAATCTGAGGGTTTTTGTTTTGTTTTGTTTCTAAAGCAAGCCATTAATAGATATATACTGTTCTGTATTCTAATTCTGGAATGGTTCCCATTTGAAGGCAGATCTGGCATTCTGCCCAGTTTGAGGTAAAACTGGCTTGTTCTTAAAGACCACTCAAAACAAACCATTTTATTTAACTTTATGTATGAATTTACTAATTTAATTTTCCACAGTTGTGCACTCACTTTTTGACTTTCAGAGCCAGTGGATTTGAGCTCACTTGAAAACTCAGGGATAAATGGTAAATGAGACTTTAATTATATCATATCATAATCAGGGATCTATGTACTCCACAACACAATGAGACGGAAATTTTGTGTCAAAGACCCTTAAATTCTATGGCAAGAACCATTAAATTCTATAGCAATATTTATTATTCCTCCATAAAAAAAACCTTCATCCCCATTCTCCCACCTTTACAAAAATACATAATCAGCTACAGTTGTTGAAAACAGTGATAATTATCAATGATGGGCTTTTTTGTTGTTGTTTTTTGGTATTCGTATGCTAATAAGTGGCCCTTCTCTATTCTCATAAATCAAGGGCTCATTCACCTGCTCATCCACCAATGTGATTTATGCCATCATGTGCCGGAAATGCCCCTCTGCCTTATATATTGGACAGACAGGACAGTCTCTGCACCAAAGAATAAATGGACACAAATCTGACATCAGAAATTGCAACACTACAAAACCAATAGGGGAACACTTCAATCTCCCTGCTCACTCCCTTGACGACTTGTTAATAGCTGTGTTGAAACAGATGAATAACAAATCACAGCTTCAAAGAGAGACTGCAGAACTCGAACTTATATGCAAATTTGACTCAGTTGTCTTGGGGTTAAACAGGGACTATGGATTTTTCTCGCATTACAACATGTGATTTGACCTCCCCCTCCTCTATGTGCTGTTCCCCAGTGTTTTGAATCCTAACACCTATTTTGATTTGCTGTTACAGCCTGACCTGATGCTATCTCATACGCTCCCCTCATTTAATTTCCTCCCACTCTGTAACTTTCCTATCTTCAAAGTGTCTGACGAAGTGGGATTTTCTCCCACGAAAGCTCATGCAATAAATAAATCTGTTAGTCTTTAAAAGTGCCACAGGACTCTGTTGTCTGAAAAGAATTAATTTGTCAAGACCACACTTCTCCAAGCTCTTATTTTGGGCTCTCTGCAAACTCAAACATCAACATTGCTTTGGTTCACAGAAAGTTCACAATCTGAAAAACAAACAAGGAGTCCTGTGGCATGTTTAAAGACTAACAAATTTATCTATCACATGAGCTTTCGTGGGAGAAAAATCCCCCGATGAAGTGGGATTTCCTCCCATGAAAGCTCATGTGATAGATAAATTTGTTAGTCTTGAAGGCTATGTCTACACTTGTTAATTTAGGTCGACTTAGCATGTCCACACTATAAAATTAAGTCGACTTAGGGGGGAACTTACAAAGTCAACCTAGAGTATCCCATTGGATGCCTAGGTTGACTTGAAGGGGCTAGGTGGACCTGGGAGAGGTCCACAATGGCAGGGGGCACCCCTTGCCAATTGCCAGGGGGCTCAGCCTTTGCCCCACTGTACCTGCATACAATGGGGCAAAGGGGGACAGGGACCCTGGCAGGACATAGGGGTAGGGTGGGCAGGGCTCTGCCCTGCCCTGTGGGGGGGCATGCCATCCCCCCCCCCAGCAGGGAGGGCAGTGGGAGAGTCCTGGAGAGCCCTAAGTCGACTCTAAGTCTAAGTCTAAGTCAACTCTAACTCTAACTCTAAGTCGACTTAGGGCTACTCCAGGTCTACACTGGCTTAAGTTGACTTTAGAAAGTCGATTTAAGCCAAAAGTCGACTTTAAAGGAGGTTTAATAAAGTCGACTTAATTTTCCTTAAATTGGCTTAAGCAAGCTGCTTAAGTCGACTTAAGGAAAATGTAGTGTAGACGCAGAGTAAATTAAGTCGACTTAAGCAAGCTTAAGTCGACGTAATTTACAAGTGTAGACGCACACTACAAGTGCTAGAGGACTCCTTGATTGTTTTGTTGAATTGGACTAACATGGCTACCCCTTTGGAACTTATCCACAATCTGAATTCTACAGCAAGCAATGAATACTTGAAACTGAAGAGTAATAGGGATGCCAATTTTGATACGTTTTTCACTTTTTTACATACAACTGAGACATTATTGTATGTGAGCAAAAGAAAAAAAGAGACTGTTGCAAGATTAACTTGTTGAAAAGAAACAAACCTGAAATGAATAGATGTCAAATGTTTCTTACCATTAGATTGACCAATCATCAAAAACCATGAGTGGTTTAAAAAACAAACAAACAAAAAACCTACTCCTTACTAATCTCAACAGTTTGTAGAATTAAGGCAAAAGCAGTCTCATAATTGTCAGTCATTCTTCCTTTAACTCTTCTTATACAAAAAACCAGTTTTATCACAGCTTGATGTTTGCCAAGAGGCAATAAAAGAAACAAAGATATCAATTGCGGCCCAAACACAACACAAAAGGCTGAAGGTTAGGGAAGCTTTAAAAAGCAAAAGACATAGAACAATAAACTGAAATAAAAAGAATGCTAAATTGCTTCTCTTTTGGAAGATTATTGATCATGTTTGTTTAACAATGAAAGGGATTAAGTTTTTTTAATGGTAAGGATGTTCTATTCTGCTGATTTCCACATAACGCTCTTAATATCAATCATTACTGTAAAAAAGTGGATGGATGAATAAACTTTTTTAGATCTTGATCTAATGGATGAATGCATCTGTTTTACTTTGCTACTTCATAAAAGGGATGACTAGTTTATTTGGGAATGGGTTTATAAATCACTCTAAAGTTAATCAGGTGATTTAAGTCTGAGCCATAGGTTGTTCTTTTCTAACCACTCATGCTGTTTGTTACTGGAGGAGTCTAACAAAACAGATCTCAAATATGTCTTTGCATGTCATATATTTCTTCTCAAACAGATTAGTTTTGCAAGAAAAGAAAATGAGAAATTTGGCTTAGCTTGCTACTTGGTTCTCCAAAAAGTCACAGGTACTTCTGAGAATATTTTGCACTTAAAATCTCATGACACTTTAAAAACATCAATGAATAATGGTTCTCTGGCATAGGCAATTATTACTAGTCTAATTTTACAAATTGGAAACTGAAGTTCCAGAAATTAATTGATTCACCGAAGACATTCTGTGGAAGAGCAGAGAATAGAAGGCACATTTTCTGACTCCCAGTTAGATGTTTTAACAACAAAGGCCTTAGCAATCTCTAGCAAGGATACCACAGGTATCATGAAAACATTGAGCTAGGATATTCCTCAGAATAATAAAATCATTGGATTAAACATTCTACATTTCTGCAATTCTGGAATTTTTGCATTTTGAACCAATTCCTGGCCACCACTTCCTCCCTTCCTTTCCCTCCCTCCAACCTATAAAAGAAGAGAGAAACTGACAGAGAGGATGTCCTCTTCCTTAGTAAAGATGCAGGATGCTAGAAGCCTGGTCTTTTTCCCACATATACCTCAAAGATGAACTCCATTAGGATTCCTGAGTTTGCAACCTACACTGAGGGGACATCAAATAATCCACTGCTACACTGGTTCTCTGGCGCTTTCTCAACCCCACAGATGTATTAGGGCCATCGAGTCTGTTTAAAATAGAGTAATAACCTCAAAGTCTTTCTGCTCCTAAACATAGAGGTATATTTGCCTAAGTGGGAGGGAGAAGATCATTACTCCCCACAGAGAACCAGATTATCCAGTCAATGTACTCATGGGCAGAAGATTTTAGCTTGATAGAAAGCCATCGTTTCCTAGGGTCACTGCTAAAGTGTGCTGTAATACCTATGCAGCATGTGGTACTTGTAAGCAATTTTTCAATCACTGGAAATAATGGTAAATAGAAGTGACAAATGTCTTATTTTCTTCTTGTAACACCAGAGTTAATAAGTCATTATAAACACAAGTAATGTTGTTATGTACTTATGTGTATTCCTCACTCAATCATGTAGATCTTCTTTGACATTGAGTAAAGCTGAAGAATGATTCTAGCTACAGATGTAACAAACTAGCATGCCTAGAAACATTGTGAAAAATGCAATGAGCCATGGGACCAAGATAATTCTGAATTGATTAATACTTTCTTCTCCCCAAAACGAAACAACAGGGGATGGTGTTATGTCCATTCAGACTGTGTCACATCCACTGGCTAAACTGATTGAATAGTATGATGATGCGTGTGTGGTAGACAGGGATGAGGCTTAGTATGCAAATCAGTAGAGGTTTTTATTAGCATGTTGGACAAAAAGTTATCTTGCTTTAAGACAAACAAGCAACCTTGTGCCAAAAAGGGTATTAGCAATTTCGGGAGTGGTTCAGAGCATCCATGTTTGTTCCCCTACTTTGTAAAACGCTTTAACACATCCATACTCAGCACTCACTTCAGAGGCTATGTCTACACTTGTTAATTTACATCGACTTAGCTAAGTCGACTTAACAAAGTCGACTTTAAGTCAACTTAGCATGTCCCCACTCAAATTTTACGTCGACTTAGAGGGGACCCTACAAAATCGACCTAGAGTGTCCACACTGGATGCCTAGGTTGACTTGTAGGGGGCTAGGTGGACCTGGGACAGGCCCATGGTGGCAGGGGGGGCACCCCTTGCCAAGTGACAGGGGGCTCAGCCTTTGCCCCATTGTGCCTTGGTACAATGGGGCAAAGGGGGATGGGAACCCTGGCAGGGCATAGGGGCAGGATGGGCAGGGCTCTGTCCTGCTCTGGGGGGGGGGAGGAGGCACGCCAGGCTGTGGCTGTGCCAGCAACCCTGGCAGGGAGGGCAGTGGGGAAGCCCTGGAGCCCCCTAAGTCGACTTAAAGTCGACTTAGGGCTACTCCATGTCCACACTGGCTAAGTCAACTTTCTAAAGTTGACTTAGCCAGCAAAGTCAACTTAAAATGAGGTTTTATATCGACTTAATTTTTCCTTAAGTCGACTTAAGCAGCTGCTTAAGTCGACTTAAGGACAGTGTAGTGTAGACGCAGAGTAAGCTTAAGTTGACTTAATTTGTAAGTGTAGATGCACCCAGAGAGAGAGGAGTTCTGTACAGATGAGTCCAGTGAAAGCAGATCATTCTAGGAGGATCCCTCATGCTCACCTAGTTGTCTGCCAAAGAAGGTGAGATCCACATCCACCTTCTGGTGCCCCCCTGCCCCCAGTGCAAAGGGAGTGCAGTGCAATGGAGAGGGATCCTAAAAGTTCCATACCCATCTGGAGGAGGATTGCCTGTTCCTTGCACTGTAGAAGACAGCTGTAAGGCTGCTTTCCAAGGATGCATTTGTAAGCTTTGGGGAAGCGGGTGGGCCAAGGCTGTTGTGTGCAGCGATGTGAAGATTCCAGACAGCACTGTTGGTAACTGTTGAAACTGTTGAAACAGACGGTTTCCAGTCCCGCAGAGAAAACCAGGATCAGAAGGATGCAAAGGTGGATCATTAAATGCACCTTAGGCTCCACTGCATATGGCTGTGACTTCTGTGCTGGTGCTGCACCTTTTAGAGACATAGAATAGAATGTCATCCCTAGGATTTGTGTGGCACATATGGCTAGACTTCTCTTATGACCATTTATTAAGGGCAGGGCTGTTATCACCCCCTATTAATACTGCTCATCATAAGACCCTGTTTTCTGTTGCTTATAACCCCGAAAAGGTAACCCATTTTGGACTGAAGTTTCCTTCTGCCTTAACATATATTGTGCAATGGGTTTCTTATTATTTTATTTCAGCCACAACAGCTCAAATATTTCAAAGAAGAATGATAGAGGAAAATGTATTGCTCGTGTTAAAAAAATCCCAGGGTTTCTTTTGACAAAGACCATCATACAATGCTTTGGGCTTGAAAGATAGCAGGCAGCTATTTCCCTATTCATTAATGTTATAACAAAAAAGTCTGATAGACTTCCCTAGAATTTTATTTTGATATTTCATACTAACAATATTCTGTTTTACATCCACTTAAAGACTTATATTTTACTTTGCACATAATTTGTGAAATGAGATCAGGTAGCCCTTAGGTAAATGCACAAGCATTATAAAACCTAACAAGTATGAGATAAGTGAACTGTGCCAGCTACTTGGTTTTGTTTCTGGTGAGCAAGAACCTATAGAATTTGGAAGTGACAGGTCGACTAAAATTAGAAGAAAAAACATTTAGAAATAAAAGCTATAAAGATCATTCCACAGCACAGATAAAGGGCCATTGCAAGCTATCAATGGTGTACTCTGCAGTGATTCATGACACTTTGCCTCACATGGGGGAAAAATTGAATGAAGAACTGCTGACTCTCTAGTCACCTATATCTGGATCTCCCTGGAGGGGCTTCTGGGTGATCTAGGCGAGCATTACACAACCAGTTGGTAACTAAAGAAAATCAGAGAGATCATAGTCCAGGTATTGAAAAATCTTATCATCACTGAAAGCGAAGAGAATCTTGCTTCCTCATTTCCTGCACACCTTCAATGTCAAGACTCCTCAGTTAGCCACTTCACACACACGTACGTGTGCGTGCACACACACATTACTAGAACTTTCTGTTATCACTGGTACTATAAAATAGACCATAAAAATGTAAACATCAGCAGGTCAACAGTTTGAGTAAGGGATATCCAACAAAGCTGGATGGGAAGATGTTTACCCAGTGACACATTCTGGAAAAAAAAAAGTAAAATTCCTATTATGCAGCAGAACAAACTCTTCAGAAAATTATGAGAAATCAGGATGAAACACACCCCAACATGTATATCATACGATAGGTCAATGGTTAGGGCACTCACAAAGGAAGTCAGAGACTTAGGTTCAAGGCTCTGCTCTACCTAGTTCAGAACAGGGACCTTGATCCAGGTTGGACAGGGCAGTCTCTCTTGACCTGAACTTTTCCTGATAAATGTTTGTCAGAACTGATTAATCAAAATGAAGCCTTTTATGGGAATATATCTACATTTTTGAATGAAAAACAATGTTGTTAAAAAATTCCTGACCAACTCTAATCACCTACTGAAAAGGATGAGAAACACTGAGCTAGGGAAACAAGGGATTTAACTTTTCTTTTCTGCACTTCTCTTAGCCCAGATCTATATGTCCAGTTTCTCCCGCAAAAATGTGCAACCAATAAATGTCAAAGACACACAGTAGCATAATTTTACATTACTCTCAGGCTCCCATTAACCTCAATGCAAGTTTAATTCAGTAGTGACTGCATAATTTGGCACCTCATTTTCAATTAAATTAGAAATGGTCCAAAGGGGTAGAGTTTTAGTTCTGACTTCTAGAAGTTCTCTGTAGGCTTGGAGCAGTTCTGATCAGAGTTTCATTTTCTATAAACAAATGAAGACCGGGGAGAATTTGTACAGAAATTGTTCCCATGTCCAATAAAGCCTGAACCTTCATTTTTTGCTTCCCTTCAACACTCAATGAGTTTTGGAAGCACAAATAATTCAGATCAGAATAGCCTAATTGAGTGTAGTCTTGCAAAACCTGTCAAGTTTTGAGACCTTACTCTCCAAACTCAGATACAACGATGATGATGTCTTATTACCACATATCCTATGTGGATATTTCAATTGATTTTAATATGACTATTAATTAATGGTTTTGTTGGGTCATGAGTAAGGACTACATGTATAAGGGTTTGCAGGATCTAGAATGTAATCCACTCTACTGGCCAGTTCATTTCATTGCCTATGTGGGTATAGAAGGAACTTCAAACCATGGGTTCTGATTAGGAAACATCTCTATTTTAAACTGCAAGTACTTCATACCAAAAGAAAGTTGACAAATACCAGGTCAGAATATAAACAAATTTATTTAACTTATGATGAGCTTCAGAGGTAAATCAGTGATCAGCAAAAATGACAGAGTAGTAAGTAAGTGCTAAAATAAGTAGGAAGGGCCTACAACTTTACTTTCCCATCATCATTTTTTATCTTGTTTCTCTTCTTCTTCCTGTTATATGTGGTGAGCACAGCCTCTGATTTGCACTAGTAAAAGCTAGATCACAATTAGGTTCTTAGACTCTACACCTTTTTAAACATAGTTTCTTAAACATTAAAATGGACGGCCCTAACTCTTTAAAGCCTAAACATCACATTTCTTACTTCTTATTTTAATCTACTCTATTAAAATAGTGCTGTAAGTTAATCATGCTCTTACCATTTAGGTCTTGTTTTCAATATTCAACACCAAACAGACATGACCCTAGAAAAAGTAAACTCAGAGCTGCCAGCAAAAATTTTACCATAATTTCCAACCATTTGTATGTTTGTTACACGCAGTGAGTTTTGATCAAGGAGTTCTGGTACAATTTTGCAACATGCTCCAGAGATATTTTCAATTGATAAAATATTATTACTGCAAATAATACTTATTTGTTATCAATATTTTCAATACTCAAAAATATTTAACTATGTTTGCAAATACAAGGGACTATTTCTATGTCTGTTTATCTCAATTAGCCTTTTATTTATTGTGTGTGGCAGGATGACATACGTACATAGAAAAGAACCTACTTACTTGGGAGCTGGAGAAAAGAAAAACTCTCAGGGAGTTACTTTTAGGTGTTTGTGTTAAAATTTCCAGGGACTAGGTCTACTGCCCCCCAAAGACATTGCAAGGGTCTAACCATTTCTCTTTTCAGAGACAAACTCATAATGCTTAGTTCCTATTTTTCACAGAGCCATAACTTTACTGTTATTTTCCTTCTCCCCTTTCCTCTTTCAGGGATTAATCAGTTAAACTTAGTGGTGCAGGGTGATTCCTTATCAACTAAAACTAGATCAGAGTCTTCCAATTAAAAGGAAACAGGTTTTTCTGTTTGTTTTTCTTTTCTTCCCTAGCTAATGAAGGCACAGGAGAGAACTTTTCTTGTGCAAAAATGTAGCAAATGTATGTCTGTCTATCTTGAACAGATCATTGAGCAAGCACGACTAAATCTATCATCTGCTTTAGCCCTTATCCAACCCTCAAATGGCTAATTTAAGGAGGCACAAATGTGGCAATCATCAGCAGGAATCAAGGCAGTACTAGTATTTTACTGCATTAAAATCCTGTGTCACTTCACTTATGAGTTCTAAGGAAGCAGGAACCACAGAAGAGGATTACAAGTGCAATTACCATGGAATTGTAACAGTGACCACCGCCATCAGCTGAACTGGTGCTTAGCACTTTACAGGATTGGGAATTTGATGAGTGTAATCAAATCCTCTTCTATCAACTCCACCTAGCAGCTATAACAATTTACTGACTGCTGAGAGCTTCTTTATCCCAAACAGCAACGGTACCAGGTCTGGTATCAGGTCTAACTTTGGTTTATGCACATATGAGGCCATGGTCATTGCATCTCGTCTTCTACTTGAAGGGGTGCTCCAAAGAGGCAGGAGCTAGGCTGTTCTCGATGGTAACAGAGGACAGAACAAGGAGCAATGGTTTCAAATTACAGCTGGAGATGTCAAGGTTGGATATTAGGAAAAACTTTCTCACTAGCAGGGTGGGGAAGCATTGGAATAGGCTACCTAGGGAGGTGGTAGAATCTCCAAATTTGGAGATATTTAAGGCCCAGTTAGACAAAACCCTGGATGGGATGATTTAGTGGGAGTGGTCCTGCTTTTTAGCAGGGGGTTGGACTAGATGACCTCATGAGGTCCCTTCCATCCTTACGATTCTATGATTCTTTTCCAAACATGGTGTCAGTCCCAGTAGATATAAATTTATAAAGACAGATGGATGCAAGGAGTTATCTCACCCTCTTCTAAGATAAAGGAATGAGGAGGGGGATGAGACATGGGCAGCACTAGATCGAAGTCAAGGAGACACATTTAGCACTCCAAAGTGGGGGGACATTTTCAAAAGCACTCAGATCCCTTGTAGGGTATATCTACACTGCAATAAAATATGTGCCGCACAGCCATGGCTTCATCAGGTCTGCTGACTTGAGGGCTTTGACTTTACAGGGCTGCAAAGTGCACTCTAGACATTGAGTCTCAGACTGGAGCCTGGCTCATGCCCCAGCATCCATGCTGTAACTTTTAGCCCTGCAGATTGGGCCTCTCAACCTTAAGCCAACTGAATCAGTGCTGCATGTTTTTTACTGTAGTGCAGACATACCCTTAGTTTCTTAATAAGGCCAGATTTTCAAGAGTGCTCAGTGCCCAAAAGACAGATTTTTATCAAGACTCAGGCCTAGCTCCAAAGAATTTAGGCATAATATAAAACATTGACTTGGCTGCTGTCTAACCTTTAGGCATCTATACTCACTTGGTGCCAACATTTTCAGCGTAAAGTTTTTTTGGGTAGCTAAATTTTTACATGTGGGCATACACACTGCTGCCTTGCTCTAGGCATCTTGACGTTTACCTCATATGTAAGCATCAGCACAATCCATTAGTAGATGGGCATTCATTCACCTGTCTTGCCTGAGGACCGCTTCCTCTAGGTATGGTCTGAGCACACCTAACTCCACACAAGATGATAAGAAAGCATACTCACTCTAGAGGTAAGAGACCCCAGCTATACTGGGAAACTGACAAGAAGAGGTTTGAAAAGAGATTTTTAAGTAAGAGCCCTAACAACTGAACTGTAAGACATTCTCTCTCACTCTTGTTCAATTTTAGTTAACTAATTGAATAATTAAATATTAATTGCCTGAGAATCATGCTATCATTGAATGATTAAGGCACTCACCTGACATGGAGTTCCCTGTTCAAATCTCTTCTCCTCGTCAGGCAAAGGGAGAATTGAATTCTCCAGGTGAGTGCTCTGACCTGTGAAGTAAAGGTTATAGATGTTGTATGTTAAATAAACAAACAGGTTGCCCTAGAGGTGGATTGGGTTGAACGTTACTCTTTAGTGCCTGCTCATTCCTCTCAACGTCTCAAGTAAGCAAGGAGGAGAGGGTATTACAACTCTTTTATTCAAAACAGTATGGAAATGCATACATGATTGGCAATGTTCCATGGACTCTTATATGGTTACATCTTAACACCTATATAATGAATATTGATGATTGTATAATGCATATAATTATACCTGCCCTGTTTATAGGTTTAGTCAATGGTGCACAGGTGTTTAACATCACATGTTACTTTTGTTACAGCAATATCTATAATATCACTGACCAAGCATTTAGCAAGGTGGGGGAGGAGGGAGAAAGTTGATAAGTGTGTTCTTTCCAAGGTCCTTATGCAGGAGAGAAAGAATAGCTTCTTTCAGTTACATTTCGTGCTCAAACTGTGAAAAAGGGAGAGGGGAAAGGGAAGATAATATATTTAACTGAATTCCAATTGCAAGAAGCAAAGCGTGTGTGCTTCCCATGACCATAACAACCATGGCTAAGGCAGAGGCCTCGTGTCTAGATCTATCTGTACTCTCCTAAAATAGCCAGGCACCTAATTCCTTTTCACAAGTAACATCTTAGAAACCAAAAGAGAGATTACCAGCTGTGGATTCCAAGTAAAGATAAGAGCTTTCCTACAGCTCAGATTTAGGGCAGAGCTTAGGACACACCTCTGTCCTGGATATCTCCCATTGGCTAGCTTAGGTTCCCCAGTCATTGTGATTGCTTTTCTGGATCCAATTCTTAGCTGTCTCTCACCACACAATGGAATTTAGGCAGCTAAGTCAGGCTTTGTTGTTCAACAGATTTCCTAGGTGCCTAAAAGCTAGCAATGCTTTAGCGGAGCTGGGCCCAATGCCTTTGAGCAATGAGGCTCAGTTCCTTAATGTGCTGAACTCTAAAATGTGACCATTTATTTTAGTGTCTAAATGGGAGACTGGTTCTGAAAAACCTAGTCTAATTTTATAGTGGTTTTTTTCTGTAAATCACCCCGTCTAAACAATATATTTAGGTTTCAGCTTCTCATTAGTGTGAACAACTCATCCCAGGGAAAGAAATTCCATGGTTTTTGGAAGGAGCCCTCAGGTAGTGGATGTATAATATTTGAGCATTACATAATACTGTTAAGTTCCAAAGGGATAGCTGTGTTAGTCTATTGCAGAAAAACAACAGAGTATTGTGGCACTTTTAAAGACTAACAGATTTATTTATTGCATGAGCTTTCATGGGAGAAAATCCCACTTCGTCAGACGCTACTCATAGACTCAGACTTTAAGGTCAGAAGGGACCAGTTCGATCATCTAGTCTGACCTCCTGCAAAATGCAGGCCTCAAGACCTCACTCACCCACTCCAGCAATAGGCCACCAACCTATGACTGAGTTATTTACCGCCTTAAATCATGATTTAAGGACTTTAAGACACAGAGAATTCACCAGTAGGTGAACCATGCCCTGTGCTACAGAGGAAGGCAAAAAAACCCCAGAGCCCAGGCCAATCAGCCCTGGGGGAAAATTCCTTCCCGACCCCAAATATGGCGATCAGTTAAACCCTGAGCACGTGGGCAAGTCTCAACAGCCAGTTACCCAAGAAACAATGCTCTGTAATAACTCAGAACCCAACCCATGTACTCTCCCCTCTTAGGCCACTACTGTACAAGAGTGTCCTAATATTTATTTTTTATCTTCAAAGCTCCTCTACAGAAGCAGCTTTCAATAAATGTTGCACTACTAAGAGTTTAACATATAATTTCAAAAGCCTAAATATGTTCAACAAGAGAACTATAATGCAAGTGATTTCTCATGAATACCTCATTTTGCTCACCTGAATTCCCCATGAAATTTCAATTATATCTGGCATTATTTAGCTATCTGATTAATTACTTAATGTTTGTACAGCACTCTGAAGATTTCTATACCTCAGTCTATGTACACTCATGCTTCCTAATCTAGATGCTAGGCAATAAATTACTATATCTGAAAATTTACTTTCACTTCAAAGAGAAAGAGATACTAAAAAGGCCTATAAAATTTGATAACACAATACTACATATAACTATCTTATTTAAATTTTTTGTTAGCATATGTATTTTAACATTACAACACTTCCCTGCATTTAATTTCCTCCCATTCTATAAGTTTCCCATCTTCAAAGTGTCTGATGAAGTGGGATTTTCTCCCATGAAAGCTCATGCAATAAATAAATCTGTCAGTCTTTAAAAGTGCCACAGGACTCTGTTTCTCTGCAATAGACTAACACGGCTACCCCACTGGAATAGGAGTGATTAACTATTCCTATAATTGGGAAGTTTTTCCTAGTATGTAAACTAGGTCTCCCTTGTTGTAAATTACTTTTTTAATTCTACCCTGGCTCCACATCCTTTCTATATGTGTGAAGACACTCATTATGACCCTCTCAGCTTTCTCTTCACTGGACTAAACATATCTAATTCTTTGTTTTTCTTCATAGGTCAGATTTTCTAAACGTCTTACTTTTGTTGCTCTCCTCTGGATTCTCTCCCATTTGTCCACATTTTTCTAAAAGTGTGGTGTCCAGAACTGCCCTCATCAGTGCTTAGTAGATAGGAACAATTCCCATATTTTCCCTGTGATGTTCCTGTTAATATATCTCAGAATGACATTTGCCTTTTTCAGTGCCATATTACTGACTCAGACTGAATGTCATCCACTATTACCCACACATCCGTTCCTGAAGTGCTGCATTTTTTACTCATCTTATAATGGTGCATATGATTTTCCTTCCAAAATGTACTTTGCATTTGTTTTTATTGAATTTAATAACACTGATTTCAGACTAATTCTCCAATTTATGACGATCATATTGAATTCTAATGCTTCCCTCCAAACTGCTTGCAACCCTTCCCACTGTGGTGTCAGCCACAAATTTCCAGTCTATTACCCAAATCATTAATGAAAATATGTAATAGTACCACACAGAGGACTCGCCACTGTGTGACCCCAGTTGATATGAACCCCCATTGATAACTTTTTGGAAAAGGTTTTTTAGACAGATATGTACCTATTTTATAGTAGTTTCATTGAGATAATTTCCCTAGTTGCTTATGAGAATGTCAAGTGGAACAGTGTCAAAATCTTTTACAAAAAATCAGGGTATATGACATATACGGATTCTTTCCTATACACTAGGCTGCTTACCCTGTCAAAGGAAATTAAATTGGTTTGGCGTGATGAGTTCTTGACAAATTCATGTTGACTATTACTTATAAACCTATTGGCCACGAGGTGCTTACAAATGGAATGTTTAATAATTTGTTTCAGTATCTCTCTGGGTTTCAGAGTTAGGCCTGATCTACATTGTCAATGGAGGTTGAAGTAACACCACTTACATTGACCCCCTAAAACATGCATCTCTGCTGGCATGCCAGTCACACCAACCTAAATCATGCTAAAATTTGACTTAATAAAACCACCCCTGCAAGTGGCATAGCACTGAGGCTATGTACACACGATCAGATTAAAGCGCAACATGGCAATCGCGCTATAAAGAACACGTGACCTTTATTGCAGGATAGCGCGTACACACGTCGGTCCTTGCAACGCAACAGAATTCTTTGCAATATCACGGTGTAGCTCAATGAATTCTGGGTACCTATCCCACAGTTCAATTTTCCCTCAATCGGCGCTTGGAATCATGGGATGAAGGAAAGGAACACAAAGCGCCATGGGTAAACTCTCAGTTTCCCATGGTGCACTGTGTTTCCCTTGCGTCTTCCTTGTTGCCAATAGCAACTCGCGCCTATTTTCAACAATGCAGTGATGCACCGCACCACTTGCGAGCAATCACAACAGCGACAGCATGGATCCTGCTCTGATCTCCACTGTCGCCTTCAGCATTCTAAATATATCTCGGCTGGTTGCTCAGTACGCAATGAGCTCCAAGTCAGACGAGGACACCAAGGAGCAGGGGCTGATCGATGCCATGCAGAGCAACAGCACCACATTGCTCAGCTCCTTCACCGATCATCTGCACACGGTGCAACGCCATTTCTGGTCACGAGATACGAGCACCGAGTGGTGGGATCGCATTGTTATGTAGCTGTGGGATGACGAGCAGTGGGTACAGAACTTTCGAATGCGGAAAGCAACCTTTCTGGAACTGTATTCAGAGTTGGCCCCTGCCCTGCGACGTAAAGACACCAACATGAGGTCAGCCCTAACCGTGGAGAAGCGGGTTGTGATTGCTGTCTGGAAGATGGTGACTCTTGACTGCTACCAGTCAGTTGCAAACCGGTTTGGAGTCGGGAGGTCCACCGTCGGATTAGCCCTCTCACAAGTCGGCCGAGCCATCAATCGTGTTCTGCTACAGAGGACGGTGACATTGGGCAATGTTCGTGAGATTGTGGACGGCTTTGCTGCCATGGGATTCCCTAACTGCGGGGGAGCCATAGACGGCACACACATCCCTATTTTGGCTCCAGACCATCTCATGACCGAGTACATCAACAAGAAGGGCTACTTCTCCATGGTGCTGTAAGCACTCATGGATCACAAGGGGTGTTTTATGGACATCAATGCTGGGTGGTCGGGAAAGGTACATGATGCCCGCATTTTCAGGGACACTGGTCTGTACCGGAAGCTGCAAGGGGGTACCTTCTTCCCAGATCAAAAAATTACTGTGGGGGATGTGGAGATGCCCATAGTCATCCTTGGAGACCCAGCATACCCACTGATGCCATGGCTCATGAAGCCGTACACCGGTAACATAGATCGCAGCAAGGAGCGATTACAGATTGAGCCGCTGCAGAATGACTGGAGAATGAAGAGAATGCAGAATACAGAATGTGGAGTGTGCCTTCGGCCGTTTAAAAGGGCGCTGGCAATGTTTGTATGGGAGGCTGGACTTGGTGGAGGACAACATCCCTGCTGTGATTGCGTCGTGCTGTGTCCTTCATAACATTTGTGAAAGTAGGGGAGAAAAGTTTTCCCCAGGGTGGGCTATGGAGGCACAGCGCCTTGAGGAAGCATAAGAACAGCCAGCCACTAGGAATATTGGGGGGCCCAAGGAGAAGCTGCTCGCATAAGGGAGGCACTCAGGGACCATTTCAATGATGCCTTCCCCTAGTTAACTTACAGGACACATCAGGTGCACCTTATGAGATTTTCAATGTGTACAAATAAAGCCACTCTTCAAATTTTTTGTTACTGTTTTTATTAAAACCTAAAGGGGGGGGGTTTCCAGGTGGGTGTAGCTGCGGGTCTCTAAAAAGTAGCTCTGGGGGGGACTGGATGTTGCAATGTACCAGGGGGACGGGTGGCCTTCAAAGAAATTCTTTGAAGGACTACGGGGTGTGGGAGGCAGACACGGCTGAACTGTATGGAGTGGAGCCCGTACATTAATCGCCTGGGTCTGCAAAGCAATCATGCTCTTGAGCAGTTCTGTTTGCTCCTTCAGCATGCTTATCAGTTTGTCCCTGTGTTTCTGCCTCCTCTGTTGGGATTCCTCTCTCTAGGCTCGATTCTCCCTCACGGATTCCTGTGCTGTTTTCAGCAGGTCCTGAAACATATCCTCCCTGTTTCTTTGAGCACGCTGCCGAATGTTTCTGATGCGGTCAGCTGGGGTAGATACCGGTTTTGTGGAGGTCGAATCTTAAAAAAAAAATAATAATAATAAAGCTGTTGTTAACACATAGCCTAGATAACCAATGTAACCTTCCAGTAGCACATTCCACTGGAAGGTGCAGGGCAGTCAACATCCTATGCTTCGCTGAAGCGGACAAGGTACGTCCTAAATAGAAAGCTTACTGGGGGCTAATATTCTGCACAGGGCACACAGATGGAACCCGATATCTCTCTCCTCAGAGTGCCCCTGCCAGCTGGAATACATATCCTACATGCCACCGGTTGCAAGCCAGGACCGTATGCTGCTGCACTGTGTGCTGCCATGGTTCCCAGGGCTGTGCTTTGCAGCTGGCGAGGCAGAGTATCCATCTTTGGAAGCGTCGACACAAACGCTCTCCCATCTAACCTGAGTAGTAGGCTCTGGAGGTACATCGAGGAAACCTTTACTGACCTAAATACAGATGATTTTTTGACAATCACTGCTTGTGTTGATGCACTTCTAATGAATGCAGAGTAAAGAGCATGCACAGCGGGGATTGAGACAGCAAGCACCCCTGCCACGGACAATGATATTTTAGCAGGAGCCATAGCTGCATGAAAAAGAAACTTACCGGAACCCCCCTCTGCTGCCTCAGAGGACACGCTGCAATTCATGTCTTGGGTGGACGTCTCAGCGGGGGTGCAGAAGAACTCCTGGCTACACGCTGTTGCGCTTTCCTCCAGGTCATCTTCCATCTCCTCCTCCTCATCGATCACGTCCTCATCCTGCTCGGGTCTGACATTCACTGGATGAGGGGGGGCCGATGTGTCCACGGGACTCTTTGCAGTGGTTGTGGGGTCCCCACTGGCAATGGCTTCGATCTCCTTATAGTACCTGCATGTAGCAGGTGCTGATCCCGAATGGCGGTTTGCCTCCTTCACTCAGTGATAGGTTATTCTTAGCTCCTTCACCTTTGATCTGCACTGCACAGTGTCTCTATCATAACCTCTCTCTGACATGGCCTGAGAAATTATGCCAAATGTATCATAATTTCGCCTGCTGCCGCGTAGCTATGCCTGCACAGCGGACTCTCCCCAGATGCCGATCAGGTCCAGCACCTCTGCCGTGCTCCAAAGGGGTGCGCGTCTTCCACGACAGGCCGCCATTGCTACTGAAGATCGGAGCTGCACTCCACTCCACGAGGAAGAGAACAGGAAGTGAAACAGATAAGAAATTCGAAAATCCCGGGAATCTGATCAGGGCGGGGACTGTTTCATCACGGCCACAGAGCGGGTGGGGGGAAGACCAGAGAGGACGACTTTGGAATGCTGGGACACTTCCGGAGGCCAGTCATTGCGCGGTAAGCGTACACACGAGTCGAAAGGCGCAACAGCTGTTCCGCGTTAACTGCCAGCACCCTCGTCGAGGTGGTTTTTGTATTGCGCTACAACAAGGCAGTTAACGTGCAACAGCCCTATTGCACGTGTGTACGCTGTTGTTGGTATCGTGCGGTAATGATTGTTACTGCGTGATAAAGTGATCGTGTGTACAAGGCCTGAGTTTCAAATTTCTATCAGTGCGGGCAGAGTACAATGTGAGTTGACGTCATTGGCCTCCAGGAACAATCCCATAATTATATGGTTTTAGCCACTCTGGACTTTTGCACTCTGCTGCATCATGACCATGGAAACAGCACATAGCTCCTCCCCTCAAGCCCCGTGAAATTTTGAATTCCCATTTCCTGTTTGGTCATCTTGGAGAGCTTGGTATCTGAACAGCTCATGGCCACTGCATGCCCCAAACGCACCCCAGGATGGAGTCAGCCTGAGGTCTTGGATCTCATCAGCCTGTGGGGTGAGGAGTCTGTTCTGCCTCAGCTCCGAGCCAACAAAAGAAATCACAGAATCTACAAGATGTTATCGCATGGTATGATTGAGAAGGGCCACGACAAGGACAAACAGCACTGACGCATTAAAATCAGAGAGCTGAGACAGGCATTTCAGCAGACTAGGGAGATGAACAGTCATTCTGACTCCTCACTGAAGACGTGCTGCTTTTACGAGGAACTGCATGTGATTCTCGGTAGTGACCCCCACCACTGTGCCGCCATGCAGCATCAATGCCTCCAAGGAATCACAGTCGGGGATGAATGAGGATGACTCCATGAACGAGGAGGAAGATGAGGAGAACAGGTGGTAGGAGAGTGTGGTACCCATTCTCCCAGGCTGCCAGGACCTATTTATCGTTATGGAACAGTCTGGCCAGTCACAGGATGGCATTAATGACTGAGATGCCAGAGAAGGCACATCTGGTGAGTCAGTTTATCTAATCTCATTGCTGTGATTATATCCCCAGTCATGCTTCTAATTTTTTTTTAAAGGATTTTTTTGTTGGGAGGGGATGGCATTCCTGGGTATAGGTAAACTTCTGTATAGAACCACTACAGGAATAGGCTGTTAATGTGCAAATGAATGCTATGCGAATCCTCCATGGATATCTCCAGGAAACCTTCATTAAGGTACCCTGCAATCCTTAGCAGAAGGTTTCTGGAGAGGGAAGCCTTATTTCTTCCCCCACAATAGGAGACTTTCCCATGCCACAATGCTATTAAAGGATCAGGCATCATTGTAGCACATAGCATAGCACAATAGGAGCCAGGACTGTACTCTGATGCTTGCAGCAAATTCTCCCTTTTCACCAGCATTACCCTCAGGAGACTGATGTCACACATGCTCACCTACAGAAGATGGTGCAATGTTACAGTAACTGAACAATGCAGTCTTCTTCCCCTGCCTTGGATGGTGTCCCTTGGACACAAGACAGCATGGCACCATTTGCATGGGCTTTAAGTTTCCAAATGCTGGTTGCCCTGTTTTCTGCTACCTTAATTTGCTCGAAGCCTCCTGTAATCCTTTTTGCCCACGTGCTCCCACAGTACACTCAAGATGTAAAGAGGAGCACAATGATTTCCCTCCTTGCTTAATAGTTTATGGGGGAGCTGTGCTGGAAATCTTGCAAGGGCCCCTTGTTACCATGTCTCCAATGGCAGTCCGACCACTGTGATATGTGCAGATTGGAGTGGGGCTCTGCCCTTCCGCTCTGTATGGTTAAGGGAGTTATTGTAATAAAGTTTCATGTTTCAGACGACAGTTGCTCATCTAATAATGGGAACTTTGTGTTTTGCTTGCCTTGCAATAGACTTCTCAGCCTTGGGCCAGTTAGCTCCCATGGAGCACCTTTCCCAGATTAGGAAGAGGAAAAAAAAAATCTAGGGATGACATTTTCAGTGAGCTGATGAATGCCTCCATGGCAGCTGATACAGAGCTCAGAGCCTGGAGGATGTCCTTGTCCACACCAGTGGCAACAAGTAGAAAGAGGTGATGGCCACTTCGAAAACTGCACCATTCCTTTTCTGCTCTCCCCGCCACCTCCAAAAAGGTAACATATAAAACTTAACTGGTTCATTAAAAAAATCTGTCTTTATTCATTCACTGCCCAGACATTATCAGTGGGGAAAGAAAGCGAGGGGGAGGATGGTGGGTGGGTGGCAGGATGGTGAGTGAGTGAAAGGATATGTAGGTGGATGTGGGATGGGAATTCAGCGCACAGCACTGAAAGGCACATACATTACTGCTGCTAATTGCAAAACTGGGTTTTCAATGCTTCCCTGATATGAAGTCCTCCACGGTTCACTTGGTATTTGGCTGCTCAAAATTTCCAGCGAGGCTATTAACCTCCAGGGCCCAACCCTGAGAGAACTTTTCACTGTGTGTCTCACACAAATTATGGAGCACACAGCAAGCACAGCTAAGCAGTGGTATTTTTTTAAAATTTTTTTTGCTGAGGTCAAGCCTAGTGAATAGACTTCTCCACCTCTTTTTTAAATGCCTAAATGCACATTCTACCACCATTCTGTACTTGTTGAGCCTATTATTAAAATGTTCCTTATCAATATCCAGGTGCCCAGTGTAGGGCTTCAGGGGAGCAAGGGATAAACAGGATCCCCAAGGATCACTATTGGCATTTCAACATCCTCAATATATACTTTTTGGTCAAGGAAGAAAGTGCCTGCATACAACTTTCTAACAGACCGGAGTTCCTAAAGATGTACATCCTTATCAGATCATCCCACATTGATAAGGCATGACCTGTTTGTAATCCTCACAGTGATAGGATATAGCTGGTAGGCTCCATGTCTCTCCCGACGTGGAGCAAAGAAAAAAGGCACGAAAAAGTGCTTCCCAGTTTGTCATGATAAGAAGGGAGGGGGAGGCAGCATGTTGTATCATGGGAGGATGACATGCTTCCCACAAGCAGCTGCATCTAGTTGCACTGTTGGATAGATACCCATGTAACGCTGCTTTGAATGTCAACCCAAGAGTGACTAGTGGGGACGCAAGAGCTTCACCCAAGAAGCATGGCGTGATCACACTCCTATGACATCCACATACTTTGACTTCCTGCTGCAGTGTAGACATGGCCTTAGAATGACCGAGCTATAATTCTTTCATTACTATTCTTTCTGCTTTTTAAGGATAGGCATTATGTTTGCTATCCCAGTATTCTGGGATCTCATCTGGCCTCCATGAACTCTCAAAGATAACGGATGATGGTTGAAGGATTGCTTTGGCTAGTTCCTTAAGTACTCTAAAACAAATTTTTTAAAGAGGGAAATTGAAGTTCTATACAAGATTTTCAGACATCTCTAATAATTTTCTTTAAAACACATATATCTATTATACATCAGACAAGTATATCAATTTTTAAAGAAAAGTCCTCCTGCATCATGAATTTAAATAGAAAGCATTAGAAATCTTAGCTCTGAAGTCACAAGAAGCTATAGGCTGAAAAATGTTATTGTTTATACCACTATGACATGTCTCAGGGTTGTGAGGCACCTAACACCGTCTGTCCTTCACAGGGGAAGTCTTAGCTGTTCTTCCGAAGAATCAATTCCCTGAAGCCACCAGCTCTGGCAACACAAGCAGAGCCTTCCAGGCCTCACACTCTCTTTGCATACTGGTGTTAGGCACATGCCAACTCTGAGTCCACTGATCATCCATGGAGCTCAGATCCTGTTCCACAGAATACTCATAGAACTCTTAGATCTACAATTCCCACTACAACCCAGCTTGCAAGAGTCAACTCAGGATCCCCACTCTATTTAATACACAGCACTTATATATATGAAAATAAGAATAAACTTATTATCAGAAGAGAGATATCCCAGTGATTGAGTGAGAATATTGGAAATGAATTATTACATATAACATAAAATCATAACATGCTTTCTAGCACCCAAATTTTACAAATCATTCCCCTATCGCCCACAAGTAGCTTACCCCAAGTCTGTTTCCCAGTATTCAGCTAAGTTGGCCTCTCATAAGAATGAGCCCTCTGGTAACTTGCCCTCATAGAATTACAAGGCTGCTTATCTGCACCCAGGTATAGTTTCAAAAGTTCACTTACTGCTATCCAGGATAACTCTGGCAGTTTTTGTTTTTCCCTGCAACCAACTGATCAACATTTTGCTCGGACTGTAAATGAGCATCCATTGTGCAACATTACAATACTAATTTGCACATGACCAGATAGAGTGAGGTCCCTCACCTCCTGCCTGCCAGGGACATGTGGATTACCTTTTACTCTCTGATCTAGAGAACATGACTTTTAGTATATTTTATGTTTTCCACAATGATTGTGATGACCAGTGTGACATAGACTTTCATTAGAGACTTTGCACAACATTCTTTGTTGAACTGGTAGATAGATGTCAGACCCAGGCCAGATGGCATCAAGAGGTACCTGGGTCACAACTACCTGATCATATTATTACTGTTTCTGAAACTGTGTTTAGTCTGATTGTTTTGTTAGTAAACAGAACGCAGTAGCTTATTCCATTGCAATTTAATTAAAGTTAGCTTCATATCTTTCTTGAACAAAAACATGATTAATAATGCTATTGTTAAATCATCTTTAAAATCCTTTCCTCATAGTAATTTTAGATAAAAATCAAGTTTCCCACTTGCATACTAACATATTTTCCTCATTTATAATGCATTGTGTCAAAAACAGTCCTTGCTATCAGCTTATGAATTCAATTGCTTTCCAATTAATTTTCTGCTATCTTTTATAGACGTGTTTTGCTACCTAAGACAGTGATAAGTTTCATGTCATGAGTACTACGGTTTAGACAATTAATTTAGAATAGCAAGGTGCCAGCAAAAATCCCAGAATCAATAGTAAGAGTGACTCTCACTCCTTGACATCCTCTTCAAAAAGGCAGTCTGTACAGCTGAGTAGAGGCTATTTGATTTGTTTATGTTGGAAATTGTGTGCACCAATGCATATGCAAAAGATATTTAGTCATATACTGAACAGATATGTTAGTGGTGGAAAAGACATCATTTTAGCCCTATTCTGCATAGGCAAGTGATTTTCATTAAATATAGCTAATAAAAAATACACATATTCTATGAATGGCAAAAAATATTTTATTCAGCTCTGCAAAAGAAACTCTTCATTAAGCCCGCTGGACCGTGATTTTAAAAAACTACAAAATTCACTGAGGGAATTTTGACCTGTGATTATCTAAAAAGGACAGTTTGATTTTATGTACCTATAACTGCTGGAATTCTAGTGTGATAAATATTATGTACTGTGGAATATTGAAAAGCTATTCTATCAACTTTATAAATACTATATAAACACATTTGCAGGCTAGGGATTGTATTCCAGCTCCCTGTGGGAGTTACAGGGGTCTACTTCGTATGGATGATGTATATGTAGATCAACAACTATAACTGAATTTAATTTTGTTACAGGGGTTTCCTGCAGAAATTAAAATCACAAAGGGGGTAATTAGTACACATCCCTAGGCATATAGCAACTTTTGAAGAGCCTGATCCCTTAGGGAAAATTGCATATACTAGTCTGGCCAGATTCAATACACATGACATACAAAGAAATGAAAACTATATAAAAGTGACTAGCCTGACAAAGTCACTCTCACTTAGCCCAAGAACTGACATGTCCCTGTGATCAAGAGAGAGACACCCTGTGGAAAGGACCTGAAATACTTTGTTGCGGGTAGGGTCTCCATCTGAAAGATGTAGCAGTGCCTGGGAAACTAAGACCAGCATGTAAACTGTTTATTGTTTTTAAGAGGCATTTTTTATATAACACCTTTGTTCTGAATGAATAGTACTTTCCTTTATGAAGGCTGACTGGTCACTGTTCCTGAGATAATGGGACTGACTTGCTGGGATGATCACTGTGAACTGGAGCCTAAATCCCTGGACTAGGGAGAGAGTCACAGAATTCCATCCTGAGAATGGTGATGGCTAGAAGTGAGTGTTTACAGTGATCATCAAGTGTCTGAGATGAACTGAAGACTAGGATTTAAGAATGGAAGCAGAAAGTTTGCCTTATAGAGAACACTAGCTGAATGCTAATATTTAGAAGTAGGTATTAAATAGCCTGCTTGTAAACAAAGTAAGAACAAGAATGTCTTCTTAGGGACACAGCCCAGAGCAGGAAGTCCTTAAGTAGCTCTGTTGTTATCCAGCATAGAAAAGCAGATAAATCTTTTCACACTCCTATCACTAATCACAGTTTTAGATCTGGGAGAGAAAAAAAAAATCTAAAAACAGCTCTGTGGCACTTTTAAAGACTAACAGAGACAGACACCTTCAGGATCTCTATCAAGCATTTTTAAAACTACAGTACCCACCTGGGGAGGCGAGGAAACATTGACAGAGCCAGATGGGTACCCAGAAGTCAACTACTGCAGGAGAAGCCCAAGAAAGAAAACAACAGAATGCCACTGATCGTCACCTACAACCCCCAAGTCAAACCTCTACAGCACATCATTGAGGATCTACAGCCTATCCTACAAGACGATCTCTCACTCTCTCCAGCCTTGGGAGGCAGACCTTTCCTTGCTTACAGACAGTCCCCCAAGCAGATACTCACCAGCAACTGCAGACCAAACAAGAGAAACATTAAGGCAGGCACGTATCCCTGCAACAAATCCCATTGACAACTTTGTCCACATGTCTGCACAAATGACTATCATAGGACCTATTCAAAAGAGCTACTCCATCAAGGTCTCATCCACCTGCTCATCCACCAATGTTATATATGCCATCATGTGCCAGCAATGCCTCTCTGCCTTATACCTTAGACAAACAGGACAGATTCTGCACAAAAGAATAAAGAGACCCAAATATGACATCAGAAATAACAACATTCAAAAACCAATAGGGAAACATTTCAATCTCCATGCTCACTCCATAGAAGATATGTTAATTGCTATACTTAAGCAAACTGATTACAAATCAAAGTTTCAAAGAGAAACTGCAGAGTTGGAATTCTTATGCAAATTTGACACCATTGCCTTGCGCTTAAATAGAGATATCTCCTGACTTCCTTATCACAAAAGGTGATTTGGCCTTCTCTCTAGCTCTACCTCCCCTCCTTCTCATATGATGTTCCACACTCTTTGAATTTAACCAACTGCTTTGATTTGCTGAAACAATCTGACTTGATCCTATGACTTACACTTCCCTGCATTTATTTTCCTCCCATTCCATAAGTTCTCCCCATCTTCAAGTGCCTGATGAAGTGGGATTTTCTCCCACGAAAGCTCATGTGATAAATAAATTTGTTAGTCTTTAAATGTACCACTAGACTCCTTGTTTGTTTTGCTGAACAAGACTGACACAGCTACCCTTTGGAACTAATGTAGTCATTTCAATTTTCACCAAAGTACTTTAAGAAGGGTTAAAATAAAGGGGAATGGAAGACAGAGCAGTTCCCCTCTTCTGTTAAAACAGAACAGCTCCTCACTCCTCTCCTGGCTTCTTATCTTCCTTAACTGGTGCAGTGGGAGCTCTTCCTCATTTCAATTGCTTTTAACCAGTGACTTAGAAATATTTGGTTTAATCACAACACAAAACCCCTTGTGGGAAAAGGACCAGGTTCACCACGACTGTGCACTACCAACACACAGTTGCTAGAAATGGCAAGTCTATTCAAAGTGAAAGTTTCTGGACAGCGCAGCAACTCTAGGCAGGCAGCCTGCAAGCCAATCAGCACAGTCCCAAAAGTCAATGAAGCAGTAATTCAACTCAATGATTCTCCCAATAAAGGAAGAACACTACTGAACATTTTGCGAAGTTTTTGTCTGGAATAATCCAATGTCATTAATGGTGTACAACTCAGCCCTGTAGAGGCAATTACCTACCTGTGCTCTTTACCTTTTTTGACTTCCAACTAGTGAGAAAGTAAGCTAGACTTACTAGTTAACACACCTAAAAGCCCAAAACATTACATAGCAGCAAGAGAAAAAAAACTCATTAAAGAGAAATGTCAGATGCTTGATTACAGTCCAAAGGGCTTGAACAATTAATGCAGAAGACTGAGGTGGCCAAAAGAAAGAAAAAAAAAAAGTCTTGCTTCATTCAGGAGACCAGACAGGTTTGAATATGAGTTTTGACAGGCTCATGCAGTTATGAGTGATTTTATGCAAGCTAATAGAAGAGCATACTCAGATAGTGCCTGCTTTTAATTAGAGTTGGCAAGTTGGAAGGAAAACCTATTAAGTCTGGAGGCTTGTAAGGTTCATGGTATATTATGGCCACCCAGGAGAGAATTAAATTTTTGAAGGCTTTTCTAGGAGCTCTCTCACACCAAAACCAAAATGGTTAAATTAACAATATTTAGAATCTAATTGAAAATTATCCATTCTGTAACATGATCCTCTAATTTTATTGAGAAGAGTCTAGCATTCTGCTGCCACTCCTGGGCTTTGTTCATCCAAAGCAAAGAATGTATTTTGCAGAACTCAGCTTGGACTGTATCAGGGCACTTCAGACCTGTGTGCTTGAGGAACTATTTGATCACATCATAGTGATGCTCAGAACCATTTAAGAAAGACAATATAAACCTTCAGACCAAGGACCATTTCCCAGAGAAAAGCACATAGGTGCATGCTAAGGCATAATTTCACCCGCTGGGGACAGGTGGTTCTGTGAAAATTTAAAGGGAAATCTTAAAAGGATTTTTCGGTGCCAGAGTCCCTTACAGTAAGTAGAGAGAGGTGGACATACCTAGGATAGAATAAATGGAAAAGACTGTAAGGAGGAGATTGCTTATCTCTAAAGAGATAAGGGAAAGTACACGTGCAGTGTTTCCTTTAAGCCACAGCAGAGTGCTTAGAAATTGGAAAACAAGGCAGGAAAGTACGGCCTCCCAGAAAAACAGCCAAACAGTGTTACCAATTTCCTGTAATAATGGAGGCTATTTTGATCCTCAAATTTCAATTGCCAAGCAAAATAGTGCATTCAAACAGTGTTGGAAACAGAACAAAATATACATCTTTGGCAAGAAAGTATTTTTTCCCATACTAGATAGTGAAGTGAAAGTCTCGCCATATTGATGTAAATGGCAAATCTCTGATTGACTTAAGAGGGATAGGATTTTCACCCTAGAGGTGTTTCAGAAAGCCCCATTAATTCTTTTAATTAAAATCCTTTAGATGTGTTAGAATTTTGGTCAGTATCTATCTACTACTAACTGAATGTGTTTTCCCCTTTTCTTACATACATGATTTTAAGTTGCGAAACAGTCACTACAAATTCTGGTTTATAAGAGTAGATTCTGTATTCTTTTTAATTGGAATAACACAGTGTGATGTGTTAAATAGAAGCTGTCTCACAGGGAGAAAACATTCTTCATATATTTATCTATTTCTATTGTGTGTGTAGTATAAGCAGTATAGACAAAGGAATATTGATGCAACATTGCAGGAAGTCAAGTGTTTATTTTGTTTTTGTTTATGACTGATTTAACGTATGGGTTTGAAGATATGCAAGTCCAACAGAAGCCCTGAAAAAACATAGTTTAAACAGATCTTCAAAAACCTTCCAGCTGATATAAACAGAAAGTGACACGCAATACCTGATGTACTTGTAGGCAGTACAGGAGGTACAGAGAAGCAGACTCACCTGGTGGACTAAGCATGGGAATGTAAGCTAGGTGCAATGGCATTTGAATCCGGGATCTGGCTGGGTAGCCCGGACCAAGCCCCATAACTTCTCTATTTCTCCACAATGTGTCCTTATATCAGTGAGTCCTTATACAGCAGAATGTAAATGTGAAACTATATGCAAGTACTAGTAAACAATGTTACATTTAGGAAAACTATCATAGCCCCAATCAGCCAGGAATTTCAGTGCTGCTATATTAAAATCATAGAAGTGCAAGGGCGGAAGGCTTTAAGAAGTCATCAAATCCAGTCCACTGCACTAAAGGAGGACCAAGAAAATATAAATCATCCCTGACAGATGTTCATCCAACCTGTTCTTAAAAGCCTTCAAAGAGGGTGATTCCACAAACTCCCTTAGAAACCTCTTCCAGTGCTTAACTGTCCTTAAAGTTAGACACTTTTCCCTAAAAGCTCATCTAAATCTCCATGCCACAGATTAATTCCTTCCTTCTTGTCCTACTTTCAGTAGACATGGAGAACAATTCAAATATGTTAAGGATTGTTATAAAGATGGCATATCAAGTCCCACCCCAATCTTATCACAAAGCAATATGTGTTTTTTTTCTAAAAATCATTCCCCATAGGTCAGGTTTTCTAAACCTTTAATCATTTCTGTTGCTTTCCTCTGGACTCTGTCCAATGTGTCCACATCTTTTCCTAAAGTATAGTGACCAGTATCAGGCATAGTACTCCAGATGAAGCTTCACCAGTGCCAAGCAAAGCAAGACAATTGCTTTCCTTTTCTTATATGCAATATGCCTGTTAACATACCCCAGAACATTAGCTTTTTTTGCAGTTTCATCACATTATTGACTTATTCAATTTGTGACCCATTATAACCCCCAGATCCTTTTCAGCAGTATGACTAGTTGGCCAATTATTCCCCATTTTATAGTTGAGCATTTGATTTTTTTCATCCTAAATTAAAATGCAACCCACTTCTCTAATTTTTTACAGGTCATTTTGAATTTTAATCCCATCATACAACGTGCTTGCAACCCATTCCAGTTTGGTGTCATCTGCAAATTTCATAAACACATTTTTTAGTCCATTATCCAAGTCATTAATGAAAATATTGTCTAGCATCAGATTCAGGACTAATCCCAGTGGGACCTGATAAGATATACTCTCTCTCTCTCTGACAGCAAATAATCGATAACCACTCTTTGAATATGGTCTCTGAAACAGTTGTGCACCCACCCTAATGTAATTTCATCTAGACCACATTTCCCTAGTTTGCTTATGAGAATGTAGGATGGTATCAAAAGCTTTATTAAAATATACAGCTATGTATAGTTATGGCATGCTTCTTTCAAGAAATC
Source organism: Pelusios castaneus (assembly GCA_007922175.1). NCBI lineage: Eukaryota > Metazoa > Chordata > Testudines > Pelomedusidae > Pelusios > Pelusios castaneus. Next base: position 30,870,277 of record ML685769.1, on the reverse strand, counting down.
CTGCATTTATTTCCATCTAACAGCAATTATCCCTCTTAATTGATACCTCATGCTGCAGTTGTTGAAACAGTCCAACTGTTAATGTAAAGCAAATATCTATAGGACCATAATAGATAGGATGTGCCTGCTGAGTAATGAGAAGGCTAAACTCTGTCATAAGAATTAATAGCAGAATATTAGTTTTGCATAATGCCACTAAGTGACATAGTTTCTGTAAGCTTGTATACAGAGGAAGAAGAAAAGATCTGAAAAGCAATGCTTAGGTGTGAACTGTGACTTTAAATTATAATGTAATAGTCATAGAGTAACATTTACCTTGATTATGTTGACTATATTGTGAAAATACAGAATTAGGACCATCTGTGAAAATCCACTTCAGGTTTATTTATGAGCAGGTTCATATATTTATACTATATAATAATAAAATGTATAATGAATTAGCTAATTAATTATATTATATGGTATTATAAGGCAGAAGAAAGACAGAGGGAAATCCTAGGCATGCGATACTACTACACCATTAAAAGTTTCGCTAGAAAATGTTGGAAGACATTCAGCTATGCTTTCTTCTTCATAAAAAAGGCAATCTTACATCTTATGGGCAGGTAAAATCTTAGATGATCCTTTTCAATAACCTACCCATTGAGCTAAGCAGTAGGCTTGGGAAGGTATTTATTTATATTTAGAAAATCAGAGAAGCCAATAAGGACTGATGAAAAAGCTATTGATACCTTGAATTTTTGTTTAAGTTATCTATCTATATAAACTGTCCATCAGGAAATTTAGGCTTGAAATTAGATGCAGGTTTCTAACCATCTGAGGAGCAAAGTTCTGAAATAGCCTACCAAGGGGAGCTGTGGGAGCAAAAAACATAGTTGCCTTCAAAACTGAGCTTGATAAATTTATGGGGAGGATGATATGATGGGATGGCTTAGTTTGGCAATTGTCCATTTTTTACTACTGGTGATAGATATGCCAGTGACCTGGGAAAGAGCATTAGATGGGATGGGTTCTGAATTATTACAGAGAATTTTTTCTTGACTGACTGGTGAGACTTGCCCACAGGCTCAGGGTTTAACTGATCGCCATATTTGGGGTCGGGAAGAAATTTTCCCCTAGGGCAGATTGGCTTGGGCGCTGGGGTTTTTTTACCTTTCTCTGTAGCACTGAGCATGGCTCACTTGCTGGTTGATTCTCTGTATTTTAAAGTCTTTAAATCATGATTTGAAGATTTTAATAACTCAGTCATAGGTTAGAGGTTCATTACAGGAGTGGGAGGGTGGAGTTTTGTGGCCTGCATTGTGTGGGAGGTCAGACTAGATTTTCATATTGGTCCCTTCTGACCTTAGAGTCCATGAGTCTATCTTATAAGTCGTACAATTCCTAACTTCACACAAAAGTTCCATTATTATTCCCAAATTGCAATATGCTAATTCATTAATAAGAGGAACATTAAACACTTTGTGAAGCAAAGAATGATTAATATTTGTGAGCTATATTTTGATTTTGCTGTATTTTTTCACCTCAGTCCAACTGCCTTTACTTATACACAAGTCAAACTGACAGGATTTGAGACTACTTGTGTAAGAAAACCACAAGAATTTGGCCCTATTGGGTATAAGCAATTTTTGGCCATAAAGTCCAGTCACTAAACTAAGGCAAGCTATTGCTACTATAGTTTAGTTTCCACTGAGGACAAAAAGGACAACATTTAGGAAAATGAAAAAGTTACTCAATAAACTGTATTATATTTTTAATATGCCCTTCCCACAAAAAATTACTTTTAGAAATGTTATTTCTTAAAAACTTTAATGAAAATTCCCTATTATTGTGATAAATTTACTTAATCTGCTCCAGCACTTCAATGTGAAGTTCAAGAGTGAATTCACAGACAAGTTACCCTGAGAAGCTGGATGCACTTTATTATTAAATGTAAGGTAAAAATTTGAGCTAGGGGTGTGATCTTCAAAAAAGCTTATGCTCCTAAGTCTTGTTTTTAGATACCACTTTGATCCTTCTTGTGTGCCTCTCCACGTGATAGGTGCCTCAACTCTTCATGTATAAGTTTCTGCCTTTATGTCTATGCACCACACTTTAGGCACCCAGGCATTTCTCTCCCAGCTGAGCATATGTGCCACTGCCTGAGGGTAAGTGTCCTGTCTTCCATCTAAGTCCCAGAGTGATGCAGAAGCCAAAAAAGATAGGGATTTGTATGCCCAAGTCATCGAGAAGTGGCCTGATCCCATAGACTCAGAAGCCACCTTAGTCCATCAGATGAGTTCATACCAGAAAGTAAAGTAATATTTTCCCTTTAACATAGAGGATATGATAATCACGCAGGATATGGAAGACACCCCAGTTCAAATCACTTCTTCTCAAGAAGAAGGGGGACTTGAACATACACCAGCCACCCCTCAGATTTCCCCTGTTTTGAAAGTTTAACTAGGTGAACGATCTTTTTAAAGTTATGCATACTGTCAGCATTATAAAAGTGCAATGTATTTGCAGAGTTTGATTATAGGCAATCCTTAAATTAACAAAAGGACTTAGAACTGACTAGAGATGGGCAAATACCTCAAAACATTTCCCACAAATATTTGCTTGAATCAAAGCTGTAAACTATGTTTGGCTTGTTTCATTCCTCCTTTCTGCACAATTTCCATGACTATTCCAAGAAACAGTTGATTAGACAGGAACGCTTATTTAAACAGTAAATAATAAATGCATTTTCATAAAAGAAAATTTTGAATACACAATCTAAACCTGATTTTAAGTAGAGCTCTAAAACAATCACCCAAAAAGTGCCACAACTTACACATGTAATCAAGACAACCAACCCAACTCAGAATTTAAATATCAAGTACTTTCAATAAACTGTGTGCACAAAAAAGTCAAAGTTATTTGACTAATTTCTGATATGTAAATTGAAGAACATCTTATCACTCATAACCAAAGACTCTGAATGCCTTCCAGTAGTGCATTAAGTAATGTAATTAACAACTGTCATATTTATTCATTCACAAACTAAAGTTAAGTCATCTATGAATTATGCTAGAAAATATTTTTATACAGATGCATTATGAAATAATAAAGTCAGTCTAAATCTGGCCTAATATGGCTAGTAAGCTGTAGTACAATTTACTTTCATGTTGGTTTATGTTTATGACTGTGACCGCTTTGCCTCCCGGCTCTCAGGCAGGGCGGGGCAGGCAGCAGTCTCTAGCCCTGGGAAGGGCGAGTCTCTCAGTATATAACAGGCCTCCCGGCTCTCAGGCAGGATGGAGCAGGCAGCAGTCTCCCAGAGTCAGTCTAACAATCCCCGGGTGCGGGGCAGCGGAGCTCCCACTGCAACACGCTGCCCCAGGCCCACCATTCCCAAAGGTTGCTGAGTGACCACTGGGCCAGGTGGCTCTCCCCTCTCCCTTTCCCCTGAGGTACTTGGTCCGAGTCTCCTATGGGACGCTGGGGTATTCAGCCATGGGAAAATTCCTGAACCCGTCAGCTTCGTCTGGTTGGTAAGGCTGGCAGCGTCCCGTCCAGGTCCTCTGCAGAGGGCAGCTCCTTCAGGTCACAGGGGCCATCTGGCAGTTCCGGTCCATAGGGCTCCGGGGCAGCGGGTGGTTCCTCAGGGTCATCAGCTGAGGGCAGCTCCTCTAGGTCGCAGGGGCCATCCGGCAACTCAGAATCCCAGGGCTCCGGGTCAGGGGGTTGGTTGCTTGGTTCTCCAGCAGAGGGTTGCTCCCTCAGGTCCCAGGGGGCTGGCACCTCCTCAGACTGGCTGGGTGCTTGCCACTCGGTGCAGTCCTCTGGGCCCCAGGCAGTAGAAAGTCGGGGTCAAGTCTCTTTGGAAGCCTGGTGGGGCGGGCGGCCGGCCCCGGGGCAGTGCAGCACAGTGCTTCCCCGGTGCTGGCTGGGCCCTGACTGAGGGAGAGGGCCTCCCTCTTATGCTGCCCTTCTGGGCTCTGCCCCCTGCTTCCTGTCTGCCAGGATTGGTGGCCCAGGCTTAATCCCCTTGCAGGGGATTGGCCCGCCCTCGCTGTCCATCTCCGAGGGTGGCCATATTCCCTGCCCCTTACAATGACAAAATTGATTTGTCTAAGGAGCACAGCAACCAATTGTATACTCTTCAATTTGGCCTTGCTGGTCTATTCATGAGGCAACATCTATCGATTGGAAGCTGGTTGGAAGTGTCTCATCTACTGTCTTTTTCAAAAGGAGGACAGTCACTTTTAATGTTAGCTATCTGACTATCAGAGTGAAAATCTACAGAAATCTATAGTCCAAGATGTCTCAAACCTAGTGAGTCTTCCCTTTTTCTAACTGTACATTCAGTAATTCAAACTATGTAATTAGTATAATTTAGAAGCCATAGGTTATCATACTGTGATGGCCCCTTCCCAGGATCTTTTTTGGTGTGACTCCCTGATCTCCGGTCCTGAACCTTGGCTTACCTCTGCTACAGCAGGGGACCACTCACTCCTGAGTCAGTTCACCCCAGCCTCCTGCATGTAATCGGTCCCAAGCAGTGGGTGTGCACCCTCTGGCCACTCCAGGGATGGTCCGCAAGCAAGCACCCCCAGACACTACACTGTGAACTTCTGTCCTAGAGGGATCAGGACCCTTTCCCTATCACCATAGACTCACAGACCTTGGTCCATCCATTTCACATTAAAATGGATGTACCTAGCCTCTCTGCTTCACACCCTCTACTGTCCACACAACTTTAGATAAAACAAATATTAGTTTATTGATTAGAATATGATTTTAAGTGAGTATATAGCAAACCAATGCACAATTGTTTAATAAAGGACTCAGGAGTTACCACAAGTAAATAAAAGATATAAAAGGCATGCTAATCTACTAACACTATTCCAAGATTGCTCTTGAGTCTATTCTCCTTATTCTTACCCATAAGACTGGCTGTTGGTGGTGTTCGGCCAGCATAGGCCCTCCTGGCCATGTGGATAGGCCCAGTCTCTTCAAGTTGTTCACAAGATGGTTTTTCCCTGGCAAAAGCCAAAAGCTTCTTCCCCATTTACAAAGTGTCTGTATTTGTTTCCCAATCCCCCTTGGCCCCTTCCTCTCTGTGCTGCTGTGTGATTTCCTTTCCTCTACTTGAGCCAGGGAGTTCAACCTGCATTGCTTTTGTCATGTATCTTTCCAGCCTCTGTGCTGAGATAGCCCTGATGGTCTGAGCCATGTAGCATGCTTCACATCTGTGCACATACATGATGCTGCAGGACACATAGTACCATAACGATATGATAGAGCATTCAAAAGGGAACCTTGCATGGCATAATTGGCATCAAACCATAAAATTACATTGCAAACGTGAACAGAAAAGTTACATAGCCTAGGGGTGCAAAGATGTGCATCCCGTTACACATACTTCTTCTGAAGACTGGATACTGTGGGCTGCTGGCAGCGTTACAAGCATGAACATGCTGCTAGCAGATTACAGATGACTGTTTCCCAAGTAAAACAAAACTATCCATCCATATGTGTCTTAGTCACACCTAAACATGCTGTGTGTCTAAACAAATATTTCTGAATGCGTAATGAAGCATTACTGAAATACACAGTTCACCAAACCAAGATATTCAACCAACCGGATCAGAAAGACAATTCGTGTGAATTGGTGTAACTCTATATACTTCATTTCAGCCACACTAATTTTTGCTAGCTGAGGTTCTGGCTTAAATTTGATAATGCTAGATGTTGTTCTAACTAGACTATAAAACTCAGAATATGGAGACTATATGGTTCATCAGCATAATCAAGGCTGGATTAATACAGGGGCTTCAGCCCTGGGCCCAAGGGGGGGCCCCCCACCCCACAAATATCCAGTCTAGGACTGAGCGCTGCCACGTTAACCTGCACAATGCCCTGTGACTCAGACTTGCCCTGCTGGTCTCAGTCTGCCAGGCTCCTCGGAGGCCCCGGCGCAACAGCCCAACAGCATTTGCAGCCCTGGCCCTGGAGTACTGTCACCAGCCTGACCCACTGGGTGCCAGCCTGCCTTGCCTTCTCCCCATTCCCTGGAGGTCTGGCTGGTCTGCCCTATGCTGACCCGACAGCACTCCCACGAGTCACTGCCCCTGGAGCACTTTCACCACCTGCCATCAGCTTGGAAGTGCCACACTCTGGCAGGCCCACCCCACTCCCTGGCTGCTTGTCTGCCTCAGGTCCATAGCTGGCCAGTCTGTGGACCCTGAGCTCCCTTCAGCACCAGCCTGGCCCCAGTGACAAGCACTAGCCTGCCCCATGCAGCTGGCAGGTCTGCCAACAGATCTCAGTACTGCCACGCACAGACACCACCCTGCCCCACCCCCAAGCTAGGCACCACCCCGGTGGGTGTGGGGGGGAGGGCGGGGGCACAAAAGTGAATAGCACCAGGCCCCAGGCACTTTTTTCCAGCCCACAGCATAACGACTATTTCCCTTCTGCTGTGGATCTCCAGTTTGTATCCAGAAAATATTAATATTTACTACCTGATACTAATCATCAGATAATGCTGCCAGATGTGAAAGTAGTTGATCATGTCAGTCTAGTTCACAGTGAGTCATTTGATTTCCATGACAATGGGTACCCTGAAGTTGCAGCCTTAGTGCCATTGGAGAGGTCAAGGAATGAATGAACTTGGAGACAATTACCCCTTCAGCTCTAGAAGTGGTGCTCCAGTTAAGAGTGAAGAACATTGAGGCAGAGTGGTAAAGTTTCCACTGTTATATATCACATACATTGTCATGTAGCTGTTTTGCCATTAAAGAGAAGACTTCAGCATCACAAATGTCTCAAAATGTCTCATATCACAAATGTATCAAAAAAAAAAAAAACTCTCTCAGTTCTATGGGCCAGGGTCTCCTCTTCATTACACCTCTTTCAGTGGAGTTATGTACGTGTGAAGTTGAAGTAACAGGGTGGAGAAACAGGACCATAGACCTGAAGGTGAAACCTTTTCTTTTTTGGCAGGACAACCAAATGACAATGTATGTTATGTATACAGAAAGAGGTCTTTTTCATTCAGTTACACAGTTATACATTATAGCATCCTTTTTTATGGAAGAACAAAACAGTAGGAATATGGAAACTAATTGTTCAACATGTACAAGTAACAAAAAGAAGATTTACAAAATTAAGGCCAATGATTTACAAAAAAAATGGGAGTCTAAAATTAGACTCTTTGATATATGTCTGGGCACCTGAGAACATGGGTTGGCTTTCAAAAGTCATGAGCACTCTAGTAGCTCCCACTGAACTCACTCAAAAACATCCATTTGTGGTTTTGTGAACAACCGTTGCCTTTTCATCTGGAAAAAGTTTTCAAATAGACTCATTTTAGTTTTGCACCAGAATCATTGTTAATAGCAAAACCCATTGACTTTGAAGAGGCACCCTCGGGCTTTAAATACAAACAAGATAGATTATAAAGAGCATGCTTCCAGGGACCTGTAGAAGTGGAGTCCAGTGTAACATGCACCCAACTGTGTGCAATAATCAGAAGAGCCAGGAGTGACTGAAATACTCCTGCTAAGTCTGATTCTAACGTTACATCAGTTTTATGCTTGTGTTATTCCATTGATTCAAGTCACTTCTGATTTACACTGTTGTAAAAATGAAGAGGCTCAGGCCCACTCCCTGTAGCTACTTCACCCTCTCAGCTTCTTACTGAAGTCTCTATTCCAAGAAAGGATCTCCCTACAGCTCTCCTTTCTTCTAAATAGCCAACTCCTCTCCTCTCTACTCAGTGATTGCAGAGTGGCTTCCTCTTTTATAAGCCTGGCACAGCTCCTTCCCCAACTGGGCTTCCTCAGCCATTAGGTTTCATTTCTCCCTGACTTCAGTCCAGGTGCAGCCTAAAAGGTTAATAGTCTTAGTTTACCTGTTCAGATCTTTTGTGGGATAGACAACCCATTACACAGCCCTTACTTTGTTTTATAGATTAACAGGAGGTGTACCCCAATCCCAGAGACCTTTTGAAGTATTGCCCTGTAGCATGCAATCCTTTATCCAGTGAACACTCACAGAAATATCAGCTCTGCTGTCCTCAAGGGAATAGTGTATACACCAATTTGTACAATTCAACTCACCTAGTTTAATACCATGGCTCTATGAAAACACCAATACATTTATTATCAAAGATTCAACTTAACAGGCTTACCTCCTGTCTAAAGAAGTCTTCTCACCCCAAGTCTTTTTCAGTATCTTTTACCAAAGTAGACAGAGCTCTTCTTTTTGTGAAGGTAAACAAGCTGTATGATTACTTACTGCAGGATAAAGCAGTGTCTTCTTGCCTTCTAATTATATCCCCAAAGACCATTGTGTGTACTTCGAGTCAGGATAACCCTATAGCTTATTGGCCTGTGTGCTACTGACCTGTTGATTTCACATCCTCCTGTTGATATTTTATGTAGATGTGTAGCCACTGTTCTGGCTTACAATACTTAATTTACATGCCAACAGAGAGACATAAAACCTGTTTGTTGATTCTGCCTTGATACAAACTTTAAAACACCTTTCAGTATACATACATAACTCCTTACATAGTATCTCTACATACATTTCACAATAATATTAATGAGCAATGTGACCTTAACTTTCATTTAAGATCTCACCAGATAAACATACCCAAGATCAGGATTTTTCTGTAAACCCCTTGCCACCTGACATTGAGGAATTTTTTGGTCACAACAACATTAATAGGTACTGCAACTTTAATGGAGAAATTCCGTCTGTTCATCTACAGACATGAAGAGCTTGCACAGCAAATTACATTAGCAATATATGCACACTTGCACAGTTGTGATGTAAACATGCAACAGATCCTTGAAGGAAGGAAAGCCTAGGAAACTTTTTAGAGGCCTTGGGCTGCTGCATAGATTTCCATGATATCTACATATTGTGTAAGATCTGTGTGGGCATATGCAGATTTAAAATTCATATCAGTTTCCATGCCAGTTTCGTAAGTACCACTAGAGCAAACTCTGCCACTCTTCTCAATGGACTAATGCTACAGAAACTCCACAAGCAGACACATATGTGGAAAAATCTATATAAGGACTGTATATGGCCCAGTGAATATATTCCTCTATTCTATATACAAAGAGCCATCCAAGGTGCACCATTTTAAATATGAAACAAATACAATAGTGATTAGAGATATAACAGACATATCAGGCAAAACTGTCCCACCCACTGCTAGTGTAGGAATGGGACAATTTGTCTAATATAACTTTGAATGAGTCAAGCAATGGAGCTTTTCCCACTTCCTATTGGAGAGTATTCCAGCCCATTAGGAATGCTAGAACATTCCTCCTAATGCGAAGCTAAATTCATTTAAATTTCCCACTAAATAAAAATTCTCCTCCTCAAAATTTACATCCTTGAAATAAACATCTGGAAGTATTGATAAAAGTAAATAAGTGAAACACTAACCTCTAATCCCTAGGGGTGAGTCTACACTTGTGAATTAAATCGATTTAAGACTGCTTAAATCGACTTAATTTAATCTGAAACTACACTACAATTTCCTTAAATCGATTTAAGCTGCTGCTTAAATCAATTTAAGGAAATTTTAGGTTGACTTTATTAAACCTACTTTAAAGTCGACTTTACTGGCTAAGTCAACTTTATTAAGTCAATTCACCAGTGTAGATGCAGATTAGCCCTAAATTGACTTTAAGTCAACTTAAAGGGCCCCAGGGCTCCCCCACTGACTTCCCTGCTAGAGTGGCTGGCACAGCCAGAGTCTGGCGTAACCACCCACAGGGCAGGACACAGCCCTGCTCACCCCTTTCCTATATCCTGCCCCTGTCCCTGTCCTGCTCAGCCCCCATTGTACCAAGGTACAATGGGGCAAATGCTGAGCCCCCTGGCACTTTAGAAGGGGTGCCCCCCCTGCCACTGTGGACCAGTCCCAGGTCCACCTAGCCCCTACAAGTCGACTTAGGCATCCAGTGTGGAAGCTCTAAGTCAACTTGGCAAGGTCCACTTTAAGTCGACTTAATTTTATAGTGTAGACATGCTAAGTCGACTTAACAAAGTCAAGTTAAAGTCAACTTTGTTAAATTGATTTAGCAAAGTCAACTTATTTTGACAAGTGTAGACATAGTCTAGTGTGCCAAGAATACCTTAATTCTCAGAGCAGGATATGTGCTGTGAAGAAAATCAGCAATGTGTGGTTGGAGCTGCAAAAAAAATATGAAGGTGAAGTCAACAGAACTCAACACAAAGTTGCCTGAATTAGGATCTTCAGGGAGAGTTCAGTCTTACTTAACAACTAGCCAATCTTCTACGCAAATGGGAATTTAGCAGCCAGTCAGGCACAAACCAATATGAGAAAGTCCCACAAACAAGTCAAATTCCAAAGGGGTAGCCGTGTTAGTCTATTGTACAGAAACAACAGAGTCCTGTGGCACTTTTTAAGACTAACAGATTTATTTATCACAGGAGCTTTCGTAGGAGAAAATCCCATGAAAATCTTCAAAGTGTCTGACGAAGAGGGATTTTCTCCCACGAAAGCTCATGTGATAAATAAATCTGTTAGTCTTTAAAAGTGCCACAGGACTCTGTTGTTTTTCCACAAACAAGTCAGTACACTTTATTTCCTAATTCATGCTGTGAATCATTCTTTATGCTCAGAGACCAAGTGATGAATCCCCTTTTAAATCAATGGAACAACTTTTGAATTAACAACTAGTGAAGCTGAGTATGATTGGCAGAGTATGGCCATAGATAAATACATACAATTCAATTAGTCCGGGGCTTGGCTGCTGCTTCTAGCTAATGAGATTCCTCAGCAGGATTTTCTTTTTAAGTCTAAAATAAATTCAGACAAATTAAAACAAATACCCATGTTGTACAGAGGTTATTTTGTGCTGATTTAGATTTTTTTTTAAATTTGGTTTCCAGGTTTATTTACAGTTCTGTTTCTTTTTTCACTGCAATTGCCTTTTAGGTAACTGTGGGACATTACGGAATTCTTCCATCCTAAGTGTCATTTCCTTTCCTTCTCCCTTTGTGGCACTAATTGTTTTAAAGAAAATTGTTCAAACACCTCAAACTTGTGATAGGTGCTTTTTCTTAGAACTCAATTTTGAAAAGAACAGAACAGAAATAATCTTCATTTATGGTGTTGTCCCCAATAGAAATTTTACAGGTGAACATGACTGTCAATGTTACATTTTTTTCCCTCTTCAAAACTGATTGAAAATTGGGTGAAAGAGGTAGACAAAAGTGTTTCCTTTACTAATACATAAGATCGGGTCCAGATCAAGGGAGAGGCAATAAGGGCTGGAGCCCTGGGCCCTGACCTAAAGGGGGGACATGGGTTCTAGCCCTTAAGGCTCCTGCCTAATCCACCCCTACCTCCCCCCCCCCATCCTGCTCAGTGCTGGCAAGGCTTGGAGGGGTGCTGGGAGGGCTCCTTCTCTGCCATTACTGGGGAGGGAGGAGGCTGTTATAACTCTGTATAAGATTTATTGCAATTCTATAATAGTGCTAGCAACAATAATATGCATGGTCATATTTTAGTGATATCATGTAACATCTTAATCTTCGAGCATCAAAATGTGTCTTCCAGATAATTTGTTCTCAGTATCACATATTAAAAGGCAAACTGTTTCTGAAACTGAGGGGCTTTTGTCTAATCTCTCCAAAGCACCTTTTCTTAATTCTAGAGTGAGTATAACTGTGATATCTGCTGAATGAATGAATCCCACTTTAGTTACTTTATTTAAACAAATGGTGAAAATCTTACCCCCACAGAAGTCAGTGGGAGATTTTTCATTAATTTCAACAGGTTTTGAATCAGGTTCATTGTGCATAAGTGTTTGTATGATCATGACCTTACAAACAAGGTGATATACTGCATACTTATTTATCATAGAATCATAGAAAGTGGAAGGGACCATGAGAGGTCACCAAGTCCAGTCCACTGCACTTATGGCAGGACCAAGAACCCTATTAAACCATCCCTGATAGGTGCTTGTCTAACCTGCTCTTAAAAACTTCCAATGATGGAGAGTCCACAACCTGCTTAGACAACTTATTTCAGTGGTTAATCACCCTGACAGTTAGGAATTTTGTCCTAATGTCCAAACTAAACTCCCTTGCCATAATTTAAGCCCATTGCTTCTTGTCCTATCATCAGCGGTTAAGAAGAACGACTTTTCTCCCTCCTCCTCCTCATGACAACATTTTAGGTATTTGAAAACTGTTATGTACCCTCTCAGTCTCCTCTCTTCGGCTGTGTCTACACTTACAAAGTTAAGTCGACTCAACAAGGTCAAATTTAAGTCGACTTAAAGTTGACCTTGTTAAGTCGACTTAACAGAGTGGCTACACTTTAAGTCGACTTAACAGTAGACATAGCCATCCACACTAGCTTTAAGGTAACTTAATAAGGTCGATTTAGCGCTATTCCCTGTCCACACTGGCTTTAAGTCAATTCAAGAAGTCGACTTAAGGCTTAAGTCGACCTTCAAGGTGCTGTTATTAAGTCGACTTCAGGAAGCACTTAGGTTGACTTAATAAAAGCCCAGTGTGGATGCAGCTTTGTGAAGGTCGACTTAAGCATCCTTAAATCGACCTAAATTGCCAATGTAGACACACCCTCCAGACTAAACAATCCAGCTCTTCCAATCTTCCCATATAAGTCAAGTGTTCCAGACCTCTAATCATTCATGTTGCTCTTCTATGGACTTTCTCCAATTTGTCCACATCTTCTCTGAATGAGGGTCCCGGAACTGGACACAATACTACAGTTGAGGCCTAATCAGGGTGGAGTGGAATGGAAGAATTACTTCTCATGTCTTACTTACAATACTCCTGTTAATACATCCCAGAATGGTGCTTGCTTTTTTTGCAACAGTGTTACACTGTTGACTCATATTTAGCTTGTGGTCCACTATGACACCCAGACCGCTTTCCGCAGTACTCCTTCTTAGGCAGTCATTGCCCATTTTGTATGTGTGCAATGGATTGTTCTTTCCTAAGTGGAGTACTTTGCACTTGTCTTTATTGAATTTCATTCGGTTTACCTCAGAGCATTTTACCAGTTTGTCCAAATCATTTTGAATTGTCATCTTATCCTACAAAGCACTTGCAACTCCTTCCAAATTGGGATCATCAGCAAACTTTATAAGTGTGTTCTCTATGCCAGTGTCACGTTTGTAGCCCACCGCAGCGCCCCAAGTGGGGATTCTCCGGGGTTATAGCTCAGTAGGGCAGTCCTCACGAAATTGCTGTATAGGCCCTTGCACGTCAGCGTCAGGTTGGCCTAGCAGTCACAGAGTCAATACATTCACTAGAGCGCCCTTGCAAGTCAGGGCAGGCTGGGGGGAGGGGGGAGCAGCTGCCCAAGGACAGATTGTCCCAGGTAAGGGGGCTCAAGCCCTCCCACTCCACCGAGCCCCAGCCCAGGGCCCTAGCAATGCCAGGGGTGCAATGCTAAGTCAGTGGGGATCCAGACCGCAACACACTGGCTCTTCAAGAAGACCTCTCCTGGCTCCCCTTGCATGGGCCCCCGGGCCACTTCCTATCTGGAGTCTCGCTGCTGTCCCTCAACTGGGGTCCTCGTTGGGTTTTCTTGTAGCTGATTCTGGAAACTCCTCTTCAGGGTGCTGAAGTTCCCCGGCGACTGCAGGTACTGATTCTTCGGTCTCCTGGCCACTGTCCGGCAATGGCTGCTCTCGCGGGGGTTGCTGCAGATCTGGTTCAGGAGCCTCCAGCAGACATCCCTCCTGTACGCCGGTCAGCCCCAACTGAGTTGGGCTGCTCTCATTTATACCAGGACAGCAGCCCAAGCATGCTCGGCAGGGCTTGAGGAGCGGGGCTTCTGTCGCCCACAGGGTTTGCTGGGCTTTTTCAGGGCGAGGCAGGCCTGCCCCATCACACCCAACATCTAAATCATTGATGAAAATATTGAACAGAACCGGACCCAGAACTAATCCCTGCTGTACCCCTGTTTGTTATGCCCTTCCAGCATGACTGTGAACTGTTGATAACTACTCTCTGGGAGTGGTTATCCAATCAATTTTGCACCCATCTTATAGTAGCTCCCTCCAGGTTGTGATTTCCTAGTTTTTAATGAGGAGGTGATTCAAAACCGTGTCAAAATCCTTACTAAAGTCTAGATATACCACATCTACCACTTACCCTCTAGCCACAAGGCTTGTTACCCCATTGTAGAAAGCTATCAGGTTGGTTTGATATGATTTGTTCTTGATAAATCCATGCTGACTATCACTTAACACCTTATTCTCTTCTAGATGTTTGCTAATTGATTCCTTAATTATTTCCTCCATGACTTTTCCTGGTACAGAGGTTAAACTGATTGTCTATAATTCCCTGGGTTGTCCTTATTTCCCTTTTTATAGATGGGCACTATATTTGTTCTTTTCCAGTCCTCTGAGACCTCTGTAGTCTTCCATGATTTTTCAAAGATAATAGCCAATGTCTTGGATATCTCCTGAGTCAGCACCTTTGAGTATTCTAGGGTGCATAACATCAGGCCCTGGTGACTTGAAGACATCTAACTTCTATAAGTAATTTTTAACTTGTTCTTTCTCTATTTTAGCTTCTGATCCTATCCCATTTTTACTGCCCTCCTCTAAGTTAGGCATCCTTTCACCACGAACCTTCTTAGCGAAGACCAAAACAAAGAAATCATTTAGTTCCTCTGCCATTTCCACCTTTTCTGTTATTGTTTTTCCCTTTTGTTGAATAATGGGCTCTACACTGTCCTTGCTCTTCCTCTTGTTTCTAATGTATTTTAAAATGTTTTTTGTTACTCTTTATATGCCTTCAGTAATTTGATCTCAGTTTGTGCCTTGGCCTTTCTGATTTTTCCCCCTACAAAACTGTGTTATTTGTTTATAGTCATCCTTTATGATTTGTCCTAGTTTCCACTTTTTGTAGGACTCTTTCTTTATTTTTAGATTGTTCAAAATCTCCTGGTTAAGCCAGGGTGGTCTCTTGCCATACTTCCTATTGTTCCTATGCATTGAAATAGTTTGCTCTTGTGCCCTTAATAATGTCTCCTTGAAAAGCTGCCAACTGTCTTCAGTTGTTTTTCCTCTTCAACATGCTTCCCATGGGATCCTACCTACCAACTCTCTGAGTGTGCTAAAGTCTGCCTTCTTGAAATCTATTGTCTTTATTTTGGTGTTCTCTCTCCTACCATTCCTTAGAATCATAAACTCTACTATTTGATGATCACTTTCATCTAAGTTACCATCCACTTTCAAATTCTCAATCAGTTCCTCTCTGTCAAAATTCAGTTGAGAACAGCTTCTCCCCTAGTAGCTTTCTCCACGTTTTGAAATAAAAAATTGTCTTCAATACATTCCAAGAACTTCTTGGGTAATCTGTGCCTTGCAGTGTTATTTTCCTAACAGATGTCTGGGTAGTTGAAGTCCCCCATCACCACCAAATCCTGTGCTTTGGATGATTGTGTTAATTGTTGAAAAAAAGCCTCAGCCACCTCTTCTTCGTGGTTAGGTGGCCTGAGGTAGACCTCTACCATGACATCATGCTTGTTTTTACTCCTTTTATTTTTACCCAGAGATTTTCATGTGTCTGTCTCCTATTTCCATCTCCATCTCAGTCCAATTATACACATTTTTAATATACAAGGCAATACCACCTCCCTTTTTCCCTGCCTTTCCTTCCTAAGCAAGCTGTACTCTCCTATGTTAATATTCTAATCAAGTACATTATCCCACCAAGTCTCTGTGATGCCAACTATGTCATAGTTGTGTTTAGCTACTAGCATTTCGAATTCTTCCTGCTTATTCCCCATACTTCTTGCATTAGTATACAGACACTTAAGATACTGATCTGATTTCCCCACCAGTTCTGACTAGACTCTCTCTTTTCCCTGCTGTTACAGTCTAGGCTCCCCTAAAGTTCCAACCCTTCCTCCAGGTCTCCCTGGTTTTGACTTACCTGTGGGCTTTGGTCACCTTCCCCCTTCAAACCTAGTTTAAAGCCCTCCTCACTAGGTTAGCCGGCCTATGACCAAATATGCTCTTCCCCTTCCTTGATAGGTGGACTCCATCTCTGCCTAGGAGTCCTTCTTCCTGGAACAGCATCCCTGATCAAGGAAGCCAAAGCCCTCCTGCCAACACCATCTTTGCAGGCAGGCAATCATGTCCAGGACGCATCTGTGTCTGCCCCGGCCCCTACCCTTGACCAGAAGGATCAAAGAGAACACCACCTGAGCACCAAATTCCTTCACCCATACTCCCAGAGCCCTGTAGTCACTTTTGATCTGCTGAGGATCACATCTCAGAGTATCATTAGTGTCCACATGGATGAATAGCATGGAGTAGTAGTCAGAGGGGTGGATGATTCTTGACAATCCCTCCATAACGTCTCAGATATGGGCCCCCAGCAGGCAGCATACCTCCTAGGATGCCATGTCAGGGCTGCCTCCATCTCCCTCAGAAGAGAGTCCCCAACCACCATTACCCTACATTTCCTCTTGTGTGTGGTGGTTGTGGTCCTCCCAGCCTCGGGGGTGCATGGCTTCTCCTCTTCCACTTCATTGCTCATTGCTAGGGCTGCATAATGGTTCTTCATCACTATCATTATGATTAGAGCTGGTTGAGCAACAAACACAAGTTCAACTAATAATTTATTAGCCAAATATTAACTAAATAACTTATTCAAATAATCCTATTTCTATAGCAATTGCAATAGCAATAGATTTCTCTAGCTAGTCATCTAATGCAAAAAATAGTCAAATAATATATTCATTGAATAATGGCAGCAGTCTACAAATATACCTTTGGCCAACTATATTGCATCAACCAAATTCAACCATGATGTAACTTTAATGAAGTAAATGGGGTTTAAGAAAGGTAAATTTGGTACTATGTATTTTACGTGTTTTTTAGAAGTGAAAATCAAATGTTTGAATTAAGCCACAGAATAATATAATAATGCATAGCTAGATGAGCTTAGATTATTTTGAGTATTTAATTCTATCTAACTCAAAAGAGAAAAAAGTTTAATGACTTTTTGAGACTAAGTAAATAGAGAAAAAACATCAGTTCTGCATTCTTTATCTTATTAAGCCTTTTCCCTAAATTTAAACCAAAATGTAGCTATATACCATATATCCAAGGCCAACATATTCACAAAGACAGCAAGTAATAATGGGTTTCCATCTATGGTTATTTTAAAATACCAAACTATCTAATAGGAATCTTTTTTCTAAATGTTCACACAGTGGCTTAAATCACTGCAGAACTGTTAGGAAACTTGATTACATATTTTGCTATTAACAATGATAGGAACAAAATGTAATATGTAGAATATATGGTTGAGATTATTTAAAACCTCTCATGGGGAAAACTGATAAAGAGAAAAATTATTTTTAGCAATTAGAATTCTGTGGCTGATTAAACTGGTCTGAAGCAATCTACCTACATGATTAGGATTCATCTAATCACTCTGTGGCAGCAGAAAGCTTAAGTTTAGTTTCAGGCAATCATTTGTCAAGAATGATGAAACAAATACATTTGAAATAGGGTGGTAGGGCAAGAGGCTTCTGCCCAGCATGAGGGGAAAGATTTAAGCTCCACAGAGCACACCTTACAGGGCTTCAGCAGGAGCAGGACAAAAGCCCCAGCAGGTTTCCCCCATGGCACAAAAGCCCTAAGCCCCACTAGCCAGCTACAGGACTGAAGCCCTGAGCCACAGCAGGTACACCCTTGCTCTCAGATTTCTGAAGAATGTCATATGTGACTCAGAAGGTTAATGAGTTTGGCCACTCCTATAATAGTGCATGGGTGGGTTTTTCAGAAACTGAGAAAAATCACCACTCAGACCCAGTGTTTAAAGTATAATTTGACGGGCCCCGGAACCCTCCTAAACTCTGGGCCCCCTCCTAATCTCCGGGCCCCCTCCTGTATTGTCTGGGCACCCTTCATGCATGTGTGGGCCCCAGCCCAGGTAGGCATTTGCAACCACTTCTCAGTACTACATGCATCGGTTATCGCTCCATAAAAATATTTAAAATTTTATATGGCGTTTATCTCTATAGCAATTATTGTCACAAACTAGCAAACACTGCATAACACAATAAGTATTGTGATTAACAACGGTGGGGCTTAGGACCTGCCAGCAGCTAGGGCAGTGCAGAACATGCGTTACACCGGATTTTTCTATTTTTAGGGGCCCTGGAACTCTGGCCCCTCAAATTTGGGGGCCCCGGAACTGCGTTCTGGCACGTTCCCCCTTATTTTAACCCCTGCCAGACCCAAATAAAATATGCTTGGGCATGATTTGGGAAACCTAAAAGCTTGAAAGCCTTCCTGTGTCAAGGTTTCTTTAAAGCCTCTGACCTTGGGCTAGTTCCTCAGTTGGTGCACGTTGTCTTGACTCCAAGACCTGCAATAGAGAAATGGAACAAAATTAGATAGTTCAAAATACATTTAGGGACCAACAGCAAGTTTTTTTGCATAAGCTTTGGATATATCATTTGGAAGTGACAGAGGAGAAGAAAGACCTGTTTGTATTGGTTGATCACAGGATGACTATGAGCTGCCAATGCAATGTGCCTGTGAAAAAGTCTAATGCAATCCTAGGATTCATGAGGTGATGAATTTCCAGTAGAGAGAGGGATGTATTATTACCATTATACAAGGCACTGGTGAGACCTCATCTGGAATACTGTGTGCAGTTCTGGTCTCCCATGGTTTAAAAAAGAATAATTCAAATGGAACAGGTATAAAGAAGGGTTATTAGGACAATCAGAGGAATGGAAAATCTCTTATGAGAGGAGACACAAGGGCTATGTCTACACTGGCAAATTAGTTCGAATTAAGGAGGCTTAATTCGAACTAACTAACGCCATGGCTACACTAGGCTTTAGTTAGTTCGAATTAAGGGCTTCCTTAATTCAAACTAATACGTTCGAATAGGGTATTCGAACTAAGGGGCTGGGGTTAATTCGAACTAACTGGTTCGAATTAACCAATGTGGCCATGTTAATTCGAACTAATTTCTTAGATGAAATTAACCGGCCATTGAAATGAATGGGTATCGCATATTCGAACTAAGCAAGTGCTTGCTTAGTTCGAACTGACATTCCAGTGTGGCCATGCTAGTTCGAATTAAGCTAATTCGAACTAACCAAAATTATTTCTAATTAGTTAGTTCGAACTAACTAATTCAAACTAATTTTAGCAAGTGTAGACATAGCCATAGGTATTTAAAAACCAATGTTACTATTTATTATTGTGCTACCCAATGAGCTTTCCCTTTGTGACTATAATTGAGAACTGTGTGAAATTAGCATTTCAGCTTTGGGGAGGGAAAAAAAATTGCATCAGGAGTAGTGACCTATGTTAGAATTTGGTTACATGATCCCTCCTCCACATACAAGGCCACTCTACAAACCTTGGTACTCTGCAGCTGTGAAAAAGAACGCATATTGAAAGAGTAATCTGCCTGGTTTCTTGCTGAATCAGACAGCTGGGTATGGAGGTAATTTCCACCATCTTGCTTTGATGTCAGAAGCCAGAAAACAAGTAATATTGAATTAGAGCTATCCGCTATCAACCTTTTTAGTAGTATTTGAATAATGTTTAACGAAGATGATCACCACTAGTGACAACATGACAGTTTTCTTCCCTAGTCTTCATAAAAGGTGGAATTGGAAATGATTTCAGAGTTGCTGTACAACACATTTTCAAAAGCTAGTTGCTCTGGCCACAAAAGTGCTAAACAATAGCAAAGCAGACCTTTATTAAATTAGATCCTATATATTGTTTTCTTTAGCAAGTCACTAATTTAAGTGATTACTTTGCTGGCATATGGCTTAAACTGAATGCTTAGTTTCAACCATGTTGGCAACAAATATTCTATAAATATTTCAGGGTAAATATTCAATCAGCACTGTTCAATGTTTAGCCATCCAACTCTTAATAACGTTAATGGAGGCTGCACAGATAAATCCCCAGAGCTCATGCTAAATATTTAGCCCTAAAGCAGAACCAGGCTTTTATTTCTCTCCCTTTGTTTTTAAGAGGACAAAGAGCATTTTGAAAATTATTTTGAAAAATATTTTGTGGTTCAGACAAGATCAGAAATGATTTACTGATGAGTTAGATAAATAAACTCATCAGTAATCATTTCTGATCTTGTCTGAACCACAAAATATTTTTTCCATTTCCCTAGAACAATATTTTCCTTTGAAATCCATTACATTTGACTTAATGAGTCTGCACATGCACCTACCATATACATCACCCTTGATTATTGAAATGGCCTGCTTTTAAGATTATTTTCAAATTTATTGGGATCATTTCACATTAATTAACTAGTACAGATATTGCATAGAGATTCACTGCAAAGGCAATCATTGTCATTGACAAGCCCATATCTGTTGGAGCTGCTATAGTGTATATTCTATGAATAAAACCTTTCTTCCTTTGAAGGCCATGACTTATTCCAAAGATACAAATTGATTCAAAAATATAAATTTTCAAAATTAATCAATTATGAATTAATTTCTTCAACAAATGTCAATTCAGAATTTCATTACCCTATGATATTATTATAGGATGCTCAGCTTTTGTTCTTTTTTAATCCAATAATGCTAGAGGCCTCTGTGTTCCAAAAATAGAAAATGACAATTCTTGAAGAATAGGCAAAACTAGATATTTGCACCAGCCTGAGGGGGGAAAAAAGATGCTGAGACAAAGATTAAAAAGAAATAGGACACTGGACAGAGTTCACACAGCTGACTAACACAGTAGAGAAATGAGATATGGCTCATGCTTTACATCCATTCACTTAGTCTTATTTCAGGCCCACAGTATCTAAATATGGAACTATCTGTTCAAAGATCTTTATGGTTCTAATTTATGGAAAAAATGGATTGAAATGGTAAAAGAAAATGTTCTTTGTGCTTTCCTTCAGATGCAAGCTTTAGTAGTTTCTTCATATTAATCGCAAGGCAATTGCATTCCCCTTCGTAGACATACATGTGTATGTATATGTGTGTGCACATGGAACTGTTATGCTTCAGTCCAGCACTAAATAGCATCCATTTAATGCTAGTTAGAGATATATTATTGCATGTTCTAGTTGAAAACTATAAACGTAATAAGCATAACTTGGGATCCTCGTAACCTGTTAATTTGCTTTTAATATTGGCAAATATCTTTACCTATAGGCAAAGAACCTGTGTCTAAATTGTTCTCTTTGTGTAACTAAAACAAAGAATAGTTACATGCTTATGATAATTGTTAATTCTTTGTTTATTTCAGCCTTCTTATTTATTATTGTGTTAAATATCTATTATTTATTATTGGTACTTGTCAGTACCATATTACTTTGAATGGATCTTTATTGAATCTTTTCACAGTTGGACAACATTTTTCAGGCAAATAGTTTATTCATCAAAAAATATAGTTTGGGGTAGACCAAAACTATTCATGAATTAATGTCAAGATCAAATAGTTTGAACTGAATTGAAAATGACAGAACAATTTGATAGCGTCAAAATGAAACATTTTGTTTTTAATTTGAAACATTCATTTTGATTTTTCAGGCATTTTGACAAAATCAAAGGAGTCACAAAACAGCTGGAGGAGGAAGTGAAGATGCTGCCTTCCTTCAAAGCTTTAGCCCACTGGTTAATGTAATCATTTGGGATGTAGGAGAGCTGGATTCAGTTCCTCTTTCTGCCTTCCTCCACTTTTTGAAGCTATTCCACTTTTTATAAATAAATGAGATAGTCAGTGGACCTAGGATGTGAGCTCTGGTCTCCATATCATAGGACAGTGATTTTCAAACTTAGAGTTGGGACCCTCAGGTGCTGGGTCATGACATCCCCTGCTGCCACCACCAAAAGACTGGGATGCATTGTTCAAAGATGTAATTGTTGGGTCGCAGGCATGAATCATTTTTTTCAACTGGGTCCCAAGAAAAAAAGTTTGAAAACCACTGTCATAGGTGATAGTCTGAACTATCAGGCTGCAAAGTCATTCTCATTCTTGTTCTTTGGCCCTAAGACTAAATCATTGTCATCCATAGTGGCAATTCATACTCATTCATGACGACTGTAAATAGTCATTGGACCAAGTTCAAATCCCTGTTCCAATGATTAATTATTTATAAATAGGAAAACAGCTTCAACAGGAGAGACTGAGAATGCCCATGCCAGAATATCTCATATACCAATGGCTAGGGCAATCTCCTGAACTGCTGGAAGCCTAAATTCAAAATTTTTTCTCCATAGTAGGCACGGGGGGAAACTTTAATCTGGGTCTTCCACATCCTCTTTAACCATAGGGCTAACGCTTATAAGGGAAAAACCACCATCAAAACACTGACATAACAAAAATATTTATACTCTTTCCCCCCCTCAATATTTTGAGTCACCAAAAAAAAAAGTTTTTTAAAAATGTACTTTTCAGATCAACACAAAATAATTTTTATTTTTCCAAACTGACAGCAAAACAAGACATTCCATTATTCACCTAATCCTATACACAGTACACAACATGTGTTTTCTGTTAAGTAATGGCTGTCCCTTATTATGTTAGATGTTTTCTCCAGTGGTTAAAGTATAATTTGTCGGGCCCCGGAACCCTCCTAGTCTCTCGGCCCCCTTCCCGTGTTGTCCGGGCCCCCTACATGCATGTGTGGGTCCCAGCCCAAGTAGGCATATGCAACCACTTCTCAGTACTATATACCTCAGTTATCACTCCATAAACATATTTATAATTTTATATGGCATTTATGTCTATATCAGTTATTGTCGCAAACACTGCATTATACAATATAATGAAACATGATGGGTCAAGTGCTTCAACAGCACAGCTTAGACATTTTTCTGAGTTTGGCAACAATTTAGCATTCATACAGTCTGCTAAGGCCTGGTAAAACTGACATTTAGAAACCTGAATTTGCTTGCCAGCATTCACAGACATGTTTACACATACACCTTTAAAGCAACCTCAGCAATTGCCTAACAAGCCTCTTGGTAGAGCTCTGAATCACACACTCTGTAAGCTATAAACACCTGAACTTGTCAACTTATCAACTTACTTGCTGTAGATATTGCTACCTCAGATTTTTGCAACACCAAAGACAGGTCTGCAAGTTCCTCCAGAGCATCAAGCATGAGACCCAAGTTTTTTAAAAAAACTGGATTCTCCAGGTTTTTTGCCATGCCAGCAAATTTTGCTTTATCTTTCCCTTCTAGTGAGAAATCAGTTAATTTTTTTCAAGAAGTGGCTATGGAGGACTGAATATGACTGCCAAACAACTCATACAGTGTAGCAGATAGAGGCAACCCAACATACATCAAGTACACATCCAATCCTATTAAGCTGGACTTCCAGACCAATCGCACAGCCAGCCAACTCTCTCAAGCACTTCTGCAACTGACTGTACAGAGCATACAATGAATCCACAAATGATTTAAAGTGATTAACTTCACTGCAGCATTTGATAATATCAGCCATGGCCAATTCAACCAGTGATTAAAACAATGCCAACTTATCAAAAGCGGAAATTGTGTTTTTAGTTTTGCAGCAACACCAGCCTTACTGACTAACATGACAGAGGCTCCATCTATACCTAAACCAATCCAATTATCTTTGAGAAATTCATCCATGAACCCATATGGTGTCAAACACTGCAGCAAAGCTAATACTATGCCATCAGCATCATTGCTACCTAGTTCAATCAGATCAAGAAAAAAATGTAACAGGACCAATGTTTGCATCAAAAGTTATGTGCAAGTAAATTACAGGACAAGAAAGTTTACTTAAACTCGTACTCTCACCAATTAAAACAGAAATTTGATATTGCTGAGAAATGACACTAGAACACAAACTATATTTCATCTCCACAGATATATAGTCTATTGTGTGAGCACAAACAACATAGGTATGCAAAACACAACCCATGTCAACACCATTTAACTGCTGTAAGTAATAAGGTCTGGATGGTGAGTGACCATCACCCAAATAAAAGATGTAAAGCACATGCTAACCTAATAACATTATCTAGGACAGTGGTCTCAGACTCAAATCTCCATGAGGGCCACATGAGGACTAGGATATTGCCTGAGGGCATGTCACTGAAATCTTTTCATATGAGGAGTTATTATTAGAACTAGAGACAGCCCTGCTGGATAGCCTTATGACATCTTTGTAGGGCCTGAAAAAAAAACCACACATTTACTTTTAGAATTACTTCCATTCAAGATCCAAAGAGGTAGCCATGTTAGTCTCGGTCAGCCAAACAAACAAGGGCTATGTCTACACTTGCACTTTTAAGTCAACTTAGTGTGTCTACACTTACAATTAAAGTCGACTTAAAGGGGAACTTACAAAGTCGACCTAGAGCATCCACACTGAATGCTGTAGGTCGACTTTGTGGGGCTAAGGGGACCTTGGGCAGGTCCACGATGGCGGGGGGGCACCCCCTGTGTACAATGGGGCAAAAGAGTACAGGGACCCTGGCAAGGCAGAGCCCTGTGGGTGATGCTGTCTGGATTTAGGGAAGCATTTATGATATTATTTTCTATGGATATCTCATAAATGCTATAATCCATAGGAACTATGTCATGTTTGGTATCAATAGAAAGGTAGTAATTTGCTGGGAATCATTATATAGTTTATGTCTAGGAATTCTATTTCGATTAGAAGTTAGGAATTTGATGTTATATCCATACTTTAACTTGTGTCATTCTGGACAAATGCCTTAGATGGGAGGGTGTGAACAACCATTGTCTCCTTAATGTTAAGGAATCTGCCAGATGATATGGTCCCAGGGAGTAAACTGATGAGCCATTAAGGACACAATGGTTGTATTCTTTATGTCCTTAATGGCTCATGAGGATACTGCCTGGGACCATTCTACCTGGAAAATTCCTAAACATTAAGGAGACAATGGTTGTTCACACCCTCCCGTCTAAGGCATTTGTCCAGAATGACACAAGTTAAAGTAGGGATATAACATCAAATTCTTAACTTCTAATTGAAATAGAATTCCTAGACATAAACTATATAATCATTCCCAGCAATTTACTAATTTAAAAAGTCGAATTAAGCCTTAGGTCGAGTAGAAAGGTGGTTTAATAAAGTCAACTTAATTTTCATTAAGTCGACTTTATTTTCCTTAAGTTGACTTAAGCAAGCTGCTTAAGTCAACTTAAGCAAAGTGTAGTGTAGACGCAGGGCACATTAATTCGACTTAAGCCAAGCTTAAGTCGACTTAATTTACCAGTGTAGACGCAGCCAAGGAGTCCTGTGGCACTTAAAGACTAACAGATTTACACATTAACAACTACATTTGTTAGTCTTTAAAAGTGCCACAGGTCTCTTTTTTCCCCCCAATATAGTAGTATCATTAGAAAGACAAAGAGTAAGCAAATGAACACACTTAAAATTTTGCATTATAAATCAGTAGTTCCCAACCTTTTTGGTTGAGGGACCAAAATACAGATTTAAAAACCTTGAAGGGCCACCAGTTTATTTAATTAAAATAAGTTTAAAAGTAATTAATTGAATTAAAATTATTGTAATTAAATTGATTAGGTTTAATTTTAATTAATTAATTTTGAATTAATTTTAATAGAATTTTAATTTTAGAAAGGTTTTTTTAAAACCTTTTTTAAAGGTTTTTAATTAAAATTTATTTTTAAAAAAGGTTTTTTTTTTTTCAGGAAGGAAAAAAAGGACGAAGAAGAGAAGAGAAGAGAAGAGAAGAGAAGAGAAGAAGAGAAGAGAAGAGAAGAGAAGAGAAAAGGGCTGCATGTATCCCCAAGCCATGAGGGGAGGCGAGCATAGCCATAGCGCGGCTCCCAGCTGCACGCCGGGACCAGGCAGGAGGCGGGCTGCCTGGCCGCCCAGCATGGAGACCCCCAGGGGAACCCACCCCACACCCCCACTCCCCCTTAGAGACCCCAAACCTGAATCCTGTCTGGCCCGGGCACTCCCCGGGCCCCTTGTTTCCTGGCAACTCCCTGGCTCTGGCTCGCCAGCTGCAGCTCCTTGACCCTCCCAGTCCCCATTGGCTCCCGTTTCCCGACCCCCCAATTCCCCATCGGCTTCCCAGCCCGTCTGGCCCTGCTGGTCCCCATCAGCTTCCTGGCCTGCCCGGTCCCTTGCCCCCATTCCCCGACCCCCAGTTTTCCATCAGCTCTCCCAGCCTGCCCAGCCCCCATCGGCTCTCCAGCCCACCGAGCCTTCCTGGTCCCAGCTCCCCAGCACTCCCCCACCTGGCCCCCCAACTTACCTGGACGGAGAGCTGCAGGGGCATCTGGCTTTGGGCTGGCCAGGAGGCCGCTCCCGCCCTGAACGTGCTCTTTCAGAGCATGCTCATGGCGGGAGATTTGAAAACTCCCCAGCCTGGCTGGTGGCCACTGCTCCCAGCTGAGCAGCAGCCTGCCTGCAGGGCAGAGCAGGACAGGCATTCCGCCAGAGTTTTCTGGGTTCCTGGGCCCCGAAACGCTGGTGTTTGGGTCTATTCTGGTGTTCTTTAAGCCCTGGAACTTTTCTCTAGAACTGATCAAAAAACCAAAAGAAGTTCCATTCCAGGGGAAATTACATCTGCAGCATGAGATACCTGAATTATAACCTCCACAAGGCATTGTAGCAGCTCCGACAAAAACAAATGAATAGCAAACTAAGCCCAAACCAAACATTTCAATATGATTTTCTGCAAACCCCATTTCAAAGGAAATATTTTTTACATCCTCTAACTTCCTGATAGCAGTGGGTTTTAATCAGGCAGTGAGAGCATGCGCAGCAGCAGCTGACCAGGAGGTTTATGTACTCAGCACCCTGATAAAGACAACAGAATTTTTCTAAAATGGACTTTTGTTTGCTTCAGTGAATCCCGTCCAGAGCAAGAGGGATAGATTGATGGGGGGGGGGGGGTGTTTCAGAATTCAAAAGGCATAGCTTGAAAGTAGATTCAGACAGCAGAGAAAACAAGGCAAGTCTTCTGCACTTCTCTTTGAACAGCACACCTTTTAAAAATTAAATTCTAAAAAAAAAAAAAAGATTAATCAGAGTTGTGGCCCTAGGTAATTATTTGCCGCAATGCTTATAATGGGTTGCCATTTTGACAATTTACATAACATTTTCTTGAGAATCAAGCAAGTGTACAGAGTCCTGTGGCACTTTTAAAGAGTAACAGATTTATTTATCACATGAGCTTTCGTGCGAGAAAATCCCACTTTGTCAGATGCTATGCAAAGCATGTTATCAGAGACTAGCTGGAAAAAAAATCTTGTTTTTCATTTAGCTTCCTCTGTCGATACTAGACATACTGCCCCAGTATGAAGGTATCAAACTGAAAAGTCTCACCTGTCTCTTGCAGGCTGTTCTAAATCACTGACAATCTTTGGATTGCCTAAAGCTGTTTTTTTTTTAAATAAATCTATCTCAAAGTAGAATAACATTTATAAAAGTATCTGACAACCAAGCTATTTAGTTTAAAAAAAAAAACAAAACCCCAAACATCAACAAACCTTGCATTTTCTAAAGTGTGAAGCTATTGAGCAGCTATGCAGTTTAATGCATCTACCATTTTGCCTCAGCACTATTCTCTCAATTAAGTCATATTTGGTATAAAAGCCTTATTGTTATTCAGATCACTTCCTAGCCACAGCTGTAAGATTTGATTAAATCAATATATGCCTACTAGGAACAGTTTGTTGAGGGAAAGGAGTGTGGAGATGCAATACAACACAAGGAGCAGGAGGAAAAAAAATGCCAGGCTAAGTTCCACTAATAAAGTTAGAGGAGGCATTAAATTCTTCTTCAGAGTAATTTTGTATGAGATTTAGCCTCTAGTATTCCAAAGTTCTTCATGATTATGAAATTGTTAAACTAGAAAAATGGAAATAATGACTAGTTTGAAGTTTATGGGCATACATACCATTCAACACCGGTAGCCTCTGACAACAAGCAGTATGGCCCAATGGCCAGAATCAATGGCAGCCCTGAGGACAGGCAGGGTGAGCAAACAATCTATAGCTAGGGCAGCAGTCGGTGCACTTTGGCAGTCTGAAGCTCCAGTAGAGGTTTACCGTCACCCTCAGGAGAATAGCAGAAGGGTAGGAGGACATGGGCTCACCTGTCTCCACCATGTCCCAGCCCAGAGCCCTATCTGTGTCTGGGAAGTCCTGCTCTTCATCACACTGCCACACACTGATTAATCATAGACAAGAGATACCATTTGCTCCTTCTCCATCGGGTACTTCCTACCATGCCTCCTGATGCTGCAGTCTAGGTCTCATCAGGGCCTTTGTGCTCCCCAGCTAGGGTAGCTCCCTGCACATCTAGCTTTGAATAGTTCACCATGCATGGGCAGCTAGTCTTCCTTCAGGTCTCCGGGTCCTCCAGTTCCCTCAGTTGGAGGCTGTAGCATCACCCTGCTTGGAGCATCCACCAAATGTCCTTCCACCTCAGTGGTCAGCCCCAAAGGAGCTGGGCTACTCTCTTTTATACTGAGGCAGCAGTTGATGCATACCCAGCACAGTCTAAGGGGCAGGACTTCCTCTGCCTATAATGCAGGGGCAACTCCCTTATCTCTAATGAGAGGTAGGCACATCTTGTCACAATTGGATATAAGCATGGAGACTCCAAGAGCCAATGTAATTCTAGGAGATAATGAGAATTATCTGTGCCTTATGATCAGAATGAGTTTCCTGAAGGCATAGATTAAAGCTATGAGGAAAAAAAAATATTTGTGGCTATCAGTATCACTGTTAGGAATTCATGCCAGTTGGGCATTGCCTAGGTTTACTATGAATTACATTTGATCTTAGGAAAATAGAAGTGTTGATAAGACACCAGAAGACAGATTCCCTAAGAGACTTGGGGAAATGTATTTTTGGAATAGTGGATCAGAAATAAAGTTATTCGGTATAGCTGTTTGTATCATTTTCAGTGTAATACAGTGATCTAAAAACAGTTTAAAGGGCAATAATAGATGCATATTCTAAGTGTGTCTCAGAATTTAAATTTTAATCTCATTGTTAAAGCTCTGTTTCCTTAATTATTTCCCTTCCTGCACCCATTTCTCGGCCCAGTATATTTGTTGTGGAAATATCTAAAGGGAGAGTGTTTGGGAAAATGAAAACAAGGGCCAGTATCTCCATGTTGGCAATGGGGAACCTGGTTTGCTGCCTTTACTCCCAGCTTCCTAGCAGAGTAGTTCTAATGCACAAGATGGGGGGGGGGGGGGAACCAAAGAACAAACAACCCCCCCCAACCTTTTCTTTCACAATGCTTTTAAAATTTTTACTTACCGTCTCTATAAAGAACATTTTATTCCAGAGTGTTTTATATTAAATCAACATTAATGCAGTTCTGGATGGACCTCTTCCCGGTGTGTTAGTCTCATAAAGGGTCAGGGAAACTCTGAATTTGGTCTTCCATTTAAAAAGCAGCATCCATAGTTCCAAATCCTTTATTCTTTTTTACTTGTAGTGTAGGTAAAGTGCATAGTCCAGAGCCAAAAAAAGAATTAGACTGGAATATAAAAATAAAATTAATTTAAAAATTAAACATTCAGCAATTTTACTGTTACTACAATTTAAAAATGCAAGGGTTGTGGAAATTAGACACTTTCCCCAAACTTGCCTGCTATCATAATTCTTAATATTAATAAATCATTTTATTCTTCATGATAATTTATTTAATTACACAGCAACAATAGGGGCATTGGTTTGTCCATAATAGCTATCATAATTAATGCAACAAAATGACTCTCTGTTGACTCCATTACTCAGTAGTGAGACCTGCAGCAATCTTAGGACATCATTTGCAAGGGAACAATAGCAGTTAGGGAAAGTATTTTAATTGCTTCCTGATACTGTTGTAGTGGCTATTTTTCTAAAATATATTAAATCTATGTTAGAAGATATGTGCCTTTTCCCCCATCAGCTAAAGATAATGAGTCCTTGCAACGTTTCCAAGTTGATAATGTTCCACAGCCCCAGCTGACAAAGAAGGGCGTTGTAATATAGTACCACTCCATATTTTACATAGAAGAACAGGAGCGGTCTTAGTATTTTGCGGGCCCTGGCCAAAAGTCAAGGAAGGGCCCTCCCTACCGAACCCCATCCTTGACTTTTCCCCTTGGTCTTGCTGCCCCCCCTCACTGCCACCTCCCCCCAAGGCTCTGCCGCTCCCCCTGGACCCTTGCCTCCCAGTAACACATAATGTCTTTGTGTATATGTGCATCTTGAAGACTTCAGCTTTCAAATGGGCAAGCAGCCCCAAATTCTACACACAGGCCTTAATACTTACACAGGTCTAAATTTTATACAACCATCCCTAACAACAGGTCCCAGAAACTGTCTCTTTCTGTGGTTCCTAGGCTCACTCCATGTGGAACCCTTCCTCAAAAGTGAAACCCCACAGTTCAGCTGCCTTTGACCCCAAGACCAGTGCTGAATCCCCCAAGAATCCCCCAAGAAACCCTCCTCATTGTCTACCCTTGTGAGTACTCTGGTTTACAGATTGACCTTTCCGGCACTCATGATAGTTGAAGTAAATAGGAGACTTTGCAGAAGGATGTCTAAAGAAGGATGTCTCTTTATGCTGAAAGTCACTTGGGGCGGGGACCATCTTTTTGTTGTGTCTTTATTACAGCCCCTAGAATTATAAATGAAATAAATAACAGGACCTTATTCAGGGGGACAAGGCAATGTGCCACATTTATCATGAACCCAAAGATTTCAAAAAGCAATTGCCTACAAATTCTCTCACACACATTTGGAGTTCTGCAGGTGGAATATAATCAACAGCCTCAGAGTTGCTAGAGCCAGTCCACTAGCCAAGTGGACTGAACACAAAGATGGAACCAGGCTCTGTTGGTCACAAATCAGATACTCCTAGATGTTTGCAGAATAAACCCAAAGGCCTCATTTTTTCACTCCATCTTTATAGTGCTCAGTCTCCATTTGTGTCTATGGGTATGTCTACACTAGCAATTTAGGTCGACTTAAGGACCCTTAAGTCGACCTAAATTACTCCATGACCACACTGGGCTTTCATTAAGTTGACATAAGAAATTCCTTAAGTTGACTTAATGAAACCTTATGTCAACTTAATAACTACCCCTCCTTAGGTCGACTTAAGCCTTAAGTCGACTTAAGGATGGTGTGGATGGTGCATAGCCCTTAAGTTGACTTTATTAAGTCGACTTAATGCCAGTGTGGATGCCTATGTCCAACAATAAGTCGATTTAATAAAGTCAACTTAAAAGGAGCCACTTTGTTAAGTCGACTTAATAATAATAATAATAATAATAATAAGTGGATCTTGCTGACTCATGCAGCTTTCGCATCCGGGTGATTTCACATCAATCACCCATCTGTTGTTGCAAGCATGACTGTTTCTGTTTTATTGCTCACATTCTGTCTTATTTCTGTTCTTGGGGTGAGTTCTCTCATATTTTGGGGTTCTTTCTTATTTGCATTCTTTGGCAGTCTGAGTTATAAAACATTGGTAAAACAAATCATCTTCACTCTCCATTGTTACTAAAGAGATTTAGAACTGCCACCTTTTTGCTCCTTAATTACACACACACACATACCACATTCATTCTTTAACTAACAATTTACTAACTTCTACTTATAACAAGATTACAAAGTTATACAAACGTAAAACCAAAGGAAAAAAAGAATACTATGGTGGAATTTCCCATTAATATGGGTTCTACTGACATCAGTTAACACAATGTACTAACAACAAGCACGTCTTGATTTTAATTAGACAAGTCACATTTAACAAAAAATGTTCCCAAACAAATGTAAATAGAGCATAAATATAACCAGTACACAGAGCTTTTGAATAACACAGACACACAGAATGTTTCAGGCATGGCTTAAGCAAATAACCAGGAAAAGGTCTAAGGCCTGTGTCTTTTTGGTTTTAGCAATCTGCTTTAGGGCCTACATTAGCACAATGTGATCCTGGTCTATGACTGAGCCCCAAGGCACTATGGTAATACAAATAGTAAATAAAACAGCACAAGAGAGATACAGATCCATGCAAACTAAGAAATAATTGCATGCAATTTCCTGACTCAGTTTCCTCATCACTCTTGAGAATTCTTTAGGATTTGGTTAGTGCCTTTAAGGATGGCTAGGTCTTCCCTCCTGACCTTACTTCTCCAGCTCAGTGTCTTCTATCTATTCTGGTCCATAAGAAAAACTTTGTCTTTTTATACCTCCAGTCCCCTCTGTCATGTGACTCTCCTAGCTAAAGACCTCCCTATGGTGATAAAAGTCCCATTAGATGGTATGTTGCTTGGTTACCACCAACCTGGAGTCCAGACTCAAAAAAGTCATTTGAGTTAGATTGTAGCCATCCCATTGTTCTGTCAGGACAAGCCCTATTCTTGATAATTCTTAATGATTGTCCAACCAAGAGGCAGACACACAGATACCAGTTCTCCTCTCATCACAAGTGGCAGGATGCAAGGATACTGTAAAGATCATGATAAGGGCATAAATATATAAAGAGGTCACAGCATCGAGCAGAATTAATATACTTGTACATATATTTGCCGATAGTTGTCATATCTCACATATTCTCTGCTTTCTCCAAAAATGCTGTCAGAAAGATGGTAGCTTTAGAATCTGCTCTGATTCATTCATTCATTAAGTCTACCTGAAACTATTCATGAATTTGACAGTCATCTAACAGTTCAGGCCCTTTTTCTTCTCTTTTTTTAAAACTGGACTTTGTTGTCATTCATAAAATAGTGGAAGAGGAAATGTCTCCCTCATAACCCGAGTCAGATTAAGTGGCCCCAGGGTTCCCACTTTCATGTCCTGCCAGCCTGCAGACTTGCCATCCAAGCAAGGCCAGCACTCAGTACTGGAGGGGGCCTGGCCAGTATGTGGTGCAGTCTCTGGAGGCGTTCCAGGGCCAGCAGTGTTGTCAGGCTGCCATGTCAGGGTCCCCAGGGGACCAGCTAATTCAGCCTGATCCATGGGGCCCCAGCACAGTGGCCCAACAGCACTCCTGACTCTACTGCACCACCGCCAGGGGCCACACTGCTCACTGGCTGACCCTACCTCCTGGAGTGCAGATGCAATGCGGGACCATCCTCCCCCCTGAGGCAGACAAGCCAGCCCAGGAGTGGAATGGGAAGGCCAAGAACCACAGCCTCTGACCCCAGGGTCCTGCCCTCTCCCCCACCTCAGCATGGGCCACAGCATGAGCAGGGCCAGATCTTGTGGGCAGCGGGGGTCCAGGGCACCCCTTGAGACCAGATCTACAGCCCCTAGAGTCCCTGGGTTGAGCTGACCCTGTTCATAACATGTAGTCTATGACTCAGCTCCCCCTCTGCAAGGTGCATCAGAGATTTGCATTTGTGTATCCTATGTTGCAAAGAGTGCCCTAGCTCTGGGCTCGAGGAACTTCTGATATGGGGCTCTGACAATGTCTCCTATTAAAGCTGTTCCACAAGGGAGAGACAGTAAACAGAAGCAAAGCAACTTGTCTAAATTACTGAAGAAGCCAGGAATAGACCTCCATATCTCCTAACTGCTAGGTCAGTGCTCTAGGCACTAAACTATTCTTCCTTCTGTAAATATGAATTAATACACTCTTGTCCAACAAAAAAGAAAACAGAACATTTTGTCCTACCATTGACACGTTTCTGTCCTTGAAGAAGGTAATATATTGTCTTTTTTAAAAAAAGAAATAGACAAGACAGCTCAGCACAAGGAAAATGTTCATTGTTATATTCCCTCTAAAACTATCACTGCCAATATTATGTAAGAACTTAATCTTAAAAAAAAAAATCTATCTATATTCAGAATTCCCACTGAAGTAACTAGTTGCTTTGACACACAGGACATAAACATTTATTTTGTTTCCTTTGTAATTCAGAATTGTGTTAACTAGTAATAATGGAATATAGTCATTTAGGACCTGCTATGTCAAAGCTCTTGAGCATGTGCTTAAAATTAAATGTGTTTTTAATTGTTTCATTCAACTGGGCCCAGAGACTCTCATTTTGATTTATAATTCTATACAACCATTAGAAAGTGATATTTCACAGCACAGTATTCTAAGGCCCAGATTCACTAATGGGCCCGTGGTGCACTATACTTGCACTTCTCAGGAGAACCCCTGACCACTGGGAGGAAAAAACAAACAAACAATCTGAATGGCACTGCTCCCACATGCACTAAGTCACAATGCCATTTACTCAGATTTGGTCCAGCTGCTCCTACGTCATGACAGAGAGTTGTCTAGGCCAAACCCGAGTGGAGCAGAGACACGTACAAGTGATGGGAGTGATCAGATCTTGGAGGCCAGGAGTGGGATAATGAGGATGGAGAGTGGTGGGCAGTGATGGTGCACTGGTAAGTGGTTAGGAAGGTCCTGGACATGGTGAATGAGGGGCCAGTGAAGAGTTATTGGTGGGTTATGGGATATGTGGGGAGCATTGGGGGATAAAATATTGATGGTGAGTGGGACCTGAGATATTGGGGGTTAAAATGAGCAGGATGTTCAGGATATTGTCCTCAGGGTTACTGGCATAGGTATGGGGTTTATTAGGATATACAGGGACTGGTGGAAGGTTGTTGCAGTATATGGCAGGAAAGAGGGGCATTCTAGAGTCTGTGTGGATAGGGTATGTATGGAAGGGGACCCTTTAAGAAAGGTAGGCACCCCCCCCCCTCCATTCTTCAATTTGGGCCTGGCTATTCTGATTTCTTGTCAGAATAGCTTTCTGATAATGTGCTAATCTTAATTTCTCACTGTCTTTCAAAAATTATACATTTGTTATACTTTCAGCTTCTGGCTATTTCATCAGATCTTAGAGTCACACAAAAATGAGTCATCCTGCCAGATTTGCTGACATGATTCCAGGCCTGTGATTGTCACCTTGGTTCAGCATACTGAGAGTACTAAATTAGATATAATAAAACGAGATAGAACTGAAGGGTCATCTTAAACACACACTGAAAATAGAAAATAAAGTAAGCAGCAATATTTTGACCTCAAGCCTTTTCTTTCTTCTATTTGTAGAAGAAAAATAAAGTGTTAGACAAAAGAGAGAAGTAATTCATGTTTATGCAGAGTCATATAATATATGATGCTTGTTAGGAAAAAAAAAACAGGCAATGGGGAGTTTAATGATGGCTATTTAAAATTCGTTTCTATTCTTGTTATCCCATTTTCTCACTTTTCAGTTGGTCCTCCTTAGTTTGCAGTATACAAAAACTCCACTTAACCAGAAAACATTCAGAACTCCTATTCCTTGCTCCAATCTACTCAGTTACATGTCCCAGAAAGAAAAGTACCAATACAGTTGTCTTTCATTAAGAATATAGTCTGCCCCAAACATTGAATCTATGGAAATATTGGCCCCAAAGAAACCACAGAATAGAAACAACTTTACTTTTCCCAGGTACATCAAGAGATATCAGTGAAGTATGTGACACACGCCCTCCCTCCAAATCAATATCCAATAAGTAGACATTAAATTAGAAAACTCAGCAGAACAAGTCAGCCACCACCGGCTATTTAAGTAGTGTCATCCCAGCAACTTGTACATAACTCACAAAAGCAAGGTGTGTGTCTTTACAACCCTCAGGCTTTGACAACTCTGCAAAAAGAAATGCAAAGTAGATTCTTGGCTGTACAGTAGAAGCAGCAGGTCTGCAAACTCCATCCTTCCACACTTCTGCTTGTGTTCCCTAATTGATAAGTGGGGGCTGGGAGGAGTGCTTGATCAAGTCAGGACTTCAGTTCTCTCAAGGAGAGGACAGGAGTATTATGTGGAGCTAGAGGAGCTGGATCAGTAGAGTGAGGGAGCTCCTAGGACATTTTGAACCTCTTACTTTTTCAGTTACTTGAATCAAACTTTTCTGTGGGGAACACATAGCTCATGCTATGTAATGCAGAGGCTGATGTGATGTGATTCAAGAACAGTTGGAGCTGAAACACTGAATAAAATGGATCTCTGTCAACCATCGTGTTGAGTGATTACTGAACACCACAGTTCCTTGAGATGACGACATCACCAGAAAAATTAGGCTTATTTAATATATGATAGGTTGAGAGTCAATTTGAGAATTAATTTTCTCTCTTTATAAGTTTGTACAATACCTAGCAAAAATGGGGCCTCCTCCATGTGCTACCATAAATAAATATTAAATAATAACAGCAATTGCTTGGATGATACAATATGATAGTCTCTGTAGCCCAGCTGCACAACATTTAGAAAATGATATTTTATTGTGTACTATACTCTCTTGACATAGTGGGTCATTTAATTGTCACAAGCAGTGCTTGTTTGCGACAGTATGCAGGGGTACGGAGTACCAGCACCTTTTTTAGCCGGCGCCACTCCCAGCTGGGAGACAGGATCAGCAGAGGAAAGGAATGCGCCACTGGAAGAAGAAGAGAGGAGGGAGAAGCATTTTTCAAATTTCGTATCAAGATATAAGTACTGGTACTTTAAAAAAAAAAAAAATACACAAAAAAGCACTGGTCACAAGGAAATTAAAAAAAGGCTACCCGAGGTTTCAAATAATCTGCCACTCTCCCTACATTTTTGATAATGTGCAAATCTCAGTTTCTCACAGTGTTAAATTTCAGGCTGTTATAGTTCCAGCTTCTGGCTATTACATCTGACTTCACACACAGGTGCCTGTGAATCACACCAAAATGTGTCATGCTGCTAGATTTGCTGACATGATTCCAGTTCCTGTGACTGGCTTTTGGATTTAGAGTTTCAGAAGCTTGGGTAAGAGCACTCCTAGAAATAATAGTAATATCAATTCAGTTCCAGTGACCTTGGATAAACTTCCTCTTGGAAATAATCTAAATGAGTTGAATTCCAAAGGAACAATACACAAATGATCAAGTTGTATGGACATTATTAGACCTTCAGCTGAGCTAAAAAAACCCAAACACACCACCATCTTTAAGATACAAAAAGTTACCCTGTTTGCATAAGGGATACTTTGCACATGGGGCAGACAATTTCCAACAATTTCAGATTATCAAGACGAGTTTGTTTCTTTGCCTTCCTCTTTTCCCTACTGTCTAGTACATCTTCTTTGCCTGTACATTTTACCTTGCATATCCCTCCCTGAAACCAACCATCACAAACAAGTTCCTTACATTGGTTGCATAGAATCTAATATATTTCGTCAGTTGTGGAATGTTCCAAACAAACAGCAGATTAATACTGATATTTACCTGCCAAACATGTAATTTATGAACTCCAAAGCAGAAATCACATTTTTGTTTTCTGTTTGTACATCACAAAACACAATGGAGTGCTATTCTAGGAGGGGCCCCTTAGGCGTTACTACAATACAAAGTAATAATAATAACAACAACAGTAAATATTTCTCTTTATTGCTGTCCCATCACAGATCTTGATGGTGTATTGCCATCTGTTCTTAAAACATAATAAAAATGAAAATCTGGTAAAATGAAAATACAGAAATAAAGCAAACCAGAATCATCTTTAGCCTCAAGACTTGTATTATGGAAATCACATCACTGAAATAAATTATACAAGATGATTATAAATGATGATAATTCAAAAATGAAATAATGAAAGCCAGCATCTAACATGATTTTTTTTTAAAAAAAATTCACAATCTCCCTTTTCTAGGTTTTTTAGTAATTTAATAAAAAAAATTCTCTGAATGGCCTCAGGAAAGAAGAGGATGAGTAATATATGTGTATTTATGGTTAGAAATAAACTCTAATTTATATTTTTCTGATTCCGCCTCAATGAATATAAAAATGTAAGGTTATTTCTTTAATGGAACATAATATCTGCTATGTATTGGTCTAGCTGCTTTCTTATACATTTAAATGAGACATGTTAAAATGATAGCTACCAAATAAAATCAGTGAATAGGAATAGTTGGTTACTTGATGCATTACCCACAAACTTCTATTTTGAGTACCCATATAACAAAATGACATTAATTGCTTCCAGAAAATACAGAGGAACAATTAAATGTAGGCAAGCAGTCGTGGTAGAGAGACAAATCAGTTAAACACAGATTTTACTTTAATTAAAAACTTTGATCATGAAAGATTGATTAAGAAAGGATTTTTTCCCCATTTGGTAATGAGGACAAGATTAAGACATATAAGACTTCATGTGTGATAGTCTTTTTCTGGTGAGACAATCACACACTAATGTTTTCCTACACGCTGAAGTGGAACTTTTCTCTTTCCTCAACCACAACATAAACGTGTTAACATGTCTCTTGGCCACAGGCTAGCTGTGTGGAAAGTAGTGACAAAGGTCAGAAAGAATTTGTGCTGAAGTGTACACATGATCAGATGTAGTTTTATTCAGTTAAATGTTAAAAAATAACCTTTCCAAGGAACTGAATATTCTCCCATTGCCCTGTGCTTAATTAGCCTGAGTGAGTCACTCAGCCTTCTGAGGGTGATTCACCCCAGGAAATAAAAATGATGGAGTCCAGTGATGGGTTAGATGCTGTTTACAAGAATTTTTTCCTATGATGGAAAAATCAGCAGGATATATGGCACAACAAGCCTCAGAACGATCTGCAGGAATGCTATCACTCGTACTTCGAGTGAACGTGTTCTTTGAATCATACAGTGGCAGGTGAGGCACTTCATAGACATTTTACTCTGACTGTTCATTTGCATGTCATTGGAGTAGAACTTGGTAAACTGAGATGCTCTGAAAATTCAGAATGTGACACAAAGCTTTTCAGCCTCCTTTACCAATGTCCCTAAAATGCATCTCCTTCTCAATGTGGCTGGAAGGAAATGTTTGATTAGAACAGCGGGGGACAGACAATCGTTAAAAGGGAGGGTAGAAAAGAGAGACAGGATCCTTCCACCCTCTCCTCACCCAGAACACATCATGCCTGAGCAGGCAGAAATGGCAAAATGAAGGTGGAGACATTTCTCACTGTTGCCAATTTCCCATTAGTTAGATGAGGAGGAATAAGGGAGAGACAGTCTTACACAACCCTCCCCACAGTTCGTGGCATATGAAGTCATAAGAACATAAGAACATAAGAAAGGCCGTACTGGGTCAGACCAGAGGTCCATCTAGCCCAGTATCTGTCTACCGACAGTGGCCAGTGCCCAGGTGCCCCAGAGGGAGTGAACCTAACAGGCAATGATCAAGTGATCACTCTCCTGCCATCCGTCTCCATCCTCTGATAAACAGAGGCTAGGGACACCATTCTTAACCCCTTTCTGGCTAATAGCCATTTATGGACTTAGCCACCATGAACTTATCCAGTTCCCTTTTAAATATTGTTATAGTCCCAGCCTTCACAACCTCCTCAGGTAAGGAGTTCCACAAGTTGACTGTGCGTTGTGTGAAGAAGAACTTCCTTTTATTTGTTTTGAACCTGCTACCTATCAGTTTCATTTGGTGACCCCTGGTTCTTGTATTATGGGAGTATTTAAACAACTTTTCCTTGTCCACTTTTTCCACATCAGTCATAATTTTATATACTTCTATCATGTCCCCCCTCAGTCTCCTCTTTTCCAAGCTGAAGAGGCCCAGCCTTTTCAATCGTTCCTCATACGAGGCACTCTCCAAACCCCTAATCATTTTAGTTGCCCTTTTCTGAACCTTTTCTAGTGCTAGAATATCTTTTTTGAGATGAGGAGACCAC
Source organism: Pelusios castaneus (assembly GCA_007922175.1). NCBI lineage: Eukaryota > Metazoa > Chordata > Testudines > Pelomedusidae > Pelusios > Pelusios castaneus. The sequence continues at coordinate 30,830,613 of ML685769.1, read as the reverse complement.
ATCTGTACACAGTATTCGAGATGTGGGCGTACCATGGATTTATATAAGGGCAATAATACATTTGCAGTCTTATTTTCTATCCCCTTTTTAATGATCCCTAACATCCTGTTTGCTTTTTTCACCGCCTCCGCACACTGTACGGACATCTTCAGAGAACTATCCACAATGACTCCAAGATCTTTTTCTTGACTCGTTGTAGCCAAATTAGCCCCCATCATATTATAGGTATAGTTGGGGTTATTTTTTCCAATGTGCATTACTTTACACTTATCCACATTAAATTTCATTTGCCATTTGGATGCCCAATCACTTAGTTTTGTGAGATCTTTTTGAAGTTCTTCACAATCTGCTTTGGTCTTGACTATCTTGAGTAGTTTAGTATCGTCTGCAAACTTAGCTACCTCACTATTTACCCCTTTCTCCAGATCATTTATGAATAAATTGAATAGGACTGGTCCTAGGACCGACCCTTGGGGAACACCACTAGCTACCCTTTTCCAATCTGAGAATTTACCATTTACTCCTACCCTTTGTTCCCTGTCTTTTAACCAGTTCTCAATCCATGAAAGGACCTTCCCTTTTATCCCATGACAACTTAACTTACATAACAGCCTTTGGTGAGGGACCTTGTCAAATGCTTTCTGGAAATCTAAGTACACTATGTCCACTGGATCCCCCCTGTCCACATGTTTGTTAACCCCTTCAAAGAACTCTAATAGATTAGTAAGACACGATTTCCCCTTACAGAAACCATGTTGGCTATTGCTCAACAGTTTATGTTTTTCTATGTGACTGACAATTTTATTCTTAACTATTGTTTCAACTAATTTGCCCGGTACCGACGTTAGACTTACCGGTCTGTAATTGCTGGGATCTCCTCTAGGGCCCTTTTTAAATATTGGCGTTACATTAGCCGACTTCCAGTCTTTGGGTACCGAAGCCATTTTAAGGGACAGGTTACAAATCTTAGTTAACAGTTCCGCGACTTCACATTTGAGTTCTTTCAGAACTCTTGGGTGAATGCCATCTGGTCCCGGTGACTTGTTAATGTTGAGTTTATCAATTAATTCCAAAACTTCCTCTAGTGACACTTCAATCTGTGACAGTTCCTCAGATCTGTCACCTACAAAAGCCGGTGACAGTCCTTGGAGTGGTGCAGCAGCCATTCTACTCCCCTCTTTCCCCACACACATCCCTGCCCTACAATGGAGGTATATGGTGAGAGGAGGTGTTCACCTTCCTGACAGCATCCTGGATCCCCATTTTAAGTTAATAAAGACTAAGTAGAGGAATTTAAAAGCTGTAAATTTATAAGCAGCATTTGTAATTTCATTGCAAATTGCAAGTTTAACACTGAAAGGGCCCTGCTCCCACAGGTAAATGGGTAAGAGATCCAGCAGATAACTGGTGTACTCAGTTTGGAGAAAGAAAGGAGACCTAAATCTTTGCAGACTGAAGTATCCTTCATTAATATTTTTGTTCATCTTCAAAATGGGCAAGCAAGAGGATTCAAAAGTAGGCTGAATCCTAAGGGTAAAGAGCCAACCCCGAACATGGATTACTTGGCAAGAAGCTATTTAACACTTCTCTGAAATTCTGGTTGCTTTGAAGAAGCTAACACACCACCTTATTTTAGAAGTTAATGAAGGTGCAGCTTTTGTCTGTGTTTCATTCTCCTGCATGTGCCAATGAATTGGCATGTTAATAGGACAGGAAAATTGCTGTGACTGGAATTAGGGCACACAAGTACTTCAGATTTTGATAGTGGAATACGTTGTCTCTAAACCACAGAAATTTTCTATTATTTCCAACTCTGGCTTGTTCTTACAGGGCTGCACAGAGAAAGTTATAAAGAAAGAAAATAAAATCTAGGCTAAGATGGTATAAAAATGGTTTTACACAAGCACTACTTTCCTACTAACACTAACCTTTCCCATCCATGCAAGGCTGATGTGGTAGGACCACTAAGCCCAAGTGATCCTTTAAATACCAAATTATGAGGTTGTGCTTGAAACCCAATAGAGTAACATCTCAGCCTTTTCATTAGAACTTCTGTGTCGTCTATGCCACGAATAATTCTCCAGCTGACAAAATGTGAAGCAGAAGGCAGACAGCTTTTGCTAAAGACTTGATAGAGTTGAAACTGCAACATCATTGTGTTGCAATGGATGTCATAGGGATTTAAACTCTACTACTCATGTGAAGCCATACTTAGATTCATCTCTCTACCCTGTCCCCCAATTCATTATTCCTCATGTCATTCATAAACACAGTGCATAGCAATCAAGCCCATCTGTGTCACTCATTCTGTAATATTCTGCATCTGAACTGGAACACAGAATGGCATTTCCTGGGCAGAGAGACTTCTATATTAAAGGTGTAGTTCACAGAAAACAAATCAATTTCCTCTTCAGTTGTATAGTAAAATATACCACATAATGCTCAGACATCAAGAAGGCATCCTGATATGGTACTGTGGTAAGCATCACAATAAAAATATCAAAGTAGCCTGGCAGGCAGGATTGAGATACACCCCTTTATTATATTAGACGTCCAAATAAGTAAAAGGACATGCTATGCTCTTGGCTGAATAAGAGCTTTTGAAGACAGAAGTGGGTTAAGATTTATTCTTTTCTACAGAAAATTTGGAAATTTTGATTTTTGTTCAGACTCGGAATGAAAAGAAAAATATTCAGAATTTCCCATTGATGGAAAATTCAATGTTTCTGACCAACTCTATTGTTCTGCCTGATTCTCATCTCACTTGCACCACATTTAATGGAGTTACCTGTGCAAATCAGTAGACAAAGAAAATTTGGGCACCCCACTCCATCGGGACTCAGGAGCACCAGAACCAGGAGGCCATGCCTCCCTATCCCCTACTTTTAAAAGTGGGAAGTCTTTGCCAGCAGCCTCTTCCCAATGGTTGGGGGAGGGGGAGAGAGGAGAAACAGCAGCCTCCTTATGGCCAGACTGGAGCCTTTTCCCAATGGTCATGGCTGGGGGGGAGAGGGTGGAGGTGGGGGCTGAGGTGGACCAGGGGGCTGAATCATGGTAAGAATCACCCAGGAAGCTACATTATCTCATTTTCAGTAATGGACCAGTGCATACATTTTTGCCCTTCATTGACCCTTTTAATGGTTTGTCAACAAAGAGGAACTCCAAAATAGGTAGCCCTGCACCAGCATCCTCACATAATTAGTTTGTACATGATAACATTTTAACTATGGTGAGGGATTGCATGCTTTGATAAAGACACATGGAAAATGTGCCCTTAAAACACTGACTGCATATCATTTAAAATGGTTAATAATAAAATAAAACAGGTCTGTATATCTCCTGATTTGCACAGGTAACTATTAAATGTGGTGCAAGTGAGACAAGAATCAGGCAGAACAATGGAGTTGGTCAGAAACATGGAATTTCCCATCAATGGGATATTCTGAATTTTTTTCTTTTTATTCTGAGTCTGAATCAAAATCAAAATTTCCAAATTTTCTGTAGAAGAGAAATTTAAAAACAAAAAAGAGTTCCAAAGACAGCAAATCATTTTGTTTCAGTGTCAAAATATTACACTTATCACATAAAATAATAAATATTGTATATATTAAAAGTAATATTTTAATATAATACTTTAGAGGATGTGGGAGATATCTATTATTTTGTATACATACTCTTCATACCTCATTTTACCTGCTTAATATCATTCTGGTTGACCCTATGGAGTTAAATCAAAAAAGGCTGAAAGGGGACAAAAAAAGGAGGAAGTTAAACTATGACAGAGATAAGGTATCTTCAGGACAAATACCACAGGATCTTAAGATAACAATGGATGAATTAATCTGTTGTAAATTCCTTTCCTGGCCAGTGACAGCAGGTAACAGGCCTATTTTTTGTAGACAAGAGTCTGTTATCAAAAAAACTTAAAAGGTGTTAAAAACTGCCTACAGAAAGAAGAGAAGAGACATAAGGACAGAAAAGTAGTTTCAGAAGGAGATAATCTGTCATTCCCTTCCTAGAGTTAGGCAGAACCTGCAGCAGGCCTATAGAAATAATGCAGGGGCTCTGCGAGATGAGTTTGTGATGAGGTTCACCTATGCTTTGAGAGAGATGATGAGCTATAGGCAGGACCCCGGCATGCAGACCCATTGGGGTTTTAACATTGCCTCCATGCTTGCTATGTACCTTTGGGAAAACAGTCAATGTGTCAGGAAGAATAATTGTAGCAGGGTGGCAGTTTACTGAGCATTCCCACATGGTCAGGGGTCACTTTGCAGGCATCTAGCAAGGCCTCTCTTGCAGCCACTTTAAGAATTCCACACAGTTTCTTTTATAAATAATAGCACCCTCACTTGGGGCTGGTTGAATAGCAGAAGAGTTTCCAACAATCCTCAGAGTCCCCAAAATAAAATCCACAACACCACAAAAATTTATATTCATCCATGGTTCATCTGCCCCACATGAAGTTCTTCCTCTGTCCCAGACTGCTCCACTAGTCCCATCTCTTTCTGGCTGGAGCTCAGCCCTCTGACCGCAGTTTCCTTCTCCTGTTAGACAGGCCCTGCAGCTTCCTGCTGTTCTTTATAAGGAATCACCTGATCCAACCCATGTGTGCTTCTTCAGTAATCAGGACTGGCTAGCCTCAGCTCTCCAGACCTTAACGGGCAAGCCACCCCATTATAGTTATTATAACCAGCCACTGGCCACAGGTTCCTGGAAAGGAATGTCTTGTAGACACCAACTGCAGCCTGGCCTGTTGTGGTAACACAACAAGAAATGGGAACTGCCACAGCAAGATCCAGTCTTAGAGTAGAAGAACTGCAGTGTTCCACCTGGAGAGAGAGAAAAAGTACTGAAACCTGTCACCTAAGGAGAATACTCATGAGGGCTGGCAAAGGGGTATGCTGCTCTGCTCACCCTGCAATTGCGGCAGGACAGTGGGAATTGGGGGATTGTAACCGGGTGATCCACTCTAAAGTGGGGTGAACCATTGAGTTCACCTGCTAGGAAGAATACAGGCCTGGCACTTGAAAAGAACGCTTACAGGAGAAACTGGGGGAGGGATCACAGGTGCAGCTTGCCAATGAGCTGTCACAAATATAAAAGTCAAAATGAAACCTTTTGACCCTCCTGAAATAGAATTTTTGACATTATTGAAATGAAACAGGAAAGTTAAAATGATTTGTTTTAACATTTCCCCTTAGAAAATTTCATCAAAATAGAACATGTTCCCACAAAATGTTTTCATTTTGCATTTTCTGACAGGAAACTGTTTAGTCAAAAAGTTTTCAACCAGTCCTACAGATTTATGATAACACCAAGATTTTTCCTTAATAGTATTAAAATATAATATTATAAAATGCTTGCTAATCAGAAATCCCAATGTGCTTAATAAGGAAGGCTAAATATCCCATTCCTATTTTATGTGTAGCAAAAACAAGACAGTGAAAACCAATGACTTGCCCGAAGGCAGTGTGTGACCCAATGGCCACATGAGACAACAATATACAAAGTAGTTGCCAATCCTATGCACTAGACAGTGTGGTCACAGAAAGGCAGCCTCCATCACAGGATTTATTTTGTTTCATAATTTGAGCAAAGTCAGTCCCTCTCTGTGGTCTGCTTGTGCTATTAATCTTAGCATTCCGGATATGATAAAAGCTGTATTTTCAACTTCCTCATAATGGCTCCATCCCAAAGCCCACTGAAGTCAGTGAAAGGAGTCTACCCCTAATCAGATCCTAAAAGTTTCACTGCAGACTCTTGGATAAAGTGGCAAAGGGAATCATTCTGTCTCATCAAATTTTAATGAGGAAAATAAATACCAGTTACCATACAAAAAGAGGAGAATAGAATTCTACACCGTTTTCTATCCCAAGGAAACTCAGACATAGGAATAATGACTTTTTTCCTTGCATTAGACATAAAAATATACTTTTCAAGGAAGCTGACAAAAGACATGTTTTGCTGCTATAATAGTCGTGAGTCTAGGGCACTGCCATGGCAGAACTAGAGAACTCAGAATGTATAGATTCATTTCTGAGATCCACCATGGACTTCTGTTACCCACACACTAGGGCACCCCACCTTTATCCACATTTGTAGGGCTCAAAGGATAACCTATTTAAGGCACCCCGCCTTTTCCTATCCATAGGGCTCCAGGGGAAAGGCACGTACCCTTATCCAATTCTAGGGCTCAAGGTCACCCATTCTCAGACCATATGGCTCCGGATGGAATATGGTTAATTGAAGTATCTACCCTTTCCCAGTCCATACAGCACTGGGTGTAATTCTCTGTAGGTCTGCAGGATCTTTTACCAGTGACGGAGCCTTACACAGTAATAGTCTTATTCTCAATTTATTAACAATTACCAAAATAGAATACACATGCTAAGCATACAATGCTCACCACTCTCAGTAAGGCAGAGAAATTTCTCCTGGTGGCCAGTCAGGATTAGATCATCCGGGGACCTCAGCTTCTGCACAGTATGTTTCACAGGATGTTGAGGTCTGGGAGCTCTGATCTTCTTGGGCTATGTCCTGGAGTTAGATTCCAAAGAACTTCCTTTTGAATTTCAGTTTATAGAGTTAAAACTTGGGTCCTGCTTAGCTGTGCTTTACCCAATTATTTTAGATTAAAGTACTTCAAAACACCAATCCTAGTCCATTACAAAACAGTCTTTTAACCAACCATATCCCACCACCTTAATTGATAATGAACACTCAGTTATGCAACACACAGAAACAATCAAAGAACCAAACAAACAGAGATTTTTTAGATAAACAACAAAGAATTGGATACATAAAGACAAAACAATAAGAAATTTAGATTTTACAACCACAACTGTTGATAAGTGATTCCTTGCCAGACAGAATGCTATCACACTTTAAGCATCTTAAGACATTTCTTTATCTGGTGGTAGTAGATATGATTAAGACAGTATCACCTTCTTAACAGTCTGATATGACATTGTTTTGAAGTAGTTTTAGGAATATGAAGATGTGACCACCTGGTACTTAGCTCATGGCTGCTGTTTCTAATATTGCTGCTACTGCTTAGCCCAAGAACAAGGCCTAAGATGAGCCAAAAACAAGGCCTCAGACCTTACACTTCATAAGTGATTTTGTACATGTCTCTAGTGCTCAGATCCACAAAGTATCTTAGGTTCCTAAACCCCAGATTTAAGCACCTGTCTGGTCCACAAAACCTGAGCTTGGTTGCTGCCTAACGTTGTAGGTCCCTAAATTCACTGTCTAAAGTTTTGTTGTAAAAATTCCCTGGGCATCTAAATTTCTTCCTCTGGGCACATGCATTGTTGCCTCATTCTAGGCACTCAGAAACATGAACCCCAGTGCAAACCCCAAAGGCATTCTCTTTCCTATCTTGGTGGTGCTTGATCCAATAAGCATGCCTACTGGATCAGGCCCCCTTCAAATACCTGAGAGGAAAGGGTGTTTCCCTTATTACTTTTAGTGCAATAGTTAAGCACTCACCTGGGAAATCCACATTCAATTCCCTTCTCTGTCTGAGATGGGAAGATTTGAACAGAAGTCCCCCACTTCCAAGGAAAGTTGTCTAACCACTAAGGTACTGGCTAGTCTAGAGGATGGCTGTTTCAATAGCCACTGTTGAAACTGTTTGGCTAGATACTTCAGCTCCCCAGTATTTAAGGCACTCTAGCTGAGAGCTGGGAGACCCAATTTGCAGTCCTCCTGATTCAGTTATTATTTATCATCACCTCCTCTTCTGGCTTTAATTGTAACAGCATCTTAGGTGCCTGAAATGCCTAACTACAGGGAAAGGACTTTCAGCTGTGGATTGCAAGTAGCAATAGGTGCCTCCTTGCAGCCCAGACTAAGGCCATATCTCTACTGCCCTTCAGTTCAGAGTACAGGAGTAGAAATAGCAGTGTGCAGCAAAGCACTGCACTGTAACCCCACCTTGTGGATGTGGTGCCCATAAACTAAAAGGTTCCTAGTCTGCATTATTGTAATCCTTTTTGAAGAGGATTATACTAATGCAAATTAGAAACTTTTTTGTTCACTCCTACAGCTTCCGCCTGGGGGAATCACAGCATAGCACTTCAGTGAGCATGGCCATTCACAACTGAGCCGCATGAACAAAACCCTGGGTAACCTTCATAAGAGGGGTGGAGTTTAAGATACACTCTTCTCATTGTCATCTCCATTGGTTAGTTTAAGCAACTCCCCACTCCTAGTGTATTATCTTTCTTTGGATCCCATTCCTTGAGCCTGTCTCTCCCTATTTATTGGACAGGGAGCTTAAGCAGCCAACAGGGTTTGTGGATCCTAGTGTTGTTCCAGTGATTTTTCAGGTGCCTAAAAGCTAGACATTGCAATTCCTAAATCCCTTTTTGAATATGGCCCAATGTGCCTAAGTTCACCATTGTCAAAATGAGGATAATACATTTTTCTCATATTCTGTGTCTTTTTAAATTGTTATCCCTTTGAACTATAGATTGTTTCTTACTACATATTTACAGCACCTAGCACAATGGGACCACAGCCTTGTCTGGGGCCTAGGTACCACCATCCATGTAATACACAATAGCAATATTAAAAAGTAGCCCTCTTGTGCCCATCCTTGAGTGATCATGTCAAATTAAATATGTTTTCTTTTAGAAAGAATACTCAAAATGCTGTCAAGATCCATGCGGTAACTGTTTATCTGATTCATAGGTTTTATATGAACCAGTCAAACTGGCTCAAGATGCCACTTCCAGAAAATTCAAGTTTGATTTTAAAGGACTAACAATATAACAATGCCATAGCTCAGTTGCCATGTAAACAATTTTTCTGGTGCAGCCCACTTTTAGCACCCCACATGGAAGAAAGTAAGTTTGTACATTGGAAATTTTAAAAAACCCACCATGTTAAAGTACCTAAGCCATAGGGAGCTCTGTTAAAATCAATTTGCTGTCTCTAGCTGTTCTAGGGCATACAATCTTCCACTTTGACTATTCACTGAGGAAAGGCAGATATGCCATTGCTAGAGTCAGCACGGAGTATTACATACTTCAGTGTCATCAGTATATGAACATTTTAAACTGTGAATAGTCAACCCAAGGGCAGCACATAGTTTATGCAGAGGTGCCAAAATGAAGTTCAGAAAAACTCAACACTGAATAGTAAAAATCCTGTATAGTTCTTCTTTTGTATGTTAATAGTGGAACAGTGAAAGCAATGGTTTGACTGCAGTCAGATCTTAAGGTGTCTAATCCATCCCAGAGCAGAGGAGGTAGTCAAGTCAATGGTTGCAACACCTTCAGGATGAGCATAGATTGGGCAACCATCTGTGATGTGGCCAATAGTTTGAACCATACCAGTCACAGTTGGGCAATTCTCTCACTTTCCATCTAGGGAGTGAGTATGTGCATCTTCCATGTAGGGTGAGAATATGGTTTAGAACTGTCCATTTGTGCTGTGGGGTGAAGAAGCCTGGCACTTGCACAGTTGGGTTGTCATTTAGATTTTTGTTTGATACATCAGCAGTTGTCCAGGCTTCAGACTGTCTTCTATGAATGCCCTTATCTTCCTCAAGGAAGGCAATGGCAAGTTACTAGATACATTTTCTTGATTTTAGTTGATGTTAGAGAGGTGTTCTTGGTCATGAGGTAGCAGTAGTAAGGTATTTGCCATGATCTTCATGTACTCTCTGGCTTTGACAGCCATTCATCAGATATATTCTGGTGTAATATTAGCCAGTACTGATAGCCATGGAAGTGGCACTAATGTAAGGGTTCCAAAGGGGTAATCGTGTTAGTCTAGGTCAGCCAAACAAACAAGGAGTCCTGTGGCACTTTTAAAGAATAACAAATTTATGTATCGTGTGAGCTTTCATGGGAGAAAATCCCACTTTGTCAGACACTTTGAAGAACATGTAATTTAAGAGTGCCACTAATTATGCAAAGCATGGCATTAATTTCTGTTTTACTGAACACCATGTGTGAGCTTCCACTCCAAAGTGGGGCATAGTATTCCTCTATGGAGTGGACCATGATTAGTGTCAATATTTGGAGTGTCCAGGTGTTGCTTCTCTAAGATGCTCCTTCAAGCTTCTGTATGATTTTGACCCTAGCCTTCATTTTCCTTTTGGTTTGTTCAAGGTGGTGACAGAAGCTGAGCATGTAGTCCAAGATTATCTCCAGGTACCATGGATTATGATCATGCATCAACAGTGAGCCCTCAGAAATTGAAGTTTAATGTCTTGTTGGCATGAGTATTTTTCAAATGGAAAGCCAATACCACTGTTTGAGGCATTTGACTTTCACCTTCATGTCTTGAAATAGGTTTTTAGTTCTTTTAGGTCCTGCTCTAGAAGCTCTTCTGAGGTTTCAAATGAGGAAGCCTGAGTAGCCAGTGCAATGTCATCTATATACATGAACTGGATATTGGTAAATTCCAAAGGGGTAGCCGTGTTAGTCTACTGTAGAAAGACAACAGAGTCCTGTGGCACTTTTAAAGACTAACAGATTTATTTATCGCATGAGCTTTCATGGGAGAAAATCCCACTTCGTCAGATGCTTTGAAGATGGGAAATTTACAGAATGGGAGGAAATTAAATGCAGGGGAGTGTATGACATAGGGTCAGGTCAGGCTGTAACAGCAAATCAAAATAGGTGTTAGGATTCAAACACCGGGGAACAGCACAAAGAGGAAGCTAAGGTCAAATCACCTGTTGTAATGAGAGAACTTTGAAGCTGTGATTTGTTATTCATCTGTTTCAACACAGCTATTAACAAGTCATCAAGGGAGTAAGCAGGGAGATTGAAGTGTTCCCCTATTGGTTTTGTAGTGTTGCAATTTCTGATGTCAGATTTGTGTCCATTTATTCTTTGGCGCAGAGACTGTCCTGTTTGTCCAATATATAAGGCAGAGGGGCATTTCTGGCACATGATGGCATAAATCACATTGGTGGATGAGCAGGTGAACGAACCCTTGATGGAGTAGGTGGCATGATTAGGCCCTGTGATGGTGTCATCAGTGTAGATATGAGGGCAAAGTTGGCAGCGTGGTCTGTTGCAAGTGTAACCCATATGCCTGAAAAGGCTATCTCTGAGAGACCTGCTGAGGGTGGGTTACTGTTGTTGGGCAGATTAGTGACCCACAACTGGAAACTTCCAGAGGCAGGGAGTGGTAGCAATTTGAGCATGCTCCACAGTGTACCCTGCTGGTGTGATGTGAGGTTGTCAGTCAGATGACTGGAGAGCAGCAGCCTGAGCAGACAGCAGGCAGGAGCTGCCTTGAGGGGAGACCATGTGCTCAGTGTTCTGGAGAGGAGCTGAGCCAGGAGTGAACAAGATGTTTTCTCCATGTAAAGGAGTCATTTGCAACAGACCTTGCAGACATGCATATGGGACTGAGGGCTGGTTGCAGAGGAGAAGAGAAAGCCTGCATGTAATGCTACAGAGGATCCCAGCAAAGAAAGAAGAGGACAGCTATTTCTTGCCACTCAAGCTTCCACACTGGAACAGAGACTGTAGCTGAGAGTTGGGTGAACTCCACACAGACTTTGGGACTCTTGGGTATCTTTCATGCAAGGGATTGTTCTTGGTTAATTGTAGTTTGTTTTCTTAGGATAAGGTTCATTTAGTTAGTAGTTAATAAAGTTCATTGTTATGTTTGTTTTAGTAGTATTTTAATGTGGGAGTGTAGCTCTGAGCAAGCTTCGCTGTGGGTCCCATACAGACTGGATCCTCGGTCTCCAGCTGCTTTCTCCACAGGGGTTGGGGTGTATTTCTGTGAGGCACTGGAGAAGGGCAATTTAATTAATTTTAGCCCACCCAAAGGTTACACAAGGATATCTCTCATTACAACAGGTGATTTGACCTCACCTTCCTCTATGTGCTGTTCCCCAGTGTTTGAATCCTAACACCTATTTTGATTTGCTGTTACAGCCTGACCTGATCCTATGTCATACACTCCCCTGCATTTAATTTCCTCCCATTCTGTAAGTTTCCCATCTTCAAAGCATCTGACGAAGTGAGATTTTCTCCCATGAAAGCTCATGTGATAAATAAATCTGTTAGTCTTTAAAAGTGCCACAGGACTCTGTTGTCTGGATATTGGTAGAATATCGCTGGTACACAATTTCAAAAGTGCTGGAGCTAGAGCTGATACTTGCAGGAGTTCCTTGTTCAGTCTTTGCAAACTGCTGCTTGGTATTTTTTTTCTACTATGCCACTTACACTGAGAAAATAGAAATACTAGGAGAAAAAACACAATCCTATATCTGCCTGAAAAAATTGCATTGAAAGGTTGAGAACTCTCGTCCTTCTATGCTGGTTAAGTTGCTGGATTCATTGGACCACTTTTTGCATTCTTATGACCTCATGACATGTTCTCATGACATTCCTGATGGATGGTCAATGGATTCCTTTTACTTTGTGCTATCCTAGATTAATCCCATTACACAAAGTACGTCCTATGAGCACAGCACTGGACCTTTTAAAATACCTAATTTCCTCGTTAATTGATGCCATTACTGTTGGCCTCTATTGTTTCAGTTAGTATTGTGTGTAGGTAAAAAATGATATTTATTAATTAGAAAATATACTCCAATGGTAGGGAGAAAAAAGTCTTTTCTCTACCTCACAAAAGCATTGGACAAGAAACAGTGCTTCTTAAAATTCTAATCCTATAATGATCTACTTTTGTGAGCTAACTGATTATTTTGAAAGTTCTGGACAGCACAATTTCAGCACTGAGACGAGACATCAGTTCAAGAACAGATTATGATTTTTCATCATCTCTATAATATTCTGTATGTGAATTATAACACCAATATAATAATTTCTACCAAATGCACAGGGAAGACCGATATAGCTCATTTCTAAATAAACAAACAAACAAGATTAAGAAAAACAAAAACAAAAAACAGAATACTATTTTTGTAACTATATGAAACAGCAACAACTTTTGCTTTCCTGGGTAGAAATAGTGTTTGCATTTTGAGATAGGGCCCTCCCACTCTCCAATAGCAAACACTTTTTCCAGGCAGAAATTCTCATTTAGTCACATAAATTGCTTTTGCTCCTCAGAAATGGAAAAGGGGGCTTTCCTGTCACCCAGGGGCTGAAATGTCACAATAGTAGTAACAAAAGGCATTGTTAGCAGAGCACTTTCAATCCAAATCACAAAAACAGCATCACAAAATACCAGTGTCTGTGAGCAGTTATTCATAGAGCCAGCCCTGGTACTTTCTGCCTAAAGCTTTGGGCCCCAATCCTGCAGTTATTTAAGAATACACGTGATACAACTCAGATGACTAGACCCAATGAAGTCAAAGGGACTAGTCACATACATAAAGTTATGGATGAGCTGATATGTTTGTATGATTGCAGATACAGTGAAAGTCAGCTCCACTGATGGCCGTGAAATCTTGCTGTTGATCAGTGGTGTCAGGATTTCACATATGAGTGTGTGATTGAAAGTTCAGTGAAATCAGTGGAAGACTTCAGTATGTCCCTGACAGATGTTCCCGTGCCAGTTTCTGTCTACCTTGTTTGTGTGGCCACCCCTCCCAGGCTGCTCATGGGAATGGCATTTTTACAGCTTCTTTTGTGCCATGGCCCTGCCTAGGGAGGAGGCCCCTTAACTATTGTTCCAGCCCTGGCTCAGCGTAGGGTGGACAATGCCCAGGAGTGCAAGACCAGAGTGGCTTCTTTTTCACAAAGGGCATGAGTCACACACCAATACCTGTGACTATGAGTCACATACCTGCAGCCCAAGACTCTGCCCGGACTTGTCTCGTTTTGCCTACAGTTTTCCCTGCCCTCTCTCCGCCCCTGTAATTCAGGGAGCCTATCAGAATTACTGGCGGGAACTGTTTGAATTAGTCTATGAAAGCAGACCATTTTGGGGCCAGCCCCAAAAATAGGTTCCTGCACAGCCTCCTGGCCTGATCACCCCGGGGTCTTTGGGGGACCTTTCTCCGCTCCCGGCTATTTAATTGAGCATACCCCCGTTTTGAAACCCCCCCCTCCATGAACAACGAATCTTCTCCTGAACCACGAGCTACGAACTACGAGAACCGAGTCCTCTCTGCACTCATCTATGCTGCTGCTGTTTCAGTTTCTGTCCTTGCTGCTCTCCTGGGGATTGGTAAGATTCCCCCCTCTCAGATTCTCTCTAAATTTTCCTCGGGGTCTGTAACAGAGACCCCCTCCTGCTCCACGGTTCCTTTCCACCATGGCAGCATAAGCCGTGCTGCTGCTGAGCCGTTTGCCTCTGGGGACCTTGCCCGGAGCCCCCTGCTCCCAGCCGTTCCAATCTCTGTTGTGGTTAGATTTGTTATTGTGTTACCTTAGCTGTGTTAAGTTTTATCATATTTGTTACTTTAGCTCTGTCAAGTTTTATTATACTGGTTGCCTTAGCTGTGTTAAGTTTCATTGTAAGTTGTTATTAAGTTTCAGTATTGCAAGTCAGCTGCTGCTGAGTTGCTGCTGCTTAGCAGGTCAGCTGCTGCTGAGTTGCTGCTGCTTAGCAAGTCGGCTGCTGCTAAATTGCTGCTGATTAGTGTGTTAAGTTTAACATTGTAAGTTTTACCATTAATTTGCTGTTAGTTTTTTCTCCTTAGTTTTATCTTTGTTAGATTAAGTTTTATTATTGTGCCCTGTAATAGCTTTGATAAGATTCTTTCCGTTGTCCCCCCGAACCCGCTTTTCCCGGCTCCCCGAATCCGTTCTCTGCTCCGTTGTCCCCCTCTGCCGCTTGTCCCCCCAAACCCGCTTTTCCCGACTCTGCTCCTTTGTCCCCCTCTGCCGCTTGTCCCCCCGAACCCGCTTTCCCCGACTCTGCTCCATTGTCCCCCTTTGCCACTTGTCCCCGCATCCCCAAATCTGTTCTCTGCTCCGTTGCCCCTCTGCCATTTTTCCCGACCTCCCCAAAGCCGCTCTCCGTTGCTGCCTCCCGAAACCCCTGTCTGGTCTTCCCCTCAAACCCCCTGACCCCCTGTGCCTTGCTGCCCAGATCCACCCTAGACCTCCCCTTTACCTCTATTCCCTTGCCCAGTTTCCCTGGTCCGTTCACTCCCTCCACGTGTTACCCTGCCCCCACCTTCTAAGTGTGCTTCCCTGGCCCGTTCACTCCCTCCACGTGTTACCCTGCCCCCACCTTCTGAGTGTGCTTCCCTGGTCCGTTCCCCTGCTCACCTCTGCTCCAAGCACGCTCCAGCCCGTCTTCAGTGCCTCCACGCCTGGCCTGCAGACTGACTACTCCAGGTCTCCCCCTGCAGGGCTTCAAGGCTTACTGCAGCCTCTGCTGCTGTGTTTTCTTTCCTTAACCCTCTGCTACTGCCTGCCCATACTCCCTGGCCATTTCCCCTAACCTCACTTTCTCATTGATACAGTTGCCTTGTATGTTTATGCTTGTAAAAATACCCATTGGTTTACATTGATTTACATTGGTTTACATTGATTTACATTGGTTTACATCAATTCCCACTGTGACACTATACTGTTCAATAGAAAGACCCATCTCCCAGTACCCCCTATACACCTCACTGCCCCATTCCATTTACCCTTGTTCACCCCCAATAAAAACACTTATTAATTCAAACCTCGCTAGTGTGTGTGTGTGTGGCAGCTGCTCCCCAAGATCCTCTACCTGCTGGCAGGGACACAGTAGACTTTGGATCAAACCCCATGAGCATTTCACATCCTTTCCTTATATGGATACCCTGTCAACAATCAAATTGCTTATTGTTTTATAGCACTGTCCCTTACTCCATTCACAGTACATGACCTCTCCAGTTAAAAAAAAAAAAAAAAAAAAAAGGCAAGTACTACATAGTCAAGTTTACCATTCAGTCCCTTTAAAATCACTTTGGACAGGAACCCAATGCTTAACAGCAATAATAACCATAGTTCCTGCCCTGCTTCTATGTTAATGGCCTGTACAATATGAAAATAAAATGAAATACTTTGGTAACTCTTGAGTTATTATCATCAGTGTCATTGCCATTATATCCATAGCCAATCTTTTTAAAATAACTTTTTTGGTTTGCTGAAATAGACTAACAGACTGCCCTCTGGCACTGTTTGAATTAACCTTGTGCTTATATATTGACCAAACTGGACAGTCTCTGTGCAAAAGAGTAAATGGAAACAAATCAGACATCAACAAGGGTAACCTTCAAAAACCAGTAGGTGAGCACTTCAATCTCCCTGGACATTCCTGAATAGACATGAAAGTTGTAGTACTTCAGCAGAAGAACTTCAAAACCAGACTTCAATGTGAAACTGCAGAGCTGGAATTCATGTGCAAACTTGACACCATTAGATTGGATGTGAAGAAAGACTTAGAATGGTTAATTCACCAGAAAAGGTAATTTCCCCTCTTTTAACATTCTCATCCTCTCATCTAATGTTCTTAAAAGCACATCCACACTGTGTGAATCAAAACAACTGTTTGGTTTGCTGAAATAGACCAACAGACTTCCCCACTCCAACTGTTTTAATTGACCTTGTGACTCACCCTTCTCTGCATGTATTTATACACAGCTAATACACTCCAGTTTCTATTTCATGCATCTTATGAAGTGGGGTTATACCCACGAAAGCTGCTGTTATAAATAAATGTGTTGGTCTTTAAAAGTGCCACAGGTCTCCTTGTTTCTTTTGCTGAAAAAGACTACCCCTCTGGAACTTGATCCTATCTTAGGCTATGTCTACACTTGTAATTTTAAGTCGACTTAACAAAGTCGACTTAACAAAGTCGACTTAGTGAGTCTACACTTAAAATTAAAGTCAATTTAAAGCGGAACTTACAAAGTCGACCTAGAGCGTCCACACTGGATGCCTAGGTTGACTTCTAGGGACTTAGGAGGACCTAGGGCAGGTCCACGGGGGCAGGGGGGGGGCGTCCCTTGCCCAATGCCAGGGGGCTCAGCCTTTTCCCCATTGTACATAGGTACAATGGGGAAAAGGGGGTCAGGGACCCTGGCAGGGCATAGGGGCAGGGTGGGCAGGGCTCTGCCCTGCCCTGTGGGGGGGCATGGCAGGCTGCCCCTGTGCCCCCCCCCAGCACGGAGGGCATTGGTGTAGTCCTGGGGTAGCCCTAAGTCGACTTAGGGCTACCCCACATCTACACTGGCTTAAGTTGTCTCTAGGAAGTCGACTTAAGCACTAAGTCGAATTTAAAGGAGGTTTAATAAAGTCGACTTAATTTTAATTAAGTCGACTTTATTTTCCTTAAGTCGACTTAAGCAAGCTGCTTAAGTCGACTTAAGAAAACTGTAATGTAGATGCGGGTAAATTAAGTCGACTTAAGCAAGCTTAAATCAATTTAATTTACAAGTGTAGACGCAGCCTTAGAGGGGACCCAGCACTAGTATCCTAACTGTTTCCTCCTGCAGAATTGTGATGAGAACGAGAAAGGGTCCTTTTTATGAACTCCATTTCTACCAAACCCTCTCAGGGCTAACTGTAATTTGATCCATAATATAACAGCTACTTCAATAGGATAGAAAATATGAAAGCCTCAGTATTATGCATTGATAATGACTTGTTATATTTTTACTGCCTGGAAGTGGGTATCCTTACTAGTCATTTAATTTTAATGGCTATGCGAGATATGTGAGTTTTCTTGACCTTGCCAGTTACCAATGACCCAAGCTTGTCATTGCACTTATTTTAAGTAGGACAAATTAGATATGCAATTATAGCCAAATCCTGCAGTACTCACTCTGGCAAAACTCCCATTGAAAGGATTTAGCCCCTTCCATTCACAAAGCATCCCCATGGAGGAGCCTAGACATTTACAGGAAAAAGATAATAGGAGGGTAGTCACAGTATGTCTGTGAGATGTTTATTTTGACTTAAAAGCTTTTCAATTCCAGTTCTTTAATTGCAATGGAAAACTTCATATAAAAGAAAGCATACAAAGGAAATTAAAACTGAAAGATTAATTTTTTTTCATTGCACATATGAACATTTCAAATATTCTCTATGTTGCGGGGAACAGGCTGCCTTGAGGAAGAGCATATAATTAGAATAAATAAAAAGCATCATTGCTACCAGTCTCTTCATTTGATGCTTACAATTGGCTTGTTGGCAATGAACTGTTAAATAGAATGCATCAAAAGCACGTAATCATAATGGGGATTTGTACTGTAATTGTCATAACTTCAAGATCCAGTACTTGATTGTTAAAGCATTCTATTATGGTAGGAAAACTGTTGAGATAAAATTTCTTTAAAGATATGACGAGTATTCAGAAAACTGATATATTCAAATGCCATAACAAAACGTGTCATGATTACAAAAACCTTGTTCTTATTTCCATGACTTGTCTGTTTAAGTTCTAACGATTTTGACAGCAAATTTTAAATGCATTTTATATAAAAAGATTGGGCAGTGAAAAGATTGTTACATTTTTGTTTCATGCTGTTCTGAAAATGAAACAATACCATTTTTTCTCAAAATGCCATGTTTCATTGTTTCATTTACCCCAATCTTTCATTCTCTTCCTACTTTAATTATGAGACAATCCCTGTTCTAATGCTAATTGGCAATGTCAGATAATTGAGACTTGCAACTCTTCAACATAAACAGCAAAATGTTCTCTGAACTGTTGTTTATGGGAAAGTGCAAGATTATCTTTATATATGGAAATGCTCAATAAAGGACAAAAAATTGCTTTCAGACCAAAATGTAGATCTCAAGGATTTGGTCTTACTATTTTGCCCAGAGGCGGCCTTTGGCTATTGGGGACCCTAGACGAAGGCCCATTGTGGGTCCCCCACAGAGTCATTGCGGGGCCCCCATAGGCCCATGGGGGCCCCCCTCTGTGGCCCCAGCTCCCCATCCTCTGGCCCCAGCTCTCTGCCACTGGCCCCAGCCACAGGGGATAGCTCCTCCTCCTTCTGCCGACCGAGGCAGACGCAGCTTTTGGGGTAGGCAAAGCAGGAGATGGGGCCCCTTACTGCTTGGAGCCCTAGGCATGTGCCTGCTTCACCTACCCCAAAAGCCGCCTCTGATTTTGCCTTTTGGACAGAAAACAGCTTGTAGCCAAGAAGTGAGGATCTGTAGATTCATATGCCTAACACCTCTTTGATGGGATGTTGCCTTCAATGGGATTTGAATCAGATCCAATGTATAGATCTCTCACTGAAGTGCATGGAAGATCTACACATGGAGAGTTTAAAGGAACTGATCTAGGATTTCACCAAAAGTGGTTGGAAGTAGCAGGAAATAAAAGTGTTTGACCTTTCCTTTATCCTCCAACTTTGTTTCCATCTCCTTCTATCTTAATGTTCCACTTATCTTATCCATTTCTCCACATATACAGTAACTTTTAATTCCTGAGCTAGCTGCTTAAAAAAAAGCAGCATGGGCCACCTTCAACTCTATTTGCAGATACTATCAATATTATGTACCTTTCTAAGGAGGCTATTGGCAAAGAGTGGGATCATGATGGCCCTGATGGATTATTTCCTTCTGGACACAGACTTGGGCCATCCATTCAGACTGGACAACTCTTCACTTGATACAGACAACTTTCTGTGTTTGAGATTCAGTTTATCATCATCTTTCTGCCCATTGAAAAGTGAGACTTTCTAGACATATATGCCCTCCATATTGCTGATAAAACACAACTACTGTATACTAATCACTTGCCAAACATAAAAGAAGGCACACTAAAATGGCCTCTGTTGTATCACTCAGACTACTTCCAGTGAGTCATGTTATCTCTCTGAAGTCCCAAATGGATCCTCCTCCCAACATTTACATGAAGCCAGTAAGGAAGACTGTTGATCAACATGAACTGAAATGCTACTAATATACAGATGATAACCAACCTACATCATCTTCACATAAAAAATAAATAGCACCATTTGTTCATGTGGGCAAAAGGTCACCAGATTCTCCCTGCAACTAGAATTCACCTTTCTACCTGCATTTCCCCTTTAGTTCCCTTCCTCACTTTGTGTTAAATGTATGTTTGTAAAAGCCAGAAGCAGTTTGTATTATATAAAACTGCATTTTACTAACCACACTGAGATAAGTAAAGAAAAAGAAAAGGCAATATCCACCTGTATTGCTTTATATAGAAAGCAGCAACTAGGACTCTACTTTGTCCTAGAATTGATCTTAAGCAGGATAAATCTGATCCTCAAAACTTAACTTTTTTAATAATGCTCTGTGGGAAAGGCCCACTCAATAGAAATGCACACACAATAACAAAGCACAAGTTTAAAAGCATACTATATTTTAAAATTTTGTTTTTAAGTTGAAGGGGAAAAAACTTTGAAATACCAGAAATGTTCTCAAAGAAAAGTTTCTAATATCATGTACTTTCTTGGAACCTTTGTCATTATGAACTTCTTCTGCAGCCTTACATAAGTGAAATGAATAAATGCAACTGCCAGGTTTAAAACTGGATCAGTAACAGATACATAGAGCCAGCATTTGGACTTTCCAATATACTGAATCCAATAGAACATCTGGTGAAAAGTTAAGCTCTGGGGACTTAAAAAACCAATACTCCCACAGGAAATTTCCTTTCTCCTTTTGTAATATCCTTTATAACTGTGCCTGTTTGCACGTATACTCAAACAACCATGATTAACTTCAGTGAGGTTGCCTAGGTGTGAAAGCAGAATCCATCGAATTGTTAATAACATAGAACTTGACTGAAGAACACAGTTGGACCAGTTTAAATTTTAGCAATGTATTGCTTCACTTGGTGTCCAAATTATAGTTTAGCTAAATTTCAGCAAAGAAGCAACTTGTTGCCATGGCAGCAGCTGAGGAAAGATATATTGGCAAAAGAGAGTTCTGCATTCGACATAAAAAATGGATTATGTGTTAAAACAAACAACAGGATAGTAAATGGCTTCTGATTGGAGTATTGTGTGAATGCATCTAAACCAGACTAGTAGAGATGTTTGCCCTCTGATTGTACAATAGAGAGAATGCTATATGTGCCAAGTCTTTGACTCTGAAAATCTCCAGTTCTCCAAAAGTCCACCACTTGTATAGGCTCTGTAAACACCATATGTGCATGCTGAAGAAACACTTCCAGAAATAAATGAGTCATATGCCAGTTCTCTATATTTGTTAGTAACATGGATAATGGAGGATGATATAACAGGGTGATATCCTAGAATCCACCCCAGGTTTTACAAAGTAATCTGTGGCTATAACTGGATGGGACACACTGTGATTCAGTTTATTTATTTAATTAATTTTAGACAACAAGCAGCAATTCCAGATGTCTCTAATAACTTGCTTGCTTCTTACTTCACTAATGAGTTAGTGTATGTGTTAGAGACTCTCATGAGCCTGCCACCCTACTTCATGTTAGATAGTTAAATTGAAAGCTCTCAACTTGTCCAAACCTTTGTATTTTACTGAAAAGCTCATGCCCTGCAAACAAATCAGTAAACTAGAGCACTGGTAAAGTTACTTTATATTTAAAAAATTCTCTTCCCTGAACTAAACAGTTACAAAATGAACATAGGAGGCAAGAACTATAACCCACAAACTATGCCAACCCAGGGCTTTGCCTAATGAACATATGAGACATATCAACATAGGCAGCATACTTGAATGGCATATACAGTAACTAGTATATGCAAGTCTCATTAATTATAACCTCTATTAAAATAGCCCAAATAAAAGAGGGACCCCATTATGCTAGATATTATACTAACATGTAGCACAAAACAGACCCTGCCTGAAAATATATTAATCTAAATAGACCAAAACAGACAGGAGAGACAGAGACACAGAGAGGTGAAGTAACTTGAAGTAGGTCAGCAGCAGAGCTGGGAATAGAATGCCCATTCTACTCTCCTGTCCATTAGACCCCTCCCGCCCCCCACCTCTCATACTATCACCCTGAATGACCGAATCCCCTCCTTCAGTATTAAAATGTTATACTGTAAAATCAAGCTCATTTGAATTTGAGTGGTTTAATATTGAACATTTTATTTAATATTGACAGTGTACATCTCTAGTCAAATAATGTGACATGGAGTCATTTAATATAGAGAAATATAAACTGACAATCTTTAGTTCTTCTTTGAGCTATTAGATGTCAGAGCTCATATGCTAAACAAGGCTTGGCCTGATCAGCTCTTGCATGAGAGGGAAGTGTTAGGGTTGAGAAAGTAGGGATGCAGCAAATAGTACTGTCTTATTACCAGATTCATGCCTGCTTGGGACTTGATCCAAATCCTAGTAATATCAATGAATAATCTTTCTGCTGACTTCAATGGAAGTTGAATCAGGCTTTAAGTTTTCAGATGAGATGTAAAAATCAGGATGCTAAAACCACTTGTGGTTAAATATTTCATTGAATTTTCTACATGAATATGAGTATTAGTCCTGTACCTCAGTTAAATCTCAATTGGTTAATTGTGGTGGGCCACATATACATTCTGAAAAACAAACAAGGAGTCCTGTCGCACTTTTAAAGAGTAACAAATTTATTTATCGCATGAGCTTTCATGGGAGAAAATCCCACTTCGTGTCTAACAAAGAGGAATTTTCTCCCATGAAAGCTCATGCGATAAATACATTTGTTAGTCTTTAAAAGTGCCATAGGATTCCTTGTTTATTTTGCTGAACTAGACTAAAACAGCTACCTCTTTGGAACGTATATATCCTCGTATGACTTCATTGACTTTAACAGAGTTACAACACACATGAATTTAGCTTGTGCTACTTAGATCAAGTCTCTTTGTAGCTTCGTTTGGATGGTATATTTTTTGCCATGTTGTATGAACTATTTATTCACACAGACATGTATGGAATACATCCGCCATTATTGAAAGGCAACTTTCTCTGGGTTGACATGCAACATATACTTAAGAGTACACAACAAAACTATGCAACAATTTACAATAATTATTTCCAGTGTGCTGGCTCCTTTCCAAACATAAAGAGACATAATTTATGCTCCAAAGAGATTATATTCTAAGTAGCATAAACAGGCACAAAGTGAAAAAGGGGTACATAGCTGCCTGGAAATTTTCTGAAAGAATGATTTTTCATCAGAAAACACAGAATCATTGAAAGCAAAATAATTTCATAGAAATGCATTGCTTTCAATACATCTTTCAACAGAACACAGGCTGGTTTCAAAACTTACCTGCCCAATTTCCCACAAGTTCACTCAGCTCTCCAGCAGCCTGCCTGAAGAACTGCCGCACAGTCAGGACCCCAGAGCTTCCAAGACCCCCAGGCCAGCTGTTTTCAGGTTGCCTGATTAGTGCAGCCTGAGAAGCCAGCTTCCCCAAAATCAAAGAATTGAGGGAACTAGTCATCCCAGCTGACTCAGAGTCTAGATTCCCACTTCCACAGCAGGAAGCCTGAAAACCATGGGGGATCTCAGGACTCTTGGCTTCTTATCATGGATCTGGAAGCTTGGAAGTCCTGACTCAAGCTACAATGAAAAAGAACAAAACAAAATTTGAAGATGTCAAAAAGTTTTTGCCAAAGAGAAATTGTGTTGTGGCTATAGCAATAGAAGTAAAGTGGTCAAGTTGCCAAATGGTTAGGGGGATGATTATTTCCAGGTACCCATCAAACAGTTTCTTGTAGATATATTATAGAAATGGAAAGTGGCCTTATGTGGACTAGCTCAGGGAGCGGAGACATGGGTAGTTAGCCAGACATCATTGGCAAAAGTGAGAATATGGGAAGAAGTGATGTGAAAAGAGATCAGCACAAATAAGGGCAGGGCAAAGATAGGCAGGGCATAGAAGATTATAAATTGATAATCTGATGCAGTGGATTGGGGAACCCAATGAAAAGACTTAAAGAGTGGGAATACAATGAGGTCAGTGGGCAAGGAGGATGAACTCAGAAGCAACTTTTTGGGTCTCAGTGGAAATTGTTTGTATTAGCGATGACAAAGAGGCAAGGTGAGGCAGGGCTGGATTAACTCTGGGGCTTTAAAAGCTGGGGCCCCAGGCTGCAGCCCCTGCAGAGCTGGGACACTGGTGCTGGGGCTCTGGGGCCAAAGGCTGTGCTCCTGCCTTGCCCCTAGGCTGGCTGGTCTGCTCCCAGGGGCAGGGTGGGCTGGCCCATGTCTGCTGTGTTCCAGGGGTGGGGCTGGCCAGTGCATGGGGCAACCTCAGGCATGGCTCTCCAGGGCCTTAAGTGCTGTTGGGCCACCATGCTGGAGCCCCTGCAACTTAGGTTGGCATGGCCGGCCCCCCGCAGGGCATTGGTATGGCAACCCAACAGTGCTCTCAGCTGGGGAGTGCCACTGCCAGAGGCCACCCCTTGCACCAGCCAACCCCTCCCCCTGATGCAGAACAGCCAGCCTAGGGGTGGGGAGGGAAAGCCGCAGGGCACAGACTCTCGCCCCGGGGCCTGTCCCACCCCCAGACCACTGTGGTAGAGGGCCGGAGCCCCAGGCAGGGAATCCCACAAAAGTGGGCAGCCTGGGGTTCCTGGGGTAAGGTGCACAACTAGATGGTCAGACAAGCCAGGATGCCCTACTTTTGAAAACGGATAGTGATTCTGGGTATCAATGTCTGAATGCTCAATCTGAGGTACTTTAAAGGGGTCTGATTTTCAAAGGGCAAATAATCAGTACTTTCAGGAAGCATAATCTTCTTTTTTAATTGTACAGTACAATGTTTAATTAAATGCAATGTATTTCATTCCTTGGATAATTACATCTTCCATTGGCTTAGGCTGTCAAATATAAGGATGTTGAGCTTTTTAGATATTGCGTTTAGTCATTTTTGCTTTGATCCAAAAATGTTATTTTCTGTAATTTCAGACTGATTTTGTCATTTTTATTACCAGTCTATCAAAACTGAATGTTCTCAATGTGCTGGTAGAAAATTTAAATAAAAACCTATTAGAAATGGCCTATTTTCATGCTGAATTTGCACTTAAAGGGCTGCTTTTCTACAGTTTTTAAATATCATTGTCATCTATCACTTTTACCCCTTCACACAGTAATACTCTCTGAGACTTTCTCATTTTGATACCAGCAAGCCTCCTTTCAGACATCTTATACTGAGATCCAAAAACTGAATCAACCAAAAGTATAAGAACATAATAATGGCCATAATGGGTCAGACCAATGGTCCATTGAGCTTACTATCTTCTCTTCTGACAGTGGCCAGTGCCAAATGCTTTGGAGAGAATGAACAGAACAGAGCAACCATCAGGTGATCCAACTCCTGTCATTCAGTCCCACCTTCTGGCAGTTAGAGGCTTTGATATACTCAGAGCATGAGGTTGCATCTCTGAACATCTTGGCTAACAGCCCTTGATGGACCTATCCTCCATGAACTTACCTAATTCTTTTTTGAATCAAGTTACAGTTTTGGCCTTCATCCCCTGGCAATGACTTCCACAGGTTGATAATGCATTATGTAAAGAAGTTCTTCCTTAAAATTGTTTTATGCTTGCTGCCCATTCATTTAATGGGATAATCCCTAGTTTTTGTGCTACGGGAAGGGATAAATAACACCTCCTTATTCATTTTTTCCATACCATTTATGATTTTATAAACCTGTATAATACCCTCACTCCCGCCTTAGTTGTCTCTTTTCCAAGCTGAACAGTCCCAGTCTTTTTAACCTCTCCTTATATAGAAGCCCTTCCATACCCTTAATTATTTTTGTTCTCTTTCTCGGTTTCTTTTCCTTTTCTAATATATCTTTTTTGTGAGATGGGGTTAACAGAACTGTATGCAGTATTCAAGGAGCAGGCATGCCATAGACTGATATAGTGGCATTATCATATTTTCTGCCTTACTATCTGCCCCCTTCCTAATGATTTCTAACATTGCTAGGTGTTTTTTTAAAAAAAAAAAAAACCAACCGCTGTATATTGAGCCAATGTTTTTAGAAACCTATCCACAATGCCTACAAGATCTCTTTCTTGAGTGGTAGAAACTTATTTAAACTTCATCATTTTAATGTATAGTTGGAATTATGTTTTCTTTGCATTACTTTGCATTTATCAACATTGTGCAACACAATGGAAGATGAAATTCAATAACCCAGTTTTTGGAGTTTCCTTTGTAATTCTTTGCAGTCAGCTTTAGATTTAACTCTCTTTGGTACTTTTGTATCATTTACAAACTTTTTCCCCTCACTGTTTCACCTGTTTTACAGATCATTTATGAGTAAGTTGAATAACACTGGTTCCAGTATAAATCCCTGAGGGACACTGCTCTTTACTTCTCTCTATTCTGAAAAACCAGTAAATCCCCGATTCTCTAAAGAATCGCCCAGCTCAGTTCCCGGGCTCCTGCCGACAGCAGGAGCTGCTGGCG
>ML685769.1:30777104-30799336 GCA_007922175.1 Pelusios castaneus | reverse complement strand
ACTGCAGCTGGGCTAGGGGGCTGGCTGTGGGCAGTGCATGGTGGGACAGGTGCCCACCATGCACTGCTCTTCTTTCACAAAGGAGCATTCACATGGTGAATGCTCCTTTGCGAAAGAAGCAGCACGTGTGTACACAAGAAAGCGCTATATTTATAGCGCTTTCCTTGTCCCGCAATAACTTATTGCAGGACAAGTGTTCTTGTGTGTACATAGCCTGTCTCTGGCCCTTGGGCAGAGCAGGCAGGTAAGCAAATGGCTGCAGGGCCCTTGGGCAGGGCAGGCAGGTAAGCAGTCTGGCACCTAAGTCTCCACTTCAGGCAACTCCACTGCGTCCCAGCCCAGGTTCCTATCCGTGGCAGAGGGTTCTACCACGGGCCCGGCGGAATCCTCACCAGGGCACACGGACTCAGGCTCGGGAATCACCGAATCGTAATAGGCCTCCCGGTCCCCTGGGCCACTTCCTGCCCCCATTCCTGCTGGTACCTGTTCTGGGCCCCCGTCGTCATCCTCCTCGGGGTAGTCACCCAGTGGGAGGTCACAAAGCCCGTCCACGTCATCTGCTAAGGATAACTCCTTCAGGTCGCAGCCAGCCTCCGGGGGTGGTGCATCTTCACTGGCCAGAGGGAGCTCCTCCAGGTCGCAGCTCAGTACCAGGAGGCGGTCATCCAAAGGGTCCGCAGGCTGTGTGGGAAGTGGCAGGTCCAGGAACTCCTCTGGGTTCAGGTTCCTGGGTGGCCAGTCTCGGTGGGCGGTCCCAGCGGGGTCCAGTTGACCGTCGGGGCCCCAGGCCACAGGCAGGTCTTCAGCAGGGTAGTGGTCAGGCAGGTGCTGGGGACAGAGCAGAGAGACACCCTTCCCCTTTGGCTGCCTCCCTCTGACTGAGCTTTTCGGCTTCTCCTTTATACTTCCTGTCCCTCCCACCTGCTTCCGGCCTGACGGACAGGCCGCCTCCAGCTCCGCCCACCCAGGTATAACTGGGCCCAGGCTGTCTATCTCCAAGGGGGGCCACACTCCCTCACTACAGTCCCTTATAAGAAAAAAAACCTATACGATATCTGAATGATTCTTAAAGTCCCACGATGCTGATGATACAACTGTTTCATCTTTTTCATAGTGAAATTTTAGTTGGGATAATTATGTCATTTTTAAATTTAATGTATATGTATATTTTTTCCTCTTTCTCCTCCAGATAGTGAACAGCAACAAAGTTTGACAAATAAAAGATTTTGTATATATCTAGGAAAGTCCAGATCCTAATATTTGGGTTCCACTATAAGTGAATTGTTTTTTAATCTAGATAATAATTTTTGAGCCTTTTTGGTGTCATCTTCTGCAGTACAAGGCAAGGAAAGGCTCGTTTTCATTTGAACAATACTGGAGGTGATTTAATTGGTGAATACAGATTTTGAACTTTGACTTGTGGGTTTATTTATTATACATGAAAAGCCCAGAAGTAAAAAATACATTATTCAGAGAAATCCAGGTTGATTAGTAGTTGATTATTATCCCTTTGACACATTGTTAGATCTAAAAAGCTGAGAAACTGAATTAAAAATAATTTTCAGTTGTGCTGAAGAGAGTGCAGGAGGCTAATCCTACCATTAGGCCTCATCCTGAAACATTTACTTATTTGAAATTCACATTGATTTAATGGTCAGTCCTCCCTGTTGTCATCCTCTGTTCTCAGGAGCTAGAGAAATTTGCATCAGATGTTCTCAGGCCCATCAGATGCTCTGCTATTACTCATTTCTATGGATGCAGAGAAGGAAAAAAATCTATCTACTTTACAGAACTGATTTCATAGAATCATAGAATCTTAGGGTTGGAAGGGACCTCATGAGGTCATCTAGTTCAACCCCCTGCTAAAAGTAGGACTACTCCCACTAAATCATCTCAGCCAGGGTTTTGTCCACAATACCAAGATGTTTATATCCCATATATGCAGCTGAAGCTTTCTTAATCTCTCAGTTCCCTGTTGCTTTAACATTTCCACCCCCCAGCACACACTGTCTTTGTGCCTGGGCTCAGGTGGAGCAAATTAACCTGACCTAGTTCAAAACCTATTTCTAAACAGAACTTAGAAATGAAACCTGTCTCCAGGTACAAAATTTACTGTCCCTTCTGTCAATCCTTTCCAGAAGTATTGATTGGCTAAAATATTGCTGAAAGGCATAGGGGCAACAGATGAAAGTGTCTAGAAGCAAGAGACTCTTTATTCCCTTCTCATAGCAAAAGAAAAAGAGAAACAAAGTGAATAAGCAGAGTATGATAAAGATCAGCTCAAATTCAGGCTCTCAAATAGACATTTTTCCCCAATATTAATCATTTATCGGGACAAAATTCTGCAAGCGTGTAAACAAACACCATGGTAGACATGCAGATCATCAACTCAAACCAGTTTTTTTCTGAGAGTTCTCTATGCTTAACTGTATGCCATGGCAACTGACACTTCAGAAGAATACATTAACTATGTTTTGACTCATCTTCACATACACATGCATGCACTTTGTTATCTCTGACATTTTACATAAAGTGCTCATTCCCACACCTCAGGAGGTCCAAGATGGAATTAAGGTGGACCTCAGAATGGATGTGAAGTAATGGAAGTTGATGACACATGAAATTTGTGGGCAAAGCTGATCTATATATTCAGAGCCTCAGGTAATAATCAAGCTGTCTGACTCTCACTGATTAGGGTCAGAGAGGAGCCCCCAGGGAATTATAAGGCATGTCTACAAAGAAGAGGGGAGCCCACGCAATGATGAAAATAAAGATGTGGTATCGTAAATACTTTTAATTGACATTAACTATCAAATGCTTCTTAATTTACATGCTGCCATTTGAAACAGAGCAGTGTTTAAAATGAAAAGCAGCCCAACACTTCAGAATTGAAAATAAATTGTATGTGTGAACCAGGTGTTATAGATGCACTGCCTGGTGTCACCTAGCAATCTGAGCACAACACAGAAAAGCTGCCAGGGTATGCGTGGGTTGTTCATATAAGCATAAAGGGCTGGAGCCACAATAGATTAGAAAATTTAAGCCGGAATTGTTCTCTGACTTGGGGCTAGAAATGTGGAAACTGGGGGGGGGGGGGGGCAGGGGAAGCTCTCAAAAGGCTAAAGACCATCGTGTATGCCCCCCATCTGCCCAGAAATACTGTTGGCAGCCATGACCACCTCAAATATGGCCAGGATAGCAGAGATCAAAGTACCCAGGTAGTGCTATGGGTGTGCATGCTGCACCTTTTGTACAGCTGTAGAAAAGTGGCTTCCTTTAGCATTTGCAGAGACGTTCTACAGCCTGGCTTTCCCTGCACTGCCTCTTGCCCCTTGGCAGTGGTTAAACCAGCCTCTGAAGCCACAATCTTGCTTCCCCTGCATCATTTTCTCATCTCTGTCTGCCCCACACATCACAGTCCTCCCTCCCTAGCCTTCCTTCCTATAGAGGAGTAGGCACCAGCAGGAGCCAACAGCAGCATCCCCGAGGATCAGGACTGGCACCTGCTCTTCCCCAATGGTGATGGTGTGGTCGGGGAAGAAGGTGCACGCCTGCATGCGCCTATATAGGGTGGAGTTGCGCAGGATCTGTGCGTCGTGCGCTTTCCCTCACCAGCCCACATAGGTGTTCTGGAAGATTCCGCTGTGGTCCACGAGGGCCTGCAGAACCACGGAGTAGTACCTTGGCGATTGACATAGTCCCTGGTGCAGTGTTCTGGGGCTTGGATGGGGATGTGGGTGGCATCCACAATGCCACCACAGTTGGGTATGCTGAGTCGGGCGAGGCCATCGAGGAGTTCGTGCAGGTTGCCCGGGGTGATGAGTTGGGCTAGCAGGACCCGGTTGATTGCCTTGCAGACCTGCATGAGGGCAGTCCCCACGGTGTCCTTCCCGATGCCAAATTGCTGGGCCATGGAGCGGTCAGAGCTCAGTTGCCAGCTTCCACATGGCAACGGCCACTCGTTTGACCATGGGCAAGGCAGGTTGGAGTTGGATGTCCAAGTGCTGCAGAACCGGGATGAGCTCACAGACAAGCTCAAGGAAGGTCCGCTTGCTCATTGTAAAGCTCAGCAGCCACAGGTCATCATCCCAGGAGGATCTGCTCCCACCAATTGCTGTGGGCCTCCCGTACCCAGAGGTGACGAGGTGCAGTGCCCGCCACAGGTTGCTGGGGCAGCTGGACGGGAGGCAGACTGTCATCTTCCTCTGCACTGGCGTGTCGCTGGACAGGCCTGCTCCACAGCCGAAGAAGCCTTACCATTAGCTGGCAAGCGTCGCTCAGCTGGCTGACAAAGTGCAGAAACAGAAGCAGAGCCAGGACCTGCTCAGGCTCCGAGGTTCCAGACACAATGGGAAGGGGCTGAGCCCACTTCCTGTTTTGGGGCATGGCCAAGGGACGGGAGACCTCTGCTGACACACTGCCACACTTCCCATGATGCACCCCTCCAAGTTGACTTAAGAGTCTAGTGTAAACTCTCTCTGTCGACTTGATGAATTTTGCCTTAAGTCGACTTGGGAGTGTAGTGTAGCCTCTCTATGTTGACTTGGTACAGTCGACTTAAATTCGACTTAATAAAGGTGACTTACTACAGTCGAGTCGACTTAGCTTTCTAAGTGCAGACATAGCCCTAGAGAGGGGATGAAGAGAGGACAAGGAAAGGAGAGTAAGAACAAGCGAGAGAAAACATCAACACAAAGTTAGAGAAGAAGGGTGGAGGGAGTTCATGAAAAGTTTGAAAACCAGTAAGGCGATTTTGATGTGGATTCAGATTTCAGATTCAGAGCCTGTGAAGGTAACAGAGGATAATAGTGACTTGAATCTAAAGCAAAAGAATGTTCTGGACCCCATAAAGTTTACAATGAAGTTTTAGGAAGAACAGAAGAAGAATTTTACTTACTGAACATGATTAAAGGGTATGATTAAAGCATTATTTTGCAAGGATTTCAGCTGTTGCCATTTTTAATTTGTCCAATGCAGGTTTTTTAAACTTTGCAATATCCACAAGATGCTTCTTCATGTCTCAGTGTGTTTACTGTATATAGATAGTTTTTCTTAAACAACTCGTTCATTGTATGCTTGCTGTGCTGTACTGTGCATCTATATTTTATGCTGGCACTTTTATTTTTCTCTTTAGTTGCTGCAATGGTAAAATTTAATGAATAATTTGTTTAGCATATTTAGCTATTTTTTTCGATCTCTGAAGTAAATGTAGTAATTTATATTTTTGAGATCACTGCATTTTTTCTAAATCTTTCTGTGACAGCTGAATGCCTTCATTTTGTGAAAGGCAACTGACTTGCTGTATCCACCCTGCTGCTACTAAACTTGGCTGTATTAGAGGTCTTATTTTCTTCATTAGTTTTCATATATTTTGAAGACTTTTTTCCTATCATTCTATCCTCTTATCTAAATTCTGCAAATGACTGAGTAATATCTAGAAGACTAATTATTCTTTTACTTGTATTTTATTTATGGAGTGCATAATATCCATTAGGTCATCAAATGCTTAGTTCAGATTAAGTTAAGTGGACATCAACTTTTTAAAGATATGTCTGAATTTTTGGCTTCACTTACAGCTATTACTTTAGCAAATCCATTAAAAAGGCTTGCACTCATCAAATGTGTGCTTTGGCTTGCGAATAATTTTGAAGAGATCCCAAAAATGCATAAATTGGTATTCTTCAAGCATCTTATTTTGAAGTGTCATGTACTCTCTGATTCTGTAGTAGGAACCTTCTCTCCTGAATGGCTCAAAGGCAGCAGAATGATGCTGTGTCATAGAGTAGGTGTGGTAGTTTCTATTAAGAAATACATTCCCCATAATGGAGTCCTGTGGCACTTTTAAAGACTAACAGATTTATTTATCGCAATCTGTTAGTCTTTAAAAGTGCCACAGGACTCTGTTGTCTTTCTACAATAGACTAACATGGCTACCCCTTTGGAATTCCCCATAATGGATTGTCTGTATACCTCAACTAATGCAGGGTTTCCGTTGATTATAATGGGCTGAGACAGCAGATTCATTAAACTTTGAGGGGCTTTAAAACAATCACTTCTACAGTTTCCTTTGATGTGATCTAACAGGTTTGAGCTAATATATTGTCTCAGTTGAACTGATAGCTGTAGTATAGATCGGCTCAGGGAATGGAGTTAAAGGTCTGATTCTGCTACTCTTACTCACATAGTGTAGTACCGTATTCCCTGAGTAGCCTTTCTGATATCAGTTGTCAGGACTAGATTAAATCAGTTCTCGCACTCTTTAAACACAAGGAGTGGAACTGTGCCTTGCTGATGTGCAGGGACAGAAAAGGAGAAAAAGAGTCTCTGCTGTCTCCCTTTCCACCCATATCCATCTGCAAAGGCCCAACGCAATCTGGCTGATTGATTGTAACACACTCCCCAACAGGGAGGGGTCTTGCCTTATTATTTGATAGTGAAACACCTAGTAGACTTTTGGCATGATTTAATAATAAGTTTGATGATCCAATTCAATTATAGTAATTTACTGGAAATGACAACTTCCTGAGAATAGGTTTCAGGGAATTAAGAAATAGCTTAATCTTGAATAAGCTTTGTGGTCAGAAGATAAATTGTATACGATAAATCCATTTCCAGTTGATGATAAATACTCCAGCTGTTCTTCACTCTAAAATTGTCCATAAAGTATTTTTCTTATGGCAGATCAGAGATTGGTAGTGACATAAGAAACCTTTCATTGCCAAGCCAAGCTAGCAGAAATCATTAGTGCCCCCCAAATGTTCCTATTTTAAACTTGTCCAGTGGCCTCTGGAAAATGTGTCGGTAGTCCCAATACAGGCTTATTGGATAGGAGTGCACCATCTTCATAATTACTGATGGAGTAGGCTTTAGCATATTCAGAATTCAGGTTTAATTTAAACAAACATCTTCAGGTTTAGATCCTTATCTTAGCTGTACAGAACTTTGCAGCTTGCTATGCTGAGTTTGAACCTCACAAGAACAAGCTTTTTCATGAAAATTGTGGCCATTCTATTTTCAGGAACAGTTAGGAAATTAAATGGAAAAAATATATTTGAACCTCTCACATAGCAATGTTTGGATCTAGAAGTAAGTGAACATTTGGACAGGGTTCTGATTTTCTCTGCGTCTATTCTCTTCCTCCTGGTCAAAATTAATATTGTTGTTGGCAGTCTTGTGCAAAAGGCCCAAGCCAAAACAGTATATAGCGAATTACTTTTAATCTATGTATTTGTTACCAAAAGTTAAGGAGAAAATTGTTTTCTATTTCAGGTACTTAAAATTTAAAATTGAAACTTAAATTTTTACTTTTATGGAAAATATCAGGCTGTTTACATCTTGATTTTTTTTTTTTAAATATAAAAAGGGTTTCACATGAAGAGTTGAACTCCTGAAGTTGTGAGCTAAGCAGAAGCCTCTTTGAAGTTTTCACAAGAAGAAGAGAGGGTGGGAGAGAGAATGAGAAACCTGTGGCATGGACATGAGATACTTCAACTGTCAGCACACCAACTTGGGCTGCAACTACTCCACAGCAAATGGAGAGATGTTAAGCACCTGGGCCTCAAAATTGGATCTGACCATACCCGACAATAGCAAACAACTGGGCACCTTCTGTTTGGGTTGCTGGAATACATCAACTAGCCCAGACTGACCTAATGGAGTGAAGGCACATGTGACAGACCAACTAGAACAGTCCTTGACCATTTCCCCTTCTCCCATCATAGACCAGTCCCCCTTGAAGTTGCCCCATTCCTTACCCCAAGCCCTTCACTCCCTGTCAAAAGGTGAAGTTTCCACAAGGCAGACTGGGAGCATTTCAGCAATCTACCTTTTGAGCTAGTTCAGTGTTCACAAGCTTTTTGGCCCGAGAGCCACAAATATCATATTTACAACTCTGAAGAGCCACCAATCTATCAACTCATAAAAAATCTATTGATGTATACACCATTAAGCACTACAAATCACAACATATTTTAAGTAAATATTTTGATGCTACTGTGCTCGTTTTTATGTTCTCTATTTTACACTGACAAATTACTCACAATATGCCACACACTCACAGACAAAGCACTAATGCAGATGACAGTCATTACCTACTAGAACTCATAGCCTGGAAGCTAAGTCATGGTGGGTGGCTTGCACTTAGCTGAAAGGCATTGATTTTTAGAGTCCTGCCCCTCTCCTGAAGCATGTTGGGTTCTGGCTGTTCTGAACTCCCCTGTCTCCCACTGCATCCAGACGGAAGGAGTACAGTGAGGAGGTTGCATCCTTGCTGATCTCCCATCTGCTGGCTGCAGCAGGGAAACCTCACATACCCTCTAGCCCTGTGTGCTCTACCTTGGTACCTAGGCACTGAGTCCATTGTGCAGCCAGGGGGACAGGAAACCAGTGTGCTCTTCTCCCTCTGGCTCCAGCAGGGACCCCAGTGCCTAGGGACCCAGGCAGAGTGCTTTGCTATGCTCCCTGCTGGAGCCAAGTTCTGATCTCCCATCCTATGGTGTGCAGCAAAGAACCTGCATCAGTCTTGTAGCCCTATGGCAAAGTACTCCCCTAGGTCCTTACACAACAACTCCCTTCTGCAGCGAGCGACAGGAGAGCGGCAGATCACTTTGGAAGACACTATGGGTCACTTTTGGCCCTCAGGCCCCGGGTTGGGAACCACTGATCTAGTTAATACCCTACCCCACTCAGACTCTGCAGACATTAATGACACTTCTGTGATGGAATTGTCACTGTGTCCAAGCATGCATCAAACAGGGCAGATGCAGACCCTTCATTCCAGGTTGGGATGTGGAATGTGAGCAATCCCATCAAACTTTCTAAAGCATACCAAATGAAGAAGCAGCAAATCAAAGCCACACACCATCTAAAAGCTAGATTGGACAAAGCAAGGAAAATACGATGGAAAGAGATATGTGAAGGAGGCAGCTTCACTCATTCAAGCTGGAAAGTGTGGCAGACAATCAACCACCTCATAGGGAGGTTGGCAAAGTGACGACCCTGCCCTGCCTCAGTGGATAATATTGTACACAGCCTCATTAATAATGGAAAATACGCTCACCCAGATAGAGCCTTTTCACACCTAATCAAAAACAAGCTTAAGGAGGCAAGACACTCACCATCTGCTGACCTTGGCCTGCCATGAGAATTTTTCTCTTATGAATTAAAATCTGCACGGGACATCCTTAAGCCTGGGAAGGCACCAGGCCCTGACAACATATACCCTGAGCAGCTCATCCATGCAGGTCCTGTACTCTTAGACTGGCTGAGGGACTTCATGTCACATTGCCTAGCCAAAGCAAAATTTCCCCATCTGTGGAAAAGAGCTAACACTGTTGCTATTCTGCAACCACATAAGCCAAATAATGATCCAAAATGCTACCATCCCATTTCCCTCCTTTCAATTCCATTAAACAGGATTGAGCCACAGACTGAGCAGGCCTTACCTAAAAAGCAGGTCAGTTTTAGGCAAATAGGAGTATAGACGATCAGATCTTTGCGAGCCACAGACTATACTGAAGCAGTCTTTGAGTCCAACCAAAAGCGTGATGCCATTTTCATTGACCTCTCCTCAGCCTATGACACTGCCTGGCTCAGTGGCCTTCTCCTCAAAATACATAATTGCCTCCCAGACCATAATATGACACGTGTCATACAAGAAATTATCACCAACAGCTGCTTCCCCATCACAATTAATGGACAAAAACAACAAGCGTCCTTTCGCACCTTAAAGACTAACAACTTTCTTTGGACAGCATCCTTTCTTTCCATCACCAGATCAGTGGAGTAGTAGCAAAAGTGGGAGCCCAGATCAACCTGCTGCAGAAGCTGTGCACTTACGGCTGGGGTGTGGATCTCATAACCCTGCGCTCTGCTGTGTACATTCCAGCACAATACTGCTTATCTGCTTGGGGCAGGAGTACACATACATCTAAGCTGGATATACATCTCAATGCTGTCTTATGCATTATCAGCAGATGCTTACATCCCACACCATTGAACTGCCCATTTGGTCTGGTGTTCCACCCCAGCACCTGAGATAGCTGGCTGCAACCAGGAAGGCAGTATTCAAAGCTAACAGCCTACTCCACCTTCTTCATGAAAGGATCCTCTGGCCTCTGCCAGCTAAATGCCTCAGAAGCCACAGGCCTTTCATAAGAGCAGCTTCAGGCCTGCATTCAGGCACACAATGGCTATGTCTACACTTGCACTTTTAAGTCGACTTTAACTAAGTCGACTTAGTTAAGTCGACTTAGTTAAGTCGACTTAGTGTGTCTACACTTAAAATTAAAGTTGACTTAAAGGGGAACTTACAAAGTCGACCTAGAGTGTCCACACTGGATGCTCTAGGTCGACTTTGTGGGGCTAGGGGGACCTTGGGCAGGTCCACGGTGGCGGGGGGGGGCACCCCTTGTGTGCAATAGGGCAAAGGGGGACAGGAACCCTGGCAGGGCAGAGCCCTGTGTGTGATGCTGTCTGGATTTAGGGAAGCATTTATGATATTATTTTCTATGGATATCTCATAAATGCTATAATCCATAGGAACTATGTCATGTTTGGTATCAATAGAAAGGTAGTAATTTGCTGGGAATGATTATATAGTTTATGTCTAGGAATTCTATTTCTATTAGAAGTTAGGAATTCGGTGTTCTATCTATACTTTACCTTGTGTGATTTTATGGGAGCCCCCCAGACAGGATGTCACCAACCATTGTCTCCTTAATGTTTAGGAATTTTCCAGGTAGAATGGTCCCAAGGAGTAAACTGATGAGCCATTAAGGACACAATGCTTGTATTCCTTATGTCCTTAATGGCTCATCAGGTCACTCCCTGGGACCACTGTAGCTGGAAAATTCCTAAACATTAAGGACACAATGGTTTCACACACCCGCCTCTGTCAGGCATTTCAATAAAATAACATAAGTTAAAGTATAGATAGAACACCATATTCCTAACTTCTAATTGAAATAGAATTCCTAGACATAAACTATATCTGGCAGGGTGGGCATTGGTGTAGTCCTGGGGTAGCCCTAAGTCGACTTAAGGCTACCCCAGGGCTACACAGGCTTAATTCGACTTTAAAAAGTCAAATTAAGCCTTAGGTCGAGTAGAAAGGTGGTTTAATAAAGTTGACTTAATTTTCATTAAGTCAACTTTATTTTCCTTAAGTCGACTTAAGCAAAGTGTAGTGTAGACGCAGGACAAATCATGTCGACTTAAGCCAAGCTTAAGTCGACTTAATTTACCAGTGTAGACGCAGCCAATGGCTAAAGCTGGAGTGAGTGGGTCATGTGCCATCCATCGCAGCCTACCATAGCTGCAAAGCAGCTAGGCATAGGCATGATCCTCTGTTGTCTTGTACCTTGTGCAGTCATTTGCTCCAATGCAACAGGAGAGCAAAATCAGTGTAAAATGCTATCATATCAGAACAATATTGTTTTACATCACCCACTTTGCTCTCATTGAGGTAAATGACACCACAAGCTGGAGGGTAACAGAGAATCAGACCTCATGTGTGTAAGATAGAAAATGAAAGAAATGGGAACCCTAACAAAAATGAGAGCTACTCACACAAGCAAAAGTAATGTTCCTCTATAAAGCTGCAGCTGAGTACAACTGTTATTCAATTACACAAGAACTAGAGATAGGACAAGGTGATGTCACACTAAATCTGGTTGCAAATTCCCAGACTTTGAGAAAGTGAAGTATTCCTTGCTCAGTTTGGACTCCATAATTTCAGTGGTACTCTGCTTTTCCTCAATAGATTCCAGATGGTCAGGTTTATTGAAACATGTTGATATGTACGAAATACTGATATTATGAATAAAAATATTAATAATGTATTGAGTTGTTTATAGATACATATTCTCACTAATGTTAATTCCTCAACCCTCTGTTTTAAGGATTTCTGTATCTGATTCATCATATTATATTACACTGCTAGATTTTTATGTCTGTTCTGTAACATGTACCAAATCTGAATTATTGCAATTGGAAATCTATGTGTCTTATATATCCATACACTGTTGCTCATAAAAAGTGGGCAAAAGTCAGATTTCTTTATGTACATGCTGTGGAGAGGAACCACCCAAGACCTGCAAATAAAAGGAGCTGTTTCAAAGGTGTCTTCAAGAGAGACATTTTATGAAAGCAAAGACTGAATGTGGAGGGAGGGAGGAGGGGTAGTGGAAGTCTAGAAAGAAGAAACCTGAGGAATACTTGGATTCAGACCAGATTGGGTTCCTATAGCTATCACACTAACAAATAGATATGTGAGAAACAGACTATGAGAAAGAGGGGTTGATGCTAACAAAGCACACAGATGCTTTGTGAAACTTAACTTGCACGTATCTCTGAATGTTGTCTGAACATCTGCTTCTGAGGACATCAGGACATAAGACTTTGCTGCTGCCCCCTGCCATTTTCTTTTACTACAAGAGGTAGGAATATATGACCGTAAGAACCCCTTAGTGCCAAAAGGCAAAGAAATCACTGATCTGTAAAAGGAGCACCTGAAAGGTCTGACAAACTCACTATACCCAACACTTTGCTTTCATATTATTTGTCAAAGAAGTTCAAGTGCAGTATCTAATAAAAGCATATGTCATACTGATCTGCGTAATTGTTGTGAGGTCTATGTACACAGATATGTAAGGAGTTATGTACATATACTAGAAAATATCTTCTAAAATTTGAATCAAAGCAGGGTTGACAAGCAGGTTTTGACCAGACAAAGGATATATGCCTGTGTTATAAGCCAACACCATATAAGCTGGTTTGTGTACAACAGTCAACATAAGGATGCGAATGCAACATAGAGCCAGCACACCAGGGAATGATACACCAGGGTCATCTTGATTCTGGCGGCAAAGCAATGACTTTGGGAGGGATAAAAGAGAAATGCAAAGAGATACTACTTGATTCTTCACTGAGGAAGCAAAGAGACAGCACTTTTGCCTTAATGAAAGAGAGATCCTATCCATGCTGGTTAGGGATGCTGGGAAATTGCATGAGACGTGATAAATTTCTTTAGACAAGGAGTCTGGCCTATGAATGTTAAGTTTAGACTCTATGAAGCATGTTGTACTTTTTGTTTTATATATAACTCTTTCTGTTTCCATCATTATCCATATTCACTCTCTCTTAAATCTTAGCCTTTGATAATAAAGTTATGATTACCTTCACTATAAATATATCTCAATGTAGTGATAGTGTACTGGAGATGATCCTCAGTTGACAAAACACATTGGTGTGTGCACTTTTTCTTTGGGGATAGCTTATCTGGTAATTGCTGTGAGTGTCCAGCGTCTAATGGCTGGACACTGCAGGAGAACACTGCTTGGGAACTGGGGTGCACTTAATGTTAATCTGCAAAGCAAAGTAAGACCTGGCATAACCGAGAGGAGGGTGTTTAGGTGGGTCACAGGATGATGGTGTCAGGGAGCTGACACCCAGTTAAGCACCAGCAAGCCTCCCTCACACTGGAAACTGGGGGAACAAGGTGACCTGCAGTCCTGGGCACCAGAAGAAAGCATCGGAGTCTATTCAATGCACTGGACTACTCCAAAGCAGATCTATTAGCTCCAGTGCTTGGTGGGATGCAAGAGGTATTCAATTAATCAGTTTTCTTAGCAGCTGTGCTGTGTTGTCAGGATGTGCAATACCTCTTCGGTACCATTTCAGTGATCTTGAGGCCATACTGGGGAGGTTGGAGTCATGGAGTGAAAGTGGAGGAAGGGCAAGGTTAGGTATCCATAAAGCATCTTCATTTGCCCCCCTGAAGGTTTTTCTCTTTGTCTCCACATTTGCCAGTCACTCTACAACTGCTCATGGAGTGGTATGGTCAGTATTTCTGACAGACATTGTGAAGAACATGTCAAATTAGCCTGAAATAGCTGGGAATATCCTGATCAGCAATATGTGACTTTTTCATAACCATTCATAACACCCCGAGCTTGAATTTAATTATTTTTTTTATATATATATATACACATACATATAGTCACATTCCAACTAGAAAATGGGTAACAGAAATAACCCTAGTTTTTCCACAAGGTAAAATGTAACTATCCATTTTAAATCATGAAGCAGCTACTAAAGCCTGAAGGCATACCATTAGTGCTGGTATTCTGCATCAGATGCTAATATAACATGATAGATAGAACTATGTCAGAAATGTGCATCATGCTTGTCTTTCACATTAAGAAAAACCCAACATATTGGGACTAATTCAGAGGTGATGTGAATGGGAATGCAAGCAACACATTAGGACATTATTCTAAGTCAGCACAGATAGGTCAGGGAGAAAGAAAAGCAATATAAGGAATGATGGAAATGTGGGGTTATGGTAGGGCGTAAGAGAAAGCAGGAGTGAAAGTCTTACTTTTATACAGTGTGGCAAAGTCAGGCCAGATGGCTTTAGAAGGGTAATCCTATTTGAAAACAGGGAGGTGGGCGGGCGCTAGCCCGCCCACTGCTAAAACTCCTCCCCCAGCCTAAGGGGATGGAGCACTGGACCCGGCTTCAATTGATTGTGGGGGACAACAAATGACAAACAGGAAGGGATGTGAGGGCTACAGGTTCAAAATAAGGGATTCAGAGGGGGACACCGAGCAGAGAACCCCGGACAGCGCCCACTGCTCCCGGAAGGTGTCGAGGGAGCCAGCGGACGCTGCCCAAAGGAACTCTGCTCGGACATGTGAACGGACGAGGGACCGGAAGTAGGCCCCACAGTCACAGGAACCTCCTTCAGCCAACCTCCTCTCTCTGGTTTTGTATATGGCCACTTTGGCATAGGCCAAGAGGAGGTTGGCGAGGAGGTCCCGCGACTTTGTGGGGCTACGGATCGGGAGTGCGTATAAAAGAAGGTGTGGGGAAAAGTGCAGCCAGAACCTCAATAAGAGGTTCTGGAGGAGCTGGAAAAGGGGCTGCAACCTGGCGCATTCAAGGTAGGCGTGCGCCAGGGTCTCCCTCACTCCGCAAAAAGGGCAGGTGTCGGGACGGGGAGTAAACCGCGCCAGGAACACACCCGTGCTCACAGCTCTGTGGAGGAGCCGCCAACTTATATCCCCGGTGGGCTGTGAAGTCAAGGTGGCATACAGACTGGCCCACCGGGGGTCCTTGCCCTCCACGGATGGAATTAGGTCCCGCCACTTTGTATCGGGGCGGGACACGAGGGCGAGGAAGTGAATGGTGTGGAGCACGAGCATGTATAGATGTTTGCGTGGCGCAGTTCGGAAGGAGACCGGCTGCAGATCTAGCAGCCAGCTCGGGGCATGGGGCGTGGGCGGCCGATGAGGCTCGCGGGGCCGGGGCCCGATTAAAAGCTCCGGAGGGCCATGCCTGAGGGGAGGGCGGGGAGCACCCTCTCGCAGGACCTGCTCGAGGTAATCCCAAGCAGCAGGGGGCAAGGCTGCCTTCACCTCCTGGAGTAGGCGCCGGGGGGTTCGAAGGGTGGAGAGCCCCATGCGCTCAGCCAGTACAAGGGGATCCACCCAGTCCCCCCGGGCATAGTCCAGGAGGTCTCCGACCTTGGTGATGCCTGCCAGGACCAGCCTCCGCCTCACGGAGGGGGCCTCCGCCACCTGCACACTAAGATGGGGGTTGTGTAGCAGGGGCTCCGCGAGGAGGTCCTCCCCCTTGGTGGGCACAAGGGACCTGGAGGCCGAGATGAGCCTCCAGGTCCGGAGGAGGTCCTGGTAGAAGGCCGGCAGCTCGGAGAGGTCTTGCGGAAAACCTCTCGGATTGATAAAAAAGAGCTGCCGGTCATATCGGAGCCCTCGGTAGCCGTGGAGGAGGGTGCACACCAGTTGGCTCCACGCCGGACTACCTGCACTATAAAGGAGTCTCTGCAGGGCCTGGAGGCGGAAGGTATGGACCTGGCTGTAAACACAGCTCAGGCCCTGCCCTCCCTCCTCCAGGGGAAGACTCAGGATCCCTGCAGAGACCCAGTGCAGTCCTGGCCAAAAGAACTCCAGAACTGTCTTCTGGAGGTGGGCCAGGAAACTCGGGGGCGGGACCAGGGTGTTGAGTCGGTGCCAGAGCATGGACAGGACGAGCTGGTTGACGACCAGTGCCCTCCCACGAAGGGAGAGGCACTGCAGCAGTCCTGTCCATCTCCGCACCCGCTCAGACACCCGGTCCTCCAAACCTCGCCAGTTGTCGTCCGGGGAGGGATGCGTGGCAGAAAGGTAAACGCCGAGATAGAGCAGCGGACCCGCGCTCCACCGGATGGCTTGAAGCGCGGGTGGGAGGGAGCTCGCCGGCCACCTGGCCCCTACCGCCCGGCCAGAGCTCTTGACCCAGTTGACCTGGGCGGAGGAGGCTGCCGAGTAGATGGCCAGGCAAGCCTCCAACCGCTCCAGGTCTCCCGGGTCCTGGACCACGAGGAGCACGTCGTCGGCGTACGCGGACAGGACCAGCTTCAGCCCTGGCTCGCGGAGCACCAACCCCGTCAACCTCCGACGGAGGAGACAGAGGAAGGGCTCCACGGCCAGAGCGTACAGCTGGCCCGACAGCAGACAGCCTTGACAGACTCCTCGCCTGAAGCTGACAGGTTCGGTCAGGGTCCAGTTAAGCTTGACCAAGCACTCTGCGGAGGCGTACAGCACCTGGAGAAACCCCACAAAACGGGGTCCGAAGCCGAACGCCTGCAGGGTGCCCAGGAGATACCCGTGGTCCACCCTGTCGAAGGCCTTCTCCTGGTCCAGGGCCAGGAGGGCGAACGACAAACCATCCCTACACCCTAGCTCCAAGAGATCCCGGACCAAGTACAGGTTGTTAAAGATGGAACAGCCCGGGACGGTGTAGGTCTCGACGGGATGGACCATGTCCTGCAGCACGGACCCCAGCCGCAGTGAGATGGCTTTGGCTGCGATTTTGTAGTCCGTGCAGAGGAGCGAGATGGGACGCCAGTTCCGAAGGTCGCGGAGGTCCCCCTTCTTGGGCAGCAGGGCCAGGACTGCCCGCCGGGAAGAAAGGGGGAGCGCTCCGCTTCCCTCGGACTCGGCCCAGACGATGGCGAGGTCCGGGCCAAGGACGTCCCAGAACACGCGGTAGAACTCCACAGTCAGCCCGTCCATGCCCGGAGATTTATTGGTGGGCATGAGACGGAGGGCTTCCGAGAACTCGGCCAGAGTGAGAGGTAGCTCTAGCCGGTCCCGGTTGCCCTCGCTGACCATGGGAAGTTCATTCCAGAGCACGCTACAGGCGGCGATTTCGGTCAGATCCGGGGAGAAAAGACCAGCGTAGAAGGCCCTGGCCCTTCCGCGCATCTCCACCGGATCCGTGAGGGGGGTGCCATCCTCAGCGAGGAGGCAGGTGACATGGTTTTTAGCCCCCCTCCATTTCTCCAGGGCATAGAAGAAGCAGGAACCGCGATCCATCTCCCGAAGGAGATGGAGGCGGGATCGAACAAAGGCTCCCCGGGCCCGTAGATCCTCGAGGGCGCGGAGCTCCTCCCGCTTCTCCCGGCACCCTCCGCAGAGGGACGGATCCTCAGGGCTGGTGGCCAGGCGCCTCTCCAGCTCTAAGACCTCCCGTTGCAGCTGCTCTATTGCCGCATCCCTCCGCTGGCTGGCCCCCTGAGTGTAGTCGCGGCAGAAGAGCCGGGCGCGCACCTTCCCCACATCCCACCACAACCGCGCCGAGGGAAAGGCTGGCCTCTGCCCCCGCCAGGC
Organism: Pelusios castaneus; assembly: GCA_007922175.1. Classification (NCBI taxonomy): domain Eukaryota; kingdom Metazoa; phylum Chordata; order Testudines; family Pelomedusidae; genus Pelusios; species Pelusios castaneus. The sequence goes on along the minus strand of ML685769.1, from coordinate 30,781,661 downwards.
CAGCCAGAACTCCCGGAAGGACGCCACGAAGCCCACATCCTCCAGCAGGCTGTTGTTAAAGTGCCAGTAGGCCGGCCCCGGCCTCTCTGCTGACAGAGAGGCCTTCACGGTCACCAGGTGGTGATCCGTGAAGGGGGCCGGCCGTACGCCAGAGGAGTGGGCTCGTGCGAGATGGAACCTAGAGATGTAAATGCGGTCCAACCGGGAGTGGCGCGACCGATCTTCCCCCACCCGGACAAAGGTGAAGGTCACCTCGTCGTCCGGGTGATGGTCACGCCATACGTCCACCAGGGAGTGATGGTCTATGATCTCCCTGAGGACGTCCACGGCAGCCGGGCACTGCTCGGTCCCCGTGCGGTCCAGTTCCTCGAGGGTGAGGTTAAAGTCCCCGCCCAGGACCAGGCACTCCTGAGGATCCAAGGTGCCGAGGAAGGCGGCCGCCTGCCGATAGAAAGGCACCCACTCCGGGCCCGTTGCAGGGGCACAGACGTTGACGAGATTCAACGTCAGCCCCTGCAAGCGGACCCGGACGTGCAGCAGGCGGCCCGGCACGACCTCGGCAACCCCCAGCACCTCGGGCTGTAGGTCTGGGGAGAACAGGGTGGCTACTCCGCCTTGTTGGGCGGAGAGATGACTGAAAAACACCCTGCCCTCCCACTCCAGCCGCCAGCTGGCCTCGGCAGCTGGATCCGTATGGGTCTCCTGCAGGAACACTACAGAGTACCCCCCCTCCCGAAGGAAGGAAGGAGAGCACCTGGGTCCTGCGGAGATCCATCCTACAGCCCCTGGCGTTTAATGTGGCAAAGCTGACTGAGGCCATGAGGAGGGCTGGGGGGGAGGATCCTCAGGGGCAGGGCCGCCCGCGGCCCCCGTCGGGCCCCGCAGCAATCCGTGACCCACCCCAAAAGCCATGAGGGAGTCACGGAAGCCGCGGGCCCTCTGATAGGCCGCGGCGTCCTGCCTCCCGGTCCCTCTCCCCTCCTTTAGGATGGCCCTCACGGCCTGGAGGACGAGATGGAAGTCCCCCCAGCGCTGCAGGGCGAGCTGCACCCTGTTCCTGGCCCCATGAGTGTTGGCCAGGAACGAGCACAGCCCATCCCGCAGCGCCAGGGGGTCCGGGGCGGAAGGCCCCGGGCCGTCCCCCAGTCGGGTCCCCGCAGTGGCCCCGCTGCCAGCCGGGAATGACAGACAGGGCGCAGAGCCCCGTCGCGGCGCCGATATCGCGGGCGCCGCGTCACCCGGCTGAACCCCCGGCACAGGGGGAGGGGGCGATGGAGGGAGAACGGCAGCCCCTTTGATGGTGGGGGCTACGAATACCGCCCCCCGGGAATCACCTTGTTGGAAAGGAAATGACACGATCCCGGGGGTGGCAACAGTAAGGGTGGGAGCTGAGGAAGGGGTAGGGACAATCACGGAAGTCAGGGGAGAGGGAACAGGGGTGGGATCAGGAGGGGAATAGGAAGCAGCGGTAGGGGCGGGAATAAGGACAGGGTCCCCAGTGGTCGAACCACTGGGTTGCGGCTCTCCTCGACCGAGCACGGGGGTTTGTGGGAGGAGATCTGGGGACGGGTCCCTGCCGACGCTGGGCGTAGAGGTGGCCATGGCCTCAGCGTCGGACAGGGGGGAGAACACAAGGGGAGGGAGGGGAGGCTGTCCCACCTGGGTCGGCTCCCCGGAGTCCGGCTGCTCGGGGCCAGCCGTTGCCTCCAGGGGCCCGGCGGCTGCTGAGGAGGCCCCGATCACAGCCGAGTAGATGGAACTCGGGGGCATTCCCGGGACTAAGGGCGAGACAGCGGACAAGGGCTGGGACTGGGATTGGGACAGGAGAGGGGGCAGCGAAGACGGTTCGCCGCCCAGATCGAGGCCCGCTGGTAGAGGAGCGTCGTCCTCCCCTGCAGCAACCAGGGTCAGACCCAGGGCCTCGATCTCCGCAAAGATGGAGCTGAAATCCCTCCCCCCCCGCCTCAGCGGAGGCTACCTCACTATTGACGGTGGGCATTAGTGGCGAGGCGGGCTTGGGGGAGGCAAAGGCAGCTCCATCTGCGGCCTCTCCGGGAAGGGGGTTTTCAACAGCCTCCGATGGGGGGGCAATATTGCCCCCCTGTACTGCTGCAGCGGTTCTCTTGGCCACAGTCTCCCGCTGGGCCTCGTCAGGGAGCGCGACAGAAGGCCCAGCACTGATGGTGGCATCCTCAGCCCCCCGAACTGACTTCCGGGGGGCCTCCTCCCCATCCGACGAGGCGGGGAGGGCCTGGGCCTTCTTGCGCTTCCCCTTGACAAGGGTCCGGCCCTCCAAGATGGCATGGGAGGGCCGGCCAGCGGGGAGAGAGCCGGGCATCGAAGGCGAGGGCTCCTGGGAGGGGAGGGACAAGGGAGGGACGACAGGGGGATGGGAACCCTCCCCCTGGGGTGCGCCCTCTCCCACAGCCGGGTCCTCCCCGGCCGGTGCCCTCTGCTCTACGGGCCCCATCCCAGATGTGCCCATTAGGGTGGCGACGGGGCCTGACTCAGCTGGTGGTAGTGGAGGAGGAGGCGCAGCTCTGGTGGCCAGGGAGCTGGGGGCACCGGTGATGGTGGGGCCGGTGCCCGCTGACACCTCGGGGGGCCCGGTTGCTCCCGCTCCATGCTGGGCCAGGGGACAGTCCCTCCGGACGTGCCCCGTGGCCCGGCAGAGGAAGCACCGAGCCTCCCCCGAGGAAAAATGAATCCGATAGTGTGCCCCTTGATGGGGCACCAGAAAGGACCCCTCGAGCGCCCCTCCGTCATGCACCCCCGCCGGCGGCAGCTGGATCTGCACCTGCCGGCAGAAGAACAGAACGTGATGGAGGGCGGGGTCCTTGCAGCCCAGTGGGAGAGGGCTGATGGTGGAAATAGGCTTCCCCAGGGTGGAGAGGAGGGGAAGCAGGACAGAGTTAGGGAGGAAGGGCGGGACAGAGGTGAGGACCACCTGTACGCCCAGGTCCTCCAGGGGCTCTACGGGGACGTAGAAGCCCCCCACCGCCAGGCCCTTCACCACCGCCTCCTGTGTGGCGGCCTCTGATGACAAGAAAAATACAATCTTGCCATACATTTTGGAGGCTGCCACAATAGCCGAGGGCCCCACCACCCTCGCCATCGCCCGCACGTAGGTCTCCACGTGGGGCGAGGCGGCCACCAGGAGGCAACGGATGCCGTGCCTCCTGGTCAGGGTGGAGAAGGGGCCCCGGCTCCCTGAGATGGTACCCGAGGAGGCGGTGCGGGCAGGTGGTACAGTGGTGGTGGGTGGAGGGGTGGCAGCCACCTGGGCGTACGATCTGGGGGCCGAAGGACCCCTAGAACTGGTGGAGGGAATGGCAAGGAAAGAGGGGGCCGCGGCCGATGACGGGGCCGCGGTGGAGCCCTTAGCTGCCTTCTTCGCCCGGCTTTTACGGCCGGCCGAGGAGGCTGTAGCAGCAGTGGAGGCCCCTCCCGTGCCTGCCGCTGCAGGCGCCTTAGTAGGGGCGCCAGAGATGGTTGAGGCAGCGGCAGTGGTCGAGGGGGGGGGCGCAGAGGTGGACAGGAGAGCAGGTTTGGGGAGAGGAGCAGGGGTAAGAGGGGCTGAAGAGGTCTCCATGTCCCCCATGACGGGGGACAGATGGGGTGGGAGACCTAGGGTAAGGGTGGAGGAAGGGGTACCGCGGGGGGGGGTAGGGGGGGTCTACTCCTCCCCGCTAGACTGCGGGCAGGGGAGGAGGGTAGAGACAAGGAAAGAGAAGGGGAACCGTGGGAAAGGGGGAAGGGACGCGGGCTGGCAAACCACTCCTCCCCGCTAGGCTGCAGGCTGGGGAGGAGGGTGCCAGGAGGGGAAGGGTATGGGGACCAAATGGGGGATAAAGGGGATACCGGCTCCTCCGGCTGCACTGGGTAAGGGGAGGGTCACAGCAACATCAGGGGGTGCAGTGAGGGGGCTCAAAGAAAAAGGGGGAAACTAGGGCTCACAGGCTCAGCTGGAGCGTAAGCGCACCGAGGTGGGGCTGGGTAAAGTAGGGACATCTAGGGCAAGTGGGAGGGAGGACAAAAGGAATAAAGGAAGCCAAGGGTGGGACAGGGAACCCAAACAAAGCTGAGGGGGCAGGGCAGGGCAGGGCGGGGCAGGGCAGGGAACCTAAAGAAATGCTGCAGGGGCAGGGCGGGGCAGGCCAGGGAACCCAAACAAATTCTGCAGGGGCAGGGCAGGGCAGGACAGGGAACCCAAACAAATTCTGCAGGGGCAGGGCGGGGCAGGACAGGGACAGGGAACCCAAACAAATGCTGAAGGGGCGGGGTAAGGTAGGTAAATCTTCCCCGGTGGTGGCAGCAGCTCTGGCAGTAGGTCCTCTCTCCTCAAACTCTGGAGGGGAATTGAAGGCAGGGTTGTCAGCCCTAGAATGCTGAAAGCATTGTTCCCAGCAGGCAAAGGAGAAACAGCTGCGGGGCAATTAGGGACACCTGGGCCTTGTTAAGGGCTGTTCTTGGCCCAATAAAAAGCCCCACCTCCACCAGCTCAGAGGTGGGAGTGGAGTGGAGTGGAGTGGAGTGGAGTGGAGTGGAGTGGAGTGG
>ML685769.1:30669668-30777094 GCA_007922175.1 Pelusios castaneus | reverse complement strand
GGAGTGGAGTGGAGTGGAGTGGAGTGGAGTGGAGTGGAGTGGAGTGGAGTGGAGTGGAGTGGAGTGGAGTGGAGTGGAGTGGAGTGGAGTGGAGAGGAGAGAAAGCGAAGCGGAACAGAACAGAACAAAACAAGAGCAACATCAAAAAAAAGGTTAGAGGAAGGGAAGGAGACTAGACAAGGCCTGGGAGGCTTGCCTCATCCACTGCAGCAGGGGCAGCAGAAAAAACTTCCCTTCTACAAGGACTGAGTCCAGGGCAGTGAAGCCAGGGCCCTGACAGGGAAAAGTGGGTTGCCAGGGAGACTGACTTACCTTAGGCCCTACTACGCCAGGGGATTGGACATTAGGCAGCACGAGTTGGAAAGTACTCTGCCACAACAGACATATTGCTGTACAATTTACACCACTTGCATCCTCCTCTGAATCTGTGTTTAAGAAATCTTATTTTCTGCCATACTAGTAGAAAGAGAAATGTGAGAATTATGGGACCTAAACAGTTTCAAAGATGCCAGTGGTAATTCTGTGCTCATAAATTAAGCACAGAATTACCACTGGCTTCTTTGACATAATCAATACATTAAAAAGATTAAGGAAGTGGTTTAATTAAAATGTTGTACAATTTAGCTTGGCAGTACAATAACTAAATTCCACAAATCTTGATTAGGATCTTCACTACCAAACCTGCCAGACACAAGATAAAAGTAGGGAGGTTATATTTCTCTCTTGGGATAGGATGGATGTTCTGAAATTGTGGCCAGCAGACCACTAATGATTAAGGAGCTCTTCCATGTAGTATGTGGAAAGCTGTCTGTCACAACACTGAAATATAGTCATTCTTCATGCAGAGACCCTTCCTACTATTAATAGGACTATAATAATTTACTTGTATAGCAACCTAGATGTGAATGGCATTTTACAGTACAGAAAAAGATGGATTCTATTTACTATCAAGTATATTATTCAAATTCAATAAAAATAAACAAGACAAATCAACACAGAGGAAAAGAAAAGAGCAATATGACTATACAGGCACTTGGGAGAGTAAAGTACATATCTGGAAAGTATAAAATAGAGAATTTTATATTAAATAACACTAACACATGTATCTGATTATCATTTATGAGCTCCCTGGTGGGTTTAAAGGAGAGCACAGATGGGATGAGGAAAGGAGTTCCCATTATAGGAGAGGGATCATGAAAGAAAGCATTGAGGTGGACCTAGGAAATCAAGCATCATCCAGTGCACTGGAGAGGAGTTTTGTGGGAGAGTAAGAGGAGAAAAGATCTGAGGCAGAAAAGAGTTGGGCTGTGGAAGGCCTTGAAAGTAAGAACAAAGAATTAAAATTTGATTTGGGAGACAATATTTTGGAGCCAGCAAAGGGGATTTAAAAGGAGGGTGGACATAGCCAACTGCAGTAGTAAAGGTGTGAGACAGTCAAGGCCTGAACAGGGTACTTTCACACACAAGTATCCGAATGCTCCTTTATAGTAGTAGATGAGGTAGTGAATGAGGAATGGCTATTCACAAGAAATGTTCAGATTGGGAGTCTATCTTTGGGAATGATTGGTTCTAAATGCTTTAGAGGTAAATTGTAGTGCAGATGAAATGTCCGCCAGACTTCTGCTTTCTTTCTACATTCAGCCTGGATCTATCTTAATTTGAAATAATTATTTCTTGACACCTGAGTCCCTAGACAACATCCACTGAACTCAGTGGGAGTTTTTGTTTTCCACTGGCTCGAGCTGGCATGCAACTCAGGTCTTGGAAAGGATCTATAGGTGAAAGTCATTTCCTTTTTTCTACTAAGGATCTTGAGAAGACTATTTACACATTTATATTTACAAAAACAATAAAGGTGGTCACCAAATACTTCCTAAATGTATTCAATATTTGATACTAAAAATTAAACTACCTAAAGGAAAATTTTCAAAAGCCACAGTGGGGGCATCACATCAAAACTTTTAAACATTTTCCTGATGAGCTTCCTGCTTGTTATTTTATCATTGGGAGTCAGAAGTGCTCCTGTGTTATCATTCTACTGAAGATTTAAACTTTTAAACAAATTGTTTTTTTTTCTGACTACAAACACATAATTTATCAAGTCAGGAGCCTTGCTCAGTTTATTACATTATTTTTCCATGCATGAAAATCCATTTGCTGCTCTGTCTCTTATTGAAAATGGTAATTTCCTGGGTGGATGCACATCTGTTATCATACTGGAGTCCACTATGATGAGCCTTAGTGCAATATAGTGGTACTCTCACCTGCTTTCCAAAAACACTGGAGCCACAGTCTGAAATATCCCTGTTTGACACTGCTTGCCATATGGAATCTAGTATATACCCACCATTTCTTCCACTCCAATTTTCGTGTTAGTTCTATCATCACCATGAGTTATAACATACAAAATTCCTACCTTTATTTTACCTACTCAAATCCTATCAACACAATTTACTTTAAATGTTAATAATGTCAATGCCAACCATTAATAATATCATCTATGGTAATCAAGTTGTTTTGAAAATGGCTGGTGAATATTGGAAACAAATTCTAAATAGAAAAGGAACAGGAAAAGGGCAAAATAGGCAAACAAGGAAGAAGGGAATCAATGGAGAAAACCTTGTAGTAATATTTTAATGCACTGGTTCACAGACAATGGTTTTGCCCATGTTTTTTAGCACAAAACGGAAGGCTGCATAAGATTCTGACGTCACCATTATTCATTGGCTGCAGAGTCCCATTGGTCTTGCTAAGTAGCTAAGATAAAGGGATTGCTCTTGAATTTCCCTGTTATCTCTGTCACCTTAATATACTTTTCTATATTAGATTGCTTCAAAGCTCATTGGACCCAGTGGAAAAACTTGAATTAGTTTCTGTGGATTGATCCATACCTCAGATGTTAAAGGAAGTTATTTACTAGAGTATTATTAACATCAGTAAGCTTCCTTATGTCTTTTTAAAAGTCTGATTCAATTAGGCACATCCAAATAGAGTATTTGGAACCTTGTATAACACAGTACCTTAGAGCCAATGTTTCTTGTAGGCTAGGAAATGATTAAGGAATATTCTGAACAGGTCTTTGTTATGGTCCTAATTTTTTAAAACTGCCATTAATTTGGGGGGGGGGGGGCCCTCAACCTGATACCCTAACACTCTTTATAATTATATGTTTATATTATGCTAGCACCTAGAAGTTCCCCATTGTGCTAAGTTCTGTACAAGCAAAGGCATAGAAAAAAATAGTCTCTGTCCTGAATAGCTTACACTCTGAATAGATAAAACAGAAAACATGGTGGAGCGATAGTAGCAGCACAGAAATTTGAGGCTACTTGTTCGAGGTCACATAGCAAATCCCAGGCATAGTCTGTCTAGTGCCCTATTCACTGAACCATCCCATCTCAGAGAGGCTGAGTACCCACAAATACAACTGAAGTTCATGGAAGCTGTAAGTACTTAGCATATTTCAAAATCAAGCCTTATTCCATGTGTCCAATCATTCTGCAAACTCAGCTAAGTTTTATTACTATTCATAGAACCAGTGCAGACACAGAAGATTAGAGTCCATCTCATTCTTCCTCATCAGCAAAATTGTCACAGGCTCATAGATGTTAGAACTATTACCAGTTCATCTCCCTGCAAATATAAGAGTCCTGTACCAACAGCTAGACTCTGGTTATAGAAAATTTATTATTGGTGCTAGCATATCTTAAGGAACACAACATAAGCTTCAGGTCCCAGACTGAGTATATGAAGCTGATAGGTAGTAAAAAAAATTAAAAAAATTAAAAAATACACACCTTTCTGACTGGGAAACTGAAAGTCTTTGAGGGAGACTATATTTGCAGCTCCACAATTTTACTGTCTTTTTTCAACATAACCACACTTTAACCAGGCCAAAATATCCCTGCTGAGCTCAAGAGAGGATGACTTTGGCATACAGTACATACTTCTTGTAGGTATTTTGATAGAGCAATGAACTTCATATCTTTAATGTTATCAAATAGTGCACAGTGTTCAGAGATCTCAAATTTGATTGATTTGAAGGAGAACAGTGGGTGAGTGGGAAAGTTTTCTTATGCAGTTATAGTGTTTTCAGAATCACAGGCAAGAAAATGGACTGAAAAATTTCTCTGTAATAGAAGAAAGTAGGCTTGTAAAATGCAAAGAAATGTGGGTCAGATCCTCAGCAGCAATAAATCAACGTTGCACCACTGAAGTCAATAAAGTTACACAAGCTAATTTTAAAACGGCTTTACAGTTCCTAAAATGCTAATTCCCCCAGAAATATTGCCACATTATTCTGAGTTACAATGAACTAAATAGACACTGGGACTAATCTCTTTCCAAATGACGCAAATGAGAATTTTACCACTGATATGGGGAACCAGATTAGGGTCTAATATTGTAGAAATATGAAAAGGAAATAATCATTTTTAAATTAGACTGTGTCCTGTTCCAACCCTTTTAATGAAACATATTGTGTATTGTTCCATACTGTTCACTAGCATTATCAATGATATTCAATATTCAATCAATAATTATCAATAATTAATGACTAAACAAATATAAAGAAGGCAAAGACTTCCTCTCTTGGAACGGAGTAACGGTCTATTGACAGTAATTGTACTGATATTTGTTGAACTGCAGGAGATATTTATTCCAGTTTAATATCTATCCTTTCATCTTTTATTGTTTAGTTAAGAAAAAAAATGTACAAACTAGACCAAAGTCACCTTCCGTAGCTTCCAAAGAACTATTTAAATGAGGGTAAAGTCATGCCAAACAGGATTTCATTCTACTAAGTCTCCTTCTGGTATTTTAAAGTCAATGATCAGAGGTGTAGGTGAAATTTCAGATGTTGCTATATAATTACTTTTCATAAACAGGTGAGAGGGCTTATAATAGGGTAGACCCTAAATCATATCTAGAAAACTAGAGGCCACTAGGTTACTAGAAAATGCTTTTCTGAGCATTTTGAAGCGTTACAGTTGCTGACAGAAATCCACCAATTAGTCTTATTAACACAACAGGTGTTCCTTGGTGGAATGTGGACAAAGCTAATTGGCAGCAGACACTTGTTTCCCCAGAGACTGAGGAACATAAACGTGCAGCAAGGAAAGTTCTGGGAAGAGGTCAGATGGTTGTGCTCACTAGCTGAGCTTCTGAGTCTGAATTGCCTCTAAAGGATATTTTATATAGATGCTTCAGCTCCTTTCCTTTCTGTTTGATATCAGCTAACAACAGGTGTATCTAACATGGAAAAATATATTGACTTGGCACCAATTACAGTTCCATCAATGTCTTTAACATATTAACTACAATCTGTATCTTCTAATAATTCAGATTTACTAAGAACTCTTTTTGTAGCACACTTTTCATCAAGAATTTAGCACAGTATTTTAAATATTTTCTTACAACTCAAGTGGGAAGGTAAAATTATCATTAAGCCCTGATAATTCCCATCAAGGCCACAAGAGGGAACTACTAAGAAAGTCAAACTGGCTATGTCTACACTAGAAAAGTTAAGTTGACTTTGTTAAGTCGACTTAGACCTTATTAAGTTGACTTAACAAAGTCAACTTAACTTTTCTAGTGTAGACATAGTCCCTTGTCGACCTTATTAAGTCAACTTAATGCTTTAAGTCAACTTAATAAAGTCGATTTAGGCTCTAATCCCTGTCCACACTGGCTTAAGTCGACCTAATAAGATCAATTTAAGCATTAAGTCAACCTAAAACCAGGTGTTATTAAGTTGACTTAACCTTTCCTTAAGTCGACTTAAGGAACTGCTTAAGTCAACTTAAGGAAAGCCCAGTGTGGACTGTAAGCATTTGCAAAATAACAATTTCATGGGAAACATGGTATAGGAACAAAACAAATGGCCATAGGGGTTGACAGAATTCAGAGCCTTTTGCCTGAAGTTTACTTGTACTGAGTTAACTGTGGCTGGTATATCAGATGCTCTTCTGTGCATGATGTGAAATGAGTCAGAGGTCTTAATCTAGGTCCTTGGTAAAAAGTTCTCAGATCAGAAAAAAGGCACACAAATCTATTTAGTCCCCTTGATGACAATTTTAGAAGAGATGCCAATGGTTATGTTGGCCAAGGGAATTAGAAATGGTCTCTCTGGCTATGTCTACACTTGTGAATTTAAGTCGAGTTAACAAAGTCGATTTAGCATGTCCACACTCAAATTTTAAGTCGACTTAGAGGGGATCCTACAAAGTCGACCTAGAGCATCCACACTGGACACCTAGGTCGACCTCTAGGGGCTAGGTGGACGTGGGACAGGTCCACAGTGGCATGGGGGACACCCCTTGCCAAGTGCCAGGGGACTCAGCCTTTGCCCCATTGTACCTTGGTACAATGGGGCAAAGGGGGACAGGGACCCTGGCAGAGCATAGGGGCAGGGTGGGCAGGGCTCTGCCCTGCCCTGTGGGGGGGGCACGCCAGGCTGTGGCTGTGCCAGCCACCCTGGCAGGGAGTGCAGTGGGGAAGCCCTGGAGCCCCCTAAATTGACTTAGGGCTAATCTACGTCTACAATGGCTAAGTCGACATTCTAAAGTCAACTTAGCCAGCAAAGTCAACTTAAAATGTGGTTAGTAAAGTCGATTCAATTTTTCCTTAAGTCGACTTAAGCAGCTGCTTAAGTCGACTTAAGGAAAGTGTAGTGTAGTCACAGAGTAAATTAAGTCGACTTAAGCAAGCTTAAGTCGATATAATTCACAAGTGTAGACGCACCCTCTGAGTCAAAGTTGAGTAAAACTGGCAATGCTGTTTCAGGATACTAGGACTATTGCTGCCTGATTCTTTGTGTATCCTGCAGTGGAATCAGAACACTAGTCTCCAAGGCTGATGCATTGTGTTAATTAAGAGATACAAATAAATTAATACTCAGAAAAAAAAAACCCGATAGCACCCTTGTAATAAATGTAACTTGCACTGTGGGTACCAACTTTGTGTTAATACCACTTTTCTGATAGGTCACATGAATTCCTCTTCACTGCTGGTAAATATATTTTTGCAAATCCTTAGATATTTGTTCAAGGATAATGAATTATATTTATTTTGACAATCATCTTTTTTCTTATTCATGTGAGAGGGGAAGATGAAGGGGAACTATTGTAATAAGTGGGGCCTAGCAGGCCTACTTTCGTTGTCAACCTACCTGGTAAAAAGCGTTGTCACAATGACCTATTACAATTGTTTAAGAAATGATGTATGCAGGAGATAGAAAAACTGAATTAATTTAAACAAAGAGTTTTACTGATAGCATACAAGGATAGTGTTAATATCATGTCTGGTGAACAAGAGGAGTGTGAAACCAGAAATTAGACCTAATTGGTGGACAAAGTAACAGACGGATGAACTAGTCCACTTCATCAATCCTTTCTAAGACTCTTTAAAAAAGACTTGTGGGGGGATTATTACCAATTGCAGCAGTTGTGGTGGAAGGATCTTTATTGTGGCATCTGACCCTGATACAGCAGTGAGGATTCTTGACCATCATCACTGCATCAGCAAGGACCCCAGCCTGATATATGTGAAATTTTGCTTGGTCTACCCCTCGCTTGTATCTCTTTCTGTTCCCCATTATCTTCCTCCTATCCTCTCTTTCTTTACTTTTAACCTGATCCTGAAATCAACTCCATTTCATGGCACCAGCACAGCAAGATGAGATGGCCAATCCAGTTCTGCTCAACCTGAGAAGGATGAGTGAAGAGAACAGACTTGACTAGACCAACTAGATGATGTTCTTGACTAGGCAGGGAAACCGGAGTCCAGAATAATAGCAATTATGACCAATCTGCCAACCCAAAGCATCTGTCCATAACTGATTAGCCTCCCTGTATCCTGAAGAATGTCAACAAAAGCCTTATTTGCCACTATCTTTTACTGTTATATCTCTTTTCTCCTTTCCGTATCAGTCTGTTTCCACAAAAGCAGCCAGGTGACTATTGTTCTTGACCAGAGGTGGCTTTTGGGGTAGGCGAAGCAGGCACACGCCTAGGGCTCCAAGCTGTAAGGGGCCCCCTTGCCTGCCCCAAAAGCCACATCTGCCTCGACTGGCAGCAGCAGGAGAAGCTGGGGGGGCGGGGGCGGGGCAGGGCTGGTGGTGCTGAGCTGGGGCTGCAGAAGTGGGGTCCAGGGCCAGGGGTGGGGAGCTGGGGCTGGCAGCAGGGGGACCCCATGGGCTTATAGGAGGCCTCACAATGGGGGGCCCCCAATAGGCCGCCTCTGTTCTTGATTCAACATTGAACAGAACTAATCTTTTCAACACCATCGAGAAGGACAGCTAGACAGAAAAAGAGACTCAAACCAACATTTCCTCTCTTTAAAGAGATTTGATAGGTTATGATCTTGTTAGGTTTTGAAGATTTGTTTTACATAATCACTAAATTTGTGTGTTTCAGTCAATACATTTCTAACCTTTCACATGAATTTCACAGAGTGCTTGCTATGGTGTTGTTATGCGCTTGGTTAAACCCTGTTATGGGTTGAGATAAAACCTTCTTAAAACTGATGTCCGAACATTCCTTTCCCTTAAGATAGTTGTAAGACTGTTAAGGGTCCATACCTAAAAAAGGCCTAATAGAATCTGCCAAGAAACTATGGCGATGTGGGTGGAGGGTTCCAGTTGGTATTCCTCTGACCAGGAGGGTGGTGTTTCTATATGTGAAAAAGAAAGTCTAGGATGCAGACTCAGATATTCAGAGAAGCACCAGTACTTGGAAGGCTCTGCAGGGCACTGATACCTTGCCTTGCACACCAAGGCAACACTCCTGGTGGAACAGAGACATGATCATATAGAGAGGCCTTAAAGTACGGAGATAGCAAGAACTGACTCCTGATACTTCCCTTCCCTTCCCTTCCACCCTCTACATGCAGAGCATTGGTTTCACTAACACTGCCCACTAAATCAAGACATTAATTAGAAAAGATATCTGAACAAACAAAGATATGGAAATGCACCACCCAAACAACCTTCATTCTACCCTGTAGTAACACCATTAGGATGGGATGAAAGGGGATCCTTGTATTTTTAACAATGTTTAATCTAATCTGGGAGCACAAACCTTAGAACGTCTCACCAAAATCATATATTTATTGCATGATGTCACTACAAGTCAAGTCAATGGTAACTGGGTGCCTGACTGCCTGTTGTGCCCTTGAAAGTCTGCCCAAGTTATTGGGACAAATCTTGCAATCCCTAACATACAAAACTCCCATTGACTTCAGCTATTGTGTAAAATAGTAAGGATTAAGCCAGAACTAAGCAAGAATTTACACCACCATCACTACCACCACTCCCATTTGAACAAAACAACGAGCACTGGAATTGGATATGGCTTTTGTTATGCTCTAGTGCCCATGTTTCAAATGCTGTCCTTATCCAACCTGCTAATGAAGTCAGACAGCTTTCCACATACTGCATGGATTCTTATCATGCCTCCAAAAGATGCTGTGAAGAAATATACCCTAAAACATGGTTCAGTCAAATTAAATAAAAATATTAATATCTATATTTACATAGCAGAAGCATACAACATAGCAAATGTGGAAAAAATAGAAACTGTATTCATAAAGCTACCTGATAAGTAGTAGTTCATACTGTTATATAACTCGGTAAAAGAAAGATTTAAGAGACTGAGTTCCTAGTAAGCAACTCTGACCTCTCTTTCTCAGTTAAAGATTGATATGTACAGCCATTGCCTTTAAACCAACATTTTCAAAATTGTCTAGTGACTTTAGGTGCCCAATTTTAGTCATTTTCAATATTCAGGTGCTCAACTTGAGACACCTTAGTTGGACCAGGTGTTAAGCATTCACCTTCTAAAACCCAGGTCCCTTTAAGGTGTCTCAAGTCAAACACTCAAAATCTCTATCTGCTTTTGAAAATGTTGCATTATCTTTTATTTCCTCAGGCCCAGACTCCCCTTTCTTCCTCTGAAGAGGAGAGATGTAATCAAAGTTTGCTTTATCCCACCAGCTTATCAGATTCATTTCAAACCTCACATTTTTGTAGTGAATACAGGGGTATATGAAATTCAGAACTTTGTTTAGAGAATTTGCATCTTAGGCTCTTTGCTGCCTAGTCCAAAATACCTTAAGGCCAATACTTGTCCTTTAAGATTCTATGTGAAATACTGAGAATTTCCCTGATATTAATTGACTTTTTGTCCCTTTGCTTGTTTTACAAATTTATTTTGCTTCCTTCTACAAGGTTAGAAAAGGACCACTAAAGACATTTCCCCATAGCCATCTTGTGATATTTTTCTAGGAGCCAATTAATTAGAGGCAACTGTTCTCTTCAAAATAGTTATTAATTTCAGTTGATCCAATTATTACATAATAGGATACACATTGCAGGGGGAATAGTCTTAAGTCACAATACTCTAGTTATATATATATATATTTAAAATTAATAATTATAGCCTAATTAATGATAGGTTTCCTAATGATTATATACACCTTTTTATGATAATAGGGTCCTGTTCTATCATGAGCTTATGTGTTGATCACTGTAGTATCTGAAAGCCTCCTAAGAGATGCATCTGTTCTACCTTTAGAACATATAACCCTTTGCCTTTATCCACCCCAGGGTCTTAAAGAAATAGGTGACTAGGCATTCAAACTATCAGTGCACATGAAAGAAATAAATTAGCTTTCCTTTTAAAAAAGTCCATAAGAGGCACAGAAAAACTAAGCAGGAACAGCATCTTGAAGAAGATTAGAGAGTAACAAAAGGCATGACTCTAATCCTTAAAATATACCTAGTATAAATAGGAAAATAGGTACTGGCTGAAAATATCATGAAATGATTACTAGCATCTTGAAATACTTTCTTTTCCACACACAGAACTTCTACTCTCGTAATGTCAATTCTGCCCAAGCACCCGTGGAAAAATCCAGAACTTCTCTGATTCCTACACAAATCTATGCAATTATAGAGTTAAAGCAGAGAATAATAATAATTTAAGAACAAAAATATTACAAGGATGCTCTAACTATCTCTAAAAATTAGCATTCTAAATTCAAGAAATGTAGAGAAGTTAAATACAAAACAAATCTAAATATGTTAAGATATGGAAGTACACACCGAGGGCACTCAAACAACTATAACTTTGCTCTGTAGTGACAACATACTGAATAACCATCCAATTACAATTGATGCATTTTAGTATTTCTGTTCTCAGATTGGAAGAAATTATTTTTAAAGACACCATCTTTTTTCATACTTTTCTTTGAATGCCCCAGTCAACATTTATTACATTATTTTCAGCAGCAGTTACTCTTGGAACCAAGTAATTTACCAGTGAATATTCTTGATTCATGAATCAAGTCTCTTTCATACCACTGACTCACTACAATCAATTTATTGTATGTAAATTAGTTGCAGAGGAAGGGTGATGTTGGTTGAGTTATCCTTTCTGTCACAAAGGTCCCAGTTAAGAATGACTGAGATGTTTATTTGCCCTGTCTATTCTATATTAATATACAAAAAATCTTCATTGTGTTAATAAGTTTATACACATAGTACATCTAACTCAATCCCACAAAAAGTGAAAGGTTAAGTCAATAATTAACAGTACATACCGTCTTCTCTATCTGTGGGCACTTATCTTACCTTTACCACCTCTACTGTACAACACAGACCACATTCTACACCCTTAATTATCCTCACCTCACCTTCCTTCTTCCCAAATTATTCTCTCTCAATGCTATCCTTTGTAGATGTTCAATTTATTGTGCTCAGAAAAGTAGTTCTGTCAGCACACTTAACAAAGGCCCTCATCCTGAGGTGGTCAAAGTTATGACTGTGGAATGCAGTAATAATGGTAATGGTGAAGTGTGTGCTTATTACAAACTGATAAAGAGAAATCAAAGAAGAGATACAAAGAAAATTCTAAGGATATAAAAAATAACACTTTAAAATTTCAGAGATGTACCATCTGCTTTTTGAGGGAAAAAAAAGGGGGGGGGTGATTTTAAGCCCATAGAACACAGATCTACATATGGATGGAATTCCAGTTGCCTCTATATTTAAAAAAAAAGGCATAACAATCAAATACAATGATTCCTAATAACTTAGCTTAGTTACAATCTAATTCAAATATAGCCTATTCACAGAAAAAAGTCTGACTGAGTGCTAAAGTTCTTAGAACAAGTGCTATAATTTTGAGGAGGACACAATATCATGTTTGACAAATAGAAAGAGGTTGAATCCTGTTTTTTATTGCACAATTCAACTCAGCCTTAACTATGGAACAATGATCAGTGCATCCATAATACTATACCTGCTTATTTTTCTAATTAAGAAAAACGTTATTTTGTAAAAGTTCTTAAAAGAACATTAGAAAATTCGACTGAAAATGAAACAGTTGGCTTAAAAATCACATTTCCAACTCAACATGTACCTGCTATCGTTACCAGTAACCCCAAAGATCAGAATAAGCAATGTTTGAGAAAGTGAGTTCTCTCTCTCACTCTCTCTTTTAAAAAACAAAAACAAAAACAAACAAACCACATGTCACATGTAGTGCATGGACAGTTAAACTATTTTTTGATGGTGCATGTCTTTCCCAGAGTGTGCACAGAAAGAAAAGGGAAATGACCAGTGAGTCTGAAAATGTAGTGCAGAAATACCTTATTGCATTGTACTTATAAATTCTCAGGACAGTCCATCATTTGGCAAAGGATAAACTTGTACTCTTCATATTGTATGAGACAAAGTTGTTGAATCTCTGCTTTCAGTGTAAAGCTTAATCCAACATTAAACTATGGAATCATGAGTAGTACTTAACACATTCCAAAACATGCTAATTAAAGGGTGCTCTATCAGTTAGTTTATCTTTCAAAAATTAAAGTTAGTCAATTTTTTAAAATTAGGTTCACAATGTCCCTTTAAAAGTTTGCGTTTAAAATCTTGAAGCAGAATAGGCCTTTAAGCAAACATAACTAATTAATATGGGTCTCATGAGAGGAATGAGCAATCAGCCAAGAGGCAGCTCAAAAACACAAGAACCCATAGGTTTTGCCATTGGTTAGAGAGAGAAATACAAGAAATTGTAGGAAAGAAATGCCAAAAATTATACAATGTTTTTAATAGTTTCAGCGGTTAACAGTTCACAGATAGAAAATGAGTCATGTTTTATTTGTGAATTAGATCTATATACTGTGACAGACTGCTTTGTTTCTGATATGGGCTCTACTATATGTCTAATTTGAATTATATTCTAATGTACAGTGGGTGTATTTAAAATGCTTCCATTTCAAGAAATAGTAACAGTTCCAGTTGTTTTCCTTATTTTATCTATAGAAAATCTTACCAAATTAGTGGGATCTTTCTACCACTGCAAGATTCACTTGAAGTGAGTCCACTGTGCATGTATCTATGTACAATAGCACTTTGAACACAGGGTGTGAAATTTCAATTTGCATAGATTATTTGCTGGTGAAGGGGAAGTACGCACTTCAGTGTTGCATCCATCTTAAAGAAGCTGCTCTGTAGGAAAAAATCAAAAATTCAGTTCAGAGGTGGCACGCAAATCAGAAGCCTCCAGGTAAAATGATTAAAAAAACCCCAACAACCCACCAATTGATAAAATCAATAGTAAGCAGTAACACCATACCCAGATGGTTTTTCCTCATTCAATCAACCTTTTTTCTCTCAAACTCCCTTCCAGCTTTGTAGGTCTTCCATCCAGATTATTCTTGTTCAAGAATATGTGGTATGATAATGCAAAACTGCCCATTTCCACACTGATGCTTGTCTCCGCATTAGTTTAAACACATCAAGACACTAAGTTGGACTTTCTCCCATTTACTCATCAAGTTCACAATCTTGTCAAAGTTCAAGGAATATTCACATTAATTTATTCAATCTATTTTAGGTAACAATCATGGATAAAATATAAGATGTCTTCATCGGATAGTGTTGCCTGTAAGATACGTAGAGTTTTCTCTTTACCTACATATTCCTTTCTTGACACAACAGAAGCTTTTTTTAAAAAGCTTAAGAGAAGAATGTAAGCTAAAAAAATTTCAGACTCAAGATACCACAGCCACTTAGTTTTTACCTTTCATCTAATATGTGATTTAGGGTCTGTTTGTTTGTTTTTCTGATAGTTACACTAGACTAGAGAGAGATAATTTTAAAAAATATATATATATATAAGAGCAATGCTATTTCACATGCCTTGTATAAGACATCATCCCCTAGAGGTTACTAAAGTCCATGACTAAGAATTATAAGAACTAGGCCAACAGAGAGATTTTTCAATCTGAGTTTTAACAAACTGATTTATGGTAATTAAGAGTTCTATAACAACACCTTTGCTTTAAAGAAATTGATTTACACATTGGATTTCATTCATTAATTCTGAGACTTGGTTTCTCTTGAATTATGTTCTCTTGGCTTTAATTAAGCTCATCCTCATTTTACAAGTTAGAAGAGTGTTCTTTGAGAAGAAAGCTTTATCGCCAGATAAGAGTTTTCAGTCTGCATTTTGATTACAACTTTTGGGCTTGATCCTGTACCCTGGGCTCCTGCAATCAGAGCTTACTTTTATGTGGGCTCCTAGGGTGCATCTACACTTACAAATTAAGTTGACTTAAACTTGCTTAAGTCGACTTAATTTAATCTGCGTCTATACTACATTTTCCTTAAGTCGACTTAAGGAAAATTAAAGTCGACTTTATAAAACCTAGTATAAAGTCGACTTTACTGGCTAAGTCGACTTTATTAAGTCGACTTAGCCAGTGTAGACGCAGATTAGGCCTAAGTCGACTTTAAGTTGACTTAAAGAGCTCCAGGGCTCCCCCACTGCCCTCCCTGCCAGGGTGGCTGGCACAGCCAGAGCCTGGCATGCCCCCACACAGGGCAGGACAGAGCCCTGCCCACGCTGCTCCTATGCCCTGCCAGTGTCCCTCTCCTGCTCAGCCCCCATTGTACCCAGGTACAATGAGGCAAATGCTGAGCCCCTTGGCATTTGGGCAAGGGGTGCTCCCCCTGCCACCGTGGACCAATCCCAGGTCCACCTAGCCCCTAGAAGTTGACTTAGGTGTCCAGTATGGCCACTCTAACTCAATTTGGCAGGGTTCCCTTTATGTCGACTCAATTTTTGAGTGTAGACCTACTAAGTCGACTTAATGAAGTCGACTTAAAAGTCGACTTATTTGGCCAAGTATAGACATAGCCCTACTGAGGTCAACTGTACTATGCAGGATCATGCCCTTAATTTGTTACATCAATTAATGGTTGTTGCTAGATTCAGACTTTGTAGGTCAGATTGACAGGTTCACAGGAGTTTTACTTCTCTCTCCCATCACTCCCATTTTTAAATTATCCCTCTCTCCAAGCTGGTCATATAATGTGAGCCCAAAAGCTCTTTCCAATAACTGGAAATAAATAACCCCTAGCTCAACCCAGCTTTTATCTTTTACAGAAAACAAACATTTGTATAATGTTTCATCCAACAATAATTTAATATTTTCTTCAATGGTACTTAAAATCCATCTTGCAGTTTTCCATTCAAAATTTTATGGAGCCACAACAGCAAGTTCTCTAATTGCATGGTACACTGCTATCGAGTAAGTGAGAATTGTTAAAATGTGATCCAATTTATTCTTGTTTCTCTGCTCAGTTGGAATTCTCATGGGGTTCATTAGCAGATAGATACAGAAAATAAGCATCCTGGAGCATGTCATTTTCCTTAATTATTCAGTAACTAGCCCACACAGGTTGGGCTTGAGGCAAAAGGCATTAGATTTACAAAGCTATACATCACAATACATTAGCTCACTTGCTTTCAGTCCTGGTTATGTCCTGGTATTGCTTCTTGTATTATTTCCTTAAATATGTTCATAATCTGCATTTCTAAGCAATATGTCATTTTAGGCCTTCTAGCACTGTCTAGTGTGTTTAACAAATTTTACATATACTCTGAGAAGTGGGCTTCCACAAGGAGAAAAATAAGTGATTCGTAGTCATTGATACCAAAGTTCTTTCTTTTCATGTTCTTAATCAATTCATCCCTCATTCTTACAAATAGCTAACATTTATATATCTCCATACTACTTCAGCTGAGGACTCACCAGTGCTAAGTAAAGTGGAACAATCACCTCCTAAGTCTTACATATGGCATTCCTCTGATGGGGTATTAACCCCCCCATGCCCTCCAGCTCTAAAGGGATTCAAAGGTGGCATAGATAGGGCCAATTAACTTTATAGGCCACAGCTGGTAGAGAGTCTGGCTTGATTGAAAATAACTAATGGCTGATAAAGTCCAGCTGGGGAGAAGGTGACTAAGGTATAAAGCCAGGAAGTTTGCAGCAGAAGGGTGTGTGGAAATTAGCAGTCATTCTCTGGGGGTTAGAGAGGGAGGGGGGAAAAAGGAAACCCAGGGAAAGGAAGAAGTTTTGGGATCTTGTCCCTGAGGGACTAGTTTACACAGAAGGGCAGAAAAGAAAATCTGTAGGAGAGAGAACAGAAAGCATGCTAGGGAAAGAGTTGTGACATTTGAGGTTGGACTAACCTTGTCTATTGATTGTAAGATCCCTGGGCTGGAATCCAGATTAGCTAGTGAGCCCTGGTTCCCTACCAGCCACTCTAGAAATGGCACAGTTGCAGATTGGAAGACTACCTGAGACAGTTTGTCCAGAGGGACCTCAATAACCCAGACAGGTAAAACTAGGAGCCACAACATGAGTGAGAGAGAGAATGGGACATCCGGCACCAGGTCAGGCACAGCTATTCCTGGACAGAGTCAAACGAAGCCATCCTACTACCGAGGCCTTATCTACACTGAAAAAACTGTGTTGATCATCACAGATTGACACAGCAGGATCAACTGAGCGGGCAGTGTAGACCCGCTCAATCAATCCCAAAAGCACTCTCCTGTCAACTCAATAATTTCACCCCTCCAAGTGGAGTAAGGCTGTGTTGACCGGAGGATGCTTCAAGTTGATGCAGCTGAGTGAAGATGGCACAGTAAGTAGGAGTAACTAAGTTGGCGGGAGATACGCATTCTGCGGCATGCAGATTGCATATATCCTGCCAACTTAGACCTGGCCTGAGTAGAGAACATTGTGACAACATCCTAAAACATTTGCCTTTTTTGCAACTGCACCCTGTTGGCTCGTGTTTAATTTGTGATCCACTATAATTCCCAGATCCACTTTAGCAGTACTACTAGCTAACCAGATGTTCCCCATTTTTGCTTTTGATTTTTTTCCTTCCTAGGTGTAGTACTTTAATAGATTGGAGAATTAGTCTGAAATCAATAAGATTGAAGACAGTAAAGATAAATTCAAAGTCCTTTTGAATTCTAATCCTGTCTTCCAAAGTGCTTTCAACCCTTCTCAGCTTGGCATCATCTGCCAATTTTATAAGCCTACTCTCCACTGTCCACGTCATTAATGAAAACTTTCAATATTACTGAACCCTGTACGGACCCCAGTGGGACCCCGCTACATACAACCTACCCTATCTAGATATAAAATAAGGGTGCACAAAGATATGCATTTTTAGGGTGGAATTTTTAGAAGTGCTGTGTATCATTCTGCCTCTCCCGCCGTTGACATCAAATGGAGTTTTACAACTGACTTCAGTGGGAGTGGAGGTAGGCCAATATGGTTGCAAATTACAATATAGTATGGCTTTATTTTTCCCTTTCAAGAGTCTTTTCCAAGTGAGTCTATCTGAAACCAATAGGCTTTGGATCAAGCCTTTATAGCACAGGAAAGAGACTCTGATCTGTGGATTGGCATCAAGTTTGAATACTGTTGTATTGGCTGAGTCTTTCCTCCAACTCTTTTTCCAATACAAATATTGCTCATCTCTTGTTATTGAAGGTGATGAGTTTGTGTCATGTGAGAGTGATATTAAGATGCAATTAAGATTTTTATATTATATAATATAAACAAATAAATAATTTGCATAAATTACTTTTTCGATTTGTTCTTATTTAAGTCGGGATTTTTTTAAATGTAAAACTTCTTAGTTTTCTCTCCCTACTCCTCTCTTTCTCTTATTACAACATCAAGAGTAGTTTACATAGATGACACAAAGGAAATTATTTGCATATGATATGAGTTTTATGCTTCAGAAAAGCTATTAAAATTCAATTTCATAATTTTGTACACACAAAAGATCAGAGGAATGTGTGCCAAAATACCAAATCTGTTTGTTTTTCATCATTATGTCAACATTTTAGCTCTCAGATCTTGTATGTTCAATAGTTAGACACACAATATATATGACTGTAGCTATCCTGGAATTATATCGTCAAACACAACAGCAAGCTATTGCTATCTTGATTGTAAGTTGTAATAGTTTGTTAGTGATGGGTCTCTAAAAGGTAAAGAGATTTTCCATGCTTCTGCAACTTTCCATTGGGAACATTTAGCCTAAGTTTGATGGTGACCTGTTTGTGTCAGAACTGTAATTCATTTTCTCTTATACTTGTTTTCACTGGCGTACTTGGTTTGATTTGATCTGAGATAATAAATGGGTCTGATTGCTTGTTTATTAGTATATTTTAAAGATGATTTTAAAGTCTCCTAGACTACCAGATAAGCACTTTTTTATTGCAGACTAGAAAGAGTCCTAATAAATCATGTTGGAAGGATGGATTGTGAGGTAGTGGGTGAACTATGTGAACATGATGGAATGAGGGTGAAGAAAGTAAGAGGTGCCCCTCCAGTAAATTAACCCTTAACTCTGAAGATTAGTGGTTATCCTCTTGTGGAAACAGGAAACATGGAGAGGAGACATGCCACAATGGAAGAAGAGTAGGAGAAAGAGTGAAAATGAAAAATAAGGGGGGAAAATAGGAATCAGGACAGGATGACAAAAAAGCAAGCAAGAAAAGACAGGTGAGGGGAGTGTATTTTTGCAGCAAGGAAATGATGCCATACTGACAAGGGACTTGTCATATTTTCATAGAGCTCAGGGCTAGAAACAACCACCAGATCATCCAGTCTGACTTGCTACAACAAGCCATTGCATTTCAGCCAGTTACTCCTACTGTGAGCCCAATTACTTAAATTAAATCAAAGCAGTAGTGAAAGTCTAGGTTGGATATTAGGAGAATCTTTTTTACTAGGAGGGCAGTGAAGCATTGGAATGGATTACTTAGGGAGGTGATGGACTCTCCATCCTTAGAGGTTTTTTAAGGTGCAGCTTTGACAAAGTTCTAGCTGGGATGATTTAGTTGGGGTTGGCCCTGCGTTGAGCAGGGGCTTGGTCTAGATGACCTCCTGAGGTCCCTTCCAACCCTAATCTTCTATGATTCTAAAGCACTCCAGTTTTTAAAAGACTAGACAGTCACTGATGGAGAATAGGGGTGTCTGAGTTCCAACTATGCCCAAAGCCTCTGTAATGGCCAAAAATCGATTAATTGAAAATAGTAACATCTGGACACAAGAGCCACATCCCATGGTACGGAAAGAGGCAAAAATGAACTTGGGGTTATTCCTTCCTGGCCCCAAACTGGTGATCATTTTAACCCTGAGCATGGGAGCAAGACACATGAGCCAGGTATTTAAGCAAGAGGATTCTCTCTACCATGGCAGAGACCTGATCTAGTGTAGCTGATGTCCCACCTGCAGCTCTGGCCACACACTGATGCTTCAGAGGAAGGCGAAAAAAAAATCCTACAATGCCTCTGGGCAATTGTACCTTGTGTGGGGGGATGGAAGGGGAGGAGAATATTTTCCTTACCATTGCAAACAACTGACTAAAGCTCTGAAGAATAATTGATTACAGTCCTTGTCTGAATGCAGAGTTGCAAGTGTTGGGAGGTTGGATAATGGAGCCTCCAGATTTAAAGTAATTTAAATCTCACAGGGATAGGAGTGTTTCTTTTAATGTTATCTTCTTAGACAAAGCATGTTAGTGTCAATATCATGCAGAATCATAGATGACACACTTTGGTGACGTCACAGGTGTTTAACATCCCTTATGATACCCCTAAAGCTAGACAGGAAATAATGACCCTTTTTGAGACTCTCCCTCAGACAAGGGCATATTTAGGGGTGATCCTATGTGCTTGGACAGCAGGTCCACCCACTCCTTTCTGCTGCAGCACCTGACAGCAGCACAAGCGTGGGTCACCATGACCGCAGACCAGCCAGCAGCGGGCAGCTTCGAGTGGCAGAACTACAGGCAGACAGGTGGTGGGAGGGGGGGCTGCTCTCTGCCCCCATAGCTCTGGCCATGGGCAGTCACTGCCGCCTTTGTGAGGCAGGGGCCAGGCTGCCTTTCCCGCTCCCTCCTCCTCCTGGGGCTCCAGTTGCTAGGTAACTGGAGCATCAAGCTTTCGATCACATGATCAGAAACAGGACTGGCTGGGCCCACCCTGGTTAGTCAAGGCCCAGCCAGAAAGCAAGGGCTGGCTAAACAGGGACATCTAGTGAGCCAAACCTAGGAACCCTGCTGTAGTCTGTACTCACCACTGCACTTGGCATATTAGCTAGGCTGTACGTTCAAAGGACAACTGATGCCATAGGTCAGTTAGTACCTGGCCTACACCTTGAGGCTTTCTTTAGTTACAGGAAAACATATCACTTACTCCATAGACAGGAACATATGTGAAATATGCCTTAAGATCACTTGTTAAAATAGCAGTTCCCAATTTGCCCTCTTTAGCCACTTTTTACTTATAAGATTTTACTATCTATTAAGGTGCTGGTAAGACTGCATTGTTCCGGTACGGCACAGATATTCCATGGAAGGATTTCAGAAATGTCTTGGATGATCTTATTTCTGAGTGGGGGGATTGTGACCATTAAGAAGAGCATTACGTGGAAACCATATTATTAGGATGTCTTCAGACTGTTTTCTATAGTTTTTCATTCTGTTCATTCCTCCCCCGGCCCCCCCCCCCCCCCCCCCCCCCGGGAACTGACTGGCTATTTGTGCCAACATTCTCCTCTGCACCTGCCCAGGTTCTCACTACTCATCTTCACACTTGCTCCTTGCCCTTAACTCCTCAACCTTTCCCTTCAGTGTCCTTTCTCCCTTTCTTTGTCTTTCAGTCAAACTCATTAAACCCTACACATAGGATTTAAATTAAAAAAAAAATCAAATCAGTAACATGACATTTGAAAGCCATCAGTCTATTGTACATTCCTTTCTTTTCTATCTTTCTATTTAGCTAAACTGTTAAGGGCAGAAATTGTCTTATTCTGGGTTTATACAAATCCTAGTAATTGGCCCATTATGTAACAGTGGGGTTTGAAAATCCTCTTAGACAAGCTAAGAGAGAGGGAGTTTGGAGGACCAGTACTGTGGGCAGATTTTTCAAAGAACAAGCACCCCTAAAATCATCATTCTTTTCTGAACACTCTGGCATCCTTTCCTCTGCAGAGAGCCTTAGGAGGCAGCCTATGACAATACCTTTTAAGACTCTGACCATCTCTACTTATATATTTGTACAAAGACTAGCACAATCAGGGTCAGATTAAGACAGGGGCTTTAGGGACTGCAGGGCCCTGTGCCCCCCCCCCCCAAATCCAGCCCCAGCTGGCCTCAACAGCGTGCTGCCACCATCCACCTTCTGCCAGCCTGCCAAGTCCTTGGGCTGGATGGTCTGCTCCAGACCAGCCAGCTCAGGGGTGAGTGAGGAGTGCCGCAGACTGCAGCCTCTGAACTGTGCCCCCCCCCCGAGCCCGCCCCACCCCTGCAGCAGCACATACCTGTGACCCCTACAGTCCCCCACCCCACAGCAGCACTGGCCCGCAAGCCCACCTCAGGGCCCCCCGCAGTGCTGGCTGGGGCCCTGTAACACTTGAACCTGCCCCCACCCCTAGCACTAATGGGGGCGGACACCCCACCACTAGGCAGGGCACTACTGCAATTGGGTGAGCCCACAAGGGTGGGCAGCCCCAATCT
Source organism: Pelusios castaneus (assembly GCA_007922175.1). NCBI lineage: Eukaryota > Metazoa > Chordata > Testudines > Pelomedusidae > Pelusios > Pelusios castaneus. The sequence goes on along the minus strand of ML685769.1, from coordinate 30,755,196 downwards.
CCCTGGGTATGTCTATACTAGCAACTTAGGTTGACTTGAGGATGCCTAAATTGACCTACAGAACAGTGTGTCCACACCTGGCTTTCATTAAATCGACTTAAGTGCATCCTTAAGTCAACTTAACTACCACTCTTTAGGTCCACTTAATGCTTAATTCGACCTGTGAAATCGACTAAAGCTGGTGTGGACGTCCTAGGTTGAACTAATTCCCTAAGTTGACGAAAGGGGGAGGGGCTGGGGAGAAGGGACCCATGGCTCCCTGAGGACCGAAGGGAGCCGTGGCTCTCCCACAAGCCAGGGCTCCCTTCTCCCCAGCAACTCTCCATTGACCTGCCAGTGTGGACGCAGGCAGTCAACTTAAATTTCTAGTGTAGACTCTCCAAGTCAACTTAACAAGGTTGAATTTAAGTTGACTTAATTCGACCTTGTTAAGTCAATTTAACAGAGTCGACTTAGCTTTTCAAGTGTAGACATACCCCCTGGGCCTTGATCTGGCCCTGAACACAAGGGGAACCCATTCCTGACTGGGGTCTTTGGTGGATCTGTGATCAACATAATATAAATACTGAGGTTGTTCCAGGCACAGTACAGTATTTGAAAGACATTCTAATAGTTCATGCAGGCAGATAAGACATTTAAGTGGCAGAAATTATAGAGTTGGGTGCCAAGATCTCTTTCCCTAAAATGAGCTATAGTTGAAGGAAGTTTTGTATTCAGCTTTTCCCTGAACTACTTAACCTTATGAAAATTATGCCCTAATATTTTCATTAGTATTAATGAGTTACTGACTTGCATCACTTGAAGACAATACCTAACTGTCTAAGTCTGAATTACCAGGCCATGGCTTGGTGAAAGTAAGAATTTCAAGAATGTGCTCCTTGATTAATTTATGAATGAAGACTGATTGCTGAAAAGAACTTGACATTAACTAAAGCTGTCTTCAGGGAACATCCTGAGCTTGTATCTTCCCAATAGGGGAAAATTCAACAGAATTCAACAAGCTTGTTTGTCAAGGTGAGTATGTCATGAAGGAGTTATCCAGACATGGCCTCTAAACAATTTTGCTTCAGAAATCAACCTATTTAAGTTATCCCACAAGAAAAGTACAAGGATGTCAAACAAATAGCAAGTAGAAGTAATAATCAGCTCTTACCTAAAGTTACAGGAATGAAGACAGTTGATGGTGGAATTGTGAGGAGAATCTGTGGCTAAATTTAAAAAGATAACTAGATATGTGTTCATTATTTCAAAAGGTAGCAATACAACTAGCTATCAGTACTTTGAGTCAATGCCCATGTAAAGAGCCCTATATATCTACAACAATGCACAGTATGTTTGAAAATGTTTTCAGACCTGAAAAAGTATGGATTACATTTGTTTCACTAGCAATGAGTAAATGGCACATTGCTATGACTCAAATATTGGCTTCATTCAGACCCACCAACAGGACTTCCCAGGCCCTAGTCTCATCCCACTCCTTCTGCCCACTGCCACACCCCTCTCCTGATTGGACTGCTCCCCACCTCCCCCCTCACATTCCACAAACTCCCCCCCCCCATCCTCCCCCTTTCCACAGGCCAAGAGGAACTGTTGGACAGGCTGAACTAAAACGAATGGAGGAGGGAAACAGCAAGCAGTGACAGGGGTAAATGGGGAAGGGGAGGAGGGACTCATGTAATAAGTTACAGCCCAGGAAGGAAACTGAGTGTGGCAAGAGAGACATGATTGCAGAGAGGCCAAGCAGGAACCAAGGGGTATGGAAAAGAGGTGCAAGAGACATGGGCTGGTGGGAAAGGATGTGGCAGTGAGCAGGATGAGGTTGGGGGCTAAAGCCATGGGCAGAAGAGATGGGATAAGGAGCTAGCCTCCCTGAGGGAAAGCTTTCACCCCACTGCCCATGACCCAGGCCCCTTTTAAAATAAGCAGGCCCCTAGACAAGGGGATCCTGGACAACTGCCTCCTTTTCATGCTCCTTCCCCCACAGTTAGCACGCCTGGATGCATTTAAAATTTGAATCAATGCAATCAAAAGAAATGCAGTTCATACAAGAGTCTCATCCTATAGTAAGTGAACATTCCCTCCAATCTCCTTTAATTTCTACTTTATTCATTTTAATTTGCTTAGTCAAATCAGCATTTACTTTTTTCCAAAAGTGGGGGAGGGGTTAAATCTACCTCATATGTAATACTTTCATGGGGGGAGGGGGGGAGCGGGAGGGCGGCAGGTTCATTCTGTGGAACAGTTAGTCTCATTAGGCCAGCTCAGATATTTGAGACGTGATGCTGAGTAATCTAATGAACCTCAGATATGAAGGTTAAAGAACAAGCTGTTAGTTCTATCACTGATTACTCTCATCAGATAAATGCTTATAAAAGCTTTCAGTCTAACTCCACAGAAATCCTTATTTTTATTTCCAGTAATGAAAGAGAGAGCACTCAGTATGTATCCTTAGATTTATTACTATAACTTAATTAACTTCCAGAAATGTATTTACAACAATATCTTTGCTGGGGAGGTACCTCTAAATAGAGTTTGGGAAAAGATGCATCATTAGAAGGCTTTACAAATAGGGAATCCTGCTTCTTCCTCACAAGATGCAAAGGACACGGTTATAGACGAGTCTGTGCAATTTTCCTGCAGCAAAGGGCGGGGTGGGGGGCTCAAGTCAGCTGAGCCTGGGTTAGAGAATGCAGGACTTTAGCGTCTATGCTGATTGTTAATCCTAGGTTAAGAATTTTCTAATCCAAGCTTCCACATGGGGCTCTGGCATTCATACTGCAGCACCCAGACCACTGAGGTAGCCATGGAAAATATGCCTTTCCATGAAATGTGACTACCTGTCTGGAGTTCCTGTTTCAGGAAAACTTTGCAGCTATTGGTTCCTGGGATTGGCTCAGAATTCATGAGGGAATCAATAGGCGGCTGTGTTAGCTGCCACATACCTTAGACTGGTATGACTTCATGCACGTGCAGAACTCCACAGCCTTCTTCCTTACCACTCCCGACATGTTTCTGGACAAAATTTCAAACATATTTCGGACAAATGATTTTGTCATCAATGAACTATCTGTAACTGAAGTGAATGAGATTTGTGAATGGAACACATTTCCTCAAACACACAAGTCACTGTTTCCAGGTGGCTTGTTTACAGAGTTGCATACTTACAAGCAGGGCAATGTATGATTATTTTTAAGAAACAGGAATGGCCTTCCAGGAAAAATACACTTTAAAGTTGTTCTTTACTGTTAGCATTCCCAAGTGCCACTTTGAATTCCATGTGTTGTGTGGAGGAGAGAGAAGAGGAAGCCACGTTGGTGGGACCATTAGTGGATACACTCTGCTAGTCAGGGCTTCTCATAACTTTTGCATTGGTTCATAAAGCAGAAGTACATATCATTATTGTATTAATAAACATTAATATGGAGCCAGAAACTTACCATGTTTGGAGGGAGGCTCCACAGCACGCTATAGAATCATAGGCTATGTCTACACTAGAAAAAGTTGTTGACTTTTAAAGTCAACTTAAAGTCGACTTAAAGTGGTTACCCTGAACGAGGACTTAGTAAGTCCGCCTAACTGCCCTTAAGTTGACTTAAGGGTTAATCCATGTCCACACTATGCTTAAGTCAACCTAAGGAGTCGACTTAAAGGTTAGGACGACCTAACCGGTAGTTCTTACTAAATCGACTTAAGCTTTCATTAAGTTGACTTAAGGAATTTCTTACGTTGACTTACTGAAAGCCCAGTGTGGACAGGGAGTAATTTAAGTTGACTTAAGGTTACTTAAGTCGACCTAAATTGCCACTGTAGACATAGCCATAGAAACTAGAAAGGACCATGAGAGGTCATTGAATCCAGTCCTCCTGCACTCATGGCAGGACCAAGTAGTAACAGTAGGACAACACATAGGAACTCTGAGTACAACCCCAGCATGTGTTGCTGAAGCACCTGTGCCAAAGCCTCCTCTAGGACCAGTTTCTTGGTTGGTCCCCACTCAGTTCCTGTGACTAGTGTCCATCAGCCCTGATGCTGGATTCTGGGGCCAACAAGTAACCATCCCAGCTGACCAGGTTCTGGAACCAAAACAACTGGCTCATTGCTGGGCACAGTGCCCAGCATCTAGTCAAACTCCTGATAAAATGGGCATGATTTCAGTGATTTGCCCAAGGAGAAATTCTGCTCTTTGATTTTCTGATACTCTTAAGCTGCTCCATTAACTGGTCAATGGCTTGATAAATTTCCAAAGTTACCATGTTTTACACCAGTGTTTCCCAACCTGTGGCTCAGGGCCAAAAGTGGCCCACAAGGGTTTTCAAATTGGCCTGCGACTCCCCTCTTGTTGGCTGCAGAAGAGAGCTACTGCCTAAGGATCCGGGCAGAGCATCTTTCCACAGGCCTTAAAAAATAATGCAGGCTCCTTGCTGCAGCCAAGGAGATGGGAGATCAGCATTCTCCTCCCTCTGGCTGTAGCAGAAAGCATGGCAAAGCACTCCACCTAGGTCCATAGGCACTGGGATCCCTGATGGAGCCAGAGGGATTGGACATCAGTGCTCCTCTCACATGGCTCTAGCCGAGAGGAAAGCACTCTGCCTGGGTCCATAGACACTGGGGTCCCATTGGAACCAGAGGTAGGGTGGCACTAATCTTCCACCCCATTGACTGCAGAAGGGAACTACTGGCTAGGTACTCAGGTGGAGTGCATGGAGCTACAGGATGAGTGCAGTTTCCCTTCTGCAGAGAGGGAGACAGAGACAAGGCAACCTCCTCTCTGAACTCCTTCCATCCAGCTGAAGTGATGGCCCTGCTGATGCAGACTGGTGGCCCTTTAGGGGTGTAAAAATGATATTTGTGCCTCTCAAGCTAAAAAGGATGGGAACCTCTGTTTTACGCTATTTGCTGGCATGTGTGATCATTCCTAGCACATACTAAAATCTACTATTTGGTTGACCTTGCCCCAAAGATTTACCAAAAATCAGGCTATGCTTCCATGACCATGAAGCAGCATGTTTTGCAAAGGCTTGTACTGTTCAGTCTCCATTACAAAGATAGGAAACGCTCTGATGACATATTTCCAGCTCAGTGGTCCAAAAACAAAGGGCAACACTGATTCATTGAGCTACTACCCTATTCCAAGGGGATTGCTTCCATCTTCAACAGAGTAGATTTAAGATTCTTGGGATGTAGGGGACAAAGAAGGTAAGCCATGGCGTACTTTTGGAGGACTCCCAGGATCTGAATCCAGCAGAGCTGTATTTATGCTGCAAAGGGCTCAAAACCTGGGTCAAAGCTTGATCCAGGCTCAACCGCACAGGGTCCTGGGAACCTGGATCAGTGGTGATTTATGTGTAGATGAAAAGAGGATTAGGCTTGACCCTGAATCTGAGCCCAGGCTTACATTGCAATGTAGAGTGTGTTGACACAGCCTAAAGCCTTTTCATTTCTTTTCTTCCATAGAAAGAGCCACTACACCAGTGGTTCCCAACCTTTTTGGCTCAAGGGCCACATATCATTTTTACAATTTTGAAGGGTCACCAGTCTCCACCAGCAGGCCCCCACTTCCCAGGGCCAGTCCCCAAGGGGGGGAGCAGCAAACAGGGTGATTGCCCTGAACCCTGCAGTTACATGGGCCCCATGCTGCCCCACAATTATGTGGGCTTGCACAGCTGCCCTCCCCCCCACTGCCGTGCTTCAGCCCACTCGCTCCTCGCTGCCTTCGGTGGCAAGGGCAGAGCAGGCAGGCCCAGGGTCAGGGTGGGGAAGGAGAACCTGGCCTCTGGGCCAGCCTGCCCTGCCCCCAGGGGTGGAAGAGCCAGCCTAGGAGATGGGCGGATATGCGGGGCTCGGCCTCTCAGGGCCAGCCGGTCTCCCCCCACCCTCCGGACCCCAGTGTGGGGGGGCTGGGGCCAACACAGGCCAATTGGCCCTGGGTCCCACCCCCCGCTTAGGGATGGCCCTGACCACCCCTGCAGCCAGACAGTATGGCTATGTCTACACTTACTAAAATTAGTTTGAATTACTTAGTTCGAACTAATTCATTGGGACTAATTTTAGTTAGTTTGAATTAACTTAATTCGAACTAGAAAAAATTAGTTCGAACTAAACAAGTGCCATTCATGGTACTTGCTTAGTTCGAATTAGTGATTTGCATTGATTTCAATGGGCCAGTTAGCTTGAACTAAGCAATTAGTTCAAACTAACATGGCCACATTGGTTAATTCGAACTAACTAGTTCAAATTAACCCTTAGTTCAAATAGCCTATTTGAATGTATTAGTTCAAATTAAGGAATCCCTTAATTCGAACTAATTAAAGCCTAGTGTAGCCATGGCTTTAGTTAGTTTGAATTAAGCTTCCTTAATTTGAACTAACTTGCCAGTGCAGATATAGCCTAAGAGTTCAGCAAGAAGCACTGATCTCCCATCCTCTTGGTTACAACATGGAGCCTGCATCAGTCTTTTAGCCCTGCAGAAACAGACGCTGCCTGGGTTCTTAGGCAGCAGCTCCCTTCTGCAGCCAATGGGAGGGGAGCTGCAGATCACTTTGAAAGCCCCGGCAAGCTACTTTTGGCCCCCAAACCAAAGGTTGGGAATTACTGAACTAGGTATACAAAACCTGCTCCTACCATTAGGTTGTCCTGACCAGACACTAAAAGCCTGTTTTCCCACAGTAATTGATCTCTGCCATTGGGAAAGGGAGAGCTTCAGTTACTCCTGGAGAAGCACTCAGGCATGGCTCTGGTGACTCCTCCTCCCCACCCTGCCCAGTCACTCCTCCACCTCCAGAGCATGGCTCTACCTGCCTTGTCCAGCCCCCTCACTCATCCTGGAGCATGGCTCTCCCTCAAATGTCTTTCCTCAGTCACCACTCTGCCCCTAAAGCCCTGCTCTGTTGGCAGGTAGAAGGAGGTGGAGAGAACAGCCAGTGATGGTGGGGAGGAGCAGAGTGTGGGGCAAGGCCTCAAAGGGTAAGAGGTGGAGTGGGGAAGCAGGTGGGAGGGGGCTCCGGCACTCAGGATCTGTTTTTCAAAAATGGAGAGAGTTAGCCACCTAATTGTGTAATGGATTTGGTTGTTACCTCTGCGTTTCATCCCTAGTTTTGCCTATCAATCCAAAGTGACTGATTTCCAAATCTTCTATTCCATGGTCTTTGACACTTCCTTCTGTTAAGTCTCATATCTTCGTTTCTCAAACATTGCTTCTTGGATGCATCTTTCCAAACCTGAACTTTTCAAACTTTCTTATCCTAAGCCACCTCCCTTTCTATAGCAATTGACAACCCCAACCAAAGCCATTCCTATATCCCAGGCTTTTTTCTATACAAAAAAAGCCCTGAACTCCCCAAATCCCAAAAAGTTCAGTTTCTTTCCTCCAAAACCAAATACTTTAATTCTAAAATGCCACTGCAATGAATCATGGGAGTTGTAGTTTGGGCGCCACATGCCCCCACTCTCTGTGGGTCAGGCTCCCCAGCTAGACTTCATCTCCCATGGGTCACAATCTTCTTTCCATAACAGGTGCATCATGGGAAATATGAACCAACCAGCTATCCCAACCTATAGGGAGCATGAGGCATCAGTACTGCAATTCCTATGAAGAATATTTCACAACCAAATCATTTTGGTATTTGGCTTAACTATTTCAGATTTTGCTAAAAATGTTCATAGAAACTTGTTTAACTTTTTTTTTTTTTAAACTTTCATTGAAATTTCTTTGTGAGGAGAAAAATGTATTTTCAGGTATCCTATTTTCTGACCAGCTGGAATTATTAGGTACTCGCTTTTTAGTGTGTACAAGGTATCATGAGACACATTAATCAGAATAATGCCTGTCACTACTACCTGAAGACAGGCAATTCTGAAAGACTCTCTACAGAGGCTACAGCTTAGTTACTGAACAGCTAATAAGAAGCCCAGTGTTTGCCTACATCTACAACTTGAATGAAGAGAGCCCCATTTATGAGGACCAGTGGGCATGAGAACTAAGCTTCTGTCCCAAGGTGGTTGGAGCTATTTTTAAATGAGTTGCAAACACTATTTGCAGTGCAACCACTTGAACTTCCAACAAGCTTCGCCCCATTTTCCTTGCAAGTGCAAAAGTAACAGTTAGAGACCACCCCATTTTTAGCAAAGATAGCTGTCAGAGACTAGAAGCCTTTTCTGTTGATAAGATTTTCCCTTCATATAAAAGAAGTATTCAGATGGCCATCAAAATGGATGGAGACAAATGAGCAAGTGGAGGAGGAGGACTGGATGAAACCTTTGCCCCAGTGAAGTTAATGGCATAACTTTCATGGATTTGAATAGGATCAGGACTTTACTCTTGAATCAAGGCCACCATTGTTGATAGTTGGGGGGGGCCAACTCTGATGGTAATGTGTGTGTTGCTGTTGGCAACGAAATTCACTGACATTAAGGCAAAAGAATGAACTTTTATAATGCATTTATGTAAAATTACATCTATTTTATATTAATCCTTTTGAAAATATGTTCATTCCTACAAGCAAAACAACAAACATTTTCAGGCAGTCTTTTACAGCCATATAATCTTTGTCCTACATCTCTGTGTATATAGGAAGATATCAAAGCAATGCTTGTTTCTTCCTTTTCACTGGATCTTCAAAGGTTATTTGAGGGAGCCTTAACATGTCAGACATGCCCGATGATTATTTTATTACTTTTTATCATCACTAGAGAGTATTTGAGAAATGGGAAATAATTCTTGCAGTGAAATATGTACCTGAATAACATGAAATTATCTATAAATATGACCCTACAGCCTTTATTCAGGCAAAACACCTCTGAGCTGTTAGATCGTGTAATATAAATGAAATTCTAATGAAGTAATATGGAATGTGGACAACAATAATTAAATTTACTGTTCAAAGAGAAGTTGAAACCTTTATCTTCACAGGAAATGTTTGTGAATTACCAGGTCAATGTTTGCTAATCACTGGAAATGGAGATGAATGTACACACAGTATCTATTCCTTCAGTAACAATCTGATGAAGCACATAATGCCCAAGGAAAGAAAGCAACATATGTCAGTTTTCTCATTATTTGTCTTTCTTACAATTTTTTTTCAAACAAATGCAAATCTAGATCTCTAGAGGTGATCTTAGCATGAGGTGCCAGTGAGCAGTTTTCAGATGGGGGGTAGGTGCTGTTTCTGCACCTGGCTGGCTGTCATGGGAAGCAGGTGAGGGGAAGTCCAGATGACAATTTCTATTTTTGTTGGCAGGTGCTAGCAGGATGGGAAGTTCTGGAGGAGGGGTAGGGTATGTAACTGGTCACATGACTCATGTCTCGCCCTTGCCCATGCCCACCGTGCTCTCCCCACTCTCTGCAGGCGGAGGGGTTGACTCTGTCCTTCTACCACTGTGCCTCAGTGCCCATTTGGCTACCCCCCTGTCAGCTGGGCAGGTGGATGGGGATCTACTTCCAACCCTGGTCATTCCTGCCTACAGGGGCTTGGCTTCCCTTCCCTGCCCCAGGCTGACTGCTGGACTAGTACCCAAATGAACTGGTCTGGAAATGGGTTTGGAGGGTGGGAGAAGGAGGGAACTAAGAGCTCTGGTTCACATGTCCCCTGCCCCCAGCAGCCAGCCTGGATGGAAAGGGGAGGCTGCTTCTCCCAGCCAGCTCTCACAGGCAGATGCCACATTGCTCAGAACAGCCTCCCAGCTGGCTGGGGTTGCTGCAGGGAGTGAGCTCAAGGAGTGCTTGACTGGTCTGAGTTCCTGCTGGGCTTGGCTGGCATGCAAGTGGGAGGGAGGGCCACAACTGGAAGGGGAGGGTTAGATTCATAAGGGGAGGGAAGTTGCACAAGCTGCACAGTGTGCTGGTACAGCAGCATCCCCTCTCAGCCAAAAGTGGCTGATTGCCTACTCCCTCCCCACCTATGCTCCTGAGTTCTGGCTGGTGCAGTGCAGGACAGAGCACAGAGCTGGAGGGGAGGAGTTATTCCTCCGCTCCAGCTGGGGCGGGGGAGCAGGCTGCACCCAGCAGGGGCCCCTGGGCCATGAGTTGAACAATCTAGCTTACTGATTTTCTTTCTGTTAATAGAGTTTTACTCTGAATTTGAACTTTGCAAGCTGCCTACATTAAATGTGAAAAAGCTCTGCCTAAAATACACTTTCTAATGGAGAAATATATGAATATTTTGCTTTTGAGAATCAGTAGCCTTAGGAGAAGTGAACATCTGCTGAAGAGAAAATAGAAGCGATATAGATACTTTATAATTACCACTGAAATATCCAATAGTAAGAAGTGTTAGTGCATTGACACAAACTATCAAGCGTATTTATATTCCAAGTTAAGACAATAAGATGGGGTTCCACTGAAAACCGTTTTACACCAGTAGAGCACATCTGCACTGGTGTACCCAGATCAACATTGCTGCACTGAAGCAAAAAGCCCCAGTGATGATAATACATTAGACTCATCTCTGAATTTGGTCCTGTGTGTCTTTTTGCATTAGGAAAATGGGTTGCCCATCTTTGTTCAGCATCTCTGAAACACTAAGGCTGCGTCTACACTGGTAAATTAAGTCGACTTAAGCTTGGCTTAAGTCGACTTAATGTGCCCTGCACCCACACTACACTTTGCTTAAGTCGACTTAAGCAGCTTGCTTAAGTCGACTTAATGAAAATTAAGTCGACTTTATTAAACCACCTTTCTAATCGACCTAAGGCTTAATTTGACTTTCAAAAGTCGAATTAAGCCAGTGTAGCCCTGGGGTAGCCCTAAGTCGACTTAGGGCTACCCCAGGACTACACCAATGCCCTCCCTGCTGGGAGGCGGGTCACAGGGGGAGCCTGGCATGCCCCCCAAAGGGCAGGGCATGTGGGCACGGTGTGACACTGTCTGGATTTAGGGAAGCATTTATGATATTATTTTCTATGGATATCTCATAAATGCTATAATCCATAGGAACTATGTCATGTTTGGTATCAATAGAAAGGTAGTTATTTGCTGGGAATGATTATATAGTTTATGTCTAGGAATTCTATTTTGATTAGAAGTTAAGAATTTGATGTTATATCCATACTTTAACTTGTGACATTCTGGACGGGAGGGTGTGAACAACCATTGTCTCCTTAATGTTTAGGAATTTTCCAGGGATAATGGTCCCAGGGAGTATCCTGATGAGTCATTAAAGATACAATGGTTGTATTCTTTATGTCCTCAATGGCTCATCAGGGATAGTCCCTGGGACCATTCTACCTGGAAAATTCCTAAACATTAAGGAAACAATGGTTGTTCACACCCTCCCATCTAATTTCTCCAGAATGACACAAGTTAAAGTATGGATATAACATCAAATTCTTAACTTCTAATCAAAATAGAATTCCTAGACATAAACTATATAATCATTCCCAGCAAATTACTGCCTTTCTATTGATACCAAACATGACATAGTTCCTATGGATTATAGCATTTATGAGATAGCCATAGAAAATAATATCATAAATGCTTCCCTAAATCCAGACAGTGTCACACACAGGGCTCTGCCCTGCCAGGGTCCCTGTCCACCTTTGCCCCATTGTACACAGGGGGTGCTCCTCCTCCCCCCCCCCGCCACCGTGGACCTGCCCAAGGTCCCCTTAGCCCCACAAAGTCGACCTAAAGCATCCAGTGTGGACGCTCTAGGTCGACTTTGTAAGTTCCCCTTTAAGTCGACTTTAATCGTAAGTGTAGACACACTAAGTTGACTTAACTAAGTCGACTTAAAGTCGACTTAGTTAAGTCGACTTAGTTAAAGTCAACTTAAAAGTGCAAGTGTAGACATAGCCTAAGGAAGCCGACTGGTATTTAACGGCCACTAGAGTCAGTTAGACATTTTCAGATGAAACATTTATCCATAGGAAAATGATTCATGAAAGTCAAATGTTGCATGAGAACATGTCAATTTTGATAAATTTTTCAATGAAAACATAGTGAAACCAGCTAGTAGTCCCCAGGAATTCCAAATTCCCAGCTCCTCAAGCAGCTCATCTGGGCAATGGGCCCAGTGAAGTGAGACGTTCTAAGAATTTAATGTCTAAGGATTCCATTTTTTAAAAAAATCCCCTGTTGAAAGTTTCCCATATATCCAACTTTTTGTGCAGATTTGAAATGAAAAATTCTTTACATATGCAAAGTCTTCTGCAGGAGGGAACTTCTAACTCCTACATAGTTCTATTGGCTATTCTTAAAAACAAGAACACAAATGTGCTACAATCAGCATGCAAAAGTCAGATGTTCAAAATGTGATAGCTGACAATTTAGGGATCATAGAATACATTGGTGTAATTACAACTTGATATGATGCCTATGTACTAACCAATTACATTTCTCCTGATAGACATTTCACAACTTATTTCACTGCTATCAGCGTGAAAACTTAAAAAAAAATGATTATGTAAGTACCAAAATGCATACTGTAGCTCCTTTTCATGGTATAAAACTCTTGATGCTAGGATGAATATACCAGACTTTAGAAATCTCAAATAATCTCACAACAAAAACCTTTCTGCCTTTGATATTAAAGAAACATATTTTGAGACTTCTTAAAACATAATATACTAAAGAATCAATCTGGTAATAGATAGCTGGGTTTGTGATGACTGGGAGAACCACGTGGTAACTTGCCTACTGGGTGCAAAGACTTTGGATCTCTCAAAACATCTAGACAGACTTATGTGGAGTGCTGGAGAGAAACCAGTAGCTGTGCTCCATGTAGGTACCAAAGAATTTTTTCCCCCAATAGAGAACAGAAATATTTACCAGCTATTTCTGCATTATTATTTACAATTCTACGTTCCATCTAGTTTTGAGCTAAGCCCATTGTTAGAATTCCTTTTTAAACACATCTTTAAAATTCCTTATTTTCCTCTACTCTGTTGGCCACAGATTTCTCCTTCTGTCCTTTTGCTTCCCTTATTAATTTTCAACAATTCCTGGTTTCTGATTTATTACTATTAATTTCTCCTTTCTTCTATCTGTTAACATAGCCTTATCTTTAATAGAGCTTTAACTTCCTCTCTAAGCCAGTTTAGTTTTTTAACCAGCGTGGCCTGTTCCGTCAATTGTGGTGTTTTGGTCCTCTGGTAAAATGTTCTTAACAGTTCCAAATAATCATTCACATTTTTCTATTTAAAGCGTCTCTCCCAACTGATTTGACTCATAATTGTTTTCATCTTTGTGAAATTAGCTTTTTTAAAAGTACTAACTATATGTATATTTCTGGTTTAGACTTCATTACTTTATTCTGTTTGTACGTAACAAATGTAATGATCATATGTACCTAAGCCACCAATCATCTTTACTTTTCTCATCAATTCCTCTTTATCCATCAATATAAGGTCTAATATTGAATTCTGCATTTGGATGCAGCACTGATGGAATTAGGATACTGTAAGCTATACGTTTAAAAAATTCTAAATACTCTTTAGTACAGGCACCATGAGACCACCAGCATATGTCATTCAGATTGAAGTCCCCTATGACGAATGCATCTTTTTTTTTCTGCACATTATAAATAGAAGATTAAGGAACCAGACATTCCATCCATCCCTGTTCTGATTTGGAGATCTGTAGCAGACACCAATTTATACCCCATCTTATGTTTTATCTGTTAGAATATTGTGTGTTATAGGGCAGGAACAAGTTATTTATCCTACGTATTTGTTTCACTTGAAAAAATCATCAAACCCATTAGACTGAATGACAACATAACCCTGCTTTTAGTATAGAAAAGAGAAATTGCAGCTGTTATCAGTCTGTTTTTGCTAACTGCTTCAGAAGTAGCTGAAAAGCTTTTGGAGGCAATAAAGGAATTTAAGAGCTCACTGCAGTATGGAGAGACCATCAATTTAAGGTTATTCCACCTCTTTTCTTACACTTCAGTTCTAGAATTGCTCCATAAACAGAAACTGCATATTGGAATGTTAACTTTTGTAATGGTGGGTTAGATAATATATTTTATTAAACCAACTTCTGCAGTGAAAGAGAGAAGTTTTAGTGCTCCCCAGAACTCTTCTTCAGGTCTGTTTGAAATAGACCTAAAGGAGAGTTCTGTGTAGCTTAAAAGATTACTATTACTTCATCTACCTTGCGTCTCTAATATCCTGGGATCAACATAGCTAAAACGCTGCAGATGCCTAATAGTCAGTCTTAATTCATGACGGAGCAACAACAGGAAACCCATCACCCATCATTTTAGATATATTTTGCTTATATTTTTATGTCAGCAACCAACATAATGTAACCTGAACGGTTGCCAGCCAGACTAATTTTGGGGACTATTCATACAGAAGAGGATTACATTTTAGACACTGTATCCACCATGGTGCATTTGTTCTATATCTTCCACCATCTTGGTTGATGATATAGCAAAGCCATGAAATTTCTGTCTGTGTTTGTACAACTGTGGTAACATACAAGGATAATTTAACCTTTTCCCATCTGAGGTGTAGATAAGATTGCAGATTATGTGATAAGCATTCCTTGTACGTTATCATTGTATGAAGGCACTATCTAAACATAATCCATTATAGAATATTTCTTCATTCAAATTTAAGTACTAATGCTGCCAATTTTTCTCTCTCCTCATCTGATTCTTCTCCCATTTAGAACAAGGATAAAAGATCCATTTACCTCAGTGATGTGTGTTTAGGTACCTACTTCTTATTCTTGTAGATGTCAATTAATCGCTAATATTTTTCTGTTTGTATTTTAATTCATGAAAATTCTTCCCCCTAAAGAAACCATGGAAACCTGGGTCAAATCCCGTGATCAGTTACTCACATGAATTATCGTGAGAGAAAGTAGGAAAAGAAAAGATTTGCAGCAATATTTTTATTCAATTTCATATCCTATTCTTTATTTCACAATACATTTCCTAGAAATAGATGTATGCATCTGAAAAGCAAAATTTTTCTAGCAGTTAAAAATTATTTAGTATTAAAACTGTTAGACTTCATTACATTAAAAAATGAAAGAATAATCTTTGTGTCTTGAGTAACTATTGGCATTTGCCAGAGAAATTCATATTCTTAAATAAATAACAGGAAAGAGTAGAGGATAATTTTACAGTATAGCATAATTTTCCTCATTTCTTTCTAGTTTTAGTTGCTATCTTTTCAAATGTTCTAGGCTAAATCTTATCTGGGAGAGCACAGTTCTTTGCTTGACAGGCCATATCCATGCTTCCTAGGTAGCAAGTTCTTTTTGGGAATGTCAACAAGGGGAACTCTTAACCTGGCTAGTCTCCATGGCAGTCACTCAGGAATTCACCGACCCATTAGACTCTCATTAGGATACTAATGGAAGTTTACCTCTGTTCTATTTATATTATTCCCAGAGCACTATATGGTAGTCAAGATGACTGGATTCTTTCACTGGACTCTTAGGGAGAGGAAGAAAAGGAGTTGACACATAGATGCTCTCTAGCTACCTAATGTATGTTGGAGGATTTAAGGAGGCATTCATTCCTATAAATAAGTTCAACATGATGGGCTCTTAACCAAGTTCCAGATGGGATGCTAGGTAAATTCTGGAAAATATTTTCTATCCATATCTTTTGCAGAACAAATGGAATGACTGTCTTTGCCTCCTTTTGTCTTCACTTTCTTTGAATATTGAACAATACTAGCAAAAATAATTTTTCAGCAATCTTCATATTTTACTTCATTCAGTCAGTTGAGAAATATTTACCCAGGGTAAAATTTAACAGCTGGAATTTTAAATACTGGATACTTGCAACACACTCTTCCCAAACAATTTTCATATCAGAAATGATTCACAGAAGTTATTCAGCAAATAATTTTGAATATCAAATACATTTGAGAAAATTACAATCACATCCTGGCCAACTCATGAATACAAAATGAGGCATACTTTCAGAAAGTAAATATTCATTATAAATTATTTGTCCTGCTCTTCCAAGGACATAACTAGGCCAGTATTTGGTCTACTTGTGCTAATTTGTGTTATTTCTACTATTTTGAAGACTATATTTACGTGTTTTACCGAACTGGAATTATAGTCTTAAATTTAAATATATGCATAAGTCAATACTTATCCTGGAAAGTATGATTTATTTTAGTCTTTATCTTTTAAAATGTTCTATGCCAAGTTATGCCAACTAGTGCTGGACACGAAAGTCAATCTTTCTAGTGAGACTAGAAGCACGTATGCTACCCATGCTATATATGCTGTAGTTCAAATAGGAAATATTTTGGACAAGTTCTATGTTCTGTGTAAAATGGGAGATCAGGATAGATGATCACAATAAGCTACTCTGGCCCTGGAATGCTGTAATTATTCTTTAAAAATATGAACCAGAATAATATGCAAGCTCTATATGGAGTATATAAATTTGACAAATTAAAAAAAAGATTTTTTGTTGAAATTTTTCATGGGCATTGTCAAACTCAAAATCAAAGATTATAATTCCTGTTTCCAACCAAAAGATTTCAATTTTTTAAAAATGAAATTTTCTGCCACTAGTAGGCATTTTTTTTTAAAAAAAAAAGTGTGTAGATTTTTTTAAAAACCGCAATATTCAATCAAAACAGATGTTTTTTTCTGTCAAGCCTATAGGATCTAACTAACACTATGTCTACACTGGGGAATTTAGGTCAACTTAAATAAGTGGACTTTAATAAGTCGACTTTAAGTTGACCTTATTAAATCGACTTGGAAAGTCCACACAGGATTCCTCAGTCAACTTAAAGAGGGCCTTACTATCTCGACTTAGAGAGTCTAGACTAGACTCTCTAAGTTGACTAGTTCGGTCCAGGGAGAGCCAGCCCTGCATGGGGCTGGCTTTCCTCCGGGCAGCAAGCCCCTGAGCGGTCCGGGGGAGAAGGGAGCATGGAGCTCCCTTCTGCCCCACACCACTCAGCTCCCTTCTGCTCAGGACTTCTCAGGTCCCGGTCAGAAGGGAACCCTTTTAGCCAGGACCGCTTAGGTCCCAGGGAAAACTTCCCCGGGACCCGAGTGGTCCCGGCCAGGAGGAAGAGTGGGAGACCCGCGCTCCAGCTGCCGGCTGCTGAGCAGCTGGAGCGCGGGCTGGGACCAGGGCTCCAGCTGTTCAGCAGCCTGCAGCTGGAGCGGGAATCCCAGGGAGAAGGGACCGCAGGGCTCCCTTCTCGCCAGGAGAAGGGACCGCGGGGCTTCCTTCTCGCAGGGACCACTCCAATTATGAGACAATCTTGAGCAAATTAGGTAATTGATCATCTGACAAAAAATTAAATATGGATTATGACACAATTACAGTATAATAATTCAAAATTATGGAAAGACCATGCTTTCATTAATTCATCTTATAGAACCCCTTGAAAACAATGTAAAAGATTCCAATTGGAGTATGCCAAAATTCTTCAACTCTAGTAAGCAGCTGTATATCACACATCAACCAGCTATGTGAGTTGAACAGCATTTGTGCAGTTCTGTTCCAGTGAAGTTGTAGGATCACCTAGCCTAATAGTTCTGGACTTCTTTCCTTTCTTTTTAATTACAAATTGATAGGTAAGAGTATAAATGGATAAAGCACGGCACAAGATTTCCATGTGCCATTTTTATACCCAATAGCCACCCTGTTTAACAGGGAGAGACAATAAGTCCATAATTAAATCTTGTCCATAATTAAAAGGCAATGCCTCTAAATCTTTGGCACACCAGCAGCAATAGAAACAGCAAAGACTACTATTAGCTTATCCAGTTTTAAATACATACATTACCTAATTAAGTGTGAATGGTTGCACCCTTTCCTAGTGGTAAGGCTACATAAATGAAGTAACTAACCTAATCTAGTAAATACTAACCTAAAGTCAGTCTATCTTCATGATGTTAATTTTGAGAGGTGGCAGAGATACATGATGTAATACAGGCCTTCAACATAGAAGGGTTGGTAAGAAACACTGTGCCAGAACCTCTGCTGGTGTAGTTGAACAAAATCAATGGAACCATGCTGATTTACACTAGCTGAGGCTCTGGCTATAAAATGTTATTTGAAGGTTCTGTATCCACTCATTTCAGGAGCTACTATTAGTCATGACAGATTTTCTTGATCCAGGTTGGGCCAATTATCACTGAAATATTTTCCCCAATCAAAGGAGTTACTTTAACCCCAGCGCTGACCATGACTCTATTTAGAGTTCAGTATTTAAATAATTGCTCAAACAGAAATAAAGATTATAAAGAAATTAAGACAATATTTCTATTTAGATAGATATCTGAGAGATTTCCTTCAAAAGGCTTAGATAGATGTGAAAATCAATGAAGAATAACCTCACAAATGTTAACAGTTCATTAATTAACCGGGATTTAATGTTATTCTATCATTGATGCTCACTTTTCCAGAAACTGAATGTCAAGGTTAGTAATTTCCTGACAGGCGCTATTTTTTAATTAAGAGATTTTTAAGCGAGAAAAAAGGGGATAGAATTGGGCTACCGAAGGGTATGGAACAGCTTCCACCTGTAGAGAGGTTAAAGAGACTGGGACTTTTCAACTGGGAAAAGAGACAGCTAAGTGGGGATACATACCAGAGATCAACAAAAATTGTGCTTAGTGTGGCAAAAGTGAATAAGGAAGTGTTATTTACTCCTTCAGATAGTAGAACCACCAGGGGTCATCCAATTAAATTAAATAGAAAACTGGTTTAAAACAAAAGGAAGTACTTCACACAATGTACAGTCAACCCATGGAACTTGTTGCCAGGCAATCTTGTAAAGGCCAAAACTATATCGGGGTTCAAAAAACAATTTGATAAATTCATGGAAGATAGGGCCATCAGTGGCTGCCAGCCAAGGTGGCTAGGGATCCAATCTCCTGCTCTGGGTGTTCCTAGCCTGCAACTGCTAAAAGCTGGGAATGCATAATAGAGGATGGATCACTTGATGATAGCCTGTTCTGTTCATTCTCTTTGAACTACCTGGCCCTATCAGAAGACAGGATACTGAGCCTGATGGACTCATTTGACCCAACACACCCATTTTTTGAAACTCCATACTCAAACTTATGATCTCTGAGAAACCATAGAATCATTGGGTTGGAAGGGACCTCATGAGGTCATCTACTCCAACCCCCTGCTAAAAGCAGGACCATTCCCACTAAATCATCCAGCCAAGGTATTGTCTAACTGAGCCTTAAATATCTCCAAAGACGGAGATTCCACCCCCCCACCCCCCCAGGTAACCCATTCCAATGCTTCACCACTCTCCTAGTGAGAAAGTTTTTTCTAATATCCAACCTCAACCTCGCCAGGTGCAATTTGAAACCATTGGTCCTTGTTCTGTCCTCTGTTACTACTGAGAACAGCCTAGGCTCCCTCCTCTTTGGAGCACCCCTTCAAGTAGTTGAAGGTTGCTATCAAATCCTCCCTCATTCTTCTCTTCTGCAGACTAAATAAGCCTAATACCTTCAGTCTTCCCTCATACGCCATGTGCCCCAGCCCCCTAATCATTTTTGTTGCCCTCCGCTGGACTCTTTCTAATTTGTCCACATCCTTTCTGTACTAGGGAGCCCAAAACTGGACACAGTATTCCAGATGCGACCTCACCAGTGCCAAATAGAGGGGAATAATCACATCCCTCAATCTGCTGGCAACACTCCTACTGATGCAGTCCAATATGCCATTGGCCTTTTTGGCAACAAGAAAACACTGTTGACTCGTATCCAGCTTCCTGTCCACAATAACCCCCAGGTCCTTTTCTACAGTGCTGCTACTTAGCCGATCAGTCCCCAGCCTGTAGCAGTTCATGAGATTTTTCCGTCCTAAGTGCAGGGCTTTGCAATTGTCCTTGTTAAACCTCATGAGATTTGTTTTGGCCCAAAGCTCCAATTTGTTTAGGTCTCCCTGAATCCTGTCCCTGCCCTGTAGTGTGTCTACCATTCCCCCCAGCTTGGTGTCATCCACAAACTTACTATCCCATCATCCAGATCATTAATAAAGATGTTGAACAGAACCAGATCCAGAACCGACCCGTGGAGCACTCCACTCGTTACTGGTTGCCAACTAGACTTTGAGCCATTGATTACTACCTGCTGAGCCCGATGATCTAGTCAGTTTTTCTATCCTCCTTATTGTACACTCATCCAACCCATACTTCCTTAACTTGCCAACAAGAATTCTGTGGGAAACCATATTAAAAGCCTTGCTAAAGTCGAGGTATATCACGTCAACACCTCTTCCCGCATCCATAACAATCAGGTTGGTCAGGCACGATTTGCCCTTGGCAAATCCATGCTGACTCTTCCTGATCACTCTATTTTCCTCCAAGTGTTTCAGGATGGATTCTTTGAGGACCTGCTCCATGGTTTTCCCAGGGATTGAGGTGAGGCTGACCGGTCTGTAGTTCCCCAGATCCTCCTTTTTCCCTTTCTTGAAGATAGGTACTATATTTGCCTTTTTCCAATCATCCGGGACCTCCCCCGTTTGCCATGAGTTTTCAAAGATAATGGCCAGCAGCTCTGTAATCACATCGACCAACTCCCTCAGCACCTTCGGATGCAGTTCTTCCGGTCCCATAGACTTGTGCACATTTAACTTCTTTAAGTAGTCCCTAACCTGACCTTCCATCACCGAGGACCGCTCTCCTTCTCTCCATTCTGCGTTACTCAGTGTAATAGCCTGGGAGCTGACCTTCCCTGAGAAGACTGAAGTAAAAAAAGCATTGAGTACTTCAGTCTTTTCCTCATCATCCACCACCAGGATACCTGCCCCACTCAGTAAGGGACCTACATCATCCCTGATCTCTTCCTGTTACTGACATACTTGTAGAACCCTTTCCTGTTATCCTTCACATCCTTTGCCAGCTGCAACTCCAATTGCCCTTTGGCCTTTTTGATTTTACCTCTGCAGTCCCAAGCAATATCTTTATACGTCTCCCTAGTAGAATGTCCTAGCTTCCACTTCTTGTGAGTTTCCCTTTTATGTTTCAGCTCAACGCAGAATTCTCTGCTAAGCCACTCTGGGTGCCTTCCACATTTGCTGTCACTCAACTTCTAGTTATTTCCCACAATGCAATACAGGGCATATTACATATTGGTTGGACAATGTCTGTAATTTCATTCCATTCCAAATCAAGATGTAAACCTCATGAAGAAAGCACTAAATCTGAATGATTTCATAACTTTTCAACAGTCATTTTCTATAACTTCTGTTTAATTTCGAATGTTAGAAAAAATTAGTCTCCTTTTTTCCCTGATGGTCATTCATCACTAAGTACCATTGGCTTCACTGTCATGTTGGAAAAGTCCTTGAACCCTTCTGATTTTCAGCGCAGTACCCAACCCCACCCCACCCCCCATTCCTTCTGGTTGAGAACAATTTTCACAAACTTCAGCTGGAAGCTACCTGAAGTTTTGGTTCTAGCCTTCTGTAGGTCAGAATCATATTAAATATACTGAAGAATTAATTAGATTTTTTAAATTATTTCTATTCTTTCCTCCTAATTGGTCACTGAGCAAATAATATATTGGTTATTTGGGGGGGGGGGTGAAATTATTGTGTCACCATTTCTCAAACTAAGTAGGGTTAAAGGACATGCTATATATACATTCTAAAACAAATCTAATTAATATTCTATTTGTGGACTGTGTTGCAATGACTTCCAGACCTATAGTTAAACATTTCTATTTAAATCAGTCCTCCCTGATGTTATCTGAATGCTATTTTTTGCCTCTGCTGATCTTCCTAGGCACAATCATTTTGCATAATGAGATGCGGCACTACTATAGATTGAACTCTAAGCTCATGGATTGCATGAAAGAAACTGTCACTTGTAATCAGTATCAGTAAGGGATTTTTCCCTGTGTTCCTTGTAGTGATTAGATTTTATTTGCCTGCTTCTGTTATTCTCAGAGCTGGTAACTTAAGGCTGTGGTAGTGCAATTAATGATAATGCCTCAGAGACATTTAGAGAATTCCATTCAAGGAAGTCTTCAGGATAATTTATCTATTACTAATTCACTGAACATATAGAAACAAATGTTATTTTTTCTACAAGAAGCTCAAATAATTTCAATGTCTTGCACAAGGGTGTAGTAAGAATCTTGCATTAGATATTCTCATTTAATTAGACTTCAGTTTGGGTTGTTTAATGACTATAAATAGAGGTTACTAGAATATTGCAGGCACAATATAAGTGTGTATTATACATCTTTAATCTCAAGATCCAATTCCACAATTTTCTCATTTTAGCCAAAACCATTGCTTAATGTGCATTTGAATTGGTATCAGGCCATCCCCAGTCCCTAAACCTGAACAGGTACTTTGGGAAACTCCACCCTTCATAGCAAGCAAGATTTCTGAAATGCCTTCATCTACTCTGAGCAGGAGCATTGGAATAGTGCCATCCCTGATAAATTCTAGAAGAAGTGGAAAGAAAAATGCAGAGGGGAGAAGGAAACAGATAAAAAGAAAGAAAACACTAAATGGAGAAGAGAGAAATCTGAGAAACAGGGATGGAGAAAAAAAAAAGAAGCTTAAGAGAGAGTAATAGGGGGACAAAATGCAAGAGAAAAAGAGGAAAGAAAAGATAGAGGAGCACTGTAATGTTGTCTTTAAAAAGGTACAAAAGAGTGCAGCTTAAATGATACCCAGAAGGCACATCAAATGTGACACTGGTTACATCACCTATAGTTGTAGCAATTGATACCTTTCCATTATGAACATTGCTTTCATTTACTTCTAATATTGCACAGTTTAGTCATGCGAATTGAAATTTTCCACGCTGAGTGTCCTGCCTAAGGCTGAATATGTAAGTTTTAGCTAAAACAATTCAGTTGTATCAAGGAATAGCCTGGTAGAAATTGTTTTGCCTATGGATTTTCTTAAAATAGAAAAAAATAAAAATAAAACAATCCACAACTTACAACGTTCTTATTGAGACAGTCTACACTCTCCATGCTTTAGGGAAAGGGCTTGAAATTTTGCAAGTAAAGGTTGCCCAGCTGTCATCCCTTTTCACTGTCCTCGTGAAAACTCAACCAAATTTTGCCAAGTTATGAACCACAAAAGTATAAGGTCTGGTAATGCTACATTGTAGTGAAGCTAGATGATGTCATTGGAAACTTTTCAGTTCTTTCATACCATCTAAAGTTGGTCATTAAAATTATCCCTGAAATTATATTTATGTAAGTCTTAAGTGAGTATCATTTAGGAATGAGTTGGCCCAGGTTCCAAGTAGTTGGATACAGAATACAGTTGGCTTCTGATTTTTGAGCAAAACACAGAAGTTCCATTGAACTGCTGCTACTACTTTAGATTGAATTTATAAGGAATAAATTTGAATGAATTTGTTTCTTCTGGCCATCACTCTGCTAATCTAGAAGAGTGGTTCTCAATCAGGGTATGTGTACCCTTGGGGTTATGCAAAGGTCTTCCAAGGCATATATCAACTTATCTAGACATTTGCCTAGTTTTACAATAGGTTACATAAAAAGTACTAACGAAGTCAGTACAAATTAAATTTTATACGGACAATGATTTGTTTATACTGCTCTATATATTATGCACTGAAATGTAAGTATGATATTTATATTCCAATTTATTTATTTTATAATTATATGGTAAAAATCAGAAAGTAAGGCATTTCTCAGTAATAGTGTGCTCTGACACTTTTGTATTTTTACATCTGATTTTGTACGCAAGTAGTTTAAGCGAGGTGAAATTTGGGGGTACATAAAACAAATCAGACTCCTGAAAGCAGTACAGTAGTCTGGAAACGTTGAGAGTCACTGATGTAGAAAAATGTGCTACTCACTACTTGGAATTGTGTGTGGCTGGTTCAATTCTACAGAGATTTTGTACGTCTCCCCATTCCCCTACCCCCCGCCCCAACCACACACACAAATGCTGTTTGTTTTCTCTTGTTAGTTAATCCTACCAGCTGCTCTTCAAACATTTGTAATTTTACTGAAGAATTCGAATGTGATTTGGATTAGTTGCTCTGTTTTCCACTTATTTAAATTCCAATGTGAAGATCTGTGGCTTTCATTAATATCTTCAATCTTTTGTTATGTCGCTTCTACTATAACAGGTTTTGTGTAAGTGATGCTACACACAAGTTTAACAACATTGAAGTAGTCTAATCCACCAATCAGGTTAGGTTTTTGGATAATTGCTTCCCAAAGCTATTTAAGAATGAGTTTAATAACATATCATTATTTGAATAAGTGATTTTTTTTTTTGCTAGTGCTCTGCAGTATCACTGGAAAGAAACCTCTAGTGAAATAATATACTAGGGCTTTCATTCCCAGGATATCCAGAAAAGTCAGTAAGAATGAAACAGACACTGTTTAGAAACACAGATGGATGGGCTAAGTCAGGCTTAACAACACAAATCATATGCAGAGATGCACTCTGCAAAGTAAAATAAAATTGTATTATAAAGTAGTGCCATTTGTAAAAGTAATTATTTTAAAAATGTATAATGATACATATATATAAAATGAACATTCAAAATACAATGCATACAATCTGAAGAACTAATCCTAGAATACCAAGATTTTAATATGATTATTAATGGCATTTTAATATTAGACAACAGCCATATTTCTTTACAGAAGAAAACAGTGCTACTACTCTTCCCAGGGCCCAGGGACAAAGATCTGTGTAGTTAGTAACATGGTCAGGAACAAACAGAACACAGTTGTCTTTCCAGCTTGCAACAAGCTTTACTGCACTTCCCTGTCTACTTTATTCAGAACAATCACTTACTCAGCATCCCCAGAGAAAGATACAGAATTCAATAACAATGAATCAGAGTCCAAGGGAAAGCAGTAGAGCTGGCTCATGTACAACATCTGGTGAGGAGGATTTTTAGTGCCAGTGGACTTTCTGTCTCGGTAAAAAGCAATTCAAGCACTCAATGAGCAATTAAATCATTTAAGAACCCAACTCTTCTGCAAAGTGCCTGGACAGAGTGTGAATTCAGCAGTGAGTGACATTATTTTATTATACAGTAAGTCAAATTTTAAAAGCAGTGAGAGAACTTAAAAATGATGGCTTCTTTTCTTTCTCCCTTTCTTCATCTCCCACCCCCAACAGACAGACTATTTTATTACAATATTATGTTACCAGAGTCAGATCAAAGGCTGGTTTGAAACTAGAATGGTTTTCAGGAGCCTTTGTTAAATTCTCCTATCCAGCAGAATGGAAGGTGGAGGTGATTTCCCTGTCTCTTGCAGAGATGACCTCCTTTCGAGTTACAGGTAACTTATACCCAGCAGTAATGACTTATCCTGGGTTTTATACAAAAGTGCACACCTTTTTTTTTAACTTTGTAATGCACCAAATATTACTAAATGTCATCCATTTTTAGGGGGTTAGGGGTTTGTCTGTTTGTTTGTTTTCTCCTCACAGTCATTATTTCCCTACTTGGTTATAGTTATAAAAAAAACCCAAAACCCAACCACCCCTTCTTCAATCCTTTCACCCTCCTTCTTCTGCACACACATCATTCAGCCCTCTACATAGTGTTTAACACAAGCTAAGAAGTGTTGGTTTTGATATTGGTGTAATCTTTTTGTCAGGTGTTGATGAAAGCAAAAAAGTGCCAGGCTCAATTTTCTATGGTTTCATTAACACTAACTTGAACTCCCATCCAGAATTCTGGGAAACTATATCTACCACCCAGAATGCCCTGATGGGCAAGTCTTTTAAACCTCTGAATTTACTGCTTGAGTGGGATATTGTTATTCAAACCAAGATCTAATAACCATTAATTCCACTGTGGAGAATATAGTACTTTTTATGAATTAAAAAGGGCAGTTTTTGATACATTCAATTTCTGCTGTAGCCTGTTCTTGTCTTCTGCAGTGCACTGCATGAGAGTAGTTTCCTTCCACTGTGGCAAAACCATGCTGTTAGGATTTCTAGTCTGAAATGGAATGGAAACTCTGGCCTAATGCTGCTCTACCAAAGTAGTAAGATATTGGAATTTTTGTTAGAATAAGTTTGATTTTTCTGCTCTTTCTACAGATTCACAGCTGCTTAGGAGCAAGTTCACAGAACATTTGTCTTTAAACAGCTTCATAAATCAATTTTTGTTTTTATAGCTCACAAACAATACAGTGCACATAGAAGAGATTTAGTATTCTTTACATACTTGGTTATACAACTAGGGAAGGATGAATATTGATTTTGAATGAGAATTTGCCTGCAGAAACAGAGACAAAATTGTGAAGCCATTCACAGCTTAATAAACCAGCCAAAATGACACTATATATATATAGCATAGAAATCTTCATTAACCTAGAGATAAGGTTGATGGGCTGCACCCAACACAAACCACAGAATGCAAAAAAATAAGCAGGTAAACCATTAAGCACCCACCTACATTCGATTCATCACATCACCTTCTAGAACTCAACTATCTCCCTTCAAACAGCTATCCATCTCCAGCCTCCCCCTGAATAAGCCATGTGCAACCTGAATTCATAAATATAATACATCAATGCACATTCAGATTTTAACTCTAATTTCTAAATAAAAGTCAATGCCATATTTAGAACAATTACTAATGACATCGATCACCCATTTTTTAACTTAAGAACCTAAACAGAATTATCACTGTAAAGCAAAGACTAGATTTCTGAATTCAATAGCAATTGCCTGAAGAAAAATTAAAAGCAGACTAATTTCTGCTATAAAGAAGCACTACCCTACTGGAAAAAACTGCAGTGTTTCTCTTCAAAGCCTCCCAAAGTGAGGGCCTCATTCGCCCAATCCTCCATTAGGAGGTAGGGAATGACAGGCAGCATACAATGTGAGAGAACACAGTCCTGTCTCCTCTCCTTCACAACAGCAGATGCATAGACTAGAGCATGAAGAGGCAGTTTGCAGCAGTGGTGGGAGGAGGCCAGTAAGTAATGGGGAAGTGAGCAGATGCTATTGTTTAATATGCGAAACATTCTCATTTTACTCTTGCCTTGTGCTCTTACCACCTTGTCTGGGTGCAGATCGGCTCCAGGGCTTTAGAGGCTGCAGTCCCAGGCCCTGGGCTAAAGCGGCCCCCCAGGCCTCTGCCCGCCTGCAAAAATTCCAGCCCGGATCAGGCCAGCACAGTGCTGGCTGGGCCTGGAGGGTGCTGGAAGGGGCCTGGCCAGCACTGGGGTGGGGCCAGAGCTCTGGGACCAGAAGCTATAGTCCATGGTGCTCCCGCCCCCAGGCTGGCTGGTCTACCCCAGTCAGTGGGGCTCTCCAGAAGTTGGCTGGGGCTGGCTGGCACACCGTGCAGCCTCCAGCAGCAGTGTTCCAGGACCAGGACTGTCGGGCCACCACTCGGGGGCCCCTGCAGCTCAGGCTGGCCTAGCCAGTTCCCTGTGGTCCCCAGCGCGGTGGCCCAACAGGGTTCCAGGCCTTGGATGCTGCCTCTAGAGGCAACAGCCAGTGCCAGTGCCCCCCACCCCCAGGCTAAGCAATGCCATGGTGGGTGGGCCCCTAAGAGCGGGCAACCCCAGAGCCTTAATCCAGCCCTGACTGTATCTGTTGCTTTTTCATCCTATTGCTTTGTCATGATCCCATATTGTGAGCTCTTCCAAGCATTGAATGTCTGGCTTTAGTGTGCACTCAGCACCTAACACAGTAGAGCCTTGATCGAGGCCCCTGAGCACTACTGTTATAAAAGTAATAACGCAGAGGGAGATTAGCACTTAAGAGTCAAGTCACTATTACTGGACCCTTGAGCTTCCCTGGAAGTGAATTTTAGCTGCCCCAGAAGTGATGCTGTAGTTGGCCTACTGAGGTCCCATGAGTCTTTTGCACAACAAACAGGACCCTGATCCCATGCTGCTCTGTAGGTGCTACCATGATACAAATATTAAACAGTAATTTTTTTTTAAAAGCCCCGATTTTATTAAACCTGACATTTTTTTTCCCTAAAAGTGACATGAGTCAAAATTCACTTAAGGGTTAAAAAGACATCAGGGACCAGACTTCTTCTCTTACATACTTTGCCTGAAAATGAATTCCAGTCAGCATACTTGGGGATATTATCTATCCCTTTTATTATTCAAAAGCCATTTGAAAGAGAATAACTATAAGAAACAACCTCTTTCTGGACACAGCCTTTAAGTCTGCAAAATCAAAATATTGACAGATACAAAATAGCAAAATGGCTGTAACTGAAACATTCAGAAAGCAAAGTGAACTGACAATGTGGCACCATTTAATTGTGCAGTCACCCCAGAGCAATCAGAGATACCAACAGATTAATCCAATCTTTGAGAGAATTTACCTGAACAAATATTTTGCCACCCTCAGACTCGGTTAAGAATTGAGGGATCAAGTTCTGGCTTACTATTATGAAGCCACGTATCTTCAAAAAGGTGGTGGAATATATGTAATATCTGTATTAAATGAAATCCAAAAATTGACAACTAGAGCTGTTTGAAAATACAGAATTTGTTTCCTGAAATTGCATGTGAAATTTTTCAATAACATGTATAACCATAAGCACATAAGAACAGCCATACTGGGACAGAAAAATGGTCCATCTAGCTCACAATCCTAACAGTAGCCATTACCAGGTACCAGTAGCCATTACCTGTCATCCACTGCCAGCTTTTGGCAGTCACAAGCTAAGGATACCCAAAGAATGGGATTGTGTCCCTGATAATCTCAGCTAATAGCCACTGATGGACCTATCATCCATGAATGTATCTAATTCTTCTTGGAGCCCAGTTATACTTTTGGCCTTCACACTGTCCCCTAGCAACAAGTTCAAAAGTTGCCTATGCACTGTGTGAAGAACTTCCTTTTGTTTGTTTTAAAGCTGCAGCCTATTAATTTCATTGGGTGACTCCTGGTTCTTCTGTTATATGAAGGAGTAAATAACACTTCCTTATTCACTTTCTCCACCATTAATAATTTTATAGACCTCTATCATTTCCCTTCAGCTTGGAAAAGAGACAAAAGAAAAAGTCCCAGTCTTTTTAATCTCCCCTCAGCTAGAAGTTGTTCCATACCCTTAATTATTTGTGTTGCCCTTCTCTGTACCTCTTCCAATTCTAATAGATCTTTTTTTGAGATGGGGCAACCAGAACTATACACAGTATTCAAGATATGGGCATCCCATACAATGGCATGATGATATTTTCTGTCTTATTATCTATCCCTTTCTTAATGTTTCCCAATATTATCAGCTTTTTTAACTGCTGCTGCACATTAAGCAGATGCTTTCAGAGAACTATCCACAATGATTCCAAGATTTCTTTCTTGAGTGGTAACAGATAATTTAGATCTCATCATCAGGGCCGTCCCTTGTGGGGAGCAGGTCCCAAGGCCAATCAGCGCAGTTGGGGCCCCTGCCCTCTGCATGCTGGAGGGAAGCATGGCATGGTGGGCTAGCCCGCTCCACCCCCCCAGAGACCATGATGGGCCCCCGGGGACTGAAAGCCAGCCCCGGCCGAGAACCCTAGACTGCCCACCTGTGGGAGCCAGCCCTGGCTGGGAACACAAGGTTGCTTGCTGCTGGGGCACCAGCCCCGGCCGGGAACATGAGGCCACCTGAGCCAGCCCCGGCCCCAGTCCCCAGCCCCAGCCGGGAACCCCAGGTCACCCACTGGTGGGCAGCCGGCCTGCTGGGTCCAGCCACAGTGTAGCAACAGCTGTTGGCACTGAGCAGCTGGTGGCAGGGGCATGGTGGGCAGACCCAGAGGCTGGGCTCAGCTCTCCTGCTCTGCCCCTGGGCCAGCAGCTCCACCCTGGAGATGGGGTGGGCTGGCCCAGAGGCCGGGCTCTGCCCTCCCACCCTGTCTTGACTTTGGCAGGAAGCCAAAGACAGCGGGGCCAGGGGAGTGAGCGTGGGCTGCACGGTGCAGTGGGGGCAAGCAGTGCAGGTCCCGAGCTGCCCCGCTGATAGCAGTGCAGTGCGGGGCCCTCGAAACTGCGGGGCTCAAGGCAATTGCCCTGCTTGCCACCCCGCCCCCCCCCCACCAAAGGACAGCTCTGCTCATCACTTTGTACATATAATTGGGATTATGTTTTCCAGCATGTGCTACTTTGCATTTATCAACATTGAATTTCATCTGACATTTTGTTGCCTAGTCACTCAGTTTGGTGAGATCCCTTTGTAACTCTTCAGTCTGCTTTGATCACTATATCACTCTTGTCCACGTTTGTTGATCCCCTCAAAGAATTTGAATAGATTGGTGAGGCACAATTTCCCTTTACAAAAGCCTTGTTGACTCTTCCTCAACAAATCATGTTCAACTTCTTTCACACCTTGATTATCCAGTAGCCTAATAGAATGTTGGCAGCCTTCCAGCTTCTAATGTACTTAAAAAACAAATTTTCATTTAGCATTTGTGTCTTTTGCTAGCCACTCTTCAAATTCTTTTTGGCCTGCCCTAATTATACTTTTTACACTTGACTTGTCAAAGTTTATGTGCCTTTCTGTTTTCCTCAGAAGAATTAAAATTTTTAAATCCAATTTTTAAAGGATGACTTTTACCTCTAACTTCTTTTACTCTGTTGTTTAGCCACGCTGCACCTTTTTAACTCTTTTACTGTGGGTTTTTTTGTTTTGTTTTTGTTTGTTTGTTTGTTTGTTTTAAGTTGCGGTAAAAGCAGACCTAAGCATGAAATTTATTTGCTTTGGAGGAGGAATATTGATTCTGTGCATTGTGGACAAATTAGAAAGAGTCCAGCGGAAGGCAACAAAAATGATTAGGGGGCTGGGGCACGACTTACAAGGAGAGACTGAAGGAACTATGCTTATTTGGTCTACAGAAGAGAAGACTGAGGGGAGATTTGATAGCAACCTTCAACTACTTGAAGGGGTGCTCCAAAGAGGAGGGAGCTTGGCTGTTCTTGGTAGTAACAGAGGACAGAACAAGGAGCAATGGTTTCAAGTTACAGCTGGGGCGGTCGAGGTTGGATATTAGGAAAAGCTTTCTCACAAGGAGGGTGGTGAAGCATTGGAATGGGTTACTTAGGGAGGTGGTGGAATCTCCGTCTTTGGAGATATTTAAGATCCAGTTGGACAATACCCTGGCTGGGATGATTTAGTGGGAATGGTCCTGCTTTTAGCAGGGGGTTGGACTAGATGACCTCATGAGGTCCCTTCCAGGCCTATGATTCTATGATTGCACCAAAGGATCTATATGATAAGTAAACCTATATACCTTTGTGCTGTGCTTATATTTTTGTTTTTTATACCTCTTTATGCTACTACATGTTGGTTGGCAGAGTCAGCTTGTCAATGAAGCAAGTCATTGCAAGGCTGATTGGATCAAGCTTTGTGATGACCAGCTGCTGAGGAAGAAGGAATCTGCTGCTCAAATTCAGAACATTACTAGTGCATGGGTGTGCCTACCTGTGGATAGCATTGTCACTTGGATGCAGAGGCCATCAAAGAACTAATAGGTGTGAACACAAGGTTCTGTAAAGAGCTCACGCATCATATGTCATCACCATTCCTACTAAATCATCCCAGCCAGGGTTTTGTCTAACCAAACCTTAAATACCTCCAAAAACGGAGATTCCACCACCTCCCTAGGTAACCCATTCCAATGCTTCACCACTCTCCTAGTGAGAAAGCTTTTCCTAATATCCAACCTCGACCTCCCCAGCTGTAACTTGAAACCATTGCTCCTTGTTCTGTCCTCTGTTACTACCAAGAACAGCCTAGCTCCCTCCTCTTTGGAGCACCCCTTCAAATCCCCCCTCAGTCTTCTCTTCTGTAGACTAAATAAGCCTAGTTCCTTCAGTCTCTCCTCATAAGTCATGTGCCCCAGCCCCCTAATCATTTTCATTGCCCTCCATTGGATTCTTTCTAATTTGTCCACATCCTTTCTGTAGTGGGGAGTCCAAAACTGGACACAGTGTTCAGATGCGGCCTCACCAGTGCTGAATAGAGGGGGATAATCACATCCCTTGATATGCTGGCAACACTCCTACTGATGCAGCCCAACATGCCATTGGCCTTTTTGGCAACAAGAGCACACTGTTGGCTCATATCCAGCTTCCCGTGCACCATAAGCCCCAGGTCCTTTTCTACAGTGCTGCTACTTAGCTGATCGGTCCCCAGCTTGTAGCAGTGTATGGGATTTTTCCGTCCTAAGTGCAGGACTTTGCACTTGTCCTTGTTCAACCTCATGAGGTTTCTTTTGGCCCAGTGCTCCAATTTGTCTAAGTCTCCCTGAATTCTGTCTCTGCCCTCCAGCGTGTCTATCATTCCCCCCCCCCCCCAGTTTGGTGTCATCCGCTAATTTACTAAGCACGCAATCTATCCCATCATCGGGATCATTAAAGAAGATGTTGAACAGAGCCAGCCCCAGGACTGACCCCTGGGGCACTCCACTCGTTACTGGTTGCCAACTAAACATCGAGCCATTGATTCCTACCCGCTGAGCCTGTTGATCTAGCCAGTTTTCTATCCACCTTATGGTCCACTCATCCAACCCATACTTCCTTAACTTGCCGACAAGAAAGCTGTGGGAAACTGTAACAAAAGCCTTGCTAAAGTCAAGGTATACCATGTCAACAGCTCTTCCCGCATCCACAAATCCAGTCATCTCATCAGAGAAGGCAATCAGGTTGGTCAGGCCCTTGGTGAATCCATGCTGACTGTTCCTGATCACTCTATTTTCCTCCAAGTGTTTCAGGATGAATTCTTTGAGGATCTGCTCCATGATTTTTCCAGGTATTGAGGTGAGGCTGATGGGTCTGTAGTTCCCACATCCCTTCTTGTAGGTGAATTAACATGAAATTTAAAGTGTTAACACTGTACAGCTCAACTCACAATGCAAAATGTTTAATTGGTAGGTTTTGTCATCTTCACAAAAGGTGAAAATTTCTTCAGGAGGTACTGTGTGCATTCATAGGTGACACTGATGTAATTTGAAAGGTAATTTCTTGTATTTTATCAGCACTTGAGAACAGACACTTAACAACATTGCTAATCAAAAATGAATTTTACCCTCAGAATGTCTGGCTCACAAAAATACATCAGTAAATAATGTGTTTTTTAAAATTCTCCTCTATAATGTAACTATTATTCATTAAGTAGCTGCAGTTATCACAGACATACCATATAACAAGGTGAAGGACTTAGACCCTGACCCAAAAAGATGCTCAATGACCTCAATTCCTAAACATTTTATTCCTGGCTAATAGAATAGATATTTAGTTAATTGGTTTCAGCGTAACAGGACCATTTTCCATGGTTTCTAATGGAAACGATAATTTCAGGTTAACAAGAAGTGACATGGAGTGCTAGAGAGAGCCCAGTAATTCTGAAAGATTAAACTATGAAAACCAGTGTTATATTATTTTCCTGGTCTGTCCTACTGATACACAGTAATTCAGAACTGATTATTAATTACATTACATCATTATCAAAATGTCTGTGTTCAAAATTACATGAAGCAATTAATAAGAATACAAGGGCTTTCTTTTTTTTCCCCCCAAATCTGCCTATTTTAGTAAAAATGAACCAAACATAGGCCTGACTTTAGATACACTTATGAATGCATGAATAGTCTCACTGAAGTCATTCTTCATGTTCTTAAAGGTAGGTAGGTACATCTAGGATTTGAGCCAGTGCCACTAAAAAGGTTTGTACGGTCAAACTTAATAGTTCCTTCTAATGTATGAACAATTGTCCACTGGTATGCTAGAGTGTCATTTTGCTTTGCCTGGCAACTCCTTATAAATAGTCCTTCTTTCAGATCAGTGAGATAGAAAGACGATTTTGGTGTACTGTTCCACAGAATAGCTAATTAAGCAAAACTGCTTCCATTTTATGACACAATAATCCAGTTCCCCAGTGGATTGCATAAAAGATTGAGAGCTGGGCACTTTATCCTGACTAGAGAACTTACAGTTATATTATGGCTGAATGAAACCAATTTTTTTTATTATTATTATTATAAAGATGCAAAATTTTTATACTAAGGCCTGATCCTGACACCCTTCTTGGTTGTGTAGTACTTACTCAAGAAGTAGTTCCATTAACATCAGAGGGACTCTCTGCATGAGTGCTATTTACAATCAGTAAGGTTTGCACATCAGGACCTAAATTACCATGTCAGTTGAAAAAAGCTACAACAAGCAGCACTGCCAAACTCAGTCAATACTGAGCCATGAGTCAGCCATCCAGAAAATGGTGAGATTATTTTAATCTCTCGTGATTTAAATTGAAAATTCTTGATCTTTTCATTTGCTTGTTGGATTTAGAGTCTTCTGGGTTCACATTTTCCAGCTTTTCTCCACAACCAAAACTTTTTTTTTTAAATGACAGCTGAGATTATCTTATAAGCACTTGGCCCAAATCCACAAAAGGACTTGGGCACTTCAAAAATTGCTAGAATCCGCAAACTCTGGGTTAGTCCTCAGGTTTCTGTATACAATGCACAGGGAGTGACTGACAGCTAAGAATGGATCTATGAAACATCATATTAGGCAGGGGGTCACCTAAGCTAGGCAATGGGAGATCCTGACAAAGGTGTGTGCTATAAGAGAGAGGCATCCAAGACTGGACTTCAAGGGGGTACTTACAATCCAGAGCCAGGAATCCTCCCCTGGAGGTGTGGAAGTTTACATGCGAAGCATATTTCTTACAAGAATGGTGGTGACAAATGCCTAAGTCCACACGTGACAATCAGCAGAGAAGGAGGAGGAGTAAGAAGTGGAAACCTCCCTTATAACGAGACTATAGAGTCCTTGTCACCCAGTCATTGACCCACAGCATAGTTAATTAACTATACACAGTGGAACAGTTTCAACAGGATAATCCCATAGTCCAGTGATTAGATCAGTCTCCTGAGGAATGAGAGAACCCCACTGCAATCCCTTTGCCTTTTCAGTCAGAAGTAAGGGGTAACTGAACTACAATCTTCCACATCACCTGCAAGTACCTTAAATTCTGGGCTAAAATTTATAAGAAAGTCTTCCGTTTTATTTGCAGTTAGGTGTGCTCCATGCACACCTACCAGATTGGGACCCACAGACAAAATTGGCATTCCCCTGAGCAAGGGCAGTCTTAGGGACTCTGGGGCCCAGGGAAAATGTCAAGGAGGAGGCCTGCCATGCCACATGTGGGGCCTCATCCTTGACTTTTGCTCCCCTCTCTCCTGTGCCTTGCAGGGGACCCTGCCAGCACACCCATCCCCCTACCCTGGGCCTCCCAGCTTCCCCCCCGCGCCCCCCCCCCCCGGTTTCTCCCCGGGCCCCCCCCCCTTCCCCCCCCCCCCCTGCAATCTCCCTCTGGCCCCCCAACTCCTTACGACCCTTTCCTCCCTGCGACCTCCCTGCTGCCCCCACCTGTCATTCCTTGGCTACCTACCGCCTGGCTGCTGCCCGCTCTTGGTCCTGCTGCTCCTGCCCTGGCTGGTGCACATATGCAGGATACTTAAAGCAGTGATAATTAAAGTGGCAAGTGGTGTGGGGCCCCTTCCCCCATGGGGCCATGGGTGGCTGCCCACCCACTGAGACTGCCTATGCCCCTGACTACCTTCATTTAGTCTGAGTATCATGCTGGGGCTTGGACATAAATTAAGCACCCAGACAAGCACCTGAGGCACAAACAGACACAACAGCAGAAATTAAGGTACCGAGTAATACAGGTGCTTATAGATTTAGGCAGCAGCTGAATGGGCACAGGTGTTGGCACTTGAATCCAGAATTTAGGTGCCTAAATCTGAGGTTTAAAGGTTTAAGTCCCATTGTAGATCTTCCTCTTGATTCCAACAGCTGGGGAATTACAAAATACACCAAGTATCACAAGACTCTCAATAAACTTGACTTTGCTAACACTTGTCCTCCTTCACCCTGGCACGTGTATATATACACCTCTCAACTGAGTTTCCACTTCATGCATCTGATAAAGTGGGTTGGAGCCCACGAAAGCATATGCCTGAAGAAATTTGTTTCTTTAAGGTGCCACAGGACTCTTGTTGTTTTTGCAAGAGCTGCTAAAACTAGAGGAGGACAGAGCAGTAAAAGGAATAGCCAAGATGCATTCAGCAGTGTATTACAAAGTTTTTAAAGTGTTGTTTGAAATTAGATTTTAAAATAAATATATATAGCCAGCTAGCTGCATTCCAACACTTTGTCTGAACTTAATGATGAAACAAATTCATCTGGGCTCACTGTGGCCCAGAAAGTATTGTTTAAAAAAAAAAAACACCTCAACTTTAGCTTGCACTGTATGTCACTGACTTTTACCCTGGTCTTCAGCCCATCATCTTCAAATATATTCTTAGAAAAGAGTGGGATCCACAGTATGCAAATATAACAATAAGTATGTCTCCTAACTGATCACATAGTAGCCTTCCATATTCCATTCTTGAGTTTTGTTTTCTATAGTTCTCATCACTATAGTATCTAAAATATTTTTAATACTCCATGTTTATAACTGTCAACTACTGAGCCATGTTTAATTTAGGTTAGAATATAGCCTTCTAAATGTAAGAGGCTGTCATTTTTCAGCTGCCCATAAAGTGTCATTATATAACTAATAATACCTCCACGGTGTCCTTTTTCCAAGTGAGAACTCCCATATAAAGCTGTGCAAATAATTGATTTCTCCGTTTGCTGACAATTCCAAAATCAAAAATCATTTTGGGTTGACCCAAAACCAAAAAATAGCTAGTGAATTGAAAAGTGAAAGTTTCAAGTCACAGTAAATGTATTGTTCAACCTGAAAGAATGATGATTCTTTTTCTTTTCATTGCAAAGAAATGGTTGCAAATAAATATGCTCAACTTCTACAAAGATAATTGCATCACAACTAATTAGTAATCTTCTTCATGATTTAACCACATGTATATTTTTTCAAGCAGAATTTGTTACACTTTCTGGTGATCCCCAACCACTCAAAGACAGGAGGTTATCCAATAGTTTCTACAGGACATCCCAGGATGGGAATTGTGTGGTGATGGGGATTTTCACGTTAATGAAGCCCTAAGCTCCACTAGGTAATGAAGCTGCATTTTATACACTACAGTTATGACTGCTGGAAAAAAGGAAAAAATGAACAAAGGAAACAAACTAAATGGTTGTTAAGCTAAAATTCCAAACATTTCTGAGGAGCCCTGTATAGACTGGGAGAAGAGTCTTTTAAATGGTACACGTATTATAACAGACGGGCAGTAGATAGTAAATAAGTTTATATTTAATCTTCACTTTGACTAGGGTTTCACACAAGTCATTTAATTTTGCAACAGTTGGAACTCCAGAAAACCCTGTAGGTAATCAGTCTTAGGTTTCACCTCATAAAATAAAGTGCCGAAAAGACAAGTTAAAACCTGTTGCCTTGTAATATGTTTATTATATCAAGCCAAATTAAAAAAAAAAAAGAAATACTACCATATATCGTTAAGCTAGTAGTTTTTATATATGCTATTTTTATTTGCTGTCTTTGAGACATGCATTGTTTTATAAATCACATTGCAGAAACATGGTTGCTAACAACCTAGAAACTAAATACAGAAAAGCCAGCATTTAAACAAATTATGGGATGTCTATAAAGACATGACTTATATATGCAGCATAGAGAGGAAAAAAATCAGCATTCCATGTAAAAAGTATCATCTGAGTTTAATTGCCATAATTTAAAAGGTATCAATTAAAAAATAATGATCTTAGTGAAAACCTGATTTAAAATGTGACTAAAATG
Source organism: Pelusios castaneus (assembly GCA_007922175.1). NCBI lineage: Eukaryota > Metazoa > Chordata > Testudines > Pelomedusidae > Pelusios > Pelusios castaneus. The sequence goes on along the minus strand of ML685769.1, from coordinate 30,717,579 downwards.
GATTGTCAGAAAAATTATGTATATTATTTTAATTAAAAGGGATGGGTGAGGAACAATGTGAGAATTTAGATGTTTCATTAAAAGGAAGACATGATTTTTTTCAGTTCAAATGAAGTGAAAAGAGAAATGTTTAAAGAAATCAACAAAATATTTCTTAACTAGCTTTCAAACATTATAGATGAAGATTCCGATTTTTCTAATTGCTCTTAGAATGTAAAATTTATTTAGCATTTATTTTCAGAATTTAAGCATTAAAATGTTCCATGGGCTAAAACTTAACATACCTGACCTCAGCCATTGGGCACTTAAAAAACCCACCCCTAGATAATCGTCAGATCGGTTGGAATATTCTCTTTTATAGTTACTTGCCGCCATCATATGGTCATATCCCCAAGGATCTTTGAATGGGAGAGGGCTGAACAGAGGTCTTGGAAAAGTGAGACGTACTGAGGAACTAGTTTTCTCTACCGCCACTCTTCCCATTTCTGAAACCTATCCAGATTCATGGATTTTGATTGGTCTCCACTGACAGAAGCAGAAGAAAGTATGGAGCACCAAATATAATTGCTCCATTTCTTTACAAACTAACAGTTAAGTACACCAGTGTCCCACCCGATGAAACAGCACAATTAATTTTGATTTAATGGTTTCATTGATAAATTTGTAAAAACCTTATGCTGCTACAGCCAGCTGTTTACCAGGTTGCAGCTAGTTGATTAGGTTATAAATCATTCACAACATTGCCCCCTTTTTCAGATAGAGTCTTTTTTTTTTTTTTTTTTAAATAGGTCTCTGAAATTTTCAGTCCACCGATTAATAGCAAAACAAACAAGGATCCCTGTGGCACTTTTAAAGACTAACAAATGTATTTATCGCATGAGCCTTCATGGGAGAAAATCCCATCTTCAAGCGTCTGATGAAGTGGGATTTTCTGCCATGAAAGCTCATGTGATAAATAAATTTGTTAGTCTTTAAAAGTGCCACAGGACTCCTTGTTTGTTTTGCTGAACTAGACTAACGTGGCTACCTTTTTGGAAGTTGATTAATCCAGAAATCATAACTCATTAACACATGTGTTTTTGGTCCAGCAAATTTCAAAGTAACATAGCTATTCATGGCCCTCGTCAAATTAAACATGTGCTCTGGCAAAATAATTATGCACTTGCCTTTTTAATCAATAAATAGTGTAGTCACTGACAGTTAGAGGTGTTTCTAATTCAAGTCACTGTGTAACTAGCTTAACTCACAAACTAAGGCCCCAATCCTTCACTGAAGCAATTACATAACTCTTTTCACCAAAACCGATGGCACTACACATATCCTTGTGTGTTTGGAGGATCAGCACCTATAGTGCAAATAAGAGAGGTATTGAGCCTCTGCAGATCCAGCTGACTTCAGTCATCTGGTGTTCAGCACTTGCTAGGATTTGGCCTTAGTCTTTTTAACTGACATTTACAACTCACCAAAACTATGTGGACATTTATCACACTACATTCCAAATTAGCAGTCTGGGTTACTCTTTCTAATTGGGTTACAATGATTGTAACTACAACTTTAGTTTAGTCAGTTAGCTATTGTTACGAGGTCCTGGCTGGCGTAGCATTGATCCTGCCCCACTGCTCTCTTGCTTGATGTTGCCCCTCTCCTCACAGCACAGCTGAGAAAAGCACAAGAGACCTTTAGTGAAAAAACAGGGGCTCAGTAATAAAGGCCCAGATCCTCAATGGTATTTTTGTGCCTAATTCCCACAAAACGTATTTACTGCTAGCAACAGAAACAGGTGCGCTTTTTTGATCGGCCCACTAAATTTATGAATGCTTCTCTGGACTATCTGAATGTTACATTCTGGAAACTTTCAGGTTAAACAAAAGGCACTACAGAAGAATGAAGCACATTAGAGCAATACGAGGTAGAATAATTTTTTTCTGCAAAGCACATCCCTATGGAATAGATCCACATCCAGGAATTTCAATACTATATTTACAGTCTGAGAGAGACATGACAAACATAAATGGAGGAGTCACCAAGAGTTGGCAAGAAATTTTCAGTCTACAGATTATATACACAAGCAGTTGGATATGATGAGAATGCAAGTTCTGTTTCACATTCTTGAGTGCTCCACTGCAAATGTATTATGCCAAAACTAGCAATAGAATGCACACTATGAATCATTAATATTAGCAGTATGAAACTCCACAGAAAAGGATAAACAGAGATTATGTAAATAATTCACAGCACAATATAGTCAGATAATCATATTATATTACAGTGTCTAAAAAATAAAACCCCAACATTAGCACTTACTCTGCTTTTGGGGGGGCATTTTAGATCCAATACAGAAAATCATTTTATGTGCTTAACTTTAAGTGTTTAACATCAACTTCAGTATGATTTATGCATATGCTTAAATGCATTGTGGGAATGGATCCTTAGCCACAAAAAATACCCTCCTTAAATATTCATGAAATCCCAGGAAAAGGGATTTTTTCATCTCCCATCTGCAGGACTCAGGATTTAGCTTTTGATGTCTTACACATTCATTAATAACTAGGACAGCATAAGATGATGTAAATTATATGACAAGGTTAGTGGTAATGCTGATTAAAATATCCAAATTTATCAATCCCAGCAAAATATACTCTTTTGGGGTGTCCTTAAAGTTTAGCGCATGTGAGAGAATGCTCCAAAACTATTTAATGGAAGAATTCCAAGTCTACTCTCGCAAGAACAAAAACATTCTTTTAAAATCATAAATGCCAAAATAGTGGTGGAAATTCATCATAGATCAAGTTATACGTGAAAGTGTACATTAGAAAGATAAAGATTTTAGCCATATAAACTGTGCATTTTGAGCGATGTGTCATGTTGGTTTTTTCTACAGTTTGAGACAGCCTGAGGGCAAAGAGTCTCCCAGGGATCACTCTGCCATCGTGATATCAGACTACCTTAAGGACCTAGTCAGAGAATGATCTAGGTAGCTCTCAATCTGCAAGAAGGCTACATCTCTCTGGGATTTGCCACGACGATGATAGTTGAGGAAAGATTGTGGATTATCGTCCAAATGGCAAATTAAGGACCACCTATACTTATCTCTGGAAAGATGCTTCAGGTGATCTGTTTGCTTATGTCTTTCACTGGTCATCTTGTTGTGCCACTAAAGCTTCTGGCGTCCACAAGTTCATTGGAAGTGTCGCGGCATTCCTTGGTACACAAACTTCAGAACTCATTGGTCTTCTAACACTATGTCCATAACAAAAAGCCACCAATGGCTATGGGGGCGGTTGCTGGATTCTGCTTTGAGTATCCTCATTTTTTATCTAGTCCTGTCACTTGATGGGGAGCAGCTGACTAAGATGATGAGCATTGCAAAAATCAGTCCAGTGATCTTCATTCCTACTCAATGTCCACCTTTCACTTCAGTACAACAGGATTTGTATAACTGTATGTGTCATGCTGCACCCCATGTATACCCCCTTGTGGTATGAGCTGTGTATCATTCATGTTCACCCTTACAGTGTAGCTGTGTATTGCCTGATGCAAAATATGTTGTTTAAGGTGTTTTTGGAATGCTCATGACATATTGAACAGAACCCTGCAATATGGTAGTTCCCAGGGTTACATCTGGGACTAGGGCTGTTTGCTGGGGATCTATCCCATGAGTGGCTAGCTGGAGCCATTAGGTGAGGGACTGATTATACTCAGGAGGTAGGGCATGAGCTAACCGGGGAGTGGGGGTTCACATAGTAAAGCAGGGTAAGTCGTGGCCCAGGAGTGGAGAATTGGGGTGACACAGCCACACACCAGTCCAGATTTCAGGAGGGGAACATCACACTGTGGTTCTGTAATATCTACATCTTTGTATGAAAATTGATTTCACATCCTCCTCCTGGAGGCTGCTGCAAGGCCCAAAACTTGGCAGCTGTTGTTAATTGACCACCCACCTCCTTCAAGCATTGTCCAGTCTATGATGTTGCCCAAATATTTGACAGCTGCCAAATATTCCAGCCAGACAGGTTAATACTGAACTTACTGTAATCTGGGTCTGGAGGCTGTCAGATGGTAATGACCAGGGATTTAGGTTTATCTGGATTAATAACCAAACCAATGTACATTGCTTCTAGCCCAATCAGACTGCCCATCAGCTGAAGCCATTTACCAAATTAAGTCAAAGATTCTATATTAGGAATGTTTTAAATGCAACATCGGGAAAATGCTGCAATGATTAAGGTTAGTTGGTTTGGTTTTAAAGAAAGGTCAACATGTGTAAATAACATGATCAAGTTCTTTGGAGAAAGTACCCAATAAAGTGCATACCCTTTTGATTATTGAAAGGTAGTAGAGAATACTGGAGCTGAATGGTGCGTAAAATTATTAGTGATTATTAGAACCTCTTTCAAAAAGAATATTCTGCTGGTATGAATACATGAACTTACGAAACTACAATAAAATGGCGGTGCTCAAGTAGCAGCCACTAAACAATAATATTGCCAACTACTGCCTTGTCTTCTTGTACACAGGAAACTAGGAACATCTGATTTATATTATTTGAGGTCTAACTTGGATATATTCTTGGCCATTATTTATTCTTTCCTGTTAACAAAAGTCTGACAGGAACTAATTCTTCCTCTTTTACTTTCATGGCGAATCTTGCCTTATCGCCATCATTTCAGAATGTTCAGAACCAAATTTAGATTAGTGTGTTTCTTGCTTATTCTTTTTTCTGTGCATGTGGGAAAAGTTTTCTTTGATATGTAATGTTAGAATCATTGGACCTTCTAACTCTAGAATTCTTCATGCTGAACGACACAAGTACTCTTTTGAGATCTTTATACAAACACATCAAGGCTGGTACTTAAAACCTTTAGCCTATTCTACATTGACAGTAAAAGTCATTTGTGCCCAGTTTTCCATTCATTGTTATTTTATTTTCTAATTGTGTTTGTTTAATGAAAAGAAAAAAAGTGCTCCCACGAAAGCTCATGCGATAAATAAATCTGTTAGTCTTTAAAAGTGCCACAGGACTCTGTTACTTTTCCATAGTTAAGTACTGCACAAATTGTAGTCCTTGATGGGGAAGCAGGATTCTTGGATGTTTTAATAAGCTGTGAGTATATAGCACAGAGAGAGGCACACACAGAAGAATGGAAAAAGCAAGAAGAAATGGGGAAGTCTTAAGGCAAAACTCCCACTTCTGCAGTGGTGCAGGTTAAAGATTCATTAGTCCAAGCAGGCTCATATCACACTCACACAAGCAGCAGGGGCAGTAATATTAGAAACAGTGGTAGGTTGAGCTCAAACTTCAAGGTGAAACACTGTTTATTATTCAGCTGCATACGGGTCCCTTCGTGTTCCACTGTCGTGCTACATTATTCATTGACTGGAAAGACTTCCTGAAGTCCTTCTGCTACACTAGAGCCCCTGTTGAAATACACCTTCCAGAGCTCACAGCAGAAATTGCTGTCTGTCAAAGGAGACATAACAGCACAGAGTTAGGATAGTAAGCAATTTTACTTTGATTTTTTTTCACTCTTGTAAACAGAGCATTAGCCCAAAGGAAGGACTAGCTCTAGGACAAAGATACACTTTTCAGCCTCTGATCCTAGATGGTGTTCCTTTAAAATATGCCAGAAGAGTGACCCTTGACTGATTTTGTATCTAGTCTTCATTATAGCACAGCCAGCATAAAGGCTCTGAAGGTCTAAGCTGAATTGGGTCCTTGGCATATCCCGTCTTCTGTAACATGTAGTTAGCTCTGCTTCTGCTCCTGTAGCAGCTTTCCCCCCTGCCCCATCTGGCTGACGACCCTGTCCCCCGTTTCTCTGCTGCACTTTGAATTTTCCTAACCAAGTTTCCCCTTCTGGCCCACATCTGGTACAATTTTAGGCTGACGTAAACTTCAGATACAATAAAACCAAAAAAGAACTAAAATGAGAGAATTTGCAGCTGTGCTCTGCAATGGTTCTAACTGTCATCATTATTAGAACAGTAACGTTTGGCTTCAGAGGCTTTACAGCAGGGGGCAGCATCCTTTGCTAATCCCTGTGCCGGCCCATCCTCCTCGACCCTCAGCTGGTGCCGAAGGCCCTCTCACGGAAAGAAGCAACCTGGAGTGGCTCCTCTCGGCAGCATGCCGAGGGACCCCTATCCCCAGGCACACCACGGAAAGAAGCTGTCTAGAGTGACTCCTTTCGGCAGCGGCACACTACAGAGAGGAGCTGGTCTGGGTGGCTTCTTTACACGGTATGCCTGAGGCATGGACATGGCAGGGACCTCTGCACTGCAGCCGCCTCTGAAAGAAGCCACTTGGAGTGTCTTTTGGTGGCAGGAGTGGCAACTTCTGTGGTACCACAGAGGATGCCGAGTGCCGCTCCAAATGCACTCGTGTGCCACTCTTGGCACACGTGCTGGGGGTTGCCTACCCCTGCTTTACAGGAAGGATAAGGCGGGTTCATTTATTTTCCTCTTCCGTTGATTGTGGCAGAAGCAGCTTTGGTGGATGGTGCTGTAGGAAATGTAGCTAGCAGGCACTAGCCAGGTTGAAAATGAACAACTTTGTTACATTATAGGTTTGAGGCGCAGTTTGCACCGCATGTTATTTCCATTGTTACAGGAATAGTTTGATGGGGCCAAAGAGGTCAGGAGCCAGGCAAGAGCTAGTAGAGTAAAGTAGTTTCTATTCCTGATTATCAGTGAAGGACGCTCAGGTCCGGGTAGTAGGTGAAAAGAATCCTTTTGAACAATGCTACTAAACTGATTGCTGTAGGGTATCTCCTCAGTTGAAAGGATAAGAATGTTTAGCTCTTGTGCATCAGTAACACCTCATTTGGGTACAAGCTGTTGATAGCTTGAATGTCTCCAGAGGAAAAATGCATTCCTTGTTGGTCCTCACTGTAAGGAACAAAAACCTCTCCCTCCCTACTGCAGCTGATGGCTATATAAATGCTATACAGGATGTGCTGTAGGGATGCTATCCCCAAAAGCTCATGCGATAAATAAATTTGTTAGTCTTTAAAAGTGCCACAGGACTCCTCCTTTGTTTTGCTGTGGGGAGATGAATTTCAGATTCTGAATTGGAAACTTGGCAGACCACGCCTCAGTTGAATAGCACAAAAAGGGACATTTGATTTCTTAAAACTGGCCCTTCTAATTTATTCAGGTAGCATGCCCCTGAAAAGTTCTCTGTCCTCTCAAGGTTTCCTGTTCCCATTGTCATTCCTCAATATATCTCCATGACTGAGGAAGAGAAGAAAAAAACATCACTGTAGGTGGCTCTGACTTCACTCCTAGCTAACTCTGTTTGCCTTTTACTCCACTTACTTCCCCCTCTGAACCCCCTCTATCAGTCTCTCCCCTGACCCTCCAAGTCAAAAGAAGAGGGCCTCTAAGCAGGGCAAGGAAGATGAGCTGATTACAGAAAGGATTTTCACTGAAGGCTGTTCCTCAGGGCAGCAGGAGACAGAAGGCTGCACTTGATATGCCTGAAAGTCCAGCAACCCTTGGGAGGCCAGCAGAGGGAAGAGAGTTGGCTCAGCCCTGCTACATAAGGCACCAACTTTAGGCTGCAGAAGAGAAATCCTGTTGTTATCCTTCACAAGTTGGGAAAGTTGTGGTGGGACAAGCCCCCTCCTCTATAATTACACCCAGGCACTTGCCACGTAACTAAAAAGAAATGAATGGCCTTTACAAAGAAAACAAAGTAGAAATCCAGGATAAAGCATAACTATTGCTGAATATAAAATTAGATAGAAATCCCAAGTGCGCAGACAGAAAGAGAGAACAGGTAGAAAGACTTGTTGATATCACAAGCTTTATATTGGAAAAAATGGAACCAAAAATTGAATCCAACAAAATTTACTGACAATTAATTCTTCCACTTGAAATACTCAAGAATAATTAAACTGCAACATCCTCACTGTGAGTGGTGTTCTATGCCTCAGGTATTGCCGGTCTATTTTAAGGCTATAATATACAACACAACAGACAGATAGAATGTGACAGGAGTTACATTGGCATGTTTTTGTGGGGATTTTTAATGGAAAGAATTGGGCTAACGTGGACCACATTGGCAGTTACAGCACTTTTTATTGTGACGCTTTTATGTAGAGGCTGTTGTCATTTCCCCAGTATTTGTTAGCTCCTACTTTCCACAGCATGTTCCATCATATAGCAAAGAGACCACATTTATTCTCTGCCCCTTCTTTGCTATCAAAGCTGGCATGATGAATTTTTCACAGTTTAAAAATGGCACCCACTTAACCTTGCAGTCTTGACTTTGTTATACTGCACAGTATACTGTTATACTGCAAAATATGAAACAATTAGATACTAAACAAATGAAAAATTGTTTGTATTAACTTCTTTTAAATCAGCTGAGGCTCTGGTCTTAAATCAGCATATCTCAAAAGCAGGCTATAGAGTTATGATAATTTGAACTAGCTGAAGCTCTGGTTTTCAGGGTTCCCTAGATCAGAAAATTTAAGGAACAGAGAGCCTTGCAAGTAAAACATTACAAATACTGTTTCCACCTTCTCTCTATTTCAAAATGCAAGAGAACAAGATTTCTAGGTTAAGTTTTCCAGGAACTCCAGAAAAGAAAGGAAATTATTTAGTGTATGGATATGACCACAAATGATTCATAAAGACTAGAGAATCTTAAAATTAATATTATAATGTGATTAAGAAATATCAATCCATACACTAAATGAAATATATTATTATAATTGTCTCTGCTTGTAACAGGACTTAAGGAACTTGCAAAACATAAGTCATTTAAGAAATATAGGAACATAGTGTAGTGGGAAGGAGTATGTAACCTATTTCAGGTAAATTATACAGAAAAGGAAGATAAAGTTAATGATCAGCAGCACAGGTTCAATAAAGGAGGGTTTTTCAGTTTTTCTTTAGTATTACTCTTAGTGTAATAAAAAAGCCAAAAAAAAAAACCTTGTTGCAATTGTGTTTAAACACGCAAAAGGGGAAAATCCTGAAATAGGAAGACAAAAAGTGCTGTGAACTGAAAATCAGTTACGATGTTAACATCGTTTTGTAGCAAAATGACCAATTTTCAAGTCATTAATTGAGTTCCAAAATTATCAATGCTAATTATCAATGCTAAAATCACAGCAGAAGAAAAAGGGAAGTCATTAAATTCTATTACCAGATACCACGGCCTAATTGAGTAAGATGCCTAGCATGTGCCTTACTTTAAGCACAAACGGTCCCAGTGAAGTCATGGAACTACTCCCATGCTTCAAGTTAAGCATGTGCTTAAGTACCTCAAAGAACTGGAGTTTTAATGAATAAGGTCAATAAGTTGTTGGAGTACATGTATTGCTAAAGGAAAATATACATACAGAAACTGAAATCCTACTGTTTTGTTCTCTTCTGATATTGGTATTCTTAAAGTTAAAAATATCAACACTTTATTTTTAAAATCAGATGGAAAAAATCTTCAAGAGATTTTGATCCCTGTTACTCCTATTAATCCTTTTAATCCAGAGCCAAGACCACTCCTGGAGTAAGGTGCTAATCAGTACGAGTACTTGTTACCTACGTAGTCACCCCACTATACATGCTTCACTCGCTTTGTTCACTATCATGCCCTCACTATGCTGAGTTGAATTTAGGACCTCACTTAGCATGATTAGCACATGACTCGAAGGCTAGATCTACACTTACTAAAATTAGTTCGAATTAGTTACTTCGAACTAACTAATTCGAACTAATTTTAGTTAGTTCGAATTAACTTAATTTGAACTAGAAAAAATTAGTTCGAACTAAACAAGTGCCATTCATGGCACTTGCTTAGTTCGAATTAGCGATCTCCATTGATTTCAATGGGTCAGTTAGTTCGAACTAAGAAATTAGTTCAAACTAACATGGCCACATTGGTTAACTCGAACTAACTAGTTCGAATTAACCCTTACTTCTAATACCCTATTTGAAGTTATTAGTTCGAATTAAGGAAGCCCTTAATTTGAACTAATTAAAACCTAGTGTAGCCATGGCTTTAGTTAGTTCAAATTAAGCTTCCTTAATTCAAACTAACTTGCCAGTGTGGACATAGCCATAATGATTAGCAAGTGAGATGAAATGCACAAGTAAAATGGCAGAATCAGGCCATAAATTAAATTCTCTACAACAAGGAATGACACTGATCTCCATGTGACTTGTTATATGAGTATTCTCTTCTGTTTCTTCTCAGTTCTTATACAATTATTGAATTCCTTCCAGTAGTGCATTAAGCAAAATAACAAACATGTAAGTATGTGCTGCTTTGGGGAAAGGATACAGAAACAGGCCTTGAGATTTGAGAGTGCTTCAAGGCAGGAAATGGGGTTTTTTTGTTTGTTTGTTTGTTTTTTCTGGAGCACCACACATTCCTATGACATTCAATGCAATTTTAATATATATTTTAATATATTAAAGGGGGGCTGTAACATGGCCAGAAAGATATTTCCCTCCCAATGATATTCTCTTCCAGTAAAACACACAGAAATTCAGTTTATCTGAGGATCTTAGAAAATATCCATCCACAGGAGAATGTAATCCAGTCCTAGGACAGAAATGATTATTCTCTATTTAGTACTTTTGGTTCCTGGATACCATGGTGATGGGGGCACTAGATGAAACAAAAAGGTGCAAGCTTTCCTATCCCTCCGGTCTTATTCGTCCTTAGCCTATGATTTTGAACACCCACCCATATTATCTCAAAGCAGCCTCTAACCCTAGACTACAAAACCCTAGATATCCATCTCAGATCATAGTGGATTATAGTCCAAGAACGGTTTTTACCACACCCCCAAAATACATCATTGGTGGTCATGAAGCTGCTGCCAGGAGCAAAATGTTCTGTAGAACTTGCTGAATTTAAATTTACACTAAGACAAAAAGAGCAGTTTTCACTAATATAACAGGCTGTTACTGCTGATAATTTATGTTGCCAATTGCCATGTTTCATACCTAAAGCAAAAAACAAAATCCCATAGAGCTAAGTAAAAATCACATGAAGAAAAAGAGGCTACCATCATAATACTTCGCAAACTGAAAATACATGGATTTTTGCCATTGAGCCGGATTTCACCCACTAAGGCTATGTCTAGACCGACTGTGACAAATTTGACTCACTCAGTCAACCCAGAAATCGACACTATTAATCCATCTGTGCTAGGTGGAGTAATGTTGCGTCAACGAGATAGTATTTCCTGTCGGCACAGCAAACTGAAGAAACTGCAGTCAGTGGAAGTTAGGAAGTTGATGGGAGATACGGAAGCTACTTTATGTAATACATTACATATCCTGTATACATCCCGTCAACGGCCACCACATTTGGCAGCAAGTGTAGACTTAGTCTCAGTTTCATCCAGTTGTTTGGAAGTGCCTGTGAGAATAGCTTGGACAGAAAAGATTTTGTTTTATAGTTCACACTAGTATTGCCAGTCATATTCCTAAAATCCTCACAAAGTAAAAATTCTTCAAGTACCTACACAGCTCAGTCCATAGTCATATCAGCCATGTGGGCTACCTTCAAAGCATGGTTACTAGGAGGTTAAGACAAATCTTACAGTAATATCCAGGGAGGTCAAACAACACTGAAAGGAAAGTATTCACATTCACTGTGGAGACTTCTGAATGTTTGCATTCTGTGACTGTGAGTATTAATGTGAGCAAAGTCTGGGTCACACAAATGTCAGTGGCCAAATTAATAACAAAATAAATTAATTTTTGATGGAAACAGTTTAACTGCAGCAATCATATCAAATCAAGATGCTAGAATTAAAGGCCTGGGATCTCAAGGAAAAATTGTTAGGAAAAAATAGCTAATATTATTTAAAAACTCAATGTTCACCGTGATTTACTGAAGCAATTCTTGAAAAAGAGCTTTTAAGCAATTACTCCAGGAAAACAAGATGTACTGAATTAACAAAGGTTACATCTATAGTACAGTCTATGGGTGAGAATCCCCCGCTTGTGTATATGTACTCAAGTTAACTCATCAATCTAGTGTGAGTGTAAACAGCAGTCTAGCCTGAAACTGGTGGACTTATACTCCACATGGCTAAGCCATTCCTCTGCTGCTGCTACCTATGCTACTGCAACTATTTTGTTATTTAGCCTCCCACTTTCTCGATAACTCACATCTCTAACTCAGAGTATAGACATTGCCTGAGATAAACAATACAAAAAAGGAGAAATCTGTTGACTTTCAATTCTGCAGGAGCACGCCCTCTAAAGAAACACATTTTTTAAAATATCAGTCACTTTGAATACTGTGTCTCATTATCTTTCACAGCAGGAAATAAAAATATATTAAGATTTCTGAATATGTATAAAAGGCAAACTTCAAGAGAAGTTTAAGGGGGGAAATGAATCATTTGATAAATGTTTCTGTACTCTAGTACCTCAATTCTAATCATAATCAGTAATCAAAAGGGATCTACAACAGCAGGTTTTTCAACACAGAATTTACAAGTCCTCTGTAATAATATCTAGATAATTCCAACACAACAACAAGCCATTGCATGGTATTTTTCAGATAAAGTCTAGTAACTTTGGGCTTGTGTAATGTTTTGCATCCCCCCTTTCTCCCCCCACCTTACATGGGTGAAATGATGGTGTAAGAAGGGGTGGGGGCTTAGATTTATTAGGAACTGGGGAACCTTTTGGGACACCAGGCAGCTATACAGGAAGGATCGACTCCATCTAAACCAATATGGAACCAGGTTTCTGGCACATAAAATTAAAAAGGTCATACAGCAGATTTTAAACTAAGGATTGGGGGGGAAGCCGACAGGTGAGGAGTAGCATCTGGTTCAGACAGAGACATCCTTTGGGGAGGATTTATTAATGGAGGTTGTCTTAGTTAAGTCGACTTAGTGTGTCCACACTTAAAATTAAAGTCGACTTAAAGGGGAATTTACAAAGGGGAACTTACCACACTGGATGCTCTAGGTCAACTTCTAGGGGCTAGGGGGACCTAGGGCAGGTCCACGGGGGCAGGGGGCACCCCTTGCCCAATGCCAGGGGGCTCAGCCTTTGCCCCATTGTACCTAGGTACAATGGGGCAAAGGGGGACAGGGACCCTGGCAGGGTTCTGCCTTGCCCTGTGGGGGGCATGCCAGGCCCTCCTCCTGTGCCCCCCCCCCAACAAGGAGGGCATTGGTGTAGCCCTGGGGTAGCCCTAAGTCGACTTAGGGCTACCCCACAGCTACACTGACTTAAGTTGACACTAGGGAGTCGACTTAAGCCTTAGGTCTAGTGTAAAGGAGGTTTTATAAAGTCAACTTAATTTTAATTAAGTTGACTTTATTTTCCTTAAGTCGACTTAAGCAAGCTGCTTAAGTCGACTTAAGAAAACTGTAGTGTAGATGCAGGGTAAATTAAAGCAGGGTAAAGCTTAAGTCGACTTAATTTACCAGTGTAGACGCAGCCTAGGGATGGGGGAAGACATCAAAGCCCACTACAGTAATATTTAATATTAGAAAGGGGAACTAAACAAAAATGAGGAAGTTAGTTATACGGTAATTAAAAGGCAGTGTCAAAAGTGAAATCCCTGAAAGCTGCATAGAAGCTTTTTGAAGACACCATGATAGAGGCTCAATTTAAATGTATACCCCCCAAATTAAAAGCCATAGTAAGAGGACCAAAAAGGTGCCACTGTGGCTAAACAACAAAGTAAAAGAAGCAATTATTGGCCAAAAAAAAAAAAGCATCCTTTAAAAAGACAAAGTTAAATCTTATTGAAGAAAATAGAAAGGAATATGAATTCTGGCAAGTGTGAAAACAAACTACAGGAATAAGTGGTCAGTTTTCAGAATGTAGAGAGGTGTATAGTGGTGTGTCTCGGGGGTCTGTTCTGAGACCAATACTGTTCAACATACTCATAAATGATCTGAAAAATGAGCTAAACAGTGAAGTGGGAAAATTTGAGGATGATACAGAATTATTCAAGATAGTTAAGTCCAAAGCAGACTGGGAAGAGTTATAAAGGGATCTCACAAAACTAGGTGACTGGGCAACAAAAAAGGAGATGAAATTCAACATTGATCATGCAAAGTAGTGCACATTGGAAAACATAATCCTAACTATACACTCAAGACAATGATCTCGTAGTCACTGTGGATAATTCTCTGTAAACATCCATTCAATTTGCAGCAGCAGTCAAAAAAGCAAACAGAACATTGGGAATCATTAGAAAAGGAATAAATAGTAAGACAGAAAATGTTGTATTGCCTTTATATAAATGCATGGGATGCCTATACCTTGAATACTGTATGCAGATTAGGTTGCCACATCTTTACAAAGATACTGGAATTTGAAAGGGTATAAAAAAGAGCAACAAAAATGATTAGAGGGTATGTTACAGCTTCTTTATGAACAGAGATTAATAAGATTAGGACTTTTCAGTTTGGAAAAGAGCAAACTAAGGGGGGATACGATAGAAATCTATAAAATCATGACTGGTTTGAGGAAAATAAAAAAGGAACTGCTATTTACACCTTCTCATAACACAAAAACCAGTGGTCACCAAATGACATTAATAGGCATCAAGGTTTATTTTTTCACACAGCAGACAGTCCATGAAATTCTTTGCCAGAAGATGTTGTGAAGGTCAAGATTATAACAGGATTAAAAATTAATTATATAAATTCATGGAGAGATGGATCCATCAATGGCTGTTAGCCAGGATAAGCAGTGATGCAAAACCATGTTCTGAAGTGTTCCTATCCTCTGGTTGCCAGAAGTGGGAATGGATGACAAAGGATGGATCACTTGATTACCTGTTCTGTTCATTCTCTCTAAACACCCAACATTGCCACTGTCAGAAGACAGGATATTGAGGTAGATGGACCATTGGTCTCACCCAGTACTGCCATTCATATATTTCTTAAGGGATCATTTGGGGGCTTTAAATTATGCCAGTGTGGGAGCCCTGTCAACGGGTGGGGAGGAGAGGTATTGGAGCTCCAGATCCTGCAAAAGGGTATAGGACATTTGGTGGAATGGGTGAACGTTGATGGTAGCTCACCTCATTCTGCAACCTTGAATTTCTGGGCCTCCTAAGGGGGATCCATAGGTTTGCGAGCTAGCCCCACAGCCTGTTCTATATATAAGTGAACTCTACGAGGAAAACCATATCAAGATTTTCTCACCTTTTCTGATATTGGGTAGAAAATGGGCCTTTTATTACTCCATATTAGCACAGTGTCCTGTATATTGGCTTACTTTTCATGTACATTTACTCAAATATTGTGCTTTTATTTTACTTAGCTCTTCCTTTGGACACCTCTTAAATGTGATTTTTTTAGAACGGTATGATAAACAGGGAGAAGCATGTAAACAGGCTTGAATGCTCCCTCACTGCTGTGCAGCACAGAGGCAGTGCCAGATTAATGCACAGGCTTCTGGGGCTTCAACCCTGGGTTAAAGCATGACCCTGTGGCCCCATAAAAATCTGGCCCTGAGAGCTGCCAGCACCTCCCTGCCTGCTGCTGCCTGGGGCTGCCCTCCCTTGGTCTCTCTGCCCTGCCTCCATGCAGAGTGCTGCTGCCATAGACCACACACTGTGGTGCCAGAAGTTCTACCCCATCCCACTCCACTCCCCTCCCCTCCCCTTCCCTGCCAATTGTTGCCCACCCCCATGTTGTCCCAACAGAGCTCACAGCAGGGAGGGAGTCCCCGACCCTGGAGTACTGCACTGCTGGCTGGCTGGCCAGTCTGCCACAGTCCCCCAGGAGTGCCCCCTACCAACAAAATGGTATTAGACCAGGGTTACACTCCACCCTTGCTATTTTCACAAGCCCTTCCATCTCCGCATCACACCAGTCATGTGGCACTGTGAAAATGTACCAACTCCGTGGCTCTTAAAGCTAAATAGGGCTCATTTAATTTTTTCCTCCACACATATGCTTGCCAAGGAAGGGAAAAAATAGATCACAGCAGGGAGAGTGCAATTTAAATATACCATCTCTATTTAGTGTCTTACAAAAAAAGGAAAAAAAACAGACTGCAATATTAGAACACTGAGTGGCTTAAAAAGGCAAAAGAAAGCATTGAAAAGCTTAAGAAAGTCCTTTGATTAACTTAATGACACCCTAAAGTATTCAAGTTCCAAAGGGATAGCCGTGTTAATTTATTGCAGAAAAACAACAGAGTCCTGTGGCACTTTTAAAGACTAACAGATTTATTTATTGTGCAGTTGTCTATTATTTCATCCAGCAAAGGAATTTCTCAAATTGCCATATCAGCCAGCCACTTCAAATGCTATGGACATGCACAACGCTTTTCCATATTCTTAAATTCACCCTCTGGTAATGGCTAAAGCTGTAATAATACACTTAAAAGCGAAACAAAATATATTATGTATCCACAAGCCTAAGAGACAAAAATTCAGCCAAGGGAGATAATACCATAGTTCTTGATACAGCTTTCCAAATGTCCATTGAGACTGTCTGCATCTGCAGGCACAAAGAATATACCACTATACCTGAAATGTTTCTGCTCAATGATGATTCCCCATTTACAGTTACCTTTTGAGACTTGTTAGCCAGTTTTTCATCCATTTAATGTGTGGCATGTTAATTTTATATCATACTAGCTGGTTTTTAATCAAAATGCCACATGTACCAAGTCAAACACCTTACAAACATCTATAACATCACTATTGCCTGTATCAACCAAACTTGCAATCTTATGGGAAAAAATTACAAGTTAGACAGGATCTATTTTCAATAAACCCATTTGGATTTGCATTAATTTTATTACCTTACTTTAATTCTCTATTAATCGAGTCCAATATCAGCCAGTCTATCTTGCCTCAGTTTCATGTCAGACATTCAGGACAAGTACCTGGATCATTCCATATATACTGTTTAAATATTGGTCCAATATTAGCTTTTTTCCAGACTTTTGCAACAACCCCATTATTCCAAGACCTACTGAAAATCAGTATTAAGGATCCAGAGTGCTCCTCCAACAGCTCATAAAACACTTAGATGCAGCTTATCTGGACCTTTTGATTTAAAAAAGTCTACTTTAGTAGCTTTTGTTCAACGTCACCTTGAGATACAGGTAGAATAGAGTGTTATCGTACTATATCTGAAACTTCATATGACTACATATAAAACTACATCTGTTTTATCCCCTCAGGTACAGAATAGAAATATTTATTGAACATTTCTACCTTTTCTGAATTATTATTGATACTAGTAATGGGCCAGTACCATTGTTAGGATTCTTTTTGTTCCTAATGAACTAAAAACAAAACCCCACTCCTTATTGTCCCTAACTCTGCTAACTAAAGGTATTTCCTTGTGTCCTTTTGCTTCCTTTATTAATTTTCTACACTTCTTGGCTTCTGATTTCTATTCATTATGATCAACAGCTTCCTTCTTCCATGTGTTCTGTTTTGTTTGAACCAATTCAGCCTTCTTCCTTGATTGTGGCTCTTTGGGCACCTAGTAAAGTGCAATTCCCAATTATAATTCATATTTTTCAAATTACTTTCTTCACACCAGCTGACAGACAAGAAGACAGTCTTATCCCAAGCTAAAAAAAAACAAACCAAAAAAACAACAGACCTCAAGGGATATAGGAAGGAATATAACACACAAACAAAGTGATCAGGGTGGTGATTACACTATCTTATCAGTTCCGGGTTTGGTTTTGAGTTTTTGAAAATGTTACACACACTAAGTTCTTCTCTTCCTCCATCAATAAACTTCTACTTCAGTACCACTGCCTTTACTCCCCTCTCTTCATACATTTATCTTATATGCAATCTTAATTCTGGCCCCTTGTACATATGCACTGTTATAGAGTCTTTAATTATATGATCACACATTATTTTTGAACAGGACCCTGCCTCATCCATTGCACAGACTTGTCACATGAAGAGGCAGAATTAAGGTTGTAAGGATAGCTGAACATAAACCTGGCATTTACTAACTTACAACACTTGATTTAGTAACTTAGATAAAAGTATTATTACCTGAGATTATGTTTGGCTTTTGTATGTAGTAGAATATAGCATGGGAAAGGGAACAGTCAAAAATGCATTTCTTATGGAGATACTCTTCATTCATTTTATATTTCAGTGACAGTAAGATGTCTCAAGTAAAACATCATCCTACTTTTCTAGTGGCACTTTCATCTTATACTGGAGGTTGGGTGAAACCTTTTTGAAGCTAGTATGCATAATAGTCACCCTTTCTTTAAGATAAATGTTAGAGGCAGTGTTTAAGCTCCTTTTGGAATAAAAAGGCTGAAACAATAAGAGCCATCACACCCACTTGCAATGATGGTCAGGAGCAGAGCTATATAAGAGGGGTTTTCCAAGGGAATGGATGTAAGTGCTATATACGCATGTGTGAATACGTATGTGTGTCTATGTCCAGAAGTACCCCAGAAGCAGATTGAGAAGACAGCACAGTGACCCAGGCATGTCCCTGGATCTCCTCAATATGTCACCAAAGAGGTTCATATGTGGTCTTTGCTAAAAGCTAAAAAGTAGCTAATTGTCATGGCTATTGTATGTTGTTTGTACAGGAAATATATTTAACAGGTAGGATATTGAGTTTCAAAATTGTTGAAGTGAAACTTGTTACCTGTGGTGAGGACTAACTCAATGAATATTGTTACCACTGGACATCTATGGAGCTGGGCTGTTTACTGTCTGGCCCAGGTATAAGCTTGAGAATTTACAAAGACAAAAGACCCCCCAAGAAAAATCTCTGGTTCGGGCAACCCCTGGAATAAGAGAGAAAAGTCTGTAACCATATAACAGATAACAAAAGAGAATGAGTTATCTATTACAGAGAAGAGACTGACAGTGCAGCTGTATCGTGGAAGGTTACTCAGCTTTCTGAATTGGACAAGAACTGTAACAATTAGCAATGGGGTGAGAAATATCATATTAGAGAGGAAAGTAACTGATCAACACATATAGGCTATAGACTGTGCTTTATGTTTTTCTTTTATGTGTAACATTATGTTTCCAAACCTGCAGTTGAATCGTTATTTGAAGCTCTGTTAAATAAACTTCAGGTTGGTGCTCAGCACCGCAATGCCATTCTGTGCATCTGGGCCTTAGCATCTCCATTTCCCATCTCTAACATGGAGCATTATATCTCACATAGGTGTTGAGAATAAATAAGAACATTAAAGGACTGTGAGGCACTCTGATACTATGATAATGGGAGCCTTAGAAAGTAAATCTAGCTGGTAGTAATGCACATGAGCCAAAAGACTTTCCATTATTATTGATATCAGTAAATCAATTCTGATTCATACCTCAGGTGTAAGGAGGTACTTCTCTTTATGATAGCTCTTTCTTTCAATTTCTGCCAATCAAGCAAGATTCATAAAAAGAGAACTTTAGAGCAACTAATGATAGGAATCTAATTAAATCTAATTACCACAACACCCTACAAGAGCCCTGTCATTTGAGGCTGAAGAGGTTTTGACAGAATTAAATGCCAATATTTACTATTTGTCCTTAAGCTAGCTTTCAAAACTAAATCAATCAATTGGAGGAAGATTTTGTACAGTGCTCCTTTTTGTTAAGAGAATGTTTAATGTCATTCATCACTGAGCTAAGAGCATACTGCCTTGTGTATGCCTAACACACTATAGGCAATTTTTTCCCTCTCTCCAGTTAATCTTACAAGTAAATAGAACCCTTCGAATGATTCGTGCTCTGAGATCCACCAAGAAGTGGAGCTGTCTGCAAGCTAATAGGGCTTTTAGATTTTATGATTGCCTTTTAATTATTTAAGACATTTAATTCAACCCCTTCTCTCCTGGATTTGATTGAGGAATTGTGAAAAAATTGTTACATATAAAATAAAGAGGAGAAATCTAATCTGTTTGTTTTCAACTAACTATATCACATTTACTGTTAGTGATACAATTGCTCACTCTGAAGGTTAATTACAAGCTATTAGTAGTATGATTTGTTAGCTCTAATATGACCTGTCTTTATGCAAATTATGAGAGATAAGTACTGATATCATTGAGTAGTATATCATTTTTAGCGCACTTCCACAGAAAATTGCAAGTCAACTTTTTAAAAGTGTAAAAGTTATAGTTAAAGCCCTGCGCAGATATAAATATGTGGATCCATACCTGATCTGCATCTGCAAGATATGGTCTGTGGATGTCCATGTTGTATCCAGTGTTCCCTCTAACAGATGACAGTTTCCTTCACTCCATATTCCGAGCTACTTTTTCCACTCTGTCCAAAAGCTCGCTCTTAGAATCACGTTACTCGTGCTTTGCTGGCCATCCTTGCCTTGGTTCTTACGACACTTTTGGGAGTTACCCGTGGTAATTACTACCACCAGCCTGCAGTGTGAAGGATCTGTATCTGTGCTAATCAGGGGGAACCTTCCCCAAGAACTGGCTGCTGGCCACATAAATACTCCACTGCTGGCTCCTTCCTTCCCAGTTAGAGTGGCTAAACATCCCATTACTGGCAGGGCCCCTCCCAGAGTCCCCAGGCCCAGCAGGTGCTGGGCTGGGCTGAGCTGAGCAAGGCAGTGGGGCCGGATCAATGCAGGGGACTTAAGAGCTGAAGCCTGGGGCCCTTCTTTAGGTCAGGGCCCCAGGCTTCAGCCCCTAAAGGCTACAAATAAAACAAAAACAAAGCACAATCCATAGCCTGTACATATGTATATGTTACTTTCCAGTCTAATAAGATATTAAAAATAAATTAGAAAATCTGATCCAGAACTTGAATAAATAAGACAATAAAAGAATAAGTCTATACTATCTTGAAACTGCCATTCCAGTGATATCTTTATATGCTTGTAGGGCTGCTATCTCCCCCAACCTGGGGAAGATTAACATCATGCCCTAGTCTCTTTCTAGCTCACAGGGCATGCTTTATTAATTCAAACAAAACAAAGCTATTTCCTTTACCAACACAGGATGCACTTGCCTTCCCCTTTGCAGTTGTCACTCTCCACCCACAACTCCTTCAGGGCCAGCTACAGCTGCCAGCCTTCCTTCTGTAGCCCCTCTTCCAAGTGCAATCTTCCCCCCTTCCAGTTGAATATAATAATCAACCAGGACAGGTTGGTCCATGGGCCTCAAAAGGGCAGACCATCCTCTTACGTGGATATATTCAGATGAAATCAAATTACATATGGAAAAAAACAGTGTGATTTGGAAACCACTTGCAGCGTTGCTATAATTAGTGCTGGTTACAAACTTTCTTCTTTTATTACAATTTTTTAAAACAATTAAATACTACTGGTACAGTATTCTTATGGGTTTGTATAACCATTTTAAGCCACAATAATTGAGCATTAAGTAAGCATCAGTAAAATATATAAAATAGAAGAATAAGAGGAAAAGACTCTAAAAATATAAGGTAAGACAGCAAAGTGAATTTTAAAAGTAGAGAATGAATAAAAATAAATTCCAGAGGAGTAGCTGCGTTAATCTGTGTACAGCAAAAACGAGAGTCCGGTGGCACCTTAAAGACTAACAAATTTCTTTGGGCCTTCATGGGCTCCAACCTACTTTGTCAGCTGCAAGAAATGTGTTAGTCTTTAAGGTGCCACAGGACTCTCATTGTTTTTAATAAAAATAAGAGATATAGTAAGTTAATTTTTTAGTATTTATTGAAAGCCTAATATCAAAACACATACCAATCTGTAATGCATACAAAATGTTCTAGCATATTGAGCAGACAGGATGGTAGTCCAAGAAACTGACCACCTAACATGATCTTCTGAACCAACACCACTCCACCAACACACATACTTAGCAGTTTTTGCCTAGTGCTGATTTCAACTTCCCACTAAACCTCTTCCCATCCCTTAGGCACTCTGAGATAAAGGTTGGCATTATGATTAGGCCACTAGATAAACACCTGGTGGCTAAGTTGAGTTCTCATCTTAGTTGTGCCACTGAGGTCCTGTGTCATCCTGCACAAGTTACTTATTATACCATGCATTAGTCCCCATAGAGGGTAATATTTCCTTGCTCCTACCCACCTCATCATCTAGTTAGATTATAAAAGTCTTAAAAGTAGGGATGACAAGTTCCAAAGGGGTAGCTGTGTTAGTCTAGTTCAGCAAAACAAACAAGAAGTCCTGTGGCACTTTTAAAGACTAACAAATTTATTTATCACATGAGCTTTCATGGGAGAAAATCCCACTTGGTCAGACGCTTGAAGATGGGGACTATCTCTTACTATGTGACTGTGTAGAGCCTAGCACAAGGAGAAGCCTCTAGACATTAATGTAATGCAAACAGAGTGACAAAAAAAATGCTCCTAAACTCCACACCAGAGCCTATCATTGCCTCTTCTCTCCACTTCATTTGTTCACTTAAAGCTTAATCCTTAAACCTGCCTCTATATACAAATAAAGCCAGCAGTGTAAGATGCATCTCCTAAAGCCATAGAGAAACAAGTGAGTAGATGAAAATAGCTACCTTAGAGAGGTTTGTTCATTAGTATATCATTGGCTATGTACACACGATCAGATTAAAGCGCAACATGGCAATCGCGCTATAAAAAACACGTGACCTTTATTGCGGGATAGCGCGTACACACGTCGCTTCTTGTAACGCAACAGAATTCTTTGCAATATCGCGGTGTAGCACAACGAATTCTGGGCACCTATCCAACAGTTCAATTTTCCCTCAATCTGTGCTTGGAATCATGGGATGAAAGAAAGGAACGCAAAGCGCCATGGGTAAAATCTCAGTTTCCCGTGGTGCACTGTGTTCCCCTTGTGTCTTCCTTGTTGCCAATAGCAACTCGCGCCTATTTTCAACAGTGCAGTGACGCACTACTTGCGAGCAATCACAACAGCGACAGCATGGATCCTGCTCTGATCTCCACTGTCGCCTTCAGCATTCTAAATACATCTCGGCTGGTTGCTCAGTACGCAATGAGCTCCGAGTCAGACGAGGACGCTGAGGAGCAGGGGCTGATCGATGCCATGCAGAGCAACAGCACCGCGTTGCTCAGCTCCTTCACCGATCATCTGCACACGGTGCATCGCTGTTTCTGGTCGCAAGAGACGAGCACAGAGTGGTGGGATCACATTGTTATGCAGCTGTGGGATGATGAGCAGTGGGTACAGAACTTTCGAATGTGGAAAGCAACCTTTCTGGAACTGTGTTCAGAGTTGGCCCCTGCCCTGCGACGTAAAGACACCAACATGAGGTCAGCCCTAACCGTGGAGAAGCGTGTTGCAATTGCTGTCTGGAAGATGGTGACTCCTGACTGCTACCGGTCGGTTGCAAACCAGTTTGGAGTCGGGAGGTCCACCGTGGGATTAGCCCTCTCACAAGTCTGCCGAGCCATCAATCGCGTTCTGCTATGGAAGACGGTGACATTGGGCAATGTTCGTGAGATTGTGGCTTTGCTGCCATGGGATTCCCTAACTGTGGGGGAGCCATAGACGGCACACACATCCCTATTTTGGCTCCAGACCATCTCGCAACTGAGTATATCAACAGAAAGGGCTACTTCCCCATGGTGCTGCAAGCACTCGTGGATCACAAGGGGCATTTTACGGACATCAATGCTGGGTGGTCGGGAAAGGTGCATGATGCCCGCATTTTCAGGAACACTGGTCTGTACCGGAAGCTGCAAGGGGGTACCTTCTTCCCAGACCAAAAAATTACTGTGGGGGATGTGGAGATGCCCATAGTCATCCTCGAAGACCCAGCATACCCACTGATGCCATGGCTCATGAAGCCATACACCGGGAACCTAGATCGCAGCAAGGAGCAAGGTTCAATTACAGATTGAGCCGCTGCAGAATGACTGTGGAGTATGCCTTTGGCCTTTTAAAAGGGCGCTGGCGACGTTTGTATGGGAGGCTGGACTTGGCGGAGGACAACATCCCTGCTGTGATTGCGTTGTGTTCTGTCCTTCATAACATTTGTGAAAGTAGGGGAGAAAAGTTTTCCCCGGGATGGGCTATGGAGGCACAGCGCCTCAAGGAAGCATACGAACAGCCAGCCACTAGGAGTATTAGGGGGGGCCAAGGAGAAGCTGCTCGCATAACGGAGGCACTCAGGGACCATTTAAATGATGCCCTCCTCTAGTTAACTTCCAGGACACATCAGGTGCACCTTATGAGATTTTCAATGTGTACAAATAAAGCCACTCTTCAAATTATTTGTCACTGTTTTTATTAAAACCTAAAGGGGGGTTACAGGTGGGTGTAGCTGCAGGTCTCTAAAAAGTAGCTCTGGGGGGGACTGGATGTTGCAGTGTACCAGGGGGATGGGGGCCTTCAAAGAAATTCTTTGAAGGACTACAGGGTGTGGGAGGCAGACACGGCTGAACTGTATGGAGTGGAGCCAGTACATTAATCGCCTGGGTCTGCAAAGCAATCATGCTCTTGAGCAGTTCTGTTTGCTCCTTCATCACGCTTATCAGTTCGTCCCTGTGTTTCTGCCTCCTCTGTTGGGATTCCTCTCTCCAGACTCGATTCTCCCTCGCGGATTCCTGTGCTGTTTTCAGCAGGTCCTGAAATATATCTTCCCTGTTTCTTCGAGCACGCCGCCGAATGTTTCTCATGTGGTCAGCTGGGGTAGACACCGGCCTTGTGAAGGTTGAATCTAAAAAAAAATAATAATAATAAAGCTGTTGTTAACACATAGCCTAGATAACCAATGTAACCTTCTAGTAGCACATTCCACTGAAAGGTACAGGGCAGTCAACATCCTATGCTTCGCTGAAGCGGACAAGGTACGTCCTAATAGAAAGGTTACTGGGGGCTAACATTCTGCACAGGGCACCCAGATGGAACCCGATATCTCTCTCCTCAGAGTGCCCCTGCCAGCTAGAATACATATCCTACATGCCACCGGTTGCAAGCCAGGACCGTATGGTGCTGCACTGTGTGCTGCCATGGTTCCCAGGGCTGTGCTTTGCAGCTGGCGAGGCAGAGTATCTGTCTTTGGGAGCGTAGCCACAAACGCTCTCCCATCTAACCTGAGTAGTAGGCTCTGGAGGTACATCGAGGAAACCTTTACTGACCTAAATACAGATGATTTTTTGACAATCACTGCTTGTGTTGATGCACTTCTAATGAATGCAGAGTAAAGAGCGTGCACAGCGGGGACCGAGACAGCAAGCACCCCCACCCCGGAGAATGATATTTTAGCAGGAGCCATAGCTGCATGAAAGAGAAACTTACCGCAACCCCCCTCTGCCACCTCAGAGGACACGCTGCAATTCATGTCTTGGGTGGACGTCTCAGCGGGGGTGCAGAAGAGCTCCTGGCTACACGCTGTTGCGCTTTCCTCCAGGTCATCTTCCATCTCCTCCTCCTCATCGATCACGTCCTCATCCTGCTCGGGTCTGGCATTCACTGGATGAGGGAGGGCCGATGTGTCCACGGGATTGTTTGCAGTGGTTGTGGGGTCCCCACTGAGGATGGCTTCTATCTCCTTTAGTACCTGCATGTAGCAGGCGCTGATCCCGAACGGCAGTTTGCCTCCTTCGCTCAGTGATAGGTTATTCTTAGCTCCTTCACCTTTGATCTGCACTGCACAGTGTCTCTATCATAACCTCTCTCTGACATGGCCCAAGAAATTATGCCAAATGTATCATAATTTCGCCTGCTGCTGCGTAGCTGCTCCTGCACAGCAGACTCTCCCCAGATGCTGATCAGGTCCAGCACCTCTGCCGTGCTCCAAAGGGGTGCGCGTCTTCCACGACAGGCCGCCATTGCTACTGATGATCGGAGCTGCACTCCACTCCACGACGAAGAGAACAGGAAGTGAAACAGACGAGAAATTCGAAAATCCCGGGAATCTGATCAGAGTGGGGACTGTTTCGTTATGGCCACAGAGTGGGTGGGGGGAAAACCAGAGAGGACTACTTTGGAATGCTGGGACACTTCCGGAGGCCAATCATTGCGCGGTAAGTGTACACACGAGTGGAAAGGCGCAACAGCTGTTCCGCGTTAACTGCTACCACCCTCGTTGAGGTGGTTTTTGTATTGCGCTACAACAAGGCAGTTAACGTGCAACAGCCCTATTGCATGTGTGTACGCTGTTGTTGGTATCGCGCGGTAATGATTGTTA
This sequence comes from Pelusios castaneus, assembly GCA_007922175.1. Taxonomy (NCBI): domain Eukaryota; kingdom Metazoa; phylum Chordata; order Testudines; family Pelomedusidae; genus Pelusios; species Pelusios castaneus. The sequence goes on along the minus strand of ML685769.1, from coordinate 30,691,515 downwards.
ATGCGCAATAAAGTGATCGTGTGTACAAGGCCATAGATAAATTGTTCATTAGGATACCTTATAATATATTGTACTTGCGTCTGCAGAGCACTTGTTTCAGATTGACACGATCAAGCACTCGTCAGAACAGCATTTTATACAATTAGAGCTGTAGATAAAATTCAGGGGACTTCAGACTATGCACACAGGTCAGACCTCAGCAACAACATATTTACATTGTTAACCCAAAGATTTGGTATCCTTGGGAATAAAGGAAGGCTGATTACACCACTGCATGAGCAGGCTAGGTAGCTGATGAATGGAGGAGTATTGCCAGTTTCTTCACTTTGTTCAGTATGCCTGGAGGCAGCAGTGGCAAGAATAGAATTAAAAACAAACAATTCACAGCCACTGCAAAAACCATCACTGTGGCTGGTGTGTAGCTGTCTCTCATTACGATCTACTAACAGAGCTCAAGTCTGACATAAAAGCCTAGTAATTTAGCATGAACCTGCCAAATGATGAGCAGCTCAGGGCCTCAAAATCCTGTTTGGTGCCTCAAGAGGCATGTGTCATTTAGAGAGAGGATACAAGAAAAGACTGATTATTGGTGAAGGGGAAAGTCTTAAAACATAGATTAATCAAATGCAGGGAAGGAAGCAAACGGTGGGTTAACAAAAAAAGAAATAAAGATGGAATTTCAACTCTTAAATTCTTCAAGGTGTCATATTTATTGTAACTGAACATTGGGGAAAATCCATCAGCCCAGCTCGTTAGCAGCTCACAACACAGCTATAATCATAATCCATCAAACAATATATGGCAATTTAGTGCTCACCTGTATTTGCTGTTGTTATGGTTTTTTTCTAGAAATCGCCTTGACTCATTCGGTAAATCCATTCTACTGCTGATTAAATTAATTGCTTGGCAACTGCTTGATAGAAGAGTTTCAACGGGGAATAATTGCTTACCTGACCTGCTCATCACAAGCAGATGTTTTAAAAAAAATATTCTGTGAGAACTTTTTCTCTACAAACAATCAAAAGATTGCAATGTGATTATTTATCAGGGTGTGTCAAGCCATGCAAGGACAATACATTAGGACTAAAGCATTTTTAATTATGTTGCCCTTGGTTTACTTGATTCAAACCTATACAATTTCTTGTGTTCTCAGTTAGCCTGGAAAAAAAAAGACTAACCAATTTCATAATTCATATAATAAAACTTTTAAAGAATTTCAAAGTAACAGATTAGAAATTACAATTTGGTAGAAGGTGGCCACCTTTTCACATGAATTATTTTATATTATTGTTCACTGACAGGTTTGAAGGCTGGTTTGACCTTCTAATCTGTGTATTAATCAGAGAGTTTTAATTTCATCCTTGCCCCAGGCACTATTTTTGTCAGAGTGTTAATGGTGGTCACCTTTGGTCTTTTACTAATAGATAAGGTTATCTGGTAGCAGCTGAGTGAGGCTCTGGGGCTTCATGCAATTTTATATTATATTACAAACTATAATTACAGTACTATTATTTCACAGTTCCGTACACTTCTACAGAACTAGATACAACTACAGATTAAGGCACCAGCCCTTCAAAGATTTACACATGTAGCTAACTTTCTTCTTTGCAAGTTCCCCGATGATTTGAATGGGAGTAGCTACAGTATGCAAACTTAAGCAAGAGCAAGTCTTGGCAGAATTTAGATCTAAAGGCCTGCTTCTGCATTCCTTGGGCACCCACAAATCACACTAAAGTCTGTGTGAGTCAATGGCTATATCTACACTTGGTGATTTAACTCGACTATAACTAAGTCGACTTAACTAAGTCAAGTCGACTTAGTGTGTCCATACTTAAAAATAAAGTCGTCTTAAAGGGGAACTTAAAATGTCGACCTACAGTGTCCACACTGGATGCCTAGGTCGACTTCTAGGGGCTTAGGGGGACCTAGGGGAGGTCCACGGGGGCAGGGGGGCACCCCTTGCCCAATGCCAGGGGGATCAGCCTTTGCCCCATTATACCTAGGTACAATGGGGCAAAGGGGGACAAGGACCCTGGCAGGGCATAGGGGCAGGGTGGGAAGGGCTCTGCTCTGCCAGGTGAGGGGGAATGCCAGGCTCCCCCTGTGCCTTCCCCCCCGCCCAGCAGGGAGGGCATTGGTGTAGCCCTAGGGTAGCCTTGAGTCGACTTAGAGCTACCCCACGTCTACACTGGCTTAAGTCGACGCTAGGGAGTCGACTTAAGCCTTAGGTCTACTAGGAAGGTGGTTTTATAAAGTTGACTTAATTTTAATTAAGTCAACTTTATTTTCCTTAAGTCGACTTAAGCAGCATGCTTAAGTCGACTTAAGGAAACTGTAGTGTAGACGCAGGGTAAATTAAGTCGACTTAAGCAAGCTTAAGTCGACTTAATTTACCAGTGTAGATGCAACCAATGGGCCTGCAAACAGTAATTAAAATAATATGGAAACGACACTCTTAAATTGTACATTTAAAGCCAAAAGGAGGCAAGAAGATTTTCAACTTATTTTTCCATAGCAATGGTTACTTGGCCGTGTTATGTCTGTATATTTTAATTTAGGTATATATTGAGGAGAGAGAAACAGATGATATGGCAAATGTCAACATAATCGATTTCTTTCAGAAACTTTGGCCAAATTCCGCTGTCATTTACACAAGTAACATCAGTGATTGAGATCATTGTCATTGCATCTCAACGCAGTGAGGAGATGGAGTTTCACAGAATCCATTTTACTGATCTAACCTAGGATATTCTGATCTCAGTTACACTTATGCAAATCCAATGAAATGAAACCCATTGACTTCATTGAATATGTTCTGGATGCAATGGTAATTAAGAGCAGAATGCAGTCCTCTGTTTTTCAACTAAGCATTCGTGGAGCCAGAGGTTATTAGCAGTCGATGCCTTGTATCAAGAGATAGATAGAAAGAAGCATAGAACAGCAAGAGTGAAACACACGGCCTTTACAGGAAAACTTTCAAAAAAATAGCTACAAACAACTGAAAATAAAAACAAAAATATAAATATTAGATTATTATTTTTAAAACAGTTGCAAATATTCAGAAAATACCTGAAGAAAAAAACCAGGGTCACCATATATCAAATATGACATTTGATAGAGAGCTTATTAAAAAAGAGCTAGAAAACGAGTGCAGAGAAATATAGTCTCTGAATGGCTTATTGCCATATGTCACATTGACTTCTACAGAAACTGGCAGCTGCAACAGAAAGAGTATGCTATAGCAAATTCATCAAGAGAAAAGAAATACAAGAGCATGGAATAAATCTTAAGAGAAGATTTGCTGGCCCAGCATCAAGTTTTAATAAAATCAAATAAGATAAAACCATAGCAACACAGTGCATTCTCAATGCATGATGTAACTACTCTGGAACCACTGAATTGTACAATACCTGTCTGTTCTCACAAAACGATGCAAATGTCTTGACAGTTAAAACGCTTTCCTATAGTGATTACAATGGAGCTAGTACCGCTTTACTTACTTGAACAAGAAAGAACTATTTAGAAATGCCTAACAGAAACTTACCTGTACTAAAAATAGTCTTTTATTTTCCTACACAGGGATGTGATAATGGATAAAAGTGTCCAAGGGCTAGTCTACTGTTGAAATGCCACAGGAGCACATGCTGCAGCTGTACCACTTCACTGTGGCAGTGTAACTACCACCACAGACTAGAGGGGTTCTCTTGTCAGCATAGATAATCCACTTCCCTGAGAGGTGGTAGCATTGTCTACACCAGGAGTTAGATTGGTTTAACTACAACCTGGTCTACACTGCTGCCGGCAGTCAACAGGAGATATGCAAGCTACATAATGTAACATGCATATCTCTCATTGATGTACTTTCATTGCTGTACGTGGCATCTTCACTGCACTGAATCGACAGAAGAAGCCCTCCTGTCAATGCAGCCTTAATCCTTTCAGGGAGGTGGATTACCAGTGTCAACCAGAGAGGCCAACTGGGACTCATTAGCTATCTCTAGACTTATTAAGTTAAGTCAACTTTATTAAGTCGACTTTAAGTCGACCTTATTAAGTCAATTTAGAGAGTCTAAACTAGACTCTCTAGGTCAACTGGCTAGGTCAAGGGAGCGCCAAGGCTCCAAAGGAGCCTCAGCTCCGCAGGCTAGGGGACCCGCAGCTCCTGGGAACAAGAGAACATGACTCCCTGCCAGAAGGGAGCCGTGGCTCCCTGCCAAAAAGGAAGCCACCTGCGGCTTCCCCCAGGGACAAGGAAGCCGAGAGCGGCTTGTCCCAAGGAGAGCCAGCCACGCATGGCTGGCTCTCCCTGAGACCGAGAAACCATGCGCAACTGTCTTTCTCTGGGACAAGCTGCGAGCAGCTTGCCTGTCTGGGGAGAGCCAGCCATGCGAGCGGCTTCCCGAGAAGAAGAGAGCCGGGCTCCCTAGCCAGGGCTCCAGCGGGGAGGGAATCCCTCACTGTGGCTCTTTTTATTTGTGGAACATTTGCAATGAACATGTGGTTGAAAACCTACTATAAATCTTTAAATATATATGTAATTATTTATATTTTGGTAGTGTAACCCATGCCTGCTTAGTGGGACATGCTGTCCACCTCTAATGGCACCTAGCCCAACTAGAGATTGATGAATCTGCTACAATCTTATGTGAGGGCCTTGTGGCTTTTAGCTCATGCAGTAGAGTTTCATACAGTACATTTCAGCTGTCCCAGGTTCAATCCCGCCTGCCAACGATAAGAGTCAGTGTGACAGTAACATCTAAGAAGTCCATTCACAGGCCCATTGTGTGAAGCACTACAGAAACAAAGAGCAAAGTCTAGCAATAAGTACTATTTGCATTCTCTCAACAGTGGGCTAGACATACATTGTATTATTATACTAATTTTCTTGCAACAGCACTATATTGCCATTTAAAGAGAGGGGAAAAACATAACTGATGTTTAATTTATCCATGATTTTTAAATATACAGTGTTAATTAGAAATCTTTATAAAGCTACATTTTCAAGTACAATATAAACTGTTTAATTTGACATTTTCACTGTAGTTAAAATAGGATATTGCATGCACAGACTGCTTCTCCTGCTGCCCACATTTTGTATGTAAATATATCCTAGGATATCTATCAAATTAACATTGCAAATACTCTTCAAATAAATTTGAGCATGTAACTCAGGAGGAAGTTTAGGAACATCTTGTGCAAAACCAGTTATTTTAGAATTAATGAACTGTGTGTTGAATAGACAAACTTCTTGCTTGTTAGATACTTGAGAACTAAAATGAAAATATCAAAGTTAAATACGGCAGCCTCACAAGAAGTGATCTTCTAAAAACATCCATCTTTAGAAAAATACTGTGTGAAAATAAGTTTCTATCTTATATTTGTAAGTTCCTTAACTCTAGTTTTAAAATACTGCAATTATGGGACATTAAGATCGGTTATTACACAGGTTGCTTCAAAATGAACATTTTTAAAAACAAGACACTGAGGCACAGGGGGAGAAAACCAGTATCAGAGTTAACTTTTTTACTACTGATTGTTTTCTTTTTCACTGCAACATAGCAGGAGTCCAGGTAAATCAACATGATGCTGCTAAACATACCAGGTATCTTTATGCAGGAGATAAAGCTTTCTCTGGGAAAAATCCAAGTCTGTAGACCAATCTCTCGCTGATCTAAGAACTACTTCAAACATCACCATGTCCCATTACAAGGGCAAGGGCAATTACCTTCAAGAATGTACATAACAGAGCAGACTTATCTTTCAAAAAGTTAAAAAAAAAAAAAAAAAAAAACAGGTCTCTCCTCAGGGCTGGCCTTACCCTGAGGCAAACTGAGGTAGCCACCTCAGGTGCCAGACTGGGGGGGGGGCTGCCAGTAGGACCCAGAGTGTAGAAAATTGTGTCTGCTCTCTGCTGCTGGTACATATGTAGTCTCTCTGCTCTAGATGCACAGAGATGGTGGAGTACTGTGCTGGAGGAAGGAGGGCACCAGAGATATAAAAGGCAGGCAGGAGAGAAGGTGAGAGGGAATAACAGAAAGCAGCAGGAGCTGCAGGGAGAGCGAGGAGGAGGAGCCACTTATGTACCTCTCTAGCACCCCCAGGAGCCTGGACTGGTTAACACCAGCTTCTCAGGGAGCTTCCTGCTGCTTCCCTGAAACCACTTGAGGAGAACAGGCAGTCCACTGAAGTAGTAGCAGCCAGTTAGGCCCTTAAGACGCTGATATCTTCCCTCACTCAGGCCCTGCTACCAGCCTGCTTATTTGTCCCCTTCAACTGAGTGTTGAGAGCCACTATAGTTGGCAAAGAACAGCAGTCATGAGTGCAAGAAGTAAATGCCTCTCTGGGGCATTATTCAGAAAAAGAAAGAAAGCAAAGGAAGTTTTTCTATCTAAACAGGAACTGAAAGCCCTTTCAAGATACATTTCAGCAGGGTCAACTCCAAAGGCTGTTCTGAGATATATGTTCACAATAAGATGACCACCCTCTTTCCAAATGCTTTTGTTGCTTTTCACATACTTCTAACATTTCCTGTAACAGTTGCCAGTGGAGAACACAGCTTCCCCAAGCTGAAGTTAATAAAAACACATCTATACTCCACAATGACACAGGAGGGCTGGTCAGTCTTGCAACCATCTCAACAGAGCATGAGCTGGCCCAGATTGTGGACCTTCAGAAAGCAGTTCAAATCTTTCCAATCAAGAAGGCACAGAAAGCACCACTTTCATTATTCAAACAGATAAAAATGCCAGTGTTTACTATGCAGACAAGAAAAGTTACATTTGCTGTTCAGGCATTTGAAAGTTACTTAAAATTTTTTAAAAGGGCATTTTAAGTTGTTAGCTCTCCTTTATTGAGGTAGGTAGCAAAGCAGTACCATGAGAGGAGTAGACCAGGAAGAAGGCAGAATTGAGACCTTTCAAAGTCTTGGTACAAGCGAGGGGGCATGGGGTGTCATTTGAGGTCCCCACCTCAGGTGCCAAAATGTTGTGGGCCAGCCCTGTCTCTCCTTGGAAAGAAAGGCGAAAAAAAGGCACATGTATTAAATGCTTTCACTTCTGAACGGTGCTCAGATGTTGTGGTGATGAGGACAGTATAATAACTTGACTTGGACAGAACACATAGAACTTATCAAAAGTCACCAAATAATGGTCTGAGATATTTGGAAGTACCAGGACTCTGTTGTTTTTCTGCAATAGACTAACACGGCTACCACTTTGGAACTTGACTACATACAATTTTGGGGGCTCTTATATTTACAAATAGACATCACACACACACACACACACCCAACTTAGTCTGATGAGTTCATCAGGTAGATCATTTTGGGATTAATTCAGGAAGAGACTGACTCCCTATAGATAAAACAAACAAGGAGTCCTGTGGCACTTTTAGAGACTAACAAATTTATTTATTGTGTGAGCTTTCATGAAAGAGTACAATGGCCTCTCATTTGCCAGCAATTAAGAGACAATGGAAGATCCATCTGATGTGATGTTCTATATTGGACTATCTGACCCAAAAATTCTAGAACGCTGAGACAAAACACTCCTGGGAGATCAACCTAACAAACATATATAATATCTAGTAGTCATAAATTGGATTAGAGCAAATGTAGAGCTCTACATTCTTCATATGGTTAAAATGGATTTATATAATTTATAACTAACAAAATTACTCTTTTCATTTTTGTGCTCAGATCCAAGTAATACATTAAGGAATTTCAAGATTACTGCACTTCTGTGGCGTATCCAAATTATAGTGCTTAGGCTTGGTTTGCCAAACCCTAGCAATAGGTATCAGCAGAAAAATCAAAACTAAAGCATTTAAAAAGCATTTCATTAGAAATTCATCTAGCCTAACAAAGTCTTGCTGGTACTAGCTTTTCATGTGATCATCATCTCAAAGGACATGAGAAGGGCAGCCAAACCAAAAAGTGTAGCAAGAAAATAATCAAATTCATGTAAGCGAAAGCCTTATATTAAGAAGCAATATTTATGGATTTGGAAAAATGAGATCTTTAACACTCAAGGCTATTTTATTTCATGTAAAACACCAAGAGACAATGTGAGTGAAATAACATTTTATTGGATCAACTCTTGTTGATATAAGTAGAGCCCTGCAGATCAGCGGGTATTCGCTTCAGATCCATGGGTAACCGCCCCCATCGGTGTGGATATCCACAGGCCCATTGTTGCGGATTGGCCGCAGCTGCAGATTCTATTTTTATGATCAATCCCTGCAGCTGCTGCTATGATCTGCCTCGGCAGAAGCACACAGGGGAACAAGGAAGTGCTCCAGCCAATCCCAGTTGAGCTCTGATTGGTGGTCTGCCAGCCAATCAGCATCTCAGTCATAACAGGCTGGGGCTTGGAGACACACCAGTCACAGGCTGCACCTACACTGGTAAATTAAGTCAACTTAAGCTCGGCTTAAGTCGACTTAATTTGCCCTGCGTCTACACTACACTTTGCTTAAGTTGACTTAAGCAGCTTGCTTAAGTCGACTTAAGCAAAATAAAGTTGACTTAATGAAAATTAAGTCGACTTTATTAAACCACCTTTCTACTCGACCTAAGGCTTAATTCGACTTTCTAAAGTCGAATTAAGCCACTGTAGCCCTGGGGTAGCCCTAAGTCGACTTAGGGTTACCCCTGGACTACACCAATGCCCTCCCTGCCAGGTCTCTGATCTGGTCTCAGGGAGTAAACTGATGAGCCATTAAGGATACAATGGTTGTATTCTTTATGTCCTCAATGGCTCATCAGGATACTCCCTGGGACCACATCACCTGGCAGATTCCTTAACATTAAGGAGACAATGGTTGTTCACACCCTCCCGTCTAATTCCAAAGGGGTAGCCGTGTTAGTCTATTGTAGAAAGCCAGCAGAGTCCTGTGGCACTTTTAAAGATTAACAGATTTATTAATCGCATGAGCTTTCGTGGGAGAAAATCCCACTTCGTCAGACGCTTTGAAGATGGGAAAGTTACAGAATGGGAGGAAATTAAATGCAGGGGAGTGTATGACATAGCATCAGCTCAGGCTGTAACAGCAAATCAAAATAGGTGTTAGCATTCAAAACAATGGGGAACAGCACATAGAAGAGGGGGAGGTCAAATCACTTGTAATGCAAGAAAAATCCATAGTCCCTGTTTAACCCCAAGACAACTGAGTCAAATTTGCATATAAGTTCGACTTCTGCAGTCTCTCTTTGAAGCTGTGATTTGTTATTCATCTGTTTCAACACAGCTATTAACAAGTCGTCAAGGGAGTGAGCAGGTAGATTGAAGTGTTCCCCTACAGGTTTTGCAGTATTGCAATTTCTGATGTCAGATTTGTGTCCATTGATTCTTTGGCGCAGAGACTGTCCTGTCTGTCCAATATATAAGGCAGAGGGGCATTTCCGGCACATGATGGCATAAATCACATTGGTGGATGAGCAGGTGAACAAACCCTTGATGGAGTAGGTGGCATGATTAGGCCCTGTGATGGTGTCATCAGTGTAGATATGAGGGCAAAGTTGGCAGCGTGGTCTGCTGCAGGGCTGTGTTCCTGCTTTAGTGTTTCTGCTCTGTGATCTGTAGTTGCTGGTAAGTATCCTTTTAAGGTTAGGGGGCTGTCTGAAAGCAAGGAGAGGTCTGTCTCCTAAGGCTTGAGAGAGTGACGGGTCATCTTGTAAAATAGGCTGAAGATCTTTGATGATGTGATGAAGGGGTCTGGCTTGGGGGTTGTAGGTGGTGACCAGTGGCGTTCTGTTGCTGTTTTTCATAGGCTTCTCCTGCAGTAGTTGACTTCTGGGTACCCGTCTGGCTCTGTCAATTTGTTTCTTCACTTCTGCGGGTGTGTACTGTAGTTTTAAGAATGCCTGGGAGAGATCCTGAAGGTGTCTGTCTCTGTCTAAAGGGTCAGAGCAAATGCGGTTATATCTTAGGGCTTGACTGTACACAATGGATCGTGTGGTGTGTCGAGGATGAAAGCTCGAGGGATGTAGGTAACTATCTATTTTGATTTGCTGTTACAGCCTGAGCTGATGCTATGTCATACACTCCCCTGCATTTAATTTCCTCCCATTCTGTAACTTTCCCATCTTCAAAGTGTCTGACGAAGTGGGATTTTCTCCCACGAAAGCTCATGCGATTAATAAATCTGTTAGTCTTTAAAAGTGCCACAGGACTCTGTTGTCTTCCTCCCGTCTAAGACATTTGTCCAGAATGACACAAGTTAAAGTATGGATATAACATCAAATTCTTAACTTCTAATCGAAATAGAATTCCTAGACATAAAATATATAATCATTCCCAGCAAATTACCCCCTTTCTATTGATACCAAACATGACATAGTTCCTATGGATTATAGCATTTATGAGATATCCATAGAAAATATCATAAATGCCTCCCTAAATCCAGACAGCATCACACACAGGGCTCTGCCCTGCCAGGGTCCCTGTCCCTCTTTGCCCCATTGTACACAGGGGGTGCCCCACCACCACCGTGTACCTGCCCAAGGTCCCCCTAACCCCACAAAGTCAACCTAGAGCATCCAGTGTGGACGCTCTAGGTCGACTTTGTAAGTTTCCCTTTAAGTCAACTTTAATTTTAAGTGTAGACACACTAAGTCGACTTAAAAGTGCAAGTGTAGACATAGCCACAGTCAGTTAGCATGCTGGCCTTTGATTGGTTCATTCCCCATGCCTTCCTCACCTGCTTCTTCATTTTCTTGTTTGCTGTTCATATGTCATGCTGTCAATCAGAAATTTCATTGGTGGCCAAGGAAATCTGATTAAAAGCACAGCATGCAAATCGCAAAAAAGAAAAGGAAAAATGGGTGGGACCCATGTGGCGAATGAGCCAATCGAATGCTAAAATGCTGACAGTGAGCCTAAGCTCGGTTGCAAATGCAATTCTGGATCCAGATAAAACACGGCATGCAGATTGCGGATCGGATAAAGACTAACATTGGGTGGTTGCGGTTTGGTTCCTGTTCCACATTTTTGTATCCATGCAGGGCTCTAGATGTAAGAGACAAGGCTTGGAGCTCCACAGAACATCTTGAGGTGTGGAGACCTGTGTATCTCAATCCTCACTCTTCTTGTTTCTTTCATATCTTGGCAGTAACACAGGAAGTGTGAAATTCTGTAGATTGCAGCAATTTAACTGCAGTTATGTCTTTTGATAGCTCAAGGAAAGCAAGAAAATGTAGAACTATAAGAACAGATAGAGGTTTGAGTAAATTCAGTTCAATGCTAATTTAACTTCTAAGCAACTTTCTAAGGGAAAATTAGTGTAGAAACTGTTAATTATATAAATAATCCTTTTGAAAGCAAATATTCACCACAAAGAAAACAGATAGGAGAAATCACATGCAAGAAATGCTTCTTCTTTTCTTCTGCTATGTATTATGAAAGAAATCATCCATTATTATGCTATATGGTTAATTTTGTCATGGTGTGTTTCCTTTGGATATGGAAGACGACAGCAGTATATGTTTGTGCATGCTGTCTTCTGAGTAGTTGATTTATAGGCTCCTCCAGCATCACATGGTAGCAGGAATGAAGCATTTCAGCTTCCTATAGGAACAAATGGAAAACTGCCTATTGCTAGTTCATGTATTTTGTTTGTCTTGCTCTGATACTTGTTTGCAATATATGCATGTTGGAGAGTGACTTGTGTCGGTGACCCATTATTTCCTCCTGGCCAAAGATGACTAGGGTAACAAATACTATGTTGAAAACACAGCAACAAATCAAGTACAATACAAAAATGAAAATAACCATGGTGAAAAATATTACCTGAGAAAGTTGGAGGGGTTTCATTGGCTGAACTGAAAAGAGAACTTGAGATAAGGAATTATAAAGATGATATGCAGACGTTAAGAAAATAATCTGGGTTTACCAGCCAGGTAAAGCTCCTCAATAAATTGGATCTTTAGAAAGAGCAATAATCTGACTTTTTGTTATCTGTGCTTTGCAAACAAAGTTAATCCATTTATATGGGATTTTACATTTAAAAAGAAATCCATTTAGATCCAGAATGCATCCTGCCTTCTTTCTGCCCACCGATTTGAAAAAGAGACTACAACCAACAATTCCTGGGCTATATTTGTAGTGTTACTGCCAAGAATCTATGACTTCAAATAAAGGTTCCTGCTTAAATAGCCTGATAAAAGCTATGGTTTATTCTACCACCACTGTTTAAAAACTTAGCCACCCACAAGTGTGCAGTGACAAAGTTCTTTCTTCTTCAGTATTCAAACCAATGCAACAATATTGAACAGTGTACTATAGAATCATAAAAGCCTTCAGTTCCTTCCCAGAATTCTTGGCCTTTCCATACTTGCTATCTGTGTACTTAGTATGGTATTTCAAACTCTTCTTCACATATGCCTGAAATAAGGGACTTACCTCCACAAGTTAACGAGATAAAAGGAAGTCTTAGATCAAAAAGGAAGAGTTTGCCATATCACAGCATGAACTCCATTGCATTATGTACTTGAAAAGTACCACTCTACATTCAACCCATGGGTGGGCTGTGACTGCCAACCAAATGTATAAAACTTTAGCTCTATGTTTTCGGTTGAAGGACTCCATTTATTTTCCCTTTGAGTTCCCTCTAACTCCTATCTAGCTTTTTATATGGTGCCTATAATTTGTTATCTGAGCTACAACATAGTTTTAAAACAACAGACAATAAGCGTTAAGGACACTTTTCAGTGGATAGTCTGAGCAAATATTTCAGAGTTAAGGGAACGCAGAGAATTATGGTTTGATAGGAAAAAAGATTTAATGTTTAAAAGATCTCACACTAGACCTAGGACAAAGAAATGACAGATTCTCCTACTCCTGCCCCCATGATATGCATATATATATATATATTAATAAACATTGCACAAAGTTTTTGAAGGAGGAAAAGACAGGGGTAATTAAAATTGGAAACCAAAAACAAATCTTTTTTGAGAAATGTTTTGGTAATTTTTTAAAATATTTTTGGAAAGAGAGGGTAAAAAAAAATATAAACTTGAAAATTGCCAATACAATGGAGTCCTAAAAGTGATGTGAGAATGTGTATACTGTTTCTTCACCTTTGTAGCAAGAAGCCAACCAGCAAAGGGATGTAAAGGATGTAGGCGGAACTGTCAGTGGCATAGCAAGGTTTGAACCTGGGGACCAAGCCCACATTTGGGCTCCCCCTGGGCACTCCACACCACCCCACACCTTGCAGCGCCTCCCTGGGCAGGACAAGAGGAGGTCTCAGCACTGCCCCCAACTGCCCTGGGGGGAGTTTCCTCTGAGGAGCTACAGGGGGCTGCCAGACTAGCCCTACAAGGGACAGATTAGAGGGGTGCCATCCCGGGTTCCCCACTTTTGGGGTGCCAGCCTGGGATCCCCATTTTTGGGGCAGCGGCTGGCACCCCTTCCCTCACCCCACACGGGCCAGAATTGTGGGGGGCAGCCATGGCTCCCAGCACTGAAGGGGGGGCATGTTTAATGCTGCAGGGCAGGCCGGTGCCAGAGGCCGCCCTCCTGTTCTGGCCCACCCCGGCCAGTTGTCTGCCCAGGAGACAAGGCAGCCCAGTAGGTGGCCGCTGTTCCTCAGGGTCTAGGGATCGCCCCCTGGGGTCGACCAGCAAGCCAGCCAGGGGCGGGGCAGAGCAGAACACTGCATCAAGAGTCCCCCACCGCGTGCAGCGTTGAACGAGAGCCCCCCCCCCAGCACTGTCACCCCCTGTCATTCTGGCCCATGCAAGGTGAAGGTGGGGGTGCTGGTACTTGCACACCCCCACCTCCCGCTATGCCACTAAGAAATCTACAGTGTGGGAAAGGGCAGAGAGAGAGAGAGAGAGAGAGAAATTAAACAAGCATCGGTGAGCCTCTTTACGCTCTTTCATAGAGTGCCTACATCACAGGAACCTATACAGAGCGGGGACAGCAGCTACCACTGATCTAGTACTCCCAATCTCGTGCAGATGGACAGGGAGTGGGCAGGAAGGGATGAAGAGTGGCCATAACCGAGGCTCCAGCTCCTGTGCTTTTACACCCAAGAGTTGGTTCACAGGAGTAAGTAATCTATATCAGGAGAAGGGCAGAAGAGAAAAGGTTCCCTTCTGGAACAAATAGGAATCAAACCGTCTTTCAGTCATAATTTGATTCCTACCCTTACTCAGATTGCATTGCAAGTGTACAATCTATCACTCTGTAATCTTCTGTTATGGGCAATGGCAAAATAATAAAGTGTCTATTTCTCCAGATGATATCTCAGACCTACTGTCTGAAGTTCCTGTTCACCAGTGAAATGTGCTATCTCGAACTTTTTGGCCATCTGTTCTTAAAACTGAGCTACACTGATTTTCCTACAGCTCTGTATTACCCCTCCTTTGCTGAAGGAACTATTATAGAGTAAGTAGTTTCACCCACCACATCTTCCAAGATTACGAGACTGAAGGGTGTTTAAAGGCCCAGTAACTGCGATTTTCTTCCCTAGTTTTAACGTCCACGTTTCTATGCTTTCACCTTTAATTCAGGAAACTATGTCTATTTCTGTTATTTCACCTCTGAGTTCCATGAAATTCTGATGCTAAGTTAATTCTGATGCTAAGAAATTCTGATGCTAAGTTAAGCTAAAGGAATATGTAGAAATAGTCTTCTTACCCTATTGATCCCGTTAAGATCTTTCCGAGCACAATAATTAGAATCCCTATGTACTATGTTTAAAACTATAACCACTGATTAAGATATTATAAAATCTTATGTAGTTTGCTATTTATTATTATTAATTCGTGTTTGTATTTCACCCTAGTCAGGGATCAAGAGCCAACTGTGTTATATAGTATACACACAAAATATAAAGCAACAGTGATTGCTACAAAGAGATTACATACATAGTTTGAAATCTGAATGGAATAAAACTATATTTTATAAGCTCTTTGTACAGCACAGTGAAACTTAACACAAACTAGGTAACACCACCACAGGAGGAGGAGGAGAACCACAAAGCAGAATCGGGGGAAAGGGTAGGAAATGTTCAATAGTCATTTGAACTATTTCTGCCATGGAAATGAGAAGGGATGGAAGAAGAAATGATTACCTTAAACCAGGGAAACCTTTCAGTTTGCAAACACCAGATATAATGTAATTAAAGGGGGGAGGGAGAGACTCATGCAAAATACTTATATTATGTGCATGAGTGGTCTCATTGAGTCCACCAATGTAAAGCTAAGCACATGTGAGTGTTTGCAGGACTGAGGCCTTAGCTATTAAAAATAAAACTGTAACTGGGTAACAGGTTTTCTATCAAAGCTGTTTGTCTGGCTCAGACTGGCACAATGCTTTAGTGATCAGCAAGCCACGTCAGAGACCTGAGATTTGCAAGTGGCCAGGATTAAGGGACCCCACCCTACCCCACCCCCACCACCATGTTCTTTTTTGTTCTTGACCGCAGCAGGGGAATGTAATTCAGTGGTTTCCTTCTCATCTGTCTAGTCTGGTTTTTATTACTGAGATGGTGTGAAATGATCAACAGCACCTTTATCTGGAAAAAATCCGCAGAGGCACTTCTAATGCTATCACCTCTAACAACATGCACATTCTCACTGCTAATTCACTATTTCAGTTTTGCACATTTATCTTCAAAACACAGGAAATTTACTTCCAATAAATCACTGAATCTCACTGAACGTCAAAGGGGAGACTTAACTTAAAGCCATGATTACACAAGCTGTAGCATTAACCATGTGGCATCATTCTGATAGTCATGTCCAACTCAATATCATAAACAAAGATAATGGTTGGGTAACTAGTCAGAAATCCTGTATCTTTGGAGTACCAAATCTTTAATAAGATGCAATCACAATCTGTTCAGGATAATAAAGGTTGGACACATTCTTTCCTCTCCTTGCAACTTTGCACATTTTCAAACTGTTTCACGGGCTGTGGAAAAAATGTCAAAGCAATAAAGATAAAATGGGTTTTTGAAATTTGGCCCCTGCCACTTCAGTGTGGCTATGTAACAGGCATCACTCATTTAGAAGGGACAGACCATTAGGAAGAAACAATAGATGTATTCAGGCTACAGAAAGAAACAGTCAGTAAAATCACAAAAAGTTTGAGCACTTAAAAAAGGAAAAAAAAAACAGTTCTTTCAAATGAAAGCAAGCAGAGTTTTTCCTTGTTTTAGAGCTAAATTCTACTGTCAGCTACACTGGTGTTGATCCAGAGTAATAAATGGAACAGAATTTGGCCCCACTTCTCTTTTTAAGACCAAAGGCCTGACAGTTTCTAAATTTAGGTGTTCCCTAGTCTCTACTTTCCTGGGTCAGCAGCAGGAAGAAGAGAAGGAACTGAGTCACTTTTCAGTGACCCCAGACATGCAGAGCTTGAAATAGCATAGATGAGCTCAGCAGGATCATGCCCATTAGACAAAAAATGACTTCTCTTAAAAAGCCACAGAGGACCATTTCTTATGTCTGTAATAAGGGAGCTAGTGTGAACCATGGGGAATATATGACACACAAACTTCTTCACCTTACACTTTGCACAAAACTGGAACTAATTTGTTTAGCACACACACTGATTTGAGTGACAAAACATTAGGACAAATATTTCTGAGCTAGTCACAAGAACTAAATTGGTCACTAATGCTCCTGTGGTTCACCAGTTAATTGTTTATTTAGGCAAAACTTGTGACATGAAATAACCCTAGTGCGACCCTGCCTCAGTTTCCCATCATCCAGAGGTATAAAAAAGTCCAAGAAAGCCTTTCTAGTACTAAAAGAGGGTGACACGGTAGATGAGGTAATATCTTTTATTGAACCCAACTTCTCATGCATTATAATTGGTTCCACTTTTGGGTTGTGTTGGATGGCAACCATCAGGTTTTTATAGTTTTCCTGGGTTTTTTTTCCTTCCAGTGTGTGGAGCATATGATGGCTGAGGTGGTCCTTTCTGGAGTATATGAGATGTAGGAGGTGATTCCTCAGGTTTTCTGAAGTCCTTCTGCAAAGTTGTTTAGCATAGTTAGAGCTGTATGTAATGGTCAGAGGGTTATAGATGGTAAGTCCTCAGAGGATGATGTTTTGTTTCTTGCATTTGCTCAGGCAGTAGTTATTGCATTTAAATTTAGCTTCCTTCTTCACGTTGTGGAGTTTCCATTTCAGACAGCAAAACGTGGCATCTTCCATTGTTGTTCACAGTGTTGTTGTAGGAGTGTTTGTGACATTTCCCTCCTGCAATCTGAACTGGTATGCTGCTGTGCCACCCCAATTTTCCACTCCAGGGCCCCAACTTACCCCACCTTGCTATATGAACCCCCACTCCTGGGTCAGCTCACGCCCAGCCACTTGAATGTAATTGGTCCCTAAACCAGTGGAAGAGTGCGGTCATTACCCAGTCTTGGGATAGTCCACCAGCAAACACCTCCAGTCCCAGATGCAACCCTGGGAACTACTGTCATGAAAAATTCAGTGCACACCCATTTGGCCTTGTAAGCTCATTTACACTTTTCTGTCAATTTAACAAAGAAATTGATATGCACCTTCTTTTCTGTCATTGAGGCCTTACACGCACTCATTCAACATTGCACTGCTTTAGATAAACATATATTTATTGACTACAGTAAGATGGTAAGTGAATACAAGTCAAACTAACATGAAATCAATTAATCATTCAGTGAAGATCACCGCAATCAAATAAAAGAAAAAGTCACATTCTAAACTAAGATCACTGTTACAGTTTATGTTCAGCTTACCCACAGGGTTGGCCGTGACGATCTACAACTTGTATCAAGTCACTTATGGGACACTGGTTCATTTTAAAATTTAATGTATATTTTAACTTTGTTATAAACTCTTGAATGTAATAATTGAAACAATGGTAGAAAAATGGTAGAAAAATCTAGATTACTTTCCATCATTTAGGGTACTTATTTTTTGAAATTCATCAAGATTAGACTAGATCATTTAACTTTAGGAAAGCATACTACGAGGGCACGGCCCTGTGTATTTATACTGAATCTACTTAGGTTTATAGGAGATGTTACCATTGTACAAATAGACTAGAAATTGACTTTAAAACAGGAATGACACTGAAACTTTTAAGTTCCAAATGGGTAGCCGTGTTAGTCTAGCCCAGCAAAACAAACAAGGAATCTAACATTTGTTAGTCTTTAGAAGTGCTACCAGGCTTCTTGTTTGATACTTTTAAGTCACTTAGGCTATGTCTACACTTACCAAAGTTAGTTCGAATTAGTTCATTCAAACTAACTAATTCAAACTAATTTTAGTTAGTTCTAATTAATTTAATTCGAACTAGCATTGCCCCACTGGAATTTTAGTTCGAACTAAGCAAGTGCCATGCATGGCACTAAGCAGTTAGTTCGAACTAACATGGCCACATTGACTTAATTCGAATTAAGCGTTAGTTCGAAAGATATAATTGAATTTATTAGTTCGAATTAAGGAAGCCCTTAATTCGAACTAACAAAAGCCTAGTGTAGCCAACGCTTAAGTTAGTTCGAATTAAGGAAGCTTAATTCGAACTAACTTGCCAGTGTAGACATAGCCTTAAAGGCTAGTTACTTTCCAGGAGGCTCTTAAACACAATACTACAGTAATTGACTTGCAATTCTCACAGGAAATATTTAAAAACTAAAACACCAAGAAAATTCCACATTTGAAAGTTGAGGAAAAAAATGAAACTTCCAAGGTACATTAGGGCCATTGCAGGTAGGACAGAAAAGTAAACAGGCACTTGCATCTGACGAAGTGAATTGCAGCCCACGAAAGCGTATGCCCAAAGAAATTTGTTAGTCTTTAAGGTACCACAGGACTTCTGTTGCTTTTGCTATATGCAGACTAACATGGCTACCCCTCTGGAACTTAGACACCGGAGCCCTAGGCAGCTCTTACTCTTGAAAAAAAGTTAGAGGGTCAAATCTTCCAGTCCTTTATCAGATAAAATTTTTATTGCTGTCAGCACTTCCACTCACAGATATCTCACATCTCCCTCTTTTCAGAATGTGACTTTGGCTCAGAGGGCTTGACTGTGTTTCTTCTAAAACCCCAGCATTCTGTCTTCAACATCCCCCCCCTTCCTTCCAGGGGATTCTTGTCTGTAAACTTATCTAAGGACTTCCAGATCCTTAATCTAATTACCAGCCCTTTCTCATCTTAATCACCGTGCCTGTTTCTAAACAAAATACTGACTCCTTGACCCAGGGACACAAGCGGAAAGTAACAGAATCCTGTGGCACTTTTAAAGACTAACAGATTTATTTATCGATTTTCTCCCACAAAAGCTCATGCGATAAATAAATCTGTTACTCTTTAAAAGTGCCACTGGATTCTGTTGTCTTTCTACAATAGACTAACACGGCTCCCCCTTTGGAAGCTGAAAGCAGTCCGTCTCCTCTGCAGAACTCACTTTCCACACTGAAGTTGTTTAGGGCTAGGACATGCATCTTGATCAGACTTGTACAAATTCTTTTGCCTATTTTACCTCACTTAGCTATCAGTAACCATGAAAGGAGAAAGTGCTTCTCACACTATTTATCTTATTATCCATAGGCAAAATCCTCATAATTGCTTTTGAACACCCTCTTTTTTTTTTTTAATCTCCCCCCTCTTGGCCCCCCCCCCCCCCCCCCACCACCACCAAACACACACTCAACTGCCCTTTAGGGCTCACATCTGGTTAAAGAACATTGGCTATGTCTCTCTTTGGAGTTTTTCCAATATCATTATAGAAATGGGCCAGTGAGTGAGAGAGTAGGACTGATTTACAAACTGTGGCCTCCAGCACAAAGCAGGACTATCCTGATACTGAGCTGCCTAGTATGATTTTTTTATATCCCTTATATGTTAGAAATGTGGTGAAAGCCATGAACTAATACTCTTGTACCAGCCTGAAGATTGTGCAACAGAGTTAGCAAAACATCTGGAATGCCAAATGCTGTCAATATGATCCAAAATGCTGATCTGTTTCCAGATCAAGAGCCACTTTGATGTCAATGCACGCAGAATGAGCCCAACTATATAGGTGAACGAGGCGGTCGCCTAGAGCGCCAGGCTTTAAGGGACACCAGATTAGACAGAAGTGAATTTTTTTCTCTATTTAAAAAAATTAATATGTTATCTCTTATAACATGTTGGGGGAGAGGGTGCCAAAGTCATAGCTCTCCTAGGGCACCAAAAACCCTTGGGCCAGCCCTGAATGCATGCCACATGAAGTGAGCAGTTAAATTCTTGAAGCAGCTCAGCCATATGACAGAGGGTAAAGACAGTGTCCATTGTCAACTACCCAGAAGTAAAACCTTATTGCTGTAGCAATAAAATCTGTTAAAGGATAGCTGCCCATTACCAAGAGTGTAACATGAGCAAAAATCTTTCCAGAGACCTATACCACTATAAGCCTGTAACTGTCACACTGGTCCAAAATCCTTTGCCCTTGCATGGTGTTAGGCTTTAATATTTGTTCTGTCTTTGTAGACTTTTCTCTGTCATTTCTCTTCTGTTACAGGATACTTTTCCTGCCAGTAAATTGTGGCATACAACTCAAGTTAACAGATAGTCATACCAGACCCACCAAAGGACAAGGACGCTGTGAACAATCAGTAAGGCAGTGGCCAGCTGCCTATTGAGAAATTCTGGATTAGATGGGAACAATACATTTCTGACTATTTGTAAATACTCTCCTCTCCATCTCATCCCCCCACCCCACCCTAAATGTAGTCATAGGGCCTTTAATGTAATTAAAGTGTCTCTGCATTGGTCATTATCAGCTCTGTCCTTTCTGGGTGGAACAAGTCTGTACTTGTAAGTAAACAGGCAAAGAATTCCAAGTGGATTATACAACAGAGTCTTGTGGCACTTTTAAAGACTAACAGATTTATTAATCGCATGAGCTTTCGTGGGAGAAAATCCCACTTCGTCAGACGCTTTGAAGATAGGAAAGTTACAGAGTGGGAGGAAATAAAATGCAGGGGAGTGTATGACATAGCATCAGGTCAGGCTGTAACAGCAAATCAAAATAGGTGTTAGGATTCAAAACACTGGGGAACAGCACATAGAGGAGGGGGAGGTCAATTCACTTGATGTAATGCGAGAAAAATCCATAGTCCCTGTTTAACCCCAAGACAACTGAGTCAAATTTGCATATAAGTTCGAGTTCTGCAGACTCTCTTTGAAGCTGTGATTTGTTATTCATCTGTTTCAACACTGCTATTAACAAGTCGTTGAGGGAGTGAGCAGGGAGATTGAAGTGTTCCCCTACAGGTTTTGCAGTGTTGCAATTTCTGATGTCAGATTTGTGTCCATTGATTCTTTGGCGCAGAGACTGTCCTGTCTGTCCAATATATAAGGCAGAGGGGCATTTCCGGCACATGATGGCATAAATCACATTGGTGGATGAGCAGGTGAACGAACCCTTGATGGAGTAGGTGGCATGATTAGGCCCTGTGATGGTGTCATCAGTGTAGATATGAGGGCAAAGTTGGCAGCGTGGTCTGCTGCAGGGCTGTGTTCCTGCTTTAGTGTTTCTGCTCTGTGATCTGTAGTTGCTGGTAAGTATCCTTTTAAGATTAGGGGGCTGTCTGAAAGCAAGGAGAGGTCTGCCTCCCAAGGCTTGAGAGAGTGAGGGATCATCTTGTAAAATAGGCTGTAGATTTTTGATGATGTGTTGAAGAGGTCTGGCTTGGGGGTTGTAGGTGACGACCAGTGGCGTTCTGTTGTTGTTTTTCATGGGCTTCTCCTGCAGTAGTTGACTTCTGGGTACCCGTCTGGCTCTGTCAATTTGTTTCTTCACTTCTGCGGGTTTGTACTGTAGTTTTAAGAATGCCTGGTAGAGATCCTGAAGGTGTCTGT
>ML685769.1:30609199-30669658 GCA_007922175.1 Pelusios castaneus | reverse complement strand
ACAGACACCTTCAGGATCTCTACCAGGCATTCTTAAAACTACAGTACAAACCCGCAGAAGTGAAGAAACAAATTGACAGAGCCAGACGGGTACCCAGAAGTCAACTACTGCAGGAGAAGCCCATGAAAAACAACAACAGAACGCCACTGGTCGTCACCTACAACCCCCAAGCCAGACCTCTTCAACACATCATCAAAAATCTACAGCCTATTTTACAAGATGATCCCTCACTCTCTCAAGCCTTGGGAGACAGACCTCTCCTTGCTTTCAGACAGCCCCCTAATCTTAAAAGGATACTTACCAGCAACTACAGATCACAGAGCAGAAACACTAAAGCAGGAACACAGCCCTGCAGCAGACCACGCTGCCAACTTTGCCCTCATATCTACACTGATGACACCATCACAGGGCCTAATCATGCCACCTACTCCATCAAGGGTTCGTTCACCTGCTCATCCACCAATGTGATTTATGCCATCATGTGCCGGAAATGCCCCTCTGCCTTATATATTGGACAGACAGGACAGTCTCTGCGCCAAAGAATCAATTGACACAAATCTGACATCAGAAATTGCAACACTGCAAAACCTGTAGGGGAACACTTCAATCTCCCTGCTCACTCCCTCAACGACTTGTTAATAGCAGTGTTGAAACAGATGAATAACAAATCACAGCTTCAAAGAGAGTCTGCAGAACTCGAACTTATATGCAAATTTGACTCAGTTGTCTTGGGGTTAAACAGGGACTATGGATTTTTCTCGCATTACATCAAGTGAATTGACCTCCCCCTCCTCTATGTGCTGTTCCCCAGTGTTTTGAATCCTAACACCTATTTTGATTTGCTGTTACAGCCTGACCTGATGCTATGTCATACACTCCCCTGCATTTTATTTCCTCCCACTCTGTAACTTTCCTATCTTCAAAGCGTCTGACGAAGTGGGATTTTCTCCCACGAAAGCTCATGCGATTAATAAATCTGTTAGTCTTTAAAAGTGCCACAAGACTCTGTTGTCTTTCTACAATAGACTAACACGGCTACCCCTTTGGAATTTGACAAGTGGATTATGTAACTGATAAAGAAGCATATATATTTGACCACTGTAACACCACCGATTTGAAGCTCTCCTGTCAGTCTTCCCGGTACCGTGAATAAACCTTTTCAGTATTATCTATGTTGCCTGATTCTTCTGGGGACACTGTGATGCCATTGTCACATGATCTGTGTGACTTTTCTGTTCATTCCTGCCATGGAATCGTGGGGTTTGATGCAAAATATGCCATGCAGGGTTTCTTTATGAATGCTCAATACATGGTTTGCATTATTGTTATGGTATCATGTTTCCTGCAACATCATGTAGGTGTGCAGATGTGAGGCATATTCCCAGGTATTTCACATAGCTCAGATGGAAGGCAGACAATCAGGGCTGCCTCTCAACATAGAGGCTGAAGTGGTGCATGGCAAAGAAATACAAACTGAGCTCCCTGGCTCAGGTGAGACAAAGATCACCTGAGAGAAGAAGGAAGAGGAGGGAAGAAGGATTGGAAACAAATACAGACACTTTGAACTGTTAGGGGCTTTTTGCCAGAGAAACTCCATCTTGGAACACATCCATCTGAAAGGATTGGACCCTGCCTATGGCTAGGCAGAGACTGGCTGCTAAACCATCTTACAGCTACATCTTGTGAGTAAACCTGGACATGATGTTAGGTTAGAATGTGTCTTACATTTTTATTTGATAGTGATTACCCTTGACCAATTAGTTAAATGATTGTGCATTGATTTGCATGATTGCACTTAAAATCATGTTCTAATGAATAAAGTAATATTTGTTTTATCTAAAGCTTTGTGAACTTTAGAGGGTATGAATGAGTGAGGCTGGGCTTTCTCATTTCTTTGATAAATGGGTGTACCAGTGTCTATGAACCTACAACAATTGGGGAAGGGTCCCGATCCCTGTAGGATGGAAGTTCCCAGTGTGATATCTAGGAACTGAGGGTGCTCGCTGGGAGACCACCTCAAGTGGGGAGAGCGCACCTCCACTGCCTGGGACTGATTACCATGTAGGAGGCTGGTGTGGACTGACAGCACAAAACAAGAAAGTCTCCATGCTCTGAGTTTTAGTGCCCAACATCACAGCAGCCCTGGCATCCAGAAGGAGCAATGAAAGAGAAAGTTATTTTCAGCTCCTTCTAGCCATGAGTTGGCACATGCTCATTGTAAATGGAGTCTTTAAAGAATTTTACTGTCAAACTCTAGTGAGTCTCTACGGTTCATACAGAGAGATTTTTCAAAGATTCATTAGTTTGGCCAAGTTTCCAGGGCAGTTCTCCCCCAAGAAAGGGGCAAAAAAGGACATCCTTGACTTCAAGATATCCTCCTGACAAATATCAAATCTGTTTCGAAGCCTGGAGATGATAAAGTTCCCAACAACCTGGTTATAAAAGTAATAGGCAAAACTGCTTTCACCCTCTCAACTTCATTCCCAGAAATGTCTTGACCGTTTTTGCTGAAACTCACCAAACAAGTTCAGTCTAATGCAGATATTTGGCATAGATAATTTCAGTTCAAATAGTTTGAATTTGACAAAGTTATAAGCAACTGAAAATAGAGTCTTAGAATGGAAAACATCAGGCAATCTTATCCGTAGGCAGTGGTACCAGCTCTGCCTATAATTAACTATATTTCACACAAATACCATCAATCTAATTTGTCAGCATTCTACAGCCTGGAGAGATTGAAGGAATGTTTTCACTTCATTTGTATGAAGTAATGTAAGAAATTCTCAGATGAGAGAATGTACACAAGTACGGTAGTTGGTGACTGAGAATGGATTACTTTAATTATCTCATAAGTGTCACATAGTTCATGAGTCCTGCAAAACAGAATGAACAATCATCGAATACTTCTATCAGTGAGCTACACTGATTACTAAGCAACAAGAAGATTACTGCAAGGGTGAATGGTATAGTAACTCAGAAGAGAGAATACTAAAATATTCTTCAGATAAAACTGTGAGAAGACCCTTAGGGTGCAACCTAGAACTCTGGGACCACTGTACCCTCTTAACTCTCCAGCCTGGGCTGTCTCCCATGATGCTTTGCTAGTGGCAGGCAGCAAACCCTTCCAGGTGCTATTATTGCCTAGCCTAACAGCATGTGAAGTCCCATACCCAGCTAAGCTAAATTGTGTGACTGCTCCCTGAGCCACTCACAAATCACATTAGAGACTCTCATATTTACAACATAATCTATTAACAACCATACAGCAAAATCTCATAACTTGATAAATACTAATGATACATATATTCTGATGGAAAAGACATCTCACGTGGCATATTTTATATGCAGTATCACAACCATAAATGAATCATGACTATGAGGTTTGCAGGGGCTGCTTTGAGGTACAGAGCGTCACAAAAGTATTAATTCCCTATAAATTATATATCATGGTATGGCAGAGGTGGCTTGTGATAAGATTCATAAACCCCAACCAACTGATTTCAGGTCCCAGAAAACTTTGGGGCATTTTGCATTTTTTCTCAGAAGAATGCTAAGAGCTATAGTTAACTGGCATGTTACAGATTCGACTGGACTGAAGAAGACCTCATGCTTTTCTTTTTGACTGCATAGAACATGGTATTTCATAATTTGGGTCACCTTTGAGAATGGCATAGGGATTTGAGAAGAATAGAGCTTCAGAGATATAGCATTATTGTGTGAAACTTGCTTGATACTTTGGCTTACTCCTTATTTGTTACATTTCTTTACACTTGCTAACAATTTTCATTTCATCATGTGTGTTAACTCTTTTATATCCTGTAACTACTGCATGTGATGAACAACTTGGATTTTTACTTTTATAGGCAGTCTCTCACAAGTCAATAACTAGGGTTCTTAAGGGTTCAAAAGTAGGGTATGGGCAATCTAAGAAGTCAATACTGAAGTTCTACAAAAAAATATTGAATCAGAGATTGTTACAGTAGCATAGAACATCAACCATTTGGTCAAATATGGTGGTTGCCAGTTTTCAGCTATGTAGAAAGCTTTTATCATAAATAGGCTAAAAGGTACAAAAAGTGATCTTCCAATGAAGCAACCTTACCATTCAGTGACTGACGCAGCTAAGAGAAGCTCACTTTTAGCCTATATGGGTTACAAGAGCTCTAGTTTAAATTTCAGTTATCATGAATAGGATGCTCACACACAATGAAGACCACCCCTAGATGGGAGCAACTAATCATATCTATTCTGAACCACCAGCTGGAATACATAATATCAGCTATCAAAATGAAACCTAAAATAGAGGAGGCAGAAGGAATCCTCCACACTTAAAAAAAATAAGTTGAGTAAAAGTATATTAAGCATTTAAATGTACAATGAATATTTTCTTTTTTTACTCCTCTGGTTACATGCATCCCAGGCTTTATATTTTAAGCTCTAAGAGATTAAAACAAATGTTATCAAGAGGTAGAAAGGTATTTTCTGACTCACTGGAAGATAACATGGTTGCATTGCTGCAGGCCAATGCATGTTGTCACTTTCAGTTGCCATTTGTCATATAGAAGTTCCTGAGAACCAGCAGGCTGACATACTGCTCCATGTCATGACAGTTAGAAAGAAGAGAGCTGTCAACAATGTAATATAAATCAGAGATTTGTGGAAGTACTAGAAAATGGTATGCTAAGAATCACTGCTCTGGCCTGACTAAAAGGCCTGATCACTTCTCCTTGAATGACGGTGGGATTTATTTATAAATGTGCACATTCATAAGTGAATTACAAAAAATCTAGATGTATGAAACCAAATCTGATCTCATTCACATACTCAACAAAGCATGCACATATTTTCCATATTTATAGCGTATGTGAGGGTGAGTGGTGGTAAAACTCAGTTCCATGATGTGTTTTGTATCTAAAGTCTATATGCAGTGATGCTTTAGGAATGGTTTCAAAGGCAACAGTCATAATAAGCCCAGGAGATATACAGCACACCAAAATCAAACTACATGGTCATTCATAGAAAGGATATTGTCCAGTAGCTCTCTGCGCCTTTTTCATGGATTTGAACCTAGTGATTCTAAAAATAAGCTCTTTGCCAGCTGCCCTCTCAGCATATCCTTTTAAATAAACTTACTTTTTCCCTCAAAACTTCTATCATATGATGACTCCCCTATTTTGCTCTTTTACTATCCTGAAGCTTCCCTGCTATTGTAAATAGGAATGAACACAGCACAGTCTATCTCCTGCTGAGAAGGATCTCAGACTGGGTTGTCAATGAGGTATGATGGGAACGGAAATGGATCCACATGCAAACTGCGACAAGAATTTAGACTAAAATATCGCAAAATGTCTTATTAGATCATGTTAATTGCAGAGGATACAAAGTTGAGGCTTTTTTATTTGGGGGATGATTTAAAGAACAAATAGCATGGAATATTGTTAATTTGACACTAATTTAAAAATAAACCTAGCAATGGAAACATCCAACATTTCAATAGCAAATAAACTTATATTTTGGAAACACAAAATACTTCCTTCCCCTGACCCCAATGAGATCTGCAGTAATACAGTTCAGGGAAACTATGACACTATGTTCAATGTTACACTTCCCAGAGAAGATTCTAGAAGAGGGGTTAAACCCAGTTATCACTGCTGGAGGTAGTAGATCTTGTAAATATAGGTGTCATAATCTGATAGTCCACTTAAAAGTGGGGTTGATCACAGAATTCTACTCAGAAGTGTAAGTATCACCAGTCACATGGAAGAAGTGTCCATAGAGAGACCACAGACAGCCCAAGCTATGGTAGTTGCTGATTGAAGTCTGAGAGGGAGCTGGCTTAGTTTGCTTTCAGAGAAATCAGCAATTTTAAAAACAGCTTATGTTGATTTAGGGTTACAAATTACACACACACACACACACACACACACACACACACACACACACACACAGAGAGAGAGAGAGAGAGAGAGAGAGAGAGAGAGAGAGAGAGAGAGAGAGCACTTCATCTATCACTGAAGTGCAACCATCTGTTTTACAGCAAGTGGCAGCTCCATGGATTAGTTTGGGATAGGAACAATACTATCAAACTGAGAAGCAAAAAAACCTTCTATTTCATCGAGAATTCTTTAATAGGAATATTGGTCCTGCCCTGGATGCCTTCCACAATGCATATGGACTAGCACTTTAAAACTTGAGTGCCAAAAGCTGGGCACCTAAATAAGTTGCTTGACTTTCAAAAGCATTGAGCAATAATTTCAATGGGAAACAGAAGTATTCAACACCGCTAAAAAAAAAAAACTTTAGATGTCAAAATATGGATTTGAAGAGCTCATCTTATGCAGCCTGAAAAATATAACCATGATGTTCATTTGCCTGTGGCATGGAAATCTACATACCACATGTAACAATGCAAATTGTTGTTCTGCCATTAGGATGACCCAAAATACTCTTGTTTAGAGCAAACACTACCATTTATACTGTATGTCATGGATCTGATGTGTCAATCACATAATATAATGGACATAGACAGATATTGTAGAGTTAGCCTGCGGTATCCGGAGAAGATATGCTTTTCTCCAAGACTGCTCTTCCAAACTAGTCTTTTGTAAATAGCTTCAAATTATGATTCTTATTTAGATAAATTCCAAAAGGGTAGCTTTGTTAATCTAGTTCAGAAAAACAAACAAGGAGTCTAGTTGCACTTTTAAAGACTAACACATTTATTTATCGCATGAGCTTTCATGGGAGAAAATCCCCCTTCGCCAGACACTTGAAGATAGAGAAGTATAGATGAATAGTAGGAAAATAAATACAGAGAAGTGTAAGTCATAGGATCAGGTCAGACTGTTACAGCAAATGAATGCAGTTGGTTAGATTCAAACAGTTGAGAACGACATATAGGAGGGAGGTGAGAGAAAAGGGAAAGCAAAATTACCTGTTATAATGGGAAAAAACTTGTAGTCTACATTTAACCCTAAGTTTACGGTGTCAAATCTGCATATGAATTCCAATTTTGCATTTTCTCTTTGAAGCTTTGATTTGTTATCTATTTACCTAAGTATGACTATTAACAGATCATTAATGGAGTGATTAGGAAGATTGAAGTGTTTCCCTGTTGGTTTTTGCATGCTATTTCTAATGTCAGATTTGTGTCCATTTATTCGTTTGCACAGAGACTGTCGCTGTGTGTCCAATATATAAAGTGGGAGGGCATTTCTGGCACAAGATGGCATAAATCACACTGATGGATGAACAGCTGAATGAGCCCCTGATGGAGGAGCTGGCTTGATTAGGTCTTGATTGGGATTATTTAAATAAGGCCTTTGTTTTTCCACTCTTTGATTTAAAACAGTTCTTTACTTTCTGCATTAGAATCCTTTGTCACAGAACCACTTGTTTTGTGTAAAGCATGGGCAAAAATAGCCATCAGAATGTTTCTAAGTACAGTGAGTATCTGGAATGTGATACTGAAGGAACATTACAAGTCCTGGCACTACTGAAGTTAATGGGGGAGTAACTCCAGGCACGACAGCTGCTGTCTTCCTTTTCTCCTCAGGTTCATGGCATTTGGGTTCATAGATAAGTGTGCCTGGTGCCTTCATCCTGGGAAACGCTTCCTAGTGTGGAGCGCAAAGGGTTCTCCTTTGGGGAAGTATTTAAAACACATTCTCATACAGAGGAATGCCAACTATTTTATTTCTGGGTGCTCTGACTATTACAGTTCCCAGGAATAATGAAACAGTAAGTGGGGCTATATTAGGTATATGGAATTCAGGGTATAGGCAGTGGAAAAAAGGATCAAGACCAAAAGAATAAAATATAAATTCCACCCTTTCTTAATCTACCGTCATTACAAGGCCACCTTTGCTCCCCCAGAAGCTGCCAACGCAGAGAGTAAATTTAGGCTCAGTCTTTGATCGGTGGTACAGCAATGAAATTGGTATCTGCCTTAAAACAGAAGAGCAAAACAAATTAACAAGGGTGCTCTTATAAAGTATCCACACCCAGAACAGTAATACCATCCTTGTATCTCTTTGGTCTGGAACCCAATGTACAAGTAGGCTGATTCTTGGTTGCCTGACAGTGACTCTCCTCAGCCTCCTGGGTTTCTGCTCTCTACTGAAATTACACTGTTCAGTGACCCTGAAATCCCAGAATGACAGTCTTTCCTGGGTCAGAATGTGGAGGGTAAAAAGGATTGTCATGCTTTGTTTCCTGCTACACTTCAAGAGTTTCAGCCAAAAGTGAAAGTAAAGCCAAACCCTTTTTCTCTCAGCTCTGGCTTATGATAGAACTGGCTAGCAACACTACCAGAACCAATCTCCATCCCACACCCATGGCACTTGCTTAGTTCGAATTAGTCAATTGCATTGAACTCAATGTGCCAATTAGTTCGAACTAAGCGCTCAGTTCAAACTAACATGGCCACAATGGGTTAATTTGAACTAACTAGTTCGAATTAACCCTTACTTCAGAAAGTATAAGTGAATTTATTAGTTCAAATTAAGGAAGCCCTTAATTCAAACTAATGAAAGCCTAGTGTAGCCAAGGCTTAAGTTAGTTGGAATTAAGGAATTCCTCAAATCGACTTAATGAAAGCTTAAGTCAACTTAATAAGAACCACCCATTAGGTCAACTTAAGCCTTTAGAAAGTCGACTTAGCAGTGTAGACGTGGAGTAGTTCTAAGTTGACTTTAAATCAGCCACAGCCTGGCGTGCCCCCCGAAAGGGCAGGACAGAGCCCTGCCCATGCTGCCGCTATGCCCTGCCAGGGTCCCTGTCCCCCTTTGCCCCATTGTATCCAGGTACAATGGGGCAAAGGCTGAGCCCCCTGGCACTTGGCAAGTGGTGCCCCCCCTGCCACTGTGGACCAGTCCCAGGTCCACCTAGCCCCTACAAGTCGACCTAAGCATCCAATGTGGACACTCTAGGTCTCCTCAAAGTTGACTTAAAATTTAAGTGTGGACATGCTAAGTCGACTTAAATTAACAAGTGTAGACATAGCCTCTTTTTGTAGTTTATAAACTTGTTTTATTGTTTATGTAAACCAGTGTGCTTGAACTGAAGTGTCTGGGGAAACTCCTTTTTAGGATAACAGAATATGTGCATATCATTTTCTATTAATAAAATGACAGACTTTATGAGAGTTTGTAATGTACAGGAAAGAGCTGGGGAGTAAAAGACAAACATTTCTGGGGACAGTCTAGGATTGGGAATTTGCTGGTAGTATAATTCAAGGGTGGTTGGCTCTCTTACTCCTACTTGGAATTAACATATATGCTGGAGGCTGTAAGAGAGCAGACCAGGAGCAATAGCTCTCACAGCTAAGTACTGGAAAAGGTATCCCACATTGGAGAATTGAAGCGACAGAGCTGTTCATCAGTTCAAACCGTACCCTGTAATATCACACATTTTCCTGGGCACTCAATTTGTACATGAGTTAGTAGGAGCAATTATTGGATTTTGTGAAACCACCAATAGAAGATGAATGTGCTACAAGTTATAGTAGCATATTCTGCACTAAATTACACTTGTGCAAAGCTGCATAATGCCAGTGAGATCAGAACTTTGCCTTTCTTCTTTTGTGACTTGGCTCTCCTTGCTTTTAACTCTGCTAAATATAGGCTGTCATTTGATAATTAGTATCCCATGTTTTCCTTATGTCTGGTATATTTGCTCAGAAATAGACACAGAGCAATCATCAGGGCCAACCGTTTTCAATATTACCCTCTTGATACTCTAGTGCTACTGATGCTGGAGGGGTTTGGTTGATTCTACTATTCTTCATCTAGCTTATTTAAGGCAATCTTTCTCTATTGAAATAATGATTTCACTCAAAAAGAATTGTATAGATCCTTATATTTAGCATCCTGCAGCTGTTGGGGTTGAATAGAGTTTGGCTAGTGAAGTGAGTTGAATGACACTTATCCACAGATAAATTTTTTGCCTCTCATTGGCAATATTATAAGTACAGTCCTTGTATACTTTAGATTTCCCATTTGTCTTCATTACAAATTCTAGGCACATTACAGATCAAAACTATAAACTTTTCACAAAAAGCATAAGTGTGTTTTGAAAATAATAGGTTTCCTAAAAAGAGGAAAAAAACTTTAAGGTTGAAATTGCTTCAACTGTATTGCCAGTTTCTTCCATCCACAAAATCTCCCCTCAAAACAAGAGCAGTCCATGAAGTCTTGCAACCCATGAAATCCAACCACGTCCTGAATTCCTGAGCCAACAACCCTTAACCAAAAATGTGCAGTAACTTTGCTCCTTTCAAGGATGTGGGTTTTTTTGTGGTTTGGGTTTTTTTTTTTTTTGTTTCATTTTGTTTTTGTTTTGGGGGGGTTTTTTTGTTGGGGAAGGGGGTTCCTGTGTCAAACAGAGATAGTCTGCAACTCTCATGTAGACAAGGACCCAAATTAGTGCTAGAACTGTAAAAACCACATACACCTTTGAATCTTCACTAGAAAATTAGTCTGTAGCTAGTACAGATCATGAGCTCAGAAATAATATGATCTAGGCCAAAAATACACTTAATGCCATAGATTTCTGTGTTTGCTGAATTTTCCAAAAGATTAGAAAATGTAGCTCTATGGGGAAAGTGTTGCAATAATCTAACCTTGAGGTGACTGAAGGCATAACAAGATCTACATGCAGAAGAAAAGGGTTGTAAAACCTGCCAGCAAAGTACAAAAATAAGTAGTAATTGCTGCTACTTGAATATCCTGAAGCATGAGCAGACCAAAAAAACCTTTCAGTGACAATTCTGACAAGCTTTGGGGCAGGTCTACCCTGCCTATCTTTTTCAGTATCAGTCGAACGTAGATACATTTGCATGTCTATGTTTGGCTTCTCTGTTCCCTGCACACACACTGCTCTGGTTCAAAGGGAGGAGGCCTCCCTTCGAACCAGCACTACCCAGTTGACAGGGTGGTATTGCAGGATTGAACTTCCTGATCAGCTGAGCAGGTCTACACAGATCCAAGCAGTCAATCAGGAATTTGCCACTGTCAGTGAAGACCTGCCCTTAGAAACAATAGCTAGCTCACCCTATCAATAGGTAGTGAAGTCAATTGAAGTACACTGATTTACATCAGTTGAGTATCAGTGTTTCTTTTGATAATTGTTTATTAATTAAAACAGACAGGTGATGTAAATAGTGCAACAATCCTCCCTGTTTTTGTCAGGAGGAAAGTGTGAATTTTATATTTGTCATATTGCAAAAATGCCATATTGTTTGTTCTTTTTCCAAGTATTTTACAAAACTTTCACTGTCTGGAGTACATATTGCCAATATGTAACCATACATTACGTATACACAACGAGGATATATAAAGGACCTTCCACAAAATTTGTCTTCTGCCACATGCACTAACCCCAGCATATTAATGATGTGTGTATTTGCAGTCAAGAGGAGTAAATGAATGGGACAATCTTGAATGAGTTGACAAGCATCCTGAATTTTACCTTTCATGCATGTTCCAGAATGTTCCTTCATTCAAGGTCTACAACAGTGTCATTTTTAAATCATTTACATGAGATTCAAGGAGATAAGGCTCTGCACTGGTTCATCAGTTACATCATGTTTGATGGATGCTCAATAACCATGCCAAGGTCACTTTTCCCCAAGCTGCCTGACAGACAGTATGGGAAATATGAATTAACCTCATGATTACCACAGCCGTTCACATCAGTAATCAGTCCAGATAAAATTACAGCCACCCAGCTGGCCATATGCAGAAATATTTAAAGTGCAGTCCTTTAAAAAAAAAAAAAAAAAAAAAAAAGTCCCCATTTACAGTAAACGCCTATTAGGAATAAGGTTTTCATGAGACATTTGTAAATTTATATTGAGCAATTTTGTAACTCCAAAAAACTTGGGGGGGGGCATTTTTTAAAAATCATCATTTTTATATTCCATAAAAATTCTAACATTTTGCTTGATTTGATCCAAACACTGACAGTCATCCCAATGAAGTCTTGAAACATTTTGCTATGCACGATCCAAACTTATGAGAATACACAGCTACTGCCCTGAAATGCTTATCTTCTCATTTAAGAAAAAATGCAACATATAGAAAACAAATAATAGTACCTTGGATGAGAGAAATTGCCTTATTTTAAATGGAAACTTAATTTTCACACTTTGTTTCTTGAAACTGAGCTATTGTAAATTAATTCATAAATGAAACAAGTCAGCACTCACCTCTCACAAGTGCCACCCCTTGGCCCATACATGTCTGCAATTACTCAGGTTTTTTTTAGCAGAGTGGCATGCATTTCTTGTGGGTGCCACTCTGACCAATGGATCTCTCAGCAGGTCTTCAGAGACTCAGCCCTCCAGCTGAGCCACACACATTGTCTATCTTTTCAAGGTACACAGTCTCCAATTCTTTACACAGCACTGCTTATGGGGCTGTAGCATGAAGGCTTCCTTCCCAGAGGCACTGCCTTCTTCAACAAGGCAACAGGGGACCCATCTTGGTACCCTCAGTTGGAGTCTTTTCAGCAGACCACCTTAGGTTCAGTGTGCAACCAAACCACCAGAGCCCCATCATGGTACCCTTGTGCAATCTGTCTAAGTTCCGGGCTCAGTCCCCTGAGTTCAGCCTGCCCACATCAACCTGTCCATGGTCTTGCTGCTCTTCTAGTCAGCCAGGCACCAGGTCTTTGGCAGCTTTCCCTAGGCTTAGTTCTGCCTGCAGTAAGCTGTCCACAGTTTTGGTGCTCTTCTAGCCACCTAGGCCAGCATTTTCCAACAAGTGTGCCATGGCCCTCCGGCCTCAGCATCTGTGCTACGCAATTTTTGAAAACGATTTGAAGAGTTCTGGATTGGCTCATGAATATTCATGAGTTCATTTAGAGACTATATGGTGGTGTTTCTCAAAATAATTAAAGGTATCAAAGTATGCCACGGCAGAGAAAAGGCTGGGAACCACTGACCTAGGTACCTGGTTTTCTTTCTTAAACTTTAGGCAACAATTGAATACTCTGCCTCTGCTGTTTGCTTTTAGATGGCCCATCTGACCCCCAATTGGTCACTCCAGTAACCCCTTTGATTGGCTGCTTCCCTGCTGCCATTTTAGGTTGCCTGGAGAATTTCTCTTCTCTTTTATGCTGGGACAGAGTGAAGCAGGGCTGCAGGGCAATTCAACAAAAGTCAATTCTGCCAATTCTTGAATTCAACAACAGCAGGTATTCAACTCTGGCCCCCAGACCTGCCCTCCACCTGTTTCCACAGGCATTCAATTCTGCCAGTTGTTGAATTCAACAAAAGTATTCAAGGTGTTGAATACTCTCCCAATCATCATCGTATTTTGTTGTCCACCTGGACACAACAATAAAATACAAATATTTCAAAACTTGAGAATTTGCCAAGTTTTTTCCACCACCCAATAAAGTTGCATGGCCATCATGCTAACAAGGGAATAAGTGTTAAAATCATAAAGTCTTCAGCTTACAATGTCTGGCTTTACAAATACACACACACAGGCCATGGACTGTCAGCTTCACATATAAGGAATTCCTTGCAAAGGGATTGGGAGACTTATTCATCTCCACATAAGCATAATACCAATTCTGCTAAAAATTCATTTCAACCCATCCAACTCATCTAACTCTCCAGTGACATAGTGAGGGTGGCCGACGCGGGGGGGCCAAGCCCACATTTGGGCTCACCCCCACACACAGGGAAAGAGGTGGGGTGTCAGACACACCCCCAGGTGCCCCAAGCAGCGGATACCAGGCCAGCCTGCAAGGGCCTGATTTGAGAAGTGCTGGCCCAGACTCCCCACTTGTGGAGCGCCACCCAGCATCCCAGCTCACACCACGCACGGGCCAGAACAGTGGGGGGTGGCTGCAGCCCTGCCTCTGGCACTGGAGAGGGGGCTGGGGCCAGAGGCCATCCTCCCCCGGCCACCACTGCTCTCGGTGCAGCACTCTGGCCTGCCCCACCCCCAGCCGGCTGGTCCAGAGGGGCGGTGTTCAGCTGCTGTTCCCCAGAGCCTAGGGGGAGGCCACCCCATGCCCTCGGGTGGGGCAGACAAGTACCCCTGGCCAGCTGGTCTGCCCCTGTACTGAGAGCAGCAGCAGCTGGGGGAGTGGCCATTTAATGGAGGGTCTGCCTTTGGGCCACCTCCACCCCTCCGTTGATGGCATTTTATCCCATTACAAGCTACCCTGAAAACACTTGCACCAGAACATCTTGTGGCATTCTCACAATATGTCTAAAAAGTGTAAGATGCTGTCTGCAGACAATGGGCCCCAGTAGTCTATAGACTACTGTAAACATCTGCATTGCAAATGAAATCATCCCACTTTACGCCCATCATACATTGTTGGCATTTTGTGTGGAACGCTTCCAGCTTTGCCCAGCCTGCGTGACAAGTGTCCCGCGTTTCACAACCATACAGCACTAAAGAGAAGATGCAGCTCAAATAGATCGTGAACTTGGTTGTCACACCAAGATTATGTTGATTCCATAATCACTGTAAACAACTGTCAGGTGCTGCAATACCAAGGACTAGCAGGTTCCATTGTTTTCTGCATTTCCCTGCAACTAAACATAACCAGATAATTCTTTCATTTCATTTTAAAAATATATTCAAATACTTCACCTACCTGTCTATCTATCTGCATTCTTCTTCCAGAAATAGAGTAGTTAGCTTTGTTTCTGAACACATTCCCAGAAAATTTCCAGGCTTCTGGAAAGTATCACTATCTTGATAAAATTTGGAGGGGAAGAGGGACAAAAAGCTTTGTAAGAGGGGAATACAGCCATCAGCTTCCTAAAGAGAAGAGACTCAGGAGAGGAGGCATGTGGGTATATTTATGATAAAGAGTGACTTTGGCTCTCCATTAAAATAATGAATTACAGTAATCTATTCTTAAAAGGGTTGGTGACAATATTGTAATACAAAGAGAATGTCTTTAGTCAGGACTGTCAATGATGAGATTATCCACTGGCTGTTGTATGCCATGAAAGTGGTGATTCTGCAGGGGGGAAAACAAAAGAATAAAGTGTGTGGTGGCTATTATGCTTGTTTTAGTTTGCAACAATATTATTTATCACTTTATGCTACATCTTCCAAGCACTACACTAACATTTCAATTTATTTCATGCATCGAGTCAGATGTGCTCCACAGCACTGTGCTAGATTGCAGTAGAAGCACTTAACTATTTTATCTAAAAAAGATAAAGGCAAAAGGAAAGGCAAGGGAAAAACATGTGCACTTGCCTATCCCAACATTACTGACACACTAGTTAGAACTTAAAAGTGCCCTTCCCTTGCAGCACGCTACTTGGCTGTTCCTCATCTACACTCAATGCTCCCCTGGAACTAAACACTGTATCCCCACTCTCTAGTTCATGTTGTTTTCAACCAGCTCCTGAGACACTGCACTCAACAAAGTCTGTAGGGGGAAGATAAAGCAGAGATTCTACAACACTGACTCCTTTTACCTGTAATTAGGTTCCTTCTGCCACCCTGGGGGGCGGCAGTGGGACAGATAAAGAACACTGGAAGGTGAAGAGGATCAAGACAGCTTAGAGAGGAGAATTTGAGAAAGGGAGTGCAGACAAAGAAAATCTAAGGGAGGAGGAGAAAGGGTCTAAAGGGGACGGAATGAAGAGAGCTTCAGGTGGAAATTGAGAGAACCTGTAAAGGGAGTGAAAAGGAGAGAGTAACAACGAGTGTTGGAGAGTGAATGGGACTGTTAAGGATGGAGGAGTACGTCACTGCCAATCTAGGCAACACTGCCTTAGTTCACATGAAAGCAACTTCATACAACTTTAATTGATGAATTAATGACACAGCAGTCATTAGAAACAATGTTTCTTGGAAAACCACTGCTAATTCACCCCTCATAAAGGGACTGTATGAAATAACAGTTGTAACTAGTAACTAATGTTTAGATATTACAGATCAGGAGAGAGATGTGAAGGAACGATGGCCTATATCCATGAAGGAACTTCGGCACTGCTGCACTTAATGCCACAGGCTGCATCTACACTTGTAAATTAAGTCGATTTAAGCTTGCTTAAGTCGACTTAATTTACCCTGCGTCTACACTACAGTTTTCTTAAGTCGACTTAAGGAAAATAAAGTTAACTTAATGAAAATTAAGTCAACTTTATTAAACCTAGAATTACTTTGACTTAAGGCTTAATTCAACTTTTTAAAGTCAAATTAAGCCGGTGTAGACATGGGGTAGCCCTAAATTGACTTAGAGCTACCCCAGGATTACACCAATGCCCTCCCTGCCAGGGGGGACACAGGGGGAGCCTGGCATGCCCCCCAAAGGGCAGGGCAGGGCAGAGCCCTGTGTGATGCTATCCGGATTTACGGAACCATTTATGATATTATTTTCTATTAATATCTCATAAATGCTATAATCCATAGGAACTATGTCATGATTGGTATCAATAGAAAGGTAGTAATTTGCTGGGAATGATTATATAGTTTATATATTGGAATTGTATTTGTATTAGAAGTTAGGAATATGGTTGTTATATCTATACTTTAACTTGTGTGATTCTGGGGAAACTCCCCAGACAGGATGTCTATAACCATTGTCTCCTTAATGTTAAGGAAGCTCCCAGGTACAATGGGCCCAGGGAGAAACCTGATGAGCCATTAAGGAGACAATGGTTGTAGACATCCTGTCTGGGGAGTTTCCCCAGAATCACACAAGTTAAAGTATGTCCTAAATCTTGCTATGCCTCTCAGGGAGCCAAGTACCTAAATCTAGGCTGTAGTGAGGTGCCTAAACCCTGTTCAAATTTCTTCTCCCAATCAGGCCAGAATGGAATTGAAACTGGCTCTCATGCAACCTTGGACTAAAAAGTTATAAAGGAGACAGCAGCATCACATCTTCCTGGATTTTGAATTATGTCAGATCTGGTAGGCTGGATTGGACCTCACAGGCAAGATAGGCAGAGGGAATGCTCTGGTTTGCACATTACATTGAGGATTATGCAACAGATAAGCATTCAGGTGCATAGAACAAGGTCACAGTGGGCATGCTCAGAGGCAACAATTTAGGCATCTACAGGACTTTACTATGAAAGGCATCAAGTGAAATTAGAAGCCTACAGAGTTAGGTGACAGCTGAACAGGGCTCTTGTTGATCACAATAGCACCTAAATATGGAATTCAGATGACCTGAGCACCTTTATGGATCTGAGCCTGTGTCCTGAATACTGTTCTCCTCAAAATGTTTCTGTGTACAAATGTTGCAGTGTTGAACTTTTAGATAAGAAAGAAATATGAAAGTAGCAGGATCAGTAGAGCTAGACAAATAACTTGTGATTTAAAATTATTTGACCAGATTTTTTTGCTTTTTGATTCTGACCAACAGTGTTCAGCTCCACCAGGTATGCTCATACAAATCCCACTTCTATAACACAGGAATTGAATATTGTGATTCAGTCTTCAGTATGATCTACCCTATTTTACCCTAATACCAAAGAGGGGTAACTTAAAAACTATATGTTATCAAGAGGTGTTGTTACTTGGAGACAAAAGGAACTTAAGGAAACATACAGTTTTAAGAGTAAATTTCCTTATTTATAAAACTTAGATCACCTTCTTCTAAACAAAATGAAAGCATTTTGCAAATAATAATGGAGAACATAAAACTGGCCATACTGGGTCAGACCAGTGGTCCATCTAGCCCAGAACCCTGTCATCAAACTAAGGCCAGTGACAGATGCATCAGAGAGAATGAACAGAACAGGGTAATTTATCAGGTGATCCATCCTGTCCAATCCCAGCTGCTGGCAGTCAGAGATTTAGGGACAGCTAGAGCATGGAGTTGCATCCCTGACCATTTTGGCTAATTGTCACTGATGAACTTTTCCTCCCTGAACTTATCTAATTCTTTTTTGAACTATACTTTTAGACTTACAATATCCCTTGGCAGTGAGTTTCATAGGCTTACTGTGTGAAGTACTTCCTTATGTTTTTTACTTGAAGGGGTAAATAACATTTCACTTTCTCCAGACCATTGATTTTATAGACCTTTATCATCATCCCTCCCCCCCACCCTTACGTCATCTCTTTTCTAAACTGAACAGTCCCCCCTCTTTTTAGTCTCTCCTCAGGTGGAAGCTGTTCCTAATCATTTTTATTGCCCTTCTCTGTAAGTTTTCCCAGTCTAATACATCTTTTTTGAGATGGGGTGACCAGAACAGTACATCATATTCAAGGTGTAGGTCTCCCATGCACTAATATAGTGGCATTAGGATATTTTCTGTCTTATCTATCCTTTTCCTAATAGTTTCTAACATTGATGGCTTATTTGACTGTTGTTAGACATTGAGCACACATTTTCAGACTACTATACACAATGCCTCCAAGATCTCTTTCTTGAGTGGTAGCAACTAATGCAGACCCCATCATTTTGTATGCATATTTGATATTTTTTACAATGTGCATTACTTTCTATTTATCACTATCAAAGAGGCAACCTTGAGGAGGCAAGTAATATTATTTTACACATTGTAAACTCAGATATAGGAAGAAAGCCCATATTTTCAGAAGTACACCAAAAATATGTGCACATCATACTCAGTGCTCTATGTGCCTGTATTGAATGCTATATATCTGCACAAACTCTTGCTTCATACAGATATTGACCACTATGTGCAAAGTCAAGAAAATGAAAAAGCATGTGTCTACTTTAGAAAACTGGAACTAAATGGCTTGCCAAAAGTCAAACAAGTCAGCACCAG
The DNA here is from genome assembly GCA_007922175.1 of Pelusios castaneus. Taxonomy (NCBI): domain Eukaryota; kingdom Metazoa; phylum Chordata; order Testudines; family Pelomedusidae; genus Pelusios; species Pelusios castaneus. The sequence continues at coordinate 30,650,922 of ML685769.1, read as the reverse complement.
AGCCAAGAATACAGCCCAGGAATTCTGACTCATGGGGCCTGTAACTGAGTCAGCATCAAACTTGTGAGCACACACCCATTGACTGATACATGTCTGCAGTTACCTAGTTTTTTGAGCAGGGTGGCAACTACCTCTTGCACCTCCTTTCTGGTTGGGTGTGACCATGCTTCTTTCTTTGCTCTTACAATGGGATGGCATCCTCCTCTCACAGGCTCCTTTCTCTCCCTCACCTAGCCAATGATTCCCTCGGTAACTCTTTGCTGACTCTGCTCTTCAGCAGATCCACATACACTGTTCCTCCTTTCAGGATATATAGTTTCTAATTCTTGTCATAACCCTGGTATGGGGCCATAGCACTAAGGTTTCCTTCTTGGAGGTACTGTCTTGTTTGACAACTCAACAGGGGCTCATCTTGGTACCCTCACTTGGTTATCTTTCAGCAGCCCTTCCTGGGCTCAATCTGCAGCAAGATCAGCAGAGCCCATCACCCTCCTCACCTGGGCAGGCTAAGCTCTGGCCTCAGTCCCCTGGGTTCAGTTTGCCTGCACTGATCTGTCCATGGTCCTGCCAGTCTTCTACCCAATCTTCAGCAGCTGACTCTGAGCTCAGTTCTGCTTGCAGTGAGCTGTCCATTGTCCTGATGCTCTGCCAGGCACTCAGTACTTTGTCTTCAAGTTCCAGGCAGCATCAGACTGCTCTGCCCCTGCTGCTTCCCTGTTATATGGCTCTTCTGCTCCCCAACTCCTCACTGCAGTAGTGCCTCTGATTGACTGGTTTACTGCAGTCACTTTAGGCTGACTGGAGGACTTCTCATCTCTTCTTTTCTGGGGCGGGCTGAGCCAGGACTGCAAGTCTTCCAACAGGGGACCTCCTAACTTAGTGCACCCCATCACAGGGTCAAATTCCCCATGGATCTGAAGCCTGTGTGGCTGTTTATATTAGCATGAAGTGACACACACTTGGGGCCTAATAACAGACAGAGTTCTAATATAGAACCCTCCACCCCCACCCATGTGTAGTCTCACTGACTTCACTCCCCCCTCCCCAAGTGCAGAATGAGGACATAAATAAAAATTTAATCTAAATATATATCAACCTAAGGAGTAAAGGATGAAAGACAGAGAGATAGAGAGAGAAAAGAATTAAGCATAAAGGAGAAAGGAAGATTAAGAGACAAACGAGAGCATATATGTGAATGAAAACAACCCAAATTTGCCACTCGTGTTCACATGGACAAGTCAGAGTGGTACAAATGTCAGCATGTTTGTGTTATAAACTGGTAAATGCTCCAGTTAGTGCTGCCCAAAATAGCAAGAAAGTGGCACATCTCTCCTCATGAGAGCTCTGCATCATACTCTGAGCTGTGAAGTAAACTAGGTTACAGAGACTTATTGGAAAACCTGCTTATTGCTGTTGAAAAGAGGGATTTAATGAACTTTACTAGTAAAGAGACTCTGTCATCTTGAGGCACATCATTGGAGTACATTTCCCAGTACAGATTGCTCTTTCAGTGAAAGTGAGGAAGGTGCTGTGAAGAACTTATGAGGAAAGTTCCTCCTACAGTATCATTAGCAAATGTTAACATTTTCTCAGATTTTCAGCCTCCCCATATTTTTTTTTTCTGGGAATAATTGAAATAAGTGACAAATGCTAAGAAAAAAATTATATCCTCATAGAGCACCAAAAACTTCAAGTCTACTTTTACAGAATTTCCTTCTCATCACCCTTCTGTGCCAAGAGGAAGGGTTAATATTCTCTCCTGATGAAAATGATAGGTGGCATGAGGTCCTAAAGCCAGATCATCACCTGAAACACATACAGATCTGATAAGATCCCCCTGAATCTGCCCGCTCCCAACACTGATTAGTTTTCTCCCCATAACAGATCCCATCTCTTTTACTACCCACACTTCAGGGATATGGGAAATGAAGGACATGGCATTATTGTAGCAGGTTAAATTTGTGACTCTTATAATAATCTTGGACACTACAGTAATGGGTTCTTTGCTAACCTTGAGAAAGAAAAAGTCTAATTAAGTCCAGTTGATAATATTTTTTTAAAGTCTTGTTTCTAATTCCCAGTTCATTATTATGCAGTTTTCTTTGCTTTAGTCTTTTAATCTTAAATATTCTTTCTGCTTACTAGTTGATGAAGAATTATACTTGTATTTCTCAGGATTGTTATATCTGGACAACTTTAAAAATGTATAGATTTCATTACCAGAATGGCCTATTATGATCATCTGGTTTTACCTCCTGCATATCATCAGGCCATAGATGCTTACTAGGTTATTCTTGCATCAACGCCAGTAACGTATGCTTGAATTACATTACATCTTTTAGGAAGAAACATCCAATTTTGATTGAAAGATTTCAAGTGATGGAGAATCTACCACATCCTTTTGTATGTTATTCCAATGATTTATGCCACTTGCTATTAAAAATGTGCTCCTTATCTCCAATTTAAATGTGTCTAGTGTTAAATTCCAGCCATTGGCTCTTGTTATTCTTTGTCTTCTAGATTAAAGAGCCCTCTAGTTCAGAAATCTTCTAATCACATAGGAATTTACAGACTGTGATCAAGTTACCTTTTCATTTTCTCTTTAATAAACCAAACAGATTAGCAGGTTTTCCAACTTTAGAAATATTCTGAACCCTTTACAATTTTCTATGATCCTTTTATAAAAAGAGTGGACATCAGAACTGGACACAATATTCCAATAATAGTTTCATCAGTGCAGTCCAGGGATAGTACCCCTCCGACTTCTGCTTGCATTCCACTGCTTATACATTCAAAAGTGCATCAGTCCTCTAAACCATGGACTGTCTAAACATTATAAATGATGGTTTCCTAACTCAAAATTATGGCATACACTATGGAAAAATTATATGATAGACCTTGTCTTGATAGCTTAAGAGGAATTGATCACAGAACTAAAAACTAGGCTAGACTTTATTTTTCTAAAATAAATGTGATTAATTCATGATCATTTCTACCTAAGCTACCATTCATTTTATATACATATAGCATTTAGTGTTTTGATAGGGCCACATTTACAAAACTGAAAACAATTATAAGCCCAATCAGATGAGAGGAAGAAGATAATCACAAAAATGCGAATGATATTTGGGAATCATTTAAGAATATCTTACTAGGTGCCCAAAGAGCCATAATCCCACAACTGTAATGCAATTTATCTTTTATGGTGTGAAATAAATAGGATAGATGGGCCACCAACCCTTAAATTAAAGTGAGTGGGGAACTGGCCAAGATAACAATGACTCATGTGAAGATTAGACTCATTCAAAGAATACCTAAATTAGTGATGCATCCATGCATAGCAGTAATTCATGCAACTCCAAATGGTGGTATCAATTAAGAAATGCTTTTCTTCTGGAACAGGGTCTGTTAGCATAGTTCCTTACCGAAGCTCATTCATCTTTCTTAAGTGTCAGAGTAAAGACCAGAATCCATGTCTCTTGGTGTTAACACTAATACTTAACTCACTAGGCAGCAGTGCCTCCAAACCAAATGATTACTCTGGCCATTGGCTACAATACTTAAAAAACTTGGCTAATGACTCTACAGTTACAGAGTACATTTTCACGTGTATTTCAAAAAGCATCTTACAAACCTTGGTAAGAAAGATTAACTGAGTTTCACAGCTGAACTATATACCAACAGTTGAAGCCATTTGTAGGAGAGACATTGCAGTCTAATAGGTAAGAAATAGACGTATAACATGTATGAAATCATGATGCTGTTCTTCACTCCCTGATCCATCACAGATTTCCTGTGTGACCTTGAACAAATCACTTAGCCCCAGGGCCATGGTTTGAGAACCACTGATCTAGCTTCTACTTCTACCCAATGGATCATGTTGTACCCTTCTCTGCTAGACTGAATAGCACATTTTCAAATATTTGTTCTTCATGTAGGTATAAATAGACTTCACCAAGTCACCCCTTAAGCTTCTCATAGGCTAAATAGATTGAGCTTCCTGAGTCTGTCTAAAAGGCATGTTTTCTAATCCTTTAATCATTCTCATGGCTCTCCTCTGAACCCTTTCCAATTTATCAACATCCTTCTTGAATTCTGGATACCAGAACTGGACACAATATTTCAGCAGTGGTCATATCAGTGCCAAATAAGTGTCATAGATAAATCTGCCAAAAAAATCCTTTATAATCTATACCAAATCAAAGACACCCTGTTCCTTATCTATTCTACCTAGATAAAAGATCAATGAAACTTCACTTAAGCCAACAGTGGAGTTTTCATCTTTTAATCTTATCCTGGAATTTCCCTCAACTCTTGAAAAGGAACACAGCATAATTTAAGTTTTCTTATCACGATCAGACTTCAGACTGCAAATGTTTTCAATAGTTGAAAGACTTTTTTTAAAAAAGTATTTAAAACAAGCATAAGATTGTGGTTTTAAATAATCAATACATACAGGCTTCTGATGACCTGCAGATTTATGTAGTTGAAGTCAGGTTCTTGAGTCAGAAAGTAAAAAAATTAAAGACCTCAAAGTCCTGTGGCAGAAAGGGAGAAAAACAAAATGATAAAGATTTGTCATTCGCCTATTGAGGACTTAAAGAAAAAGACAACAGATAAGGTTGTGTTAGTTTCTTCTTATAAAAGGGTAATTAACTATGAAATGGAATTTTAAAAATCAATTAAACATCAAACATGCAGATACTTCCTACAATGTTGAGCAAAAAATCAAAACCTAAATAGATAAGAAATTCTTCTAAGTGATATGTAAGGGAATGAAAAAACTATGAGTCAATGAAATTATGTTTCATATATATTATTAGTGAGGTACATAAGAGTCCCTTTTTGGAATACTAGTTTTTCTACGCGATACCGCTTTATTTTTCCTAGTATAAGGTTTCAAATTTATTTATTTCTCAAGTATGTTATATAATTAACTCACCTATGGATTTTGAAATGCATAGTAATATTCTTTGACATTTTGTTATGAAATAAAAAGTTTAATTATTAAACTATAGTTCTAGAAATGCTCTAGGCCAGCAACACTGCATCACTTTAGAACCTTTTATAATCAGCAATGTGGCATAAGGAAAACGCTTCTCCAGTGCAACTTTTCCATTAATTATGCATAGTAAACTATTCTCTAATTCTAACAAATGGTGATCGTTTATTTGAAATATTGCCAAAGCTAGTAAGGCTATAAATAAAACTAAACCTTCATGAATTAATACAACAAAAGAACCAGGTGAACAACAGCAGGTGTTTCAAACCTTTGTCTACCACAACTTAGTAGGATGGCCATAACCTAGGTGTCTCTACTGTAGGGTGAATATGGATCCAACCTGTAGCAACCTATGCAAACAAGTTTCGGGCTCACCTATAAAAAGGTTGCTCTAAAAACTGCTGTGTCCTGCATCAGAAAGCACAACACCTGGAATCGGAGGCCAGGGAGCATATTGACTACTAAAGCTGGCTGACATTTTTTGAAGCTTTGGGGGGGAAAGGAGAGGAACCACTACAGCAAAAGCAAAATTTTTCTACAAAGGTTTCCACGAAAACAATGTTGAGATTTTCTGATCAGCTGTACTTGAAGGGTGGGCCTATGCAGGCTGAAAGTCTGATTCTCTACTGTCTTCCTCCTTGTGTACAGTGGACTTAAAATGTTATGAGGTAAAAACACAATACTAACTTTCAACACTTGCTTTACACAGGGCTCCATGACTTCACAAGGTGTAAGGCAGTGTAATATATGTAATGAATAATGGATGATTCTATAAAAAACAGGCCTGCAGGGCTAAGTACTGACAGGATACATGCAAGGTTTTACGTAGTTCCTCAATATGCATCCTTATACATGTATGACAGTCTTAGGGAATATTTAGACTGCAATTAAACACCTGTTGCAGACCCGGGTCAGCTGAATCAAGCATGTGGGGATCAGGCTATGGGGATGTTTAATTGTGATGTGGACTTTCAGGGTCAGGCTGGTGCTCAGCCTCTGAGACCTCACAAGGAGGAAACTATTAGAGTGCAATTTGTAGTCTTGCAGCTTGAGTCCCAAGAGCCTGAATCAACTGACATGGACAAACTGCAGGTATTTAATTGCAGGGTAAATGTTCCCTTAGAACCCAACCTTTTCCATTTAATGTTATGAGGCAGTGGGAGATTTCCTTGTAAAATTCTTACTGGATCCTGCCTCCATTAAGGAAATTTACCTCTCTTCTCTTCGTTTGTAGGAGGAGAGGAGTAGACAGAAATGAGCAGATATGGGTGAGCGGTATGAACTAGCATGCAGAGAAAAGTGAGATTTTTTTAAAAAAAAGATTGAAATGTAGAAAATGCTAAAGAGCAAGTTCTATGTGAATAGGTAAGGAGGAGAAAGGGTGCAATCTTCCCAGCCCTTTTATGTGTTTAGAGGCTCATCACAAGAATCACAAGAGGCTAGTGTCATCACTGGTGGAAGTGTCTCCTAACTAGGCTGTGATCCCACTTTAGCAGTTGCCAGAGTAGTTGGCCAGGCATAGAGGTTCTCCAGGTGTGGAAGAGTGGTACATCAATGGGGCTCCATGGAGCACAAGTTGACACCACCACACCTCAAAGGCACAGAAGAGCCCCAGAATATTTTAAGAAATTCAAAAGTTTAGGAGGGAATCAATTTTCCAGTTTTCTTCCAAATGCCATGGAACCCTTCAATGGATAGAAATAGACATTCTAGAAAGGATTCCTACTAGGTGTTAGCTGCTACAGGCCCCTTTCCATTACTAGTGTTAAAAGTCTTTAATACAATAGAAGGATAGTACAAATATATCATTCTTTTTCTCTGCTTCCCTTTCTTCCTTTTGATGGCTACTTAATCCTATATGACTAACAAACCATTAAGATTGAAAACACAGCTAATTATATTATTAGTGTCACTATTTAGAACAGTTTTTAGCCAATCAAGACCCTTCAGCATCTAAACCCCCTTTTATAATCATTATCGTAATCAGAGCAGTTGGAGATTTATCAGCATCTTTCAGCTTTTAAATTGATCAAATCAGTGCCATTTTCTTCTGAGCAGGGTGTGTTTAGAGTAGCAATGACTAGCCCTGCATAATTCATGCATCATTCCAAGAAATGAGTGTCAAAGAGTCAGTGCAGAAGAATATGGACTGGATTCTCTTCTCACTTTCACTAGCTTTGTGCCATTGCAATTCTACCAGCTTCAGCTGAGTTGTTTTTTCTTTGCTCTGGTGAGTGAGTGAAGAATGGAATGTGTTTTATATACTACAACTGGGAATGACATATTATTATGAACCAATGAACAAGTAATAGACTGGCTTGGTATTCCAGTTGTTTTGTCCCACTGAGCATTATAGCAGGTACAGTTTGTTATCCCACCTGGATGAAGGGCATGCAGGAATGGTCCTTCTCAGGTCAGAGAATCCAATGTTTGGGTTGAGCAGTCCTAAGAAAACAGTAGATACAGCCAAGCCCAGGGGAAAATATTTGGATTCCCCATTCTGTTGTGTTAACTTATTAAACAAAGCCAATCTAGAAAGGGGGCAAGGTAGTTTGTGTGCTTGAGGATTTTTTTTTTCTTAAAAGCCTACACAGTGTATACTGACTATTTTGGAATGGAGTGTGAATGCCACCTACTCACAGAGATGTTGTTTGCTATATCAAGAACAAGGGGCCACATCTTCAGTAAGGGTAAATCCACATAGCTCCACTGACTTCTAGGGAGCTAAGCCAATTCACATGAGCTGATGGTCTGGTCCACAAGGAAGGAAATGATTTTTTTATATTACTTTATGGACTAAGGTGAAACCATCGTTTTGGAACTTAAAGCTATTTATGAAAATACTGCAGTTTTCTTGTGCTTCTTCTGTCCTGACAAAAAGGCAATGGCCTGTCTCTTGTAAGGCGCTTACAGTTGCTAGTTAAATGAGGGAAAAGTGTCTTAAAGCTAACAAAGATTTTACTTTTCCGTTGATTGACGAGGTAAGGTTTGAATAATACATATGCACCTCCTCTGATATCTATCAGTATTCACCAACTTGAAAAAAATTCCCAACCTTTTACATCATTTTCCTATTATTTAAATACATAAGCTTTTTCACAGAGCAATTTGCATGGGAACTGTGTGATGCAAACCAGGAGAATACTTTTGTCAAAATACAGATACTACCACCAAAATTATAAAATGTTAGTTAGAGGAGGCACATATTATGACACAAGAGTACATACAGGTGGGGGAGGAAGGCTGGTATAAGTGGAAAGGGGCATCTCCCCTTTCCCATTGAGGAGAGAAGAAGAAATAAGACATTTCCTCCTTACTTTTCTCTTTCTCACTTGGAGGAAAGTTGAGTAGTCTTCCATTGTCCTTCATCCTATGTAAGGCAAGGGAGAGAAGTGTTAATTTTGAAATGAAGGAAAAACAAAGATCCAGTAGACCCCTATGGAGAATCCATTACTCTTCATTTAGCCCCTGTGGGAAAGGGGGAATGGAGAAGAGGACAAGACGTCCATTCCTATCTCCATACACCCAAACAGGGTCCAGATTTCCTCTACTTCCCTTAAAATACTGTTTTGGAGAAATCACAAGCTTGCTGTCCTCTCTCTACTTCTGTCTTCAGGAGATGACAAGTGGATCCTTATGCTATCCCAAACATTATGAGAAAAACCTAGAAAGAATCTTTTGGGCTAAGTGCTGGATGGATAGGGGCTTGGAATTATAAACAAAGGAACTGTCCTGCTGTTTGATTCCTGCTGAATTCAGGAAAAAGGAACTTTATGCTTTCTTTGCAACTTAACAGGATTATATCAGAGAAGTACCCGGTGCCATCACCAATTTCCCTCCTACTCAGAACAACCCAATAGACCCCAAATTTGGGGGATATAGACTAGATGGCCCTTGCAGTCCTTTTTAACCCTATGATTCTGTGAAATTTTTGCTAACCACTCAAGTCAGAAAGGAACAACAACATACCCACAAAGCAATATTATAACTCTACTAGAACAGCACTGAAATCAGTTCAGAGTAATATAGCTTATGACATTTAAACATATTCTAAAAAACAGAAATTGCACAGTCTGCAAGTCATGGATGGATGCACAGACAGGCAGATGGAAGACTCTAATGAGTGTTTTATTGGCCGCCTGTCATTTGTAGAATGGTGACTGATAAAAACAACATCAGAAAGGTTAGAGCTAATGATATGCTTCAGTACTATAGACATCTTTAGCAGCTTCTGAAGAAAAACAGATCTTTGTTCCCTGGGTAATATATTAACTTTCTGGCATTTTGAACTCAAGAACTGCTCAACATATTTTGTCAAATAAATGTTTTATCTTTTGTATTTGATGTTGGGAAAAAAATAGCAAAGGATTTGAAAGGGGGATTTCTCCCACCCATTGTAATAAAGAATGATCCAGTGGCTAGGGTGTAAGCCTGGGACTTCCAAGATTCAGGTCCCTTTCCTCCAGAGACTTCCTGTGTGACATTAGGCAAATCACCTAGTCTTTGTGACTCAGGTCCGCATCTTTAAAATGGAGAAAACAATACGTTTTCACTGGATATATACAGGCAATTGTGGAAAGATGCAGAAACTAGTCTCTGTAAAAACTCAGTATGCTAAATGAATATGTAAAAGTGGTTTCTTTGTTCTTCCTTTATAGCCCTTTGGTAAAATTTGATTGGGATCGATTATCATATGGATTTTTTGCAGCTTAAAAAAAGTGTGGCTACTATTATAGGAACATTATAGCACAGGAAAGCAATTCTTGTAATGGAGGAACTTAATTTAATTCAATAATTATTTCATCTGGGCTCCCGCCAAGACTGAAAGATCTGTCATCAGCCCAGCCCTTGTGATATTGGAGATGACATTTGCAGTGCGGAGTGTTAAAACCCACTCCCTGCTTTATCTGCAACTGCTAGGACCCAAGGCCTCACTATTAGCCATCTCACCTCTTCCATAGCACCAAAGATGATATTTGCTATGAGAAATTGTGCTACCTTCTGGTGTTGCTTATCTTATTACCAAGTCAAAAGGTCACCATTTTTTTTCCCTTGAGGAGCATTTCCCTGCAGAGACCACCCTGTGAATATACCCATTAGGATGACTTGAAAAATGTCCTTTTAGGGAACCATTTGTGCCTCCCTCAGTGTTCAGTGATGTCCCTGAGACAGCAAATAAAGTGGTATAACTGATATACCGCTAGCTAAATATGCTTCTTCAACACTAAAGGGGGCAGAGGGAATGAGGAAGAAATCCTCTTAACCTCTCAGTCTTCTTTGCATTCACCACTTGCTGCTGCCACCTCAAAAGCTGCAAACACCAAAGATGTTCTGAAATAATTAAATGGGTAGTTGCATCAAAAGTCTCCTTAGAACGTAAAAAAAACATACTTGCTATTTTTCAGATATTTTTTTTTCCCAACATCAATAGTCCTGTTACAGGTTGCATTGTGTTGTTTGTTTTTAATCCTAACTGGACTCAGTTTTCTCAGCAGTAGTTGGTTTAGAATAAAGTGGGGAGAAATCCAAAAGAATTTTGGAGAAAATGTTCCTAATTTACAGACTCCAGGTGAATGCCAGATAACATCTTGGTGCTTGTTCTCAAAGGATGTTTGCCACTTATTTCAGTGGAGTCAGGATTTCACCCACAGGCTTTTTGACAAGTGCCCTGTTTAATGATAATGAGTTGGGTAATAATTAATGTAAAATATTTTTAAATTCTCCAATATCAGGATCCCTCAGGTCCTAGAAAAGGTAGAACTTTTTTTAATAAAATTTTCTCTGTCTTCAAGAAATTGCTGAATTGGAACTTCCCCTTCATATTCTGAAGCTCTTTCATATCACATTTAAGTATCCTTAACTGAACCTCTTTCTGATATTTTTATCTATAGGCACAAAAATTATTACTGCAGGATTGGAAACAAATTGTGCCATGTCTAGGTAATGAAAGGAAATATTAAGCTCCAGGGAAAATAGGTCTTTTATATTTCCAAGCATGGATGAAAATGACATTCATAGAGCAGAATGTGTCTTTTATCAATCTTCCCCCTTGAAGGGGCGGGGAGCTATTTTTGTTAGTACCAACTAGTAAAAATGATTTGTTAGTGGATGAGAGCAGGGATATTCTTAATGAAGATATATTGGCTAATTCCATACTCCCTAATTGTGAATAATTGTACCCAACCAGCAGTTACTGCTCTGATTTTGAGAGTGTAGTTTTTGCATTCCAAAATATACGCTAATATTTATGAGGGAAATGTTTAGAGAAGATTAGCCTTTTTCCATTCTATTTTTCTCCTCTCCATCCCAGAATGATCAGTGGATTTAGTTATGAGGTTTTCTTTGGATAAATATTTAAAAAGGGAAACTTTCCCCTTAGTCTCCATCATGGGCTAGTAATTATGGAACTATCCATTATAATGTTTCTTGTACCATCTTCTGAAGCATACCATATTGGCCACCATCGAGAAATGGTACATCTGGCTAACTGGAACACCAGTCTGAGTCAGTAAAGCAATTTCTCTGTTCCTAAAATATGTTATAGTATTACTCTTTCTAATACGCATTAACATTGTTAGAGATTGGTCTGCCTGTCATTCTACCAATGTCAGCTCTCACTGAGGCCCCAGCACAGCAAAACACTTAGTTGTGTGCTTAATTTCAAGCTTGTGAGTAATTCCATTGATCCAGCATTGCATAACTAATTTAGGAGCCTTAATCTCATTTTCAAAAGGGATTTGGGTGCTTCAGAGTCTAACTTCCATCATTAAACCAGTTGGGCATTGCAACGTTGAGCATAGCAATGTTAAAATAACTTTACAAATTAGGGCCTTTGCTGCCACTTTTGCTGGTTCAAAACATAAATCCCTCCATTGGTTGCCAAAATGTTTTGCTTCGGCCTCAAAGCCTCTTACAACTGTTACTCTCCCTATTTATCCACTTGGACTCTTATCACAATGCATTCCATTCCCTCTGCCTCACCAGCAATGCCAGTCTTGAATACCTCATTGTCTGCATCTTCTGCAAATAATTGTTTTTCCCATCCTGTGACATACTCTCAAAGGTTGATATAAAATAATGTGGCAAATTCTAACTTAGAGAGAAAAGTAATAACAACTAGTCAGACAGACACTTAATGGGAGGATATATTGCATAAAAAGCAAAAAAAAACTTTTATGTTTTTCAATTTAATGAGCTGTACTTGTTAAAGTCAGTTCATTAAGCCATCAAAATGCATATGAGAAAGTTATTGGTGCACTTCTGTCTAACTATATCAATATTATTTCAAGAACCTATCGATGGCTATCCAACAATTTGATAGATGAAAGGAAACACAATCAAGCCAGTCCATCAGTGACACTTGCCAGTAGTGTGGGAGAAGAATCTAATGTGCAAGTGGCAGACTTTTCCACTGTGGCTATAGGTCCACTCACCAGATGGAGGTTGGAGCATCCTCTGCTTCCTCGCTTGCTTACAAGCCTCAGTCTGGAGTCTCTGATGACTCTCAGCAATGATTGCACTTGCATTGATATGGCCTCTCCAGATGGAGAGGCTGTGGGAGGACTCTTTCAGCTGTCAGTGGGAACGCTGAACTTCTTGAGACTCTGTTTCACCTTGTTATTATATTAGAACTTTGGCCTTCCTATGCATTGCGGGTGGTTCTTGAGTTATCCATAGAGCACGACTTTCAACAGATGATTTTAAGGCATGAAGTCCACATGTCCCACCCAGTGAAGCTTGTGAGCATCCAGCATAGTCTGCATAGACTGTAGGCCGGTTCAACAAGGATCTCGTTATTAGTGATCTGTTGGTCCCTAGTGAGTCCACAGATTTTTCTGAGATAGAAAAGGTGGAAGCTGTTCAATTTCCACTCTTGCTCGGTGTACGTGACCAAGCTTTTACAGCTGTAAGGGGTGGTACTGAAAATACAAGCCCGATAAACAGGGTTATCCAGGGTTAGCAATTTATCGTTCCAGATACATGAGGTATGTTTGCCAAAAGTGACAGAGGCTTTGCCAGTTCTCATATCAAGTTCTCTATCAAGGCTAAGTGAATTGTTTAAAGTTGAGCCAAGACAGAAGAAGTGATCCACACTGTTGTCCATAGCTTCATTACTGATGTGGACTTTAAGAGGGACATTGGTACCTTGTGACATGACAACTGTTTTCTTCATACTGATTACCATAATTAATTTGATACATGCATCAAAGAACTTATTTATCAAGATCTGCAATTTCTGATGAGGGCATGATCAGTGACTCAATCAGTGTTACATATCGATTGAGATGTAGTACATCACAAATATTTCTGCTGGGGATCAGAATGAGGTCAAGCTGATACCAGCGTTCGAAGTGGGGGTTCCTCAATCTGACCTTGCTGCCATTGCTGCCAGCAAAATAGGTATTTGAAACTATCAGCTCACAAAAGAGTCACAAAGCTCAAGGACATACTGGCCATTTTCATTAAGGCTACCTGTGCCGTGTTGGCCAATGACGTGACCTCAATGCTCCCGGTCCTTTCCACATGAGCATTAAAATCATCAAGAACAGCGAGTTTGTTCCTTACAGGGATTTTCTTGTTATGTCTTAATTTTTAACTTTTCTAATGTAACTAAAGCTTTTCTCATTATTTAGAATATAAATTACAGCACCTATACTTTGATATAGATTTTCAACTTTAGCTCTCAAAGTGCTTTACAAAAGAAGTCAAGTAGCATTTTTCCCTATTTTATTGATAAAGAAACAAATGGTTAGAGAGGGAAGTGACTAAAAGAAGGCTATCCCACACAATAGCAGCAAACCCAGCTCCTCTGACTCCTCTTCCAGTGCCCCATGCGCTAGGCTGTGTATATCCAGGCAGTGGGGGAAATCATAGTAAACACATGACCTTTCCCAACTGCAGTTATGAAACTGTACATGCCAGAATACAAAAAAAAATTGCAGCTGTAGTTGATCACATTTTCATTTTCTGAATAAAACAATTACCATGGAAATTAACAGAATACAAAACCGTTGCTCTAGATCATTAGAAATGCAACTTCATTTTCAGTTTAAAAATAATTGTTTCACCATCTTTTGAGGAAAATCATTAAATTACAGTAAGTAAGCAAAATACTTCTATGTTCTTCATCTTTGACATATAACACAGTATTCTTAATATTAGGTAATTATGAACATAAAGATCAGAAAAATACACCCAAAGGCTACATTCAAAATAGATGCACACTGTGAAGAACCAACTTTCAACCCCAAGATTTATCATGCACAAAAAATGGGGAGGGACAGTCTACATTTAGTGATTTGTGGCTTGTTCTGTCTAGGGGTACGTCTTCACTGATGGCAGAAAATTCACTGCAATCACATCAATTTATCCAGATTGACTGAACGGTCAGTAAAGACATGCTCAATTGATCTAGAAGTTGATCTAATAAAGGCGTCCCTTCAAGTGGCATAGCACTACGTCCACAGGAACACATTTCCCATTGGTGCAGAACAGTGAAGACTGCAGAGGGAACCAAAGTTACAAAGTTGACGGAAGTTACACAAGCTATAATGTGTAGCTTCCATTACTCCCATCGACTACTGCAGAATTTTGCCAGCAGTGTAAACCAGGCCTAATTATGATACCATGGGATTTGCTGGATCATAGAATCATAGATGGGACCTCAAGAGGTCATCAAAGTATAGCACCCTGCACTGAGGCAAGTTAAAATAAACGTAAATCATTCATGATGTGTTTGTCAAAACTGCTCAAAAACCTCCATTGACAGGGATTCCACAGTTTTCTTTGGAAACCTGTTCCAGAACTTTAGTACCCTTATAGTAAGAATGCTGTTCCCAACTTATTAACTAAATCTCCTTTGCAAGCCCATTATTGCTTGTCCTGCCTTCCACAGACATAGAGGACAATTGATCACCATCCTCTTTATAACAGCCCTTAACATATTTGAAGACTTATCAGGTCCACCTGTCTTTTTTTCCTCAAGACTCAACTTGTCCATTTTTTTAACCTTTTCTCTAGGCCAGATTTTCTAAAACCTTTAAGCATGCTGATAATCCACCAACTCAAATAGAACTATTTATACAACTAAAGTTGACCATGTGCATAAGCATTTGCAGAAACAGGACCACACCGCATATATCGATAGGACAGACTAATGATCTGTATGTTCTGATGTGGCTTGAGATGAAGGCCTTTTATGGAAGGAAAGGGGCATCCATTTCTAAGAATGTTTTAAATGCTCACCTCCTAATGCATTTTAAGGAGGCGAAAGGTTGATCAAAAGAGATGTTATAAAATCAGGTCAAGTCATATCCAGAGTCATATAAACTTAGGTCCATATTTTTAAAGCTATTTAGGCATTACATGCTCAGAGTTGCAATGCCTAACTGATTTAGGAGTCTAATTCTCATTTTAAAAGGGATTCAGGCACTTAGTCTAAATTCTATCACTCCTATGTGCCTAAATACCTCTTGAAAATAAAATTTAGGCTCTGAAATCAGTTACGCTTGGCACCCAATGCATTAATACTTAAATAGCTTTAAAAATGCCTGGCAACATTTTAGGAAAGGGCTCCAAAGAACACCTTTGAAAAATGAGCATTAATCATGTGAATAATTCTTAGTCAGCAGGCATTCTCATATGAAGTAGGATTTTCAGATTGTGACTCAGAGAGCAGTGAGTTAGGACTGAAAGATAAAATTACTGCCTTTCATGCACCCAGATTCTGCGAACCATACTTAAAACTCAGCAAAGTATTGGCACCAAACACACATCTTTGAGAACTGAAATGTCATGCTCACACTGGGTGAGAAAGGAATCCTCAGGTGCTCATTACGGAACTCAGACATACTAAAAAGTGCTCCCACAGAAGCCAAACCCTAGGTGTTCCCTATGTGAGCAGCTTTTAAAGGTTAATTAACAACAGCAAGCAATAAAAATTTATAACCTACTGCTTATAATTTTTTAATGGAGTGATTTCAAATCTTTTATCATAGGGCTGATGTTTGCAATACAGACCCCAGCTGTTCACAGCTTAGAAAACCCTTGGAGAAAAATATATATTTAATATTCTAAAGCTTTTGCCCCATGCTGGAAATATGGCACTTGTACTGTTTCCATCCCCTGAGAGACAGCCTTGAACAACTTCAAAATAAACTTCTCTAAATTTTTTTCATTATGAACACTACAGCAGTGTACAAGGAAGTGGAGCATTTTAGTAGAATATTTCAAAGTACAGCCAAAAAAAGTGCTTTGTTTTTGCAGTGCTAGATGTAGGTTTTCAGAAGGATGTTTAGTGTGTGACATATTACCTCTTTAAAATACCTTTTTCTACTTTTTATTTTTATGAAATGAAGAAAACCTAAAAAAAATTATAAGCTTGCTCAGGGTTTGGGAATTTAGCATGCATTTTGCTTTCAAGGGGTGCATATTTCCTCTGCAGTTCTCCAGTTAAAATTTTCAAGTCAAATTTTCTAGTGTTTCAGTAAAGCTTCACAAAGAGGTTTCCATCAGAATAGCCTTTTACATAACAGATTCTTGCACTAATCTACAAGTTCTCTGTCATTTTGTAGCCTTCATTCACCATTTGGCAAATAGCCAAACGTTATTTCTCTGAACTTGTAAGACTATCTTGTAAAAATGTGCAACCTTAACAAAAGCAAAATGGTGTCTGATTCTAACCTAAGACTCAAACATTCAACATATCCCAAATCCACTACAGTCCTCAATAACTAACCCGGTAGTACTGATGGGAGGGGGGACAGGCCCCCAGGTGTCAGGCACAGACTGGCCCTTCACAAGGTGCAGGAGGATCTGAGAGGCACAGAGCCTCCTGCATCCCTCCCATGCTGTGAAGTGCCAGCCCCAGCACCCCCTTTAAGGCCAGGGGGAGACTACCACCCATCAGAGCCAGAAAAGGTGGGTAAGTGCTGGGTCTCCCCACCATACCCAGAAACGAAAGATTTCCAGCACTAGGACCCAGGAGGCAGCATCTAACTGCAGTACAGCACTCAGCCTTGTGCAAGAAAGGAAGCCAACATGAGGGGTAGGAGCCAGGGTTGATGGGGCCATGGGGGGAAAGGGTCAGGCACATTCTGGTCTTGCCCTTAAGTCACCAGTGCTCAGCAATTACTTTAACTTCTCTCCATGGCCAGGTTGGGAGCGAAGTGCTGGAGGGGGGCCATTTGTGCCACCAAATTCCTCCCCCTGCACACCCCACTGACCCTGTCTCCAAGGCAGGAGTCACGGAGCCTCCAATGAGGCCACTTCTGCATCCAGAGAGCGTGGCTGAGCACCAGCAGGGCACAGGCCCCCTCAGTACTCCCTGGCGCGGGATGCATGAGACATTGCATCTGCAGTCCCCAATCCTGCCTGTGGTGGGACCCCTGACACTCCTCCCAAGAGCTTTCTCCACCACCCTCTCCCCTGCCTGCCATTCTTCTGCTGGCATTTTAATATGATTATAATACTGCAACATCGTTGTATTGTTTATGGTCTTTTTAGTGATGTCAGTACAAAAAACTCAACCACATACTTCTTGTCAGTAAAAACTAAAATGCAAGGTTGGCAACTCTGTGACGCACTGAGAGGCTCACCTTAGTGATCCTCCCTGCCCATCATGAAGGGAGGGCGGTGGGGATGAGGCTGCCCTGTCCCAGCCAGAGCCAGGAAGGTACAACAGACAGTAAGTGCTGGGTGGGCATGAGCAGACTTTCATGGGACGGTGGGGATGGGGGAAGTGCAGAGGGGCACATCCCAGCCCCATTCGCCTCTTGCGTGGTGAAGAACCTACTCAGTCTGAGATTTGGATCTTTTCTATTTTTATTTCTTTAATTTTGCTTTATACAAGGGACAAGAAATGTACTGGTGTTCTACTGAGTTATAAACAGAACATAATTTAACGTTAGTGCCGTTTCTGAAAAAATGGCAGCTCTTGGCATTACAAGACCAGAAGCTCAGCAGGTGCAAATTGATTTACACCAGCTTATCTGACCCTGACAATGTGCAGAATTGGATAGATGTCCATTTGGAAGTTTAACTGTAAACTTACAGAGAAAGGGAAGAGCTGTGCATTAGAAAATGGTGAAGTCGGAAAGATATCAAATGTTAGAATGAGGTAAAAACCAAACCCAGAAGCAATCTTGTGAAAAATGTCACATGTGTAATTTGAACTTGCAGCACAGAGGCTTCAGATTTCATCATAAAATTTCCAGGGTACAGAAATAGGTTTCTGGGTGACAATGTGATTTGGCAGAGGGATAGGAGGTGAAAAGTGTAGCTAGAAGCTTAGAAAATGGATAGAAAACAAACCATTTTGACAAATTAGAGAATGTGTCTGAAATCAGCAAGATATTCAATGAA
This sequence comes from Pelusios castaneus, assembly GCA_007922175.1. Taxonomy (NCBI): domain Eukaryota; kingdom Metazoa; phylum Chordata; order Testudines; family Pelomedusidae; genus Pelusios; species Pelusios castaneus. The sequence goes on along the minus strand of ML685769.1, from coordinate 30,632,558 downwards.
GACAAGTGCAAAATATTACACTGAGAAGTAAAAATTAAATTCACAGCTATAAATTTGGGAATAACTGGCTAAGCAATAGTACAGATGAAAAGGATCAGGAGGTTACAGGATATCAAAAATTGACCATGAGTGAACAATGAGATACAATTATGAAAAAAGGCTAATACTATTCTGAAGTGTATTAACAGCAATGTTGTATGCAAGATTGTGATGGGGGTGTACAAACCCCACACTAGGAAATTAGGAGTTAAGGAGTTGCTCAGGATTCAGCCAACCCTGCCCCATCTCACCTGCAAGAGATGCACAAACTGGAGAAAGAAGAGTTTAAAGGGAGCAAAATAGCTCACTTGGAGGCAGGCTGAGAAAGACAAAAGGGCCTTTACCTTGCAATATTCTATCATGGAAATTTAGCAGTTGAAGTGCCAAACAGATAATTATACTGAGTTACCTAGAACATTGACATGTTTCACCAGCATGCATTGGAGAAGATCAAGTACTGTCAGCCACAGTAAATTTCTTTCTTCTGATCTTATCGCCATTGGCAAAGGTTGGTATTTTTGTCAGTGAATAGAGGTCTGTAATGTAGCATCTCTGCTGTCTACATCAGGATAAATAGAAACTCAGACATGCGTTTACTTGGTATAAAAGTGTTCATCCTGGAGTGTTTTGCAGCTAGAAGGCTCACTTCACAAGTTTGGACATGTATTTAATTAGACCATTGTGTATAAACTGCTTGTCTGGCTTTACTGAAGGGTGGAATCTGCAAGAGCTAAAAACCAATGGAGAGATTTAAGAGGGATATGCACAATAGTTAATATGAAAAGCATCTTATCCTAATTTTAAAACTGAGGATCTAAGCTATTTTCTGTAGCAGGAAGGATAAAGGACCACAGAAGGCTTGCTGGAATAAAGCAAATGGAGGAAGGCTAGGCGCTTCTAAATCATTAAAAATATGTTAAATAACTTTAAGTGTTTCTCATGCTAATGCTGGAAATTGGACAGAAAGCGATGAAGCTCAGGTGGTCTACTGATGGGGCAGTTTCAAGATCATTTCGATGGTCAGTATGACCAAACATTAAAATCTTCTAATTATACAGACATTTGTAATCTCTGGCTTCTTTCTTCCCTCTCCCCACAATACAAACCTGGACAGCACATAATGTGAGTATGTGCACACACACAAACATACACAATTTTAAAACTGCAGCATTTCCGAGCTACTTCCACCTCATAGAATTACTGCTAGCTTCCACCATTAAACTTCTTCCACAATTCCTCCCCAGGAATCCAGCCACGAGAATCTACTACTCAATACAATCAATTTTATTTTACACAGCCAGGAACCTGATATTTTTATCTATTATAGCATGTTTGAGTTTTTCCTACACAGTGGGATGAATTGTTCTTGTCAAAATGAAGAATGAAGAAAATCTCACCTTTTCTTCTCATCTCATTAGGAGATGAAAATTCTTTGCAGTGGTAAAACTAAAATTTGACAGATTTGAACCTCACGTATAGTTTCTTCTGTATCTTTCAAATAGAGAGGTTCTCAATGCTATTTGCAGCTTGGTTTAGATTTTCGTATCTTTTCTGACTCCTGAAGCTTAAATATATTGAAAGTCAAAGGTGGTAAAAAGTTTGGTTCCTGTTGAAAAGATAAGCACTTCTTGGGAAATTAAATTTCATGTAACTTGTATTTTACAGTGAATCACCAAAGATATATAAATAAAATGTTCCTGTTCACCATGATAAGCAGTTTAATCAGTTATGCGTATTGATTTCATAGCACCACATGAGCTAGACATACTTTTATGGGACTTTTCAGCAAAGCAATGAAAAGAAAAACTCTTTCAGTTATAGTGGAGTGGTAGTGATACTATGGGAAAGTATGCAGTGCTCTTGTAACTAAGTTGGTCCCCAGATATTAGAGAGACAAGGTAGATGAGGAGATATCTTTTATGGACCAACTTCTATTGGTGAGAGACTAATTTATTAACAGCTGATATTCCTAGGTGCTCTAAAATCCATATCTTTTAGTTGGATTATCTAGAAAGTTGCTATGCTCCATGGGGGTCAGTGATAGGGCTACCGGTATGATTTTAAAGTTGTTTGATCAAGAAGATCATTAGACACAGCACCTCCCATAAATCATGGGACATCAGAATGGTTTGTGTGTTTTATGTTTTTGTGCACATCTGGTGCTCTGATCTTCCCAGAACTGATATCACCCACTCACAGGATTGGACTAGATTAGTATTTGACACCCATTTTGGATAAGCAATATTTCAAACTTTTATTCAGGGTAAAAGTTGGGACTACTGTGTATCTTAAGCCAAACTGATGAAAGAGTCATTTATGTGTGTCTCGAACCAGAAAAATCACATATTGTCTATGGGCTAAGAGAAATTGTGGAGATCTCTATTAAACAGTCATTCTGTGTCTAATATGTATGTACAATCTTGTAATATTATGTATATACACTCTTCAAAAATGGACATTTGAGGACAGAAAGAGTATGGAACATTACCTGCAAACTATCTTACACCCAGAATAGGTCTAGAATAGAACTCCCAAAGAATCAAAATCAGCTTCTCTTTCTCAGCGTTGAAAACCTGATTTCGTATAGTTCAATATGGACTCCATCATGTTCCAGGAGTTGACCGTGGTGATGATAATATTTGCTGGTCATATAAAAATGCTCTGGAACAATAGTTTATGAATGCACTCGTATTTGCAGCTGTGAGGGACAAACACCAAGTTTTATAGTGTATTGAGGGATTCAGCATCTCTGGTTGGTATATTAAAATCTTCTGTTCTGAGTAAGGTTTCTAGCCCTAACTTTTCCTTCTGTCATCATCTCTTCTGAAATGGTCTTAATGTTTTGATTTCCTAGTGCTCGACATCAATTTTGACATTTTGGAAGGACATCAAATTCGCACACAAATATTTTGAATAAATTAAAGCTGAAGAAAATGACCTCAGAGCGATCTGACCAAATGGTCATACCACACTGCATGTTGAAGAAGGAATATTACAAGGAATTAATGTAGCAAACAAGTACTCCAGCTGTATAGTGATATTCTTCTGTATCTAAAACTCCATAAATCCAAAAGTATCATGTTAATAAATTGTGGCAGAGGCCATGTGTTACCAAGAAGCCAAAATCATACCGCCAGGGTTGTTTATACTGCTTCCAATATATAACCCTCCCTTGAGATTAGACACATGCAGGTAAACTGATGGCATAGCATATTTATAGCGTTAGAGGATGGGGGCTCAGAAAGGTAAGAGTGCTTGTAAATGGTGAAGACCTGTCAATTATTGTGGATTGCATCACATCTCCAGTTCGAGTGATCTTTTTCTCTGTTTCCCCAGCCTATTAACTTTCACTGGGGACAGTGGTACACTGCTTGCTGGCTAGTTAAGATGCAAATGCTTCCACACCACCATGTAATCCATTGACAGAATTCAGTAAATGACCTTTTGTTTGAAAGCGAAGTATTTACAATTGTATTCATAAACCAGACAAACTCTTTCTGTTCCCAAAGGCCAGTGTGCAGTGTGGGTACGCTAGCAACCAGTCTGTAGGCGGAAGCAGATGCTGGAGCAGTCTGGGGGTGTAGCCTGTGCGGGGGATGACTACACAGGCCATTTTCCCAGTGGATCTGAAGTTCCATATATTGACAGCGCTTTGAGTCAATAGGCCGCAGACATGCTCAGACTTCCAAATGAGCAGAGTTATAAATAATGGCAATTTTGTAAACAATGTTATATTCATGCCACACCTTCCATGTCAGCAGCTCAGAACCACTCTATAAGCATCAATCACTTAGTCTCATAGGGCTCAGAATTAAGCATCTAAATACCTCTGAGGATCTGGGCTATAGCATCCTTATGAGTTAGATACAGAGGTATCCTCATTTGGCACATGAGGAATTTGAGGCACAGATTTTTAATTCACAGAGCAGCAGCCAGACACAAAAGGCACACAGTTGTACAAGTAGTCCTGGAATTTTCACTAGCCAGTATCTATCTGATCTGCATGTGCAATCGTGTTTGATTGTAAATAACCTCAAGATTTTGAAAACTGAGACTTATTAAGAATTAGTCTTGCCAAAAGATATGTGGGCAGCCTTGATTATGTCACAGCTGTGATTAAAAGCCAAATCTCTTGACTCCTAATAGAGGAAGCTCTCTAAATCCATGGATCCTCTGCATCCCCCTCAGTCTGGGGAAGGGATCCTCATCCTAATTTCTTTACACATGTCCTCAGTACTCAGCCCTGCTCAGTGATATATCAAAGGTTTCTCACTCCTGGGGGTCAAGCCCACATTTGCGCCCCCTCCCCAGCACTTCATACACCCCCACAGGCAGGAGGGGTCCTGGTCCCACCCCGCAGCTGTCCTGGGCAGGAGGGTCTGTACAGCAGGGGGGAGGCCAGTCAGTCAGGCCAGTCAGATGAAAACACACACCGTCCCCCTCCCCACTGCACTTACCGGGCATGCGGTGGCCACTGGTCCCCTGCAGCAGCCCAGCCCCAGCTGGGATAGGGCAGCCTCACCCCTCCCACCTGGGGAGGAAAGAAGGGCTGGGACAAAAAGTCACTGGATATACAAATTGTTCTTTGTCCCTGAGTAAATGCCAAAGAGTCCCACAAAAATAGTCATAGGTTTGAAATAAATGTCAGTCTCACAGACTCTAAAGTCAGAAGGGACCAATATGATCATCTAGTCTGACCTCCTGCACAACACAGGCTACAGAACTTCACCCACCTCCTCCTGCAGTAAACCTCTAACCTATGACTAAGTTATTAAAGACCTCAAATCACAATTTAAGGGCTCTAAGACTGGTTTGATCCTGAGCATGTTGGCAAGACTCAGTCAGACATCCAAGAAAGAATTATCTGTAATAACTCGAACCCACCCAGGACCAGATTAAGACATTCTGGGGCCCTAAGCTATATCAAGATTTAGAGGCCCCATACCATAATAAAAAAATTAATTAAATAAAGAGAAAAAAGTATTACATTCTAACAGAAAGGGCAATGAAAAAGAAATGATAAATCTTTATATTTGCATATTTTCATAGGTAAAGATGCAACGAACAACTAATAATCTTAATAAAACTTGCAACTTGCAAAAAACCTCATTTACATTATTAAATAAGTCATGATTTCTTAATTAGTATATATTTAATACTTCACATAACACAAAGATTAGGTGTCCCCCAATGAAATTAATAGGCAGTAGGTTTAAAACAATCAAAAGGAAGCATTTTTTCCCATCACACACAGTTAACCTATTTAAATCTTTGCCAGAGGATGGTGTGAAGGCCAAGACCAAGGTCAAGTGTACCAAAAATTAGATAAGTTTATGGAGAATAGGTCCATTAATGGTATTAAATGGGATAGACAGGATGGATTGTATGCAATACTATGCTTTGAAATGTTCTTAGTTCTTTTTGCCAGAAGGTGTGACCAGATAACAAGGGATGATGGATAACTCCATGACTACCTGTCCTGAAGCATCAGGCACTGGCCACTGGCCCGGAAGCATCAGGCACTGGCCACTGTCAGAAGATAGGTTACTGGGATAAATGAACATTGGTCTGATCCAGTATGGCCATTCTCATGCTCTTATTTAAAAATTAATTAAAACACAAAAAATGTTTAGTATAGAAACTGTCCAAGATAACAACCTCTCAAATGATAATGTAAGATAATGACCTTGGCAAATAAAGCATTTTAAAAATCTTGGCCTACTAGGAAATAGTTTCCCACTCACAAATCTAGCATTCTGGAGCAAAGTCATTAAAGGAACATTTGTTTGTTGAACTCTCCCTTCTCCTGCCACTGCACCCCACTCACCCCATTGTCCTCCTTGGTCAGTACTGGAGACCCACAGTCCAGAGGTGACTTTGCATGAGTTCACCTTCCAGGGAAAAGGGGCAAAGAAGGCACTGTCTGCTGCTACCTCCACACTGTGACCTGACTTTTGTGATTTTAGGTCTCAGTGGGGAAATTTATAATGATGCAGGCTGGCAGTCTCTCCACAGAAACACTGTTACTGTCCCATACAGGCCTAAGTACTAGCACTTAACAGTGATTTCAGCTATAATGGTTACTTAAAACAACAAAGCGTCTGACAAAGTGGGATTTTCTCCCACGAAAGCTCATGCGACAAATAAATCTGTTAGTCTTTAAAAGTGCCACAGGACTCTGTTGTCTTTCTACAATAGACTAACATGGCTACCCCTTTGGAATCTAAGAGCTACAAGCACTGTTTGACCAACCCAATCCTTGTTAAAAGATATCGCTGATTACTAATCAGATAGTTCTTGTAACTCAGGCATCGGTCCCCTCTCCACCCCCACCTTCTCCTCTCTCTCAACTGAGAATCAATCCGGCATGGCGTCTGAACCCTCTTACTCCTTAGTGAGTTCAATTCAGTCATTTCCAAGCTCTAATCAAGCTCTAATCAATGACTAAATTGGTATAACACTGTTACTAGTGGCTGACAACTGGGGGATGTGTTGGGAGGCCCCTCATAATCTGGGGCCCTGAACTGAAGCTTGTGCCTAAATCTAGCACTGAACCCACCCCTTCAATCATCCCATAAGCATGTCTACCACCAGGATCCAAAGATCAGTCAATTGGTAAGATAGGCTGTCCCATTTTACCATCCTCTCCATGAATTTATCAAGCTTAGTTTTGAAACTAGCTGGATTTTTTGCCTTCTCTTTTCCCTTCAGAAGGCTATTCCAGAACTTCCCTCCTCTAATAAATAGAAACCTGCATCTAATTTCAAGTCTAAACTTCCTGATGGCTAGTTTATATCCATTAGTTCTTGTGTCCACATTGGTGCTGAACTTGAATAATTCCTCTCCCTCCCTGGTATTTATCTCTGATTTATTTATATATTCCCTCTCAACCTTCTTTTGATTAGGCTAAACAAATCTTTGAATCTCCTCTCATAAGGCAGGTTTTCCATTCCTCTGATCCTCCTAGTAGCCCTTCTCTGCACCTGTTCCAGTTTGAATTCATCTGTCTTAGATAGGGGACCAGAAATGCACACAGTATTCTAGATGAGGTCTCACCTGTAGCAGAAGAATCTCAGCTGTCATGTAATAAAACATTTACCCTGACATTCTGGGCTATTCTAGAGTATCGTAATTTCCCCTACTCCACTATGAGGTGACTGAAAATCCAATATCCATTACAAACACAGGTACCACACTGTATCATATCATGGAATACTGTAAATCTGATCATCCCCAGCAAGAGAAGTGGAGGCCAGAAGTTGCATCAAAAACAGTTATATTACAATTATAACATGTGGCAATAAAGAGCAATTATATTGCTATCCTAAATTCTCCATTAGCAATGGTCAGCAGATATAACCAATGGCACTTGCATCTTTTACACAACAGTCAGGTTGGGATCTCTTTTAAAGAGGATGTAGCTCTGTCAGTTGCTCCCCTACATGCATCACTTGTTACTACTGCTTGAAATAACATTAAAAGTGCAGGTTTTATTGATTTAATTTTCAGCTAAACTTACGATATACATCTATTTGGAAGAACAGATTCTTGATGGGGGTAACTCCTCCCAATTTAAACCTGACCACATCTCCATCAACATTTCTTCAGGAGTCATGTGGATATTGTGAGATACATTATTCCAAATTGCAAAGCTAATGGATCACATCACTAAAGAATTAGTTTCTTGTATATTTCTTGCTACCTTTTTCAATCGGTTGCAAAAAACAAGTTTGTTCCTGCACATATTAGACACAAGATCATATGGCCTATTGTAAATAGCTAAATAGTGCATCCAAATCCCAAATTAAGGAATCTGATCATGAATACAAAAATAAGCTTCTAACAGTATACTGAGCACAAATCATTGTTGACTTACATTGTTATTTAATTGCTTTCTAGTCTGCTGATTTACATTATTTAATTCTATTGACCAACAAATCACTAACCCTTTCCTTCTCCACCTCCTGCTCTTCCTATCTGGTGTTTCTTTATTCCCTTGTTCTAAAGGCTGTACTCCTTTTCAAAGAATCTACAGAATTCATAAATGTATTTCATTAAATCAATATCTGCCAAAGGGGCTCATTTTGCTAAAAGCTCTGCATAATGCATTATTTTTCCCTTCATCATCATAGCTCTTGTGCCTTCAGGGAGCACTAAAGCGAATGTTAGTTTTACTATTGATACATGGAAATAATATGCATGTTTCATTAAGGATGCTTTCTTTGCAGGTAAGTTAAGCAGGACAGAATTGGTCCCTTACTTAAGAGAGGCAGAAGTTCATTCACTATGATTATGTATAAAATGAAGATGCAATATCAAATGACTGGTCCTCATAGTGGATTATGAGCTCCAGAGTCTTATTTTTAGCTTAAAAGTCCATGCAGTAAGCAGCAATTCTAAACTATTTTTTCAAGTGCAATTTTTAATTTTCTCCCATTTTCTGTAGATCACGCATATAGAGTGTGTTCTCTGATTAGAATTTAACCTACCATATTGATCTCACTTTATTTAAGAGCATTCTAGGCACGGAACAATATTTTTTGAGAAGCTTGGGCACTATCAAAAAATTTAAACAAACATAAATTGGGATCAATGGCCAAAATATAAAAGCCTCTCAAAGTGAGATTGTTTCATCCGCTACTCAGTCATCTTTCCCAGAAAAAGCCTGCGTGAAAATTAAGCTATGCACTGTGATTTAAGAATTAGCAAATTTGAGTGTTTGCAGAACGATAGGTTAGTAAATCCTAGAACATAAGAAAGGCCATTGTGGGTCCAACCACCTGTCCATATACCCCAGTATCCCCTGTTGCGACAGTGGCTAGTAATAGATGCGTCAGGGGGAAATGAATAGAACAAGACAATTTATTTGAGATCTTACATCAAAGACAATGCTGGCAGCCAATTCTATAGTAAAATAACTATAAGTTTATTAGCTAAGAAAAAAAATGACAGCTATTGAGAGGTTAGAGCAGGTAAATTTTAATAACTGGTAAATCACAGTTTGTCACTCCAAACGGTGGCAGTGATGTAATACTGCCAGTTTTCCAAAAGTCTTTCAGGGCTACCCAGAAAAATGGTGGGGATCTCTGTCTTCTCATTTAGTTATTTTGCCCTGTTAGAATCCAAACTGTCCAAATATAAAGGATCTTTCTTTGAATCCCTATTTATGGTATCTTCACAGAGAAAGCAAGCTGACAGTGTCTCTGCTCATGTGGACTTCTCCTTTGTGGGGACTGAGGAATGTACTTTGAGTCTCTGATCTCATTGCACACCACATTGCACACCACATTGCAGTTTCACGCTGACGTCTGCTTTTGAAGTTTTTTTTGCAGAAGTATGGCAACTTTCAAGTCTGCTGCTGAGTTTCCAGGGCGATTGAAGTGTTCTCCTACCAGTTTATGGATGTTACCATTTTTTATGTCTGATTTGTGTCCATTTATTCTCATGCGTAAGGAGAGTCCAGTTTGGCCCATGTACATGGCAGAGGGGCATCATTGGCACATAATGGCATATATAACATTAGTAGATGTGCAAGTGAAGGAGTTCCTGATTGTGTAGCTGATGTGGTTGGGACCTGTGATGGTATCACTAGAGTCGATGTGCGGGCAGAGTTGGCAACGGGGTTTGTTGCAGGGATAGGTACCTGGGTTGGTGTTCTTGTAGTATGGTGTCCGGTTGCTGCTAAGTTTTTGCTTCAGATGGGGGTGCTGTCTGTAAGCAAGAAGAGGCCTGCCTCTCAAGGCTTGAGAGAGCGTGGGATCATCTTCCACAATAGGTTGTAGGTTTGATGATGTGTTGGAGGGATTTCAGCTGAGGGATGTAGGTGGTAGCCAGTGGTGTTCTGTTTTCTTTGCCAGGTCTGTCTTGTAGAAGGTGACTTCTAGGTACCTGTCTGGCACAGTCGATCTGTTTTCTCACTTCCCCAGGTGGGTACTGTAGCTTTAGGAATGTTTAGTAAAGGTCCTGTAGGTGTTTGTCTCTGTCTGAGGGATCAGAGCAAATCCAGTTTTATCTGAAGGCTTGGCTGTAGACAATGGATCGCGTAATATGTCCAGGGTGGAAGCCGGAGGCATGTAGGTATGTATTGTGGTCATTTGGTTTTTGGTATAGAGTGGTGTTAATATGTCCATCCCTTATTCTTACTGTGGTGTCCAAGAAGTAGATTTCTTGTGCAGACTGGTCCAGGCTGAGGTTGATAGTGGGGTGGAAGTTGTTGAAGTCCCAGTGGAACAGGGACTCTTTCCCGTGAGTCCAGATGACATGAAAATGTCATCGATGTAGCATAGGTAAAGAAGAGGTACTTGTAGACGAGATTTGAAGAAGCAATGTTCTAGGTCAGTCATAAAAATGTTGGCATACTGTGGGGCCATGCAGGTACCCAGAGCCGTATCAATAACTGGAAGGAATAGATTGTCTCCAAATCTGAAGTAGTTGCGGGTCAGGACAAAGTCACAGAGTTTCGCAACCAGGTGTGCTGTGTCGTCTTCGGGGAAACTGTTCCTGATGACTTGTAGCCCATTCTTTGTGTGGAATGTTGATGTAGAGAGCCTCTACATTCATAGTGGCTAGGATGGTGTTTTCTGGGAGATCACCAATGGAAACTCCCTAAAGATGTACAGGAACAAATCCACATGGACACACCCCAAGAGCCCCAACCTGGGGTATTCTATCTACTTCCCAAGATCCACAAACCTGGAATCCTGGATGCCCCATCATCTCGGGCATTGGCACCCTCACAGCAGGATTGTCAGGCTATGTGGACTCTCTCCTCAGACCCTTCACCACCAGTGCTCCTAGCTATCTTTGTGATACCACTGACTTCCTGAGGAAACTACAATCCAGGCTATGGGTACCCGCATGGCCCCACAGTATACCAACATTTTTATGGCTGACCTAGAATATTGCTTCCTCAATCTCGTCCACAAGTACCTCTCCTTTACCTATCCTACATCAATGACATTTTCATCATCTGGGCCCATGGGAATGAATCCCTTGAAGAATTCCACCGGGACTTCAACAACTTCCACCCCACCATCAACCTCAGCCTCAGCCTGGACCAGTCCACACAAGAAATCCACTTCTTGGACACCACAGTAAGAATAAGGGATGGACATATTAACACCACTCTATACCAAAAACCAAATGACCACAATACATACCTACATGCCTCCAGCTTCCACCCTGGACATATTACACGATCCATTGTCTACAGCCAAGCCTTGCAATACAATCAGATTTGCTCTGATCCCTCAGACAGAGACAAACACCTACAGGACCTTTACCCAAACATTCCTAAAGCTACAGTACCCACCTGGGGAAGTGAGAAAACAGATCGACTGAGCCAGACATGTACTCAGAAGTCACCTTCTACAGGACAGACCCGGCAAAGAAAACAACAGAACACCACTGGCCACCACCTACAGCTATTCGACTGCTGTGAATGAGCCTCTCCTGCCCCATTGAATTGACTTTGTCCCAGCCCTTTCCATTATTATGCTGCTACTCCTGGCATATGTATATATACCTCTTGACTGTTATTTCCATTTCATGCATCTGACAAAGTAGGTTGGAGCCCACGAAAGCTTATGCCCAAAGAAATTTGTTAATCTTCAAGGTGCCACAGGACTTTCTGTATACAGACTAACACAGCTACCCCCCTGGAATCTGTAAACACTGCGCACACACTCCCTTAGCAATCAACAAGACTTCTTCACATGGAAGCAGCTACGGAATTGAACCCATAGTGGGAGTCTTTGTACAAGTGACTTCATTTTGGGATGTCAGTTTCAGATAATATAGTCACCTGGGTGTGTAAAGATGGTTAAATGGGAATTCATTATGTAGTGTTTGTACAAGTGTTTGAAGATGTAAGGCCAGATTTTTCAAAAGAACTCAATGCCTGACAGTTTCCATTTAAGCACATAAGTAGCCACATTTTGGACTGAGATTAAGTGCTAAACAGTTTTGAAAATCTGGCCCTTAATGTACTATTGGCTTTAAATTTTAGTAGTATATTTAATAAATAATTTCAGATACTATTGGGTAAATCTTGCCTGTACAAATAGAACATTTTATTTTCTAATATCTTTTTAGGAAAGATAATTTGCATCCTCATTACCAACAGGGCAATTATGGTCTTGAAGCTGAATAATAATTTTTTCTTAATTAAGGATGTGCAAAAAATCCTCCCTAGTTATGTAGTTACCTAAGAAACAGTTCTAATCTCTTGGATAAGCCTTGCTTTTCTGACTAATTGCCCAAGTGACCAGAATGGCATTTTTTAACCTTCTATAAAGCTGTGGGTTATTTTTAAACATTTAAATTAAGTGGGATTTTCGTTTCTGTGTATTTACTTTAGCTATCACCAGCTTGTGTTAAGTTAACATTCAGAGTTTTTCTTCAGGTTGTTTCATCCTGGGGGGTTATTCTTGTTATTTCCAAATACTCAGGCATCAGGGTGAAATTTTATCCCATCTTTTTGTTCTCTGTTTGCATCCACTTAGCCAACGGATCCTGGTCCATGACTGGGTCTTGTAAGTACTACTGCTGTACAAACAGTAGGACTACCCAAAGAATATTACACTCTTTCCCTCACTCTAATAATAGGCTAGTATGTTCACCTTGCTTTTACATTAAATATCCTGGCAGTTCATCCCAGCCAGTTGTCTTCCATTCAGATGTTTTTTTCTTTGGTTTTTGCACTGATTTTGTTGCATTTAAAAATCTATTTATGGTCTCAGTATATTTCTTAAGTCTGCATCATAGAAATCATCATCTTAATTTATGCTAATTGGCAATATCAGCAGAGAGCCCTGGATCAAGTAGGCCATGTAGATTTAATCACCCCCTCACCAGGCAATCACACTGGCAGGGTAGCCTTGGGAAGCCTGCGTTGTGGCGACCCTGGTGCTTTATCGGTAATGCATATGTAAATAATTGTCATTTGATAAGGCTGTCAATCCAGTACCTGTCACAGTAGTAATAGTGGAAAATGTCACATATCTACAGCTTAACAGATTTATTTTTCACATGAGCTTTTGTGGGTGAAGTCCCACTTCGTCAGATGCCAGAGTGGAGAAAACTTGCACTGAAAAAAAAAACTTTCAATGTGGGAGGGGAAGATAAATCCTGTGATTACATTTCACTGCATTAGGTCAGATTACTTCAGCAAATCAAACAAGTTGTATAGATACAAACACAACATATTAGAAAGCAGTGAGGCTGAGAGAGGTGGGAATCGCCGTTAGTAATGAAAAATGAAGGAGGAGTCCTGTGGTTTGTAGTTAGACTTTAAAAGTGCCACAGGTCTCCTCCTTTGCTTTTCATTACTAACAATGATTCTCACCTCTCTCAGCCTCACCACTTTCTAATATACAAACAAGGATTCTAGTGGTACTTTAAAAAACTAAAAAAATTATTTATTGCATGAGCTTTCATTGGAGAAAATCCCACTTCATCAGATGCTTGAAGATGGAGAGCTACAGATGAATGGGAGAAACATAAATGCAGGGAAGTATATGTAAGTCATAGGATCAGATCACACTGTTACAGCAAATCAAAACTGTTGTTAAGATTCAAACAGTGGAGAACATCACATTAGAGAGAGGTGAAGTAAAAAGAAAGCAAAATTACCTGTTATAATAAGAAAAGAAGCCCAAATCCCTATGTAATCCTAAAGCAATGGTGTCAAATCTGCATATGAATTCCAATTCTTCTGTTTCTCTTTGAAGCTTTGATTTGTTATCCATTTATCTAAGTATGGCTATTAACAAATCATCAATGGAGTGAGCGGGAAGACTGAAATGTTCCTCTATTGCTTTTTAAATATTATTTCTGATGTCAGACTTGTGTCTATTTATTCTTTTGCGCAGAGACTGTCCTATTTGTCCAATGTATAAGGCAGAGGGGCATTTCTGGCACATGATGGCATAAATCACATTGGTGGATGAGCAAGTGAAAGAGCCCTTGATGGATATAACTTTTTGATATGTTGCATTTGAATCTATACAACTTGTTTGATTTGCTGAAGTAATCTGACCTGATGCAGTAAAATGCAATCACAAAATTTCTCCCGCCCCCCCCCCCCCCAGCCTATAAGATGTTTTTCAGTGTAAGTTTTTTTCCATTCTGGCACCTGATAAAGTGGGACTTTGCCCATGAAAGCTCATGCAAAATATAAATGTGTTAGTCTTTACAAGTGCCACAGGACTCCTTGTTTGTTTTGCTGAACTAGACTAACACTGCTACCCCTTTGGAACATATCTACAGGTATTCTTTAACCTTCAAATTCCATCTACTCTATTGCAGATGAGACAAATATTCATTTACCTGGTACCTGTCATGAATACCAAATTCACAGTGTATTGCCAGATTCAGTGTACAAAACTATAAGCATATTGGTTTTAGCAAGCCATATTTAATTATGTAGGAATGAGGAGAATTATGTTCGATACTGTGGGCTCTGCGTAGGATAGCTGGAAAGAGAAAATAAATAAACAAGAGAATGCCAACAGCACTGGTTTTTCATACCCTCATATTTGATAGCACGTGGGGAGAAAGAGCATTTGTCCAATGTTCATCTACTTGAACTTTTATTATAAGAATAGAACAGAAGTCTCCATAGAAGTTACACAAAGAAGAACTTCAATCACGGCAACATCTCTGTCACAGACCACAGTTTTACCATGAACCAAGTTATGCTAATTGCTTGGAAAACAAAGTTAAAGCTGTGGAATATCAATTTAGAGTTGCTTAATAGCAAACACTGTTGACTAACTTCAACTTTGCCGTTTTTCACAAAACCAGCATAATGCCAAATTCACTGGTTCTGCTTGTTAGACATTCTCCACACAGCTCCAGTTCAGGGAAAATTTGATACACCTTAACTCTCACTATGTTAATCACAACACTACACCAACAAAAGCCAATAGATGACACCAAGGTACGTATTCAGAAAATACCTTCTGACTTTCAAGAGGAGGCAGCTATTACTATCTAGAAAAGTAGACATTGCAATCCAGATTGTGATCTCAGTTACACCAGTGGAGAGCCAGAGTAAAATCAAAGTGATCAGTAGATTTACTCTGGATTTATACTGTTGGAATGGAGATCGGAACCTGGCCCTACATCTATCATTTGGTTATCAAATTGCAAATGTCACATCATAGTGTCATTATGCTTTAAAGTCTAATTCCTTTGACACAACTCACTGGGTAGAAATAAGGGAGTCTATGTGGTGTTTTGATGCCTTTTTTGTTTACAAAGTACCTGAACACATTCAGCTTGTTTCCCAGTTCATATAACTACTGTATAATCCACATATATTCAGGGTTTATATTACACTTCCCTGGAAGTGAAGAGCTCAGAAGACATGGCATTATAAAACCTGACTGAATTTATATTTTTGTGTGGTAACACAATTTTTTTTTTTAGACAAGTGTTATTAGCAACAATAGTGAGAAAAGATTGAACTATAATCCCCATTGATTTAACTATTTTTCTTCTCATTGCCTAGTTTTTTTTGCTGTACAATTGCAATCCATCCTTCTTGGCAAATGCGGAGTTATGAAGTTGCATTTATCTGCAATGACTCATTATTTCCTAGGATACATTGACTTTCTGGACAAATTTCTAGATGCATCTTTCCATTTAATTGAGAGAAGTTTTTGTTAAGTTGATCTCTAATAGAACAAATTCTTCCCGTCACTTTCCCTGGATCATTCTTATAGATACTTGCATTTACTGTACCTCTGAAGCAGTCACAAAGTATGGATAGAGGATTTGAGTGATGTTACTTTTCCTATTTCCACCTCCTGAAACTGTAGGCAGGCTGGAGTAAGAGGGAAAGGAAAAATAACACTACAGTGCAGTGAATTCATATCCCTGCTAGCTCAATGCCCAATGGTGAAAGCAGTGAATAGTTCTGTCCAGAGAGGAGATCAAACCAAAAGTAGGATTTTCAAAAGTATAGAAGTCAATAATAACTTCAGTGATAACACTAACTTCAATGAAAGCAAGACAAACAAGTGCTGTGGCACTTTTAAACGAATTAGCAAAATCCACTGGGATTTCACTGACAAAAGCTCATGCAATAAATACATTTTAGTCTTTAAAAGTGCCACAGGAATCCTTGTTTGTTTTGCTGAAATAGACTAACAGCTCCTCCTTTGTAACTTGTCATCATTCAATGGAAGTAGATGCTAGGCCAAAGTTGAACAATTTTTGGAAATCCCACCCTGTAACTCTGGCACTGAATAGTTCCAAACTTGGGGAGATTCAAAACCCAGAATCCAAATCTTATGGCTCAGGTCCAGCTCTTCTGCCATTACAGGACATCTATCATAACAGAGGAATAGAAGCTTCAAATAAACCATATTCCAGGGGCAAAATCCTGGTCCCATTGTCCACTGGGATTATGATTTTACTCCAGGAGCTGACAAAAATAAGAAATTGATGGAGATTTGGGCAGATTTAAAAAATAAACTTTAACAGCATTTGAATGACTGCATATAAATCTAGAAAGACTTGCAGCTCACCTCAGGTAGATACCTAGTGAATTGGAAATTTTCTATTAAGTGCATTATATTTGTTTTCATTATTGGCTGAAACCTATAATAAACTGTCGACAAGAGAAAGCAACGCAATCTGACAAATATTTCACACCAGTTTTAAAAATTGGCATGAAATCTACTGCCAAGGAATTCCATGTTCTTATTTCCTGTAAGAATAGAGAGTAGAAGGTTTTGCACAATATATGTATATCCATAGATATAATATTTGAGAGGAGATGACTAGCAGAAATAACAGAAGTATAAAGAAACCATTGTATAATTCAATTCCCTCTGCTGGATTACAAGCTGGAGCTGTAAATAAGGGTTCATGTCCTGAAACACAATGAAAATTCACAGAAATGCTGGAGGTAATTCAAACTGATGGGCTAGGTCCTCAGGTGTGGAAACAAACATAATTCCATTGAAGCCAATGGAGAGATACCAGTTTGCAGCAGTTGAGAATATGGCTGAAGCATTCACCTTAAGAAAAGCTACTTTTATCATAGATTCTAAAACTTTTCGCACATTGGTTTACATCTTTATGAATACCTAAAAATGGACAGGACAGATTTTCAGCCAATGCAAATTAGCATAGCCGCTCAGGACTTCAGTGGAGATGCATCGATTAACACCAGCTGATAATACAGCCTTGAGGTTTTTGCTCCTGCCATTAATAAAGTCAGTGAAAAACCCAAACCCACCTATGAATACATAAACACTATTTCATTATATATGGTAAACGTAAATGTTAATTGTATTCAAATTGACATTTGCACTTATTGTCATCCTGTTCAGTTTACAATTATCACAAGATCTTCCCATTCTTGCAGGTCACTACAAGACAGTAGCACCAGTGCCCATCAGATATCTCCAGCAGGGTTTCATAATAACTGCTTTCTAGTGACCAACATATCAGCTCATTGGCTTGACAGATGCACAATTATTACTTTCTGAAGCTTTCCTTCACTCCAGACTGGCATTATTGCAAATGTGGATTCTTTTAAAGAAACTATGTGCTTGGACTGTCTTTCTTTCTCCTCTTTTGAAAGGAAAGGAGGATATCCCCCACCTGATATTGCCCAACTCCAAATTTGGAAAGCACTTTAGTCTTGATCCTGCAAGTCTTTTTGTAGCACACAGCAGCTTGGAAGACTGTTGCACTGCAGCCCAACTATGAATAGAAGCCAATCCATGAAAAGGTTAGTAAGATCACTTGTTATACAGAACGCGGAGTGAAAAAGGAACAGGAGGTGGAAGAGGAGGTGTGCCTGAGGTGACACATGCTTAAGGATGATCATTAAACTGCAAATGAGGAGTTTAGCTATTTGCTTCTCTCTTACAGTTCAATCCAAAATGTACCGAGATTAATCCATTATCCATAAGTTCCAGAGGGGTAGACATGTTAGTCTGTATATAGAAAAAACAACAAAAGTCCTGTTTACCATAAAGACTAACTAATTTCTTCGGGCATAAGCTGTCATGGGCTGCAAGTAGATTGCAGCCAACAAAACCTTATGACTGAAGAAATTTGTTAGTCTTTAAGGTGTCAAGACTCTCGTTATTTCTATTTTCATGTAACGGTAGTCATTAATTGCAGTTCTAGTTTCTCTATTTCTTATAAGAAGAACTTTCTGTCCCTGGGCTGAAAAAACAAAAATGAAATATGCAAGTATCTATGATAATAAGAGGGGTTAACCTCCTAGTCCCATCCAGTGCCAAGGTATTGCTTTCACAGCTAATTTAAAACTTCTGAGAGAATAGATATCTCAAAGCTCTTTTTTCCCCATTTATAATACAACAATCAACAAATTATTAGAGCAGGGGGAAGATACAACTTCCCCCTTTTCCCCAGGCCTAGTTTTATGAGCAAGCAGAATATGTAACGACATGAAACACCAACAGTTTAAAAACCATCATCCCAACAAATATTGCCTTTTTCCAGTCTGCAAAGCAGAGGACAGCACAAAAAAGTGTCTCCAAACATATCAATAGTAAACCAAGTCTAACCACCTAGAAAATAATATAAAACTCACTATTGTTGA
Organism: Pelusios castaneus; assembly: GCA_007922175.1. Taxonomy (NCBI): domain Eukaryota; kingdom Metazoa; phylum Chordata; order Testudines; family Pelomedusidae; genus Pelusios; species Pelusios castaneus. Next base: position 30,613,927 of record ML685769.1, on the reverse strand, counting down.
ATGCAGGACACTCTACAAAGCAGCACCAGGGCCCATCAGAAGAACAAATGCAAAACCTGCAGGCACATCTCCCTACTGCAGTGATCAACAGCCTGCACAACACACCTTCCAAGATTCACAGGTCCTACACATGCCTACCACGACATGTGGTGTACCTCATGTAGTACACTAAATGCCCCACCAACAACGTGGGTGAAATCAGACAGACAATCACTGCACACTCAAATGAACTCACACAGGAAAATTGCAAAAGACAAAAACACCACGTCACCTGTGGGTGAATAGTTTTCACATCTGATGAAGTGGGTCGGAGCCCATGAAAGCTTATGGATGAAGACATTTTTTAATCTTTAAGGTGCCACAGGACTCTCCTAGTTTTCACAAAGTGAGCGTTCTATATCTAAAACAAAGAAGGAGTTCTATGCCACTTTTAAAGACTAACAGCTCCTTCTTTGTTTTGGTTTTGCTGGAATTGACTAACAGAGCTACCCCTCGGGAACATTCTGTATCTGATCTCTCAATCATCATCCTGAAAGGAAACATGCACAACACTTCAGAAGATGACCCTGGGGTTTTAAATTCCAAATGTTGCTACATACTAAAAATCTTTGTCTTCATAAAGACACAATGGCTTATAACAGTCTGTAGTCTATTAACTCCCCTTTTTGCCCAATGATTATACGTGCATTAAGGGACCACTTTCATCTCCAAGACACAAGGAAGAATTCTATGTAGCTCAAAAACTTCTCTCTCCCTGCCACTGAAGTTGGGCCAATAAAAAATATTACTTCACCCACTTTGTCCCTTTAATAAACCTCATTTGAATTTCACAACCCAACCTGGAAATTGTTACCATCTTCAAAACTTATGTGAAGAAAATCATATCTATGTAAACAGATGTAAAGTAAAAGTACTGAGAAAGTATGAACTTTCAATAGCTGTTGCATCTGAAATATATTAATGAATTAGTTTATTTTTATCATAACACAATAAACTTTGGGAGCACAATTCTATATATTCCATATTGGTCACCTCAGAAACTAAAACCTGTTCTACTCCCTCTTTCTTCTTTATCCTGTTTTCACTCTCCCCAGAAATGCACATTGTACAATTATGAAATGTGAATAGTGGCCATATAATTTACAAATGGTCACTGATTTTAAAACCATCTCACCTTGCTAATGGCCAGAATTTGTTACTGCTATTATCAGTTGAGATCAACTGAATTCCATGCTGACAGGCATATATATCACAGGCACCTCCATCACAAACATCAATAGTAGAACCCTCTTGTTGACAGTCTCAACAGAGAAGCCAAAGACATGATTACTTCCTTACCTGTCATGGTAGTCCTTTCAGATCATGGTGCGTGTATATTGAGGAACTACACTGGAGAGGTTTGTATTGCGGTTGCCCATATTGCACCGTTTTATAAAAGAATACAAGACAGGCACAGATTTATCATACCAGAAGTGCAGGGACTGAAAAATTAAGGGTCATGGCTGGTTTGGCCATGGCTCAACCTAAGTCATCTCTATCAGCCTTCAGAGCACAATTGGCAATGTGCAGGTCCACCCCAACCATTCCCCCACCTGCCCCCGACAGGCCCACTCTGCTCACAAGCCTGACTGAGAATACCCCTGGTCTTTGGAACTGGGAGTGCAGAAATGTCAGAGCCATCTCTTATTGTGAAAAGGTGCATTCTGTGCCATGATGAATTCCCTCCACACTCAGTCTCCAGGGATGCCCATTTTCAAACACTCTTCATTCATTTTTTTAAAAAACTGAGCCCAAAAGAAAATATTTATTAAGTATTCTGAATCAAAGTTAAAGGCTTCCTAACACTGTCTTTATTTTTAAATGCTTCCTTAATAGAATATCAAAGAACATAATGTTGTAACATATCCCTCTAAAGGATTACGAAAAGCTTGTGTTGTATGATTGTTGTGTGTCCCACAAGAGAAAGAGAAATGTGTTATCCAAGTTCATTTGACTGCCTCCATTCCCTTTCCAATTAAGCCATCCTTAAATTTGCATGAGGTCTATTTTTGTGGAGAAATGGAACCAGATAAACATACAGATGTTTGTATTCCAATTAAATCCCAAGAATGCTTCCCTTATGAACAGCTCACTGTTTGAACGGTTTTCTAAGATCTCTGGGGGAAAAAAAGAAAAGGAAATAGAGGGAGATAGGATCTGAATTGTAAAATACGAATAATTAGCCTATTGTTAACAAAGGCAACAATACCAAAGCACTTATGGTGTCTGCCTCAGTAACAGCATGTTCACAATCTCCCACCCTCCAGCTATAGCATGTTTTCTTTCTTCAGGGAAAACTTCCACTTCTAATATTATTGCAGCTAGAGCAGCTGGCCAACTTAGATTCAGAGCTGCCTCAGGCATCTCCTACACAACCACATATCATAAAGAGTTTTGTGTTTCACTGTGTCTCTGGATATGTACTCATGTAGAGTTCTAGATGTACTGAGAGAAGTTTGAAAGATGCTACCCAGACAAGAACTTCTGGCTATTGTTACCCATTCAGTGGGAACCCTCAGATTCCCTCATTTCATGTGCAGACGGGAGCAAGTCCCCATCAACAGTAGCTCCATTTTTCTCCACTTACCCTCACAGAACTTTATATACCCCCTTCATAGGGTGGAAGATCCACAGCTGGGGATAAGGCAGACAGAAGAAAAGCTACCTTAACTCTTCAATGGTCAATTTTACCTGAAATGTACATATAAATAATATTTAAGGAGTTTGGAATCTACACTGTTCTTAAAGTCTTGGAGTTAAGGCAAGTCATAAGGAGGAGACATAGCTTGGAAATGTTCCTGTCAGGCAGGATATAACAGACATCTATCTCTCTGTCAGACCATTTGTACATTGTATGCCTCACAATGTAGGCCTATTTACATACTTAGTCAGTGGCTAAAGAAGAGATGGGAAAATCTACAACAGTGGTTCTCAACCAGGGGTGTGCATACCTCGGAGTACGCAATATCCAATTGTTGCATTTTATAATTATATGGTAAAAATGAGAAAGTAAGCAACTTTTCAGCAATAATGTACTGTAACACTTTTGTTTTTTATGATTCTGTAAGGAAGTAGTTTTTAAGTGAGGTGAATCTTGGTGGTATGCAAGACAAATCAAACTCCTGAAAGGGGTACAGCAGTCTGGAAAGGTTGAGAGAGTGTCTCATCTACAAGATAGGATATCTACAGGATGGGGGGAAAAAAAGAGGGCACCTTCTTTATAACTAAAGACAATGGACACACATGCTTGAAAGCTTCTCTCTCTCTTACCAATAGGGCTGGATTAACGGGCCCCCGCCACAGGGCCCCAAGCCTGATGGTAATATTGTAATTTGATCTTTTTGCCTGCACTGCTCACTTCAGAAGGCTATTCCAAAACTTCACTTCTCTGATGGTCAGAATCCTACATCTAATTTCAAGTCTAAACTTCCTGATGGCCAGTTTATACCATTTTTTCTTGTGTCCACATTGGCACTGAACTTAAATAATTTGTCTCCCACCTTGGTGTTTATCCCTCTGATGGATCTATAGAGAACAATCATATCTCCACTCAACCTTCTTTTGGTTAGGCTAACCAAGCCATGCTCTTTGAGTCTCTTCTTATAAGGCAGGTTTACCATTCCACGGATGATCCTTACAGCCCTTCTCTGCACCTGTTCCAGTTTGAATTCATCTTCCTTAAACAAGGGGGACGAGAATTACACACAGGATTCCAGATAAGGTTTCACCAGTGCCTTGTATAAGGGTACAAATACCTCCCTGTTTCTACTAGAAATACCTCGTCTGAGATATTTTCAGCTTTGAGAGTGTTTCAAGTACCCACAGATTTCATGGTATGGAAGTGTGCACCTTACAGTTCATCATAGGAACATAGTAATGAATGACTAAAATTAAACTCGGTGTCAAGTATGATACATGCCACTAGTGGTCATGGCACAGCATATAAAACTATGAGGGTACTTAGTCCTGCCATGAGTGCAGGGGAACGGACTTGATGACGTCTCATGGTCCTTTCCAATTTCCATGATTGTATGACACATCCAGCACAAGAAATCCCAGGCACAAGGGATCTGAGATACTATACAATTTAATCAGTCTCTTTCTATTACATTTTGAAGTGTATCTAACAATACATTTCAGTGCTTCAAGTAGTATTTTGTGTCCTTACAGGAAAAATGTTTTTATTTGTGATCCTGGCCTTTTACAATATGGAAGTGTTGAGAACCAGGCAAAATGTTTGCAATAGACACATACTCAGATTTAACTTTAATACAGCATCAAGTAAAATGTTAACACAAATGATGAGTTCACAGAATCATAGAATAATAGGGATGGAAGGGACCTCATGAGGTCATCTAATCCAACCCCCTGCTAAAAAGCAGGACCACTCCCACTAAATCACCCCAGCCAGGGTTTTGTCTAACCGGGCCTTAAAAATCTCCAAAGATGGAGATTCTACCACCTCTCTAGGTAACCCATTCCAATGCTTCACCACCCTCCTAGTGAGAAAGCTTTTCCTAATATCCAACCTTGACCTCCCCAGCTGTAATTTGAAACCATTGCTCCTTGTTCTGTCCTCTGTTACCATTGAGAACAGCCTACCTCCCTCTTCTTTGGAGCACCACTTCAAGTACTTGAAGGTTGCTATCAAATCTCCCCTCAGTCTTCTCTTCTGTAGACTAAATAAGC
>ML685769.1:30581791-30603491 GCA_007922175.1 Pelusios castaneus | reverse complement strand
GTGTGTGTGTGTGTGTGTGTGTGTGTGTGTGTGTGTGTGTGTGTGTGAGTGAGTGAGTGAGTGAGTGAGTGAGGGGGGGGGGTTGTGGACTGGGGGCAGGGCCCAGTGGAAGAGGGGGGGGGCAGCGGGCCTGGAGGGGGGGGGCCCCGGCCGGGGGGCGGGCCCGGGCGGGGGGGAATCCTCCGGGGGGGGGGGAATAGGAGGTGGGGCTGGGGGACCCACAGCCCCAGATCTTTTTGCTATCCAGCAACACCCCTGTTTCAAGGTGCCATAAATTTAGAAGGGTGAATCATTGTCCCTGGTATTCTCTCTGGCATAACACTATGCTCTGCTGACCTCATCTCTGTGCTACTTTTTGCAAAGTTGACTTTGTAAGAAAACTTACTTTCTTTTTAATTGTATACCAGGATTCACCTGAAGTGGCACATGTAACAGGGATTCCATATATCCTGGGATGATAGGAATAGAAGTGCCAATGGGCGATGTTTTAATGTTAATTCTTCAATTGTTTTGATCATGAAAACTCGAAACCCTCCAGATTTTTTTGGAATAACTCTTCCTCTTGAATTTCTATTGACCATAACTAAACACCCAAGGCCAGATTATCAGGTGGTGTAAATCAAAGTGCCACCATTGATTTCAATGGGACTACATTAATTTATATTAATTGAGAATCTGGATTGGACGCACTAGCTTTATCTAGAGCTTGTTTATAAGAGAATTGGCATACATTATAACAGAGTATGCTGACAACAGAAGGAAAAATAGAGAGAGGATCCAAGTTCATAAGGCAATCATAGGTGCGAACGGGTTATAACAGTCCTAAAAGGTATAAAGATAGTTTCCCTAGATAGTTTTCTTCCATTTTCTCAGAAAAACTGCCTCATCCATACAAATGAGGGGAGTTTCCAGGATGATAGTCATAATTGTGTTCTTAATTCAATTCTTTAAATATATGCTATTAATATTTCTCTCTCTGTTAGGCCTGATCCTACTTCAATTGATAACCACGGGAAAATTCTTCTTTAGATGCAACCATTGTCTTCAACACTCACACCCACTGATGATTTTCACACACTGCCACTTGAGTGGAAGCAAGGTCCCCCTTTTTATGGTGATTGTACACTAAAGAACTAAGGGGGAAAACTATTGAGTGCTCAAGCAACTTAAGAACTTGTCTCATTTTCAAAAAGGATGTAGGAAGTCAAGTGAACTCAGAGGCCTAAGTCAGTTTTGAAAATGGGACTCAGGCACTTTGAGTTTTTATCTTATGTGCTTGGTTAGTGGTTTTTGTGAAGGTATAATACAGGGACCATTGAAATGTGAAGAGAAAAATGCATGGAGTATTGATATTTGTATATGATAAAGTTTAATGGTAAAAGAAGAAGTTCACATATGTCCATTGAAAATACTATGTTATTGTTTCTCTAGGTCAAGACAATTTCAACTGCTCTACAGAGATATGAAATAACTAGGCTTGGTAGAATTTTTATATTATATAATTTCATTAGATTATATCAACATTTTTAAGCTTTTTTCAATTTTTACATATTTAAATTTTCACAGATGCTGGAAATTATTGGGGGAATCAGATATTTAATGGAACTAGATATTAAGATTCAAGAAACTAACACTTACTGTTAAAATAAAAATTGTCAGTATCACATATGAAAATATACTGAGTTAATATCCTTAAATCAATCTCTAATGTGTTCTCAAGCAACAATTCTCTTACTTTGCCTATCTGTAAATTTTATAGATAAAAGGAAAGGTAAGTCTAGCAATAACCTTCAATTAGATCAATGCTTTTGTATGTGTTGACAGCAATGCTCCATCATAATGAAATATGTATTAGTACTACAGAAGGGGAAAAAAATCCCATAAGTGTGACCAGTGACAGAAAAAGAAAGAAAAAAAATGAAACCCCTCACTAGCACAAAACAAGTTCGACTATTTTTTGAAAGATCTTGCAGAGCAGGGAAAGGAGATTTTACAGAAGAAGGCTAAAAGCAGTCTTGAATGCAGACCTCCCAGTTATCCCTACCTGCTTAGATTAATGTAATATATATTTTCCTTGTGATACCTTTAAAGGCCCTTTTGCTTGTGCACAGAGCAGCTGGTGAAAGGCAAGCCACTGTAGGCCTATAGCAGCTTTGCCAATCTTTGCACTGTGTCTCTGTTTGCTTCTCTGCACAAATCCTGGGGTTGAAAAAAGGATACTGTAAAGTCCCAGGCTGTGCACCAGGATACCATGCCAGAATCTGGCTCAGGCCTTTGTCTCAGCACATAATGTATTAGTTACACACACAAAAAAACCCAGCATAATACTACATTAGAGCAGTTCATGTATCCAACTTTGGCTACAGTTCCCAAAGGTTTTTTCCTCAGCTCTCTCAGCCAGCCCTGGGTCTTTGCCTTGACCCCAGGGTTTCTGCAAGAGCCTACCTTGTTCCCAATCACTGGATTCTTTCCTCTGCTCCAGGGCCTACCACAGGAACCTACCTGCATCTTGCCACTCTCTAACCCATCTGAGCTCCTTCTGGCCCATTATAAGGACCAGGTGTGCTTCAGGATATCACCCAATGCTAAGCCCCATAGCTGCAGGTATGAAGCAGCTTTTTAGTCACAGGTGGAGGTAGGCCCATCTCCCTTTAAAGAAACCAGTCACCCTGTGACAGATGCTATACAACCTTTAAAATAAATAATTTCTGTGACACACACAAGTACTTTCCTTAACCAGATCCAGTTCTAATTATGTGACATCTTGCTCCACCAGACACAGAAGTTGCCTCTGATCCCACTTTATTTCCATTACCAGGAAACAGCTTCCTTCTCAGGTGACTAAAAGATGCCAGCAAATATTTTCAGGGAATGAGCCACCAGGCAGGAATCCTGTCCCTTCCTTGGTCTTCTGGGAAAGGATCAGGAAATATCCCGACACTCCCAGAGGAGAGCTGTAAAATGAAAGTCTCTCTCCAACTACAGTAAGCTCTGCAATAACTGCTCTGGTAGGTGGCATCCCATAACCCTGAGGGGTTGCAATGCAAAAGCATGCTAGGTGGTGGAGCCTCTGATTCCAATTGTGCTATTCCTGGTGTTTATGAGTACTTTAGCCACTCTAACCTTTATAAAGTGTTATCTGCCCATGAGATTAGTGCAGAACCCACAGCTGAAGGAGAGGAAGTGTGACACAGGAACCAATGTGCCAACTGCCTCATGAAAGGAGAATCACAGCCAGCTTGGCTGCAAAGTGCTGCAAGGATTTTAGGCGAGTACAACACATGAGTATCTTGTTAATTAAGCCTAGGATCTAGAATGCATGCTATTTTATTTTGCATGTAACTGTTTGTTTCCAATACTTCTACTTTCTTGAATCTCTATGCTTTGTTTAAATAAACTCATACCTGTTTTCACTATAAGCATATCTAAGTGTTGGGAGTTAAGCAGAGCACTGATCTCAGATGGAACCGGTAAACTGGGTGTACTGTTTCTTCGGAAGCATTGAAGCTGCCAGTGTCCAGTGGAACAGGGGTTGCACACTCTGGGAGACACTCGCAGGGCTCAAGGACTGATTGTTCCAACCAACTAGTCTGTAGAGTAACAGCAAGGCCAGCAAGACCTAGGCTTGTACCACCCATGACTGGTGGAATTGGGGAGCTGAATCCTGGCAGGCATAGTCAAAGCTTCCTTGTATTAAAGGCATGTGAGAGTGAGGTATCTAACAACCCTGGGAAACACCAGGAAGCATCACAGGAGGTTTCAGCCTCCCATTCCCTTAAGAATAATACTTCTTGATTCTACTAGTAGATCTTTGGACTGGGGAACCTCTGCCTCTGCTTAGCAGCATCTGTCCTCAAAGTCACAGATGGCCAGCAGCACTCCCTGAAGACTGTGATAAAGAAAGGACACATAGGGGTCTCGGAAGCAGAAATCCACTTTTCCCTCCCACACACACACTCCTCCCACCTGAAAATAAGAATGATATATAGATACTCTCAGCACTTTGTGTGAGAGGAAGATAGTTGCTATTGATAGGAAAGAAGGGTAGTCAGTTATCTGAGGGATGAAATTTTACAGATTTCTTTCCCTACACTTCACACAACATAGTGGACCTCAAACCAAAGTCATTCTGAACAGATTGTAGGTTTGCCATAAACACTAAGGGCTGGTCTACACTGACAATGAAGTCCAACATAACACTGCTTACCTTGACCCTCTGCAGCCTGTCTCTCCACTGTCAGAGCAGTGCACTCGAAAAAAATGGAGCTGTAATTTGATCAGTTAACACCACCCCTGCAAGTGGTGTACCATTGAGGTCAAAACCTACAATTTGAATTTAGGTCTGTGTAGCCAGAGAGTAGCTCTACCAGTTTTTCTTGTCCCCTTTACTATAACAACATAGCTCCTCCCCTGCTTGCAGTCGTGGGACGTTTTCCTCTCTCTGCATGAAACACTGTGCCTCTCTGTGTGCCTGCAGCAGAGAAACAGCAAGGAAAGCTTTTCCTGCTTTTTTTCCCCTTTCCTTTAGAGAAGAGGGACAGGAGAGTGAGCAGAGAGCACCTACTACCCACAGTGCAATGCATTTTGGGATGTAATATGAGCAGTGGTGATGTGAGACCCTGAGCAAGCAATTCGGTGTGATCGCTCATCTTCAATAATTCGACAGCCTAAAATGGAATTATAACCCCACCCCCAGTGTAGACAAGTCCTGAGTCCAGTGTTAGAAAAATAGCTAGTTGAGAATCAGACCCTCTGTGTCTTTTCTCATACCCAAATAACAAATCATTGGTGAATCTACCCTTCTTCCTTCAAGGCCACTAAAGGACACAGGGTTTTCCATCAATATATGACCATGGAGGGCTTCTGCCATGTTTGTTTGCCTTGTTTTCCCAAAAGTGCATGGGACCCAAAAGTCATAAAAGTGAGGCTTCCATTTTTGTCAAACTGAGTAATCATTTAAGTTGGTTGTTGCACTTAAGTGGTTGGCATGTTTCAGATTCCTTAATTTTGAGTTTACAGCACATGCTTTTCAGCATGGTGCCTTTGTGTGATGTGTTATCAAAGAACGAATTTGTCTCAATCACAGAAGGCTATCATTATCAATTTTTCCACAGTGTAATACTGTGCTTTGATACTTAATATTGCTACAAGGCAACTGGCACCCATTACACATCATTATGTTGATAATGGAAGGGTCAATTATTAATGGATTTTAATTGGCTAGTAATCCTGCAATTCAAACTGTGAAATTGTGTTCTGTCTGTGTAATTGTTATTGGATACGATGAGGCAAGATTTGTGGAAATGTTAAATAGACAGAACTGACAACTAGCTGTATAGATTGTCACAAGACTCTTCACTAAACAGATTATTTATAAGACTAAGCTACTGAAATGAACCTTCAAAGTTAGAAATAGAAAAAAAAAAACTACTGGGTCATCCAGTTCATCTCCCTGCCAATAATGGATTATTCGTGCATTACAAATGGAGCTCAGATGCCATCAGGCAACTCTATTGAACCCATACCATCAAAGAACAAGCAGTGACACTGATATCATTCAAAATGTCCTGAATATTAAAAATTTACTTTATTTTGCTTCTCTATAGCTGCAGCAAAATGAGAACAAAGGGATGAGCAAGAATTTTCCTAGGCATAGAATAAGATCACTTATTCAAAAAGAACTTTTTTCTTTCATTCAAGTTATTGTCAGGGAATCATTCTACATTACCCTGTCACATTTTGTGTATACAATAACAGCAGCACTATTTTTTTCTAACATAGCATTAATCATTATTTTGATCTTCAACAAATTCCTTTTTAAGTCAGGAGGGTCTTTTCTGTCTGCATTATCATAACTGCAGCAAGGTGATTACTGCAAAACTATTTTCTGTAGATATTCATTCAGGTTTTTTAAATGTAGACTTTGCTTATACTTGAGATAGGGTACCCTGACCTAAGATATTGTCCACAGATGCAGAGCTGACTCAAAATAATCAACATGGGACAAAACTGTGTAAAGGTGCTTGAGTGTATCCTTGAAGTAACTAGGAGCAGGAACAGAGATGTCCTGCTGGGAGAAAGTCTTAACAATTACAATCAAGAAGCTTTGGCTGAGGATTGTGTCTTGTTAGTTGATTTAACAAAAAAGGAACTCCTGGAAATAGAAATAAATTTGGACCATAGCCATTGTGTAGGTTCATAATCTAATGGCAACAAAATAGGAAGGTCACCTGTATATTGCACCCATTTTTTGTTTCCTCTCCATAGATATTCTAGTACAGTGGTTCCCAACCTGTGGCCTGGGGGTCAATGGTTGCCCAGAAGGGTCTTTCAAAGTGGCCCACCGCTCCCCTACCACTGACTGCAGAAGGGAGCTGCTGCCTAAGCACCCAGATGGCAGGGCCAGATTAACCAGCCGAGGAGCCACACCAAGCCCCAGCCCCTGCCCCCATCACCGGGAGGAGGGGCCTGGGGCCAAAGGGCGCTCCCACCCAGACCCAGCTCTAGACAGTCTGGCCGGGGGTTGGGGGCCAGCTGGTATGCAGTGGGCCCTGGAAGGCCATGGCAGAATGGCAGAGGCCTTGTCACAAGCAAGCCAGCCAGTCCACCGGCCCTCCTCCCCTCCCAGGAGGAACAAACAGGTGCTGGTCCACCCTACCCTACTAGCACTAAGGCAGGCAGGGGTGCCGGATCATTGCAAGGGGTTTAGGGGCTGGAGCACGGGGTCCCTCTTTCAGCTGGGGACTGGGCTTAAGCCTCTAATGCCCCTGCAATAATCTGGCCCCACCAGATGGAGCACATTGCCACAGGGCTACAAGACCAGTGCAGGCTCCTTGCTGAAGCCAAGGGGATGGAAGATCAGTGCTCCACTCCCCGTCTATAGCAGAGAGCATGGCAAAGCACTCCACCTGGGTTCCTAGGTGCTGGGATCCTTGCTGGAGTCAGAGGGAGGAGATCACTGCTCTCCCATCCCCCTCGCTGAGGAAAGGAACCACTGCCTAGGGACCTAGATGGAACACAAAGGGCTACAGGATGCATGCAGTTTCCCTGGGGATAGGAAATTAGTAAGGAGGTCCTCAATGAACTCCTTTCATCTGGTTGTAGTGGGCGAGTGAGTGGAGGGGGTGGTTCTGGGGGAGGCTGATGGTCCTTCAGGATTGTAAAAATTGTATCTGTGGTCCTCCAGCAAATAAGGCTGGGAACCACTGTTCTACCAGATGTGTTTACTAGCAACACTATTCATGAAACCAGTGAATTTTAAATGTGTATTTAAAGAAGTATCATGAACAAATGTCTCAGCAGCTTCTTCCATGCTTCACCTGATTTTTTGAAATCTGTCCAGATCCAAAATCCATTCTTCAAGCCAGCACCCTCTTTCATACCAGTATAGACCCATTTTTCCAGGACTGCCTTTAAAAAAAAGTATGGATCAAACAAATATATGCATACACATAAAACTACCAAAGAGTATGTCTAAAATGAGTAAGTATTTCAGAGTAGGAACTTGTAATATTTTATGTTTTCAGTTAGCACATGTGTAAGTGCTATAAAATTAAAGAATAATAAAAAGTTTGTGTGTCTATAATTCCAAGAATTTACAGAAACACACAGACAACCACACCCCTAATTCTAAGAGTTACAACCACCCATATGGGAGAAAAACGTACTCATGCACCCCACAGTATGCATACAATCAAAACACTCAAGATTTCCAACCTCTGACATCCAATATCTACAAGGGTATGTTTGTAAAGGATTTACAGATTAAAAATTATTATTAATCAATTATTTGGCTAATAAAGTCAAGCAAGTACATTCAATAAAATCCTTATCTGCTCTCACACAATTCACAAGGAGAAGTGAAATAGAAGGTTGTGATTCAGCAGGGTAGTTAAGCACACACCTAATTTTAAGTGTTTAACTGGTCCCACTTATGTGAAAATCCAAATAAATTTAATTATTCACCCAATTTTAAATGAAGAATATTCTCTATCTTTTAAAGTCCTGTTGGGATGTCTTCTCTTGCAAGGACTCCTCCCAAATAAATCATACTCACTCGGAATTTGGAAAATGAATTACAGCATCATCTTATGGATCCATTTTCTTTACCTTTCAATATCCTACATTTCTTACACACACTAATTCTGGCCTGTGTCATATCCTTCTCCCCTGAAATAGATGCGGAGGACAGTAATGGAGTGTAGACCCCATCTTTGTACCTAGTATATTGGTGACACAGTCCCTGATTGGGGCCTCTAGATGATGTCATAAATACAAATAAGTAACAAACAGGAAAATAGGGGAAATAATCTCAATTAAACAGAAAAACGATTATTATATTGCCTTCATAATTTAGGCCTAGGCTAAACTGTGGGGCCAGGTTGACGGGAGATATGCAATCTACGTGCTGCAGAATGCGTATCTCCCGTCAACTTTGTTACTTTGACTTACTGCCAGGTCTTCACTTGGCTGCATCAACTGGCAATGATCTCCCATAGATGTAGGTTTACTCCACTTGGAGTTACTGCATCTATGGGAGAGAGCTTCCAGGATCAATTAACTAAACTGGCCACTCAATCAATCCCACTACATCGATCCTTCATTTTCAGTGAAGACATGGCCTTTGGTAACTATGTGTCTAGCTGCCGGAATCATAGGTGCTCTAAATAAATGACGTGTATTATATACAACTGCACAGAAAAAAAAGAGATCCAGCACAGGTTAATGACAAACATATTGCATGGTCGCACTCAGTAATAGTTTAAAACTAAGAAATGTGCCATGCTAACATCATTGATGTTGCAGATTGCACATTTTGTACAAAGACAGACATTGAGTAACAGTGATCCTGGCAAAACAGGCAGTGAAATCTATATTATATCCCTATAGTCTACTGCCAACATGAGAGAAAAATAAGCAGAAAATAAGAAATTGTCAGATAACTCCTGCCACATTGTTCACATCACACAAACATCATGATGCCTGATGTCAGGCTGTATCACTTCTATAAAGAGAAGGAGGATTAGCACTACAATGTAAGATGAAATGGCTTTCATCAACATGTTACTCTGATCAAGCCTGATGCAAAGCCCACTGAAGTCTGTGACAGTCTTTCCTTTGACTTCTATGAGTTTTGGATCAGGCACCATAGTGTTGCAATATGGCTTACGGCCACTGGACATTTGACACTGAAACGTGAATGTCACTGTTTTCTGCTTGACAAAGATTTCCTGCAAAGCATGCAGGATAATGTTTCAGTTATAACAAGCACATGTCAGCTGAGTGAGTCTATTTAGCCCCGTTGCCTTCAATGTGTTAGAGAAATTAGAAAAACAAAATCCACCCAAGTTTAACTATGACTGACTTTACAGAGAACGGGCGTTGGGGTCCAGTGTCTGTTAATATGAACTGGTGACTGAAATGTAACAATCTTCTGAGACACATGTCTTTTGATGACAGTCCTGAGGCTTGGAGAACTATGGCTGCTAACTAGGATGGGTTCCTGGACTTAAGTCAACATCTCAAGAAGGTGGTAAGGGGGTGGGGGGAGAGAGATCTTCAGAGATAGGCAAGTCTGGGTTCATTATCATACAGTCGTATTCTTGTATTGTTTCTGCTTCTCTTCAGAGGAATCATGGCGAGATATCCACAACGTGCACTCCTGGGACAATTCTCACACCAGTGTTCAATTGACAAGATTTGTATATACCTGCCCATACTGGTACACAGTATTCAGCTGCTGAGAAAATGAAGGCCAGCCTGCATGCACTTCTCCCTGATAAGTGCTTCAACAAAACGGTGCCATCAGCATGGTAACAAGATGCCGGCCAACGGTCTTGCAGGCTAAATACTAACTCACACTGCCATCTCTTTGCCTAAAAACATTTCCACATACATTTAAAAGGCTACACAGAGCAAAACTGAAGAGGTGACAAAACTTCCAAGGGGAAAGTTTCCAATCTCAGAATCGTCTATTGCAACAGGCAGAATGACTCTCATGAAGGCACCATTTATAAGCCAACTAGAATGCTATGAAAAAAATCAGAAATTCCCTCAATTGTAAAAGATTTATTACCAAGTAAATTCTGTGTTGTACTGTATACGGTGTTAAGAATACATGCATACCAATTTACATACAAACAGGCCTACCAGTGAGGAGGAAGACTAAATAAAAGGCATAAGCACACAAACACATACACAATGCAAATTTGGCTTGAGGGAAAGCAACAGCAAAATTATTCAAAATATATAATAGAAGCACACTGCATGTTGGAACACTAACTCTGATGAATTACATCTACATACTATCAAGTGAGTGTGAAGGGAATGGTCTTGATGGGATACTCAAATTTAAGTAGAGAGAAGAACAAAGGGGGAGTAGGGCTGATGAAGTCAAAGAAGTATTGAGGGCTGTAAGATATGATAATATAAGAAATGACATACAACATCTGCTCTTAGGATGAGGTTACTCAAAGGGCAAACCAAAACAGTAATGGAGAAGAGATCACAACACTGAAACTCTATGCATATGCATTAAATTTATAGTCTCAAAGCTCCTTCAAAAACCCAGTTCTTCTTCCCTCTGTGCTTCTTGTACACAA
Organism: Pelusios castaneus; assembly: GCA_007922175.1. NCBI lineage: Eukaryota > Metazoa > Chordata > Testudines > Pelomedusidae > Pelusios > Pelusios castaneus. The sequence continues at coordinate 30,592,890 of ML685769.1, read as the reverse complement.
AGTTACAGAAGCAAAAACAAAAACAAAAAAAAACCATTAAGGAGCAAAAAGCATACAGAATTAGCCCACAATTACAGCATCAAGAAGCACATATTTTTAAAATACTGGGACATTCTCACCTTCTGTTCTTCCAAGATGAAAAGATAAAGTTAGTCTTCATCATTATTTTTTATTTTAAATCCTATTTTTGTTTACATTTTGAATTAAAATGCAATTAAACAAAGCACAGTACAAAAGAAATTGTATTGGTTTCTATTAGCAACATTGCCTCTTAAAAGCTTTGTTTGATTGCATGTAACCTCATTATATCTCTTTAGTGGAGAAATTGCTCTGTAAAACTTACAAGAATAGCTTTTCTCACAGTATTTCTACTTTTGTCTCAGCCTCAGACTGAATCAAGCAAATAACAAGCAAATAAAGAAAATAAAAACAAAAAAATTACAAGAAAATATTAGGTAGGCTTTTTGTTTTAGTTATGGGTTCAGTTTTTGAGACAGAAAAAAAGGGAAATGCAAAGGTTACAACTGAGTTGTTCCCCACAGTTCCAGGACTAAGTCCAATTCTGACCCCTCTTACTCCCTTTGAATGCACCCCAGCTTCTCTGACCCTCACCTCCCCAGCACATCTCAGGCTTCAAGCCATTACCTCTTTCCTGGTCTAGAAATATGTTATTTTCCCATTCTCTGACTGAGCCCTGGAGTACAATACAAATACCCTGCATGATTATCTGACTTGCATGTCTGTCCCTTCCAGGAACAATGATACAAGTATCCAATAACCCAACAACCTTCTTAAAGTATTAATTATTTAGAGTTAAGGTATTATAGAGAAAACAGATCATAAAACCATAAACCCAACTAAGTCTATGTTCACCTCTTCCATAGCCTAACGTTTACCATTCTCTGGATATAGGAAGGCCCATCTTCAGACTCCTCCCAGTCCCCAGACAGTCCCTCCATATGGATTCCTACCCCACCATTCATCCCCTGAGAGGACTCCTTAATTTTGTTCTGAGAAGCAGTAATTCTGAAAAGAAGGTGAGGATCCTATGTATAATCAGCTGAACATAAGCTCCCAGTGTGGCCAGAAAGGCTAATACAACCCTTGGATGCATACACAGGAATCTAGAGTAGAAACAGAGAGGTTATATTACCTCTGTATTTAGCATGGTGGTTATGACCACTCCTGAAACAATGTATCCAATTTTAGCACCCTCACTCCCAGAAGGATGTTGATAAAGTAGAGATAGTTAAGAGAAGAGCCAAAAGAGTGATTACAGGGCTGGAAACCATTCCTTCAAGACAGATTGAAGGAACTTGATCTGTTTAGATTAACAAAGAGGAGGTGAAAGAGTGATCTGAACACAGCTTGTAAATTACCTAAATGGGGAACATATATTTGACAACAGAAGGCTCTTTAATCTAGGATGCAAAGTGCTAACAGGATCCAATGGCTGGAAGTTAAAGCTAGATAAATTCAGACTGAAATTAAATACAGAGGGTAATTAACTACTGGAACAATTTTCCAAGGATTCTGGTAAATTCTCTATCACTGGAAATCTTTATAACAAAATTGCAATATTTTTCTTCCAGATATATTCTACTTCAAACTGGAATTAATTCATGGATACCCTATGACCTGTGCTAGACAGGATCTCCTTCTGGTTTTATAATCTATTAACTCTGTAGCATTGTTTTGATATATTAGTTCCCAGTCTGGCAAAACAGCTGTTTTGCTTCAGGCTTATTGTTACTATATTTCAGGTTCCCAAAAAGAGGACACTTCCAGAGGGGCTGCATTGGGGGCAGGGGGTGTTGTTGGGAATACCTGCAACAGGGGTACTCACTGGATGTGGGGGCAGTGTTGGTCCCCCAGCTGGAGCAAGCCCAAGACAGCAACAGCCATCAGACAGCACCTCCCTCTAGGATCCCCAGCCAGGGCTGAGAGAGATACAGGCCTGGATGAGCAGAATCCAACAGCTGTGGCTACAGGGGAATGGACCAATCCGCTGTGCATGCAGGGGTGGGAACAATCAGGAAGTGGACCATTCAGTACACTTTCTCAGCTGCAATGTCTGCTCTGCAAAAGTCACAAACATTCCTCTTATTTGAAAAATCTGCCTAGACAGAGAATAGAGCCTCTAAAAAGGAGGCAATGTTTAAGGAAACCCAGGCATATAGTAACCCTGTTCAAACAGAAGCCTGAAAGGAGGCCATTGTCCTGTAATTGCCCCCTGTTGTTTTCTTGGAGGCTTGCTTATTTTTTCTTGTGTTGCTTCCTGCTTCTGCTTCTGCTTCTTCTCCTCCTCTCCCCATCTATTAACTTAGATCAATACATTCACACAGGAAAGTTTCATAACTCAATTTAGAACTTCACCTCATGGAGCAGGTCACATACAAGCTCCTAAAATTATTAGCTCTCAGTATTTTTAGATTATAACATAGTAGTTCCATGTCTGTCACACTCCTTGAAAGCAATTCAGTAGAAAGGTGGCAGAGAAAAGTACCATGACACACTCTGTTACAGGCATGTAGCAGTGTGAGCTCTCCCCCAGCACCAGGATGCCTCAGAAAACATCCTGAGGCCTTCCCAGTGCTCCTTTGCAGATTAAAAATGGTGAGTTCTGTACTGCCCCCAATGAAGGGGTGTGGTTAAGAGACACAATTTAGCACTTCACAATTTGCGGGACCAATCATGTAAAGTGCTGCAATTCCTTGTGTCCTTCTGAAGTCACCAGGCTATGTCTACACTAGAAAAGTTAAGTCAACTTTGTTAAGTTGACTTAATAAGGTTGACTTTAAGTTGACTTAAAGTCGACCTTAATGTCAACTTAACAAAGTCAACTTAGCTTTTCTAGTGTAGACATAGCCCCTTGTCGACCTTATTAAGTTGACTTAACGCTTTAAGTCAACCTGATAAGGTCGATTTAGGTGCTAATCCCCATCCACACCGGCTTTATTCGAATTAAGGAGTCAATTGGGATCAGGGCTGCAACAGAGCTGCAGCTGGGGACAGGTCTTGGGTTGGGAGTGGGGCTTGGCATGGATCCAGAGTCAAAGGCGGAGGGTGTAACTGGAGCCAAGAGTGAAGCCAGATCCAGACTGGGAGCCATAGTCCAAGCTGGGGCAATGGCCAAGGCTGGGAGTGGAGTTGGGGGCAGAGCAGGTCTTGGTGGCACTCCCTCCCTGTTCCCCATGAGGGACCCTGTTGCACCACCCAAACATTCCTCCATGCGACCCTGTGGGGGCACACCCTACAGTTTGGGGACCAATGTCTTAGCGCAACATTTCCCAAAGTGTGTTTTGCAGACCAGTGGTGTTCCATGCAATGTGAATAGGTGTCCCATGAAAAAAATTCAATGCTAGTGATATTTTTTCTTCTAAAATATTAAATATGTAATTATGTATATGAAAAATACTAAGGTATCTGAATAGTATTTATATTGTAAGGATATTAATATTTATAATGCATTCATAATAGTATAGTTATTATTATGCAACACATGCCGAAACAATCCCAATCTAGGACTTGGATTGTTTTGGCACAACTCAAGTTCAGAGAAATCATGTGATGATTCACCAGAGGAGGGGGAGGGTACACTGGGCATGGGAGGAGGGGGGTCACATGATGACGACATAGGCCATCAGACCAATAATGTTAGTGTGCTAATGACGCTTGCACTGTGTACTCATGTATTATATATTGTTTGTCTTATATCAATATTTTTTGTGAGAAAAATCAGTGTTTCCAAATATTGATAGTAAACTCATTCCCCATGGATCTGTGAGTGAACGAAGGAACTTTGAAACCAAAGCAGGTTCTTCTGGTACTCCAACTGTAGCTAAAACAAATGCGCAAAATATCAGAACGCTTCAAAGTGAGGATAGACAAACACAGCCTTTTGTTGCTGGAAAATCAGGAAGTGAGCTGTCCAAGGTGGAACAATGCCTGTCCAAATGGAAGTATGATGAAAGTTATTTGTCTTTTGAATTTACACAAGTTGGAAATGAAGATGCTCCTGATGCACAGTCCGTGTGTTCAACAAAATACTACCTATCAGTTCGCTGGCCCCTGCTAAAATTCAAAGGCATTTGGTAACCAACCATGCTGAGTACAAAGACAAAGATGTAGGTTTTTTCAATCAACATCTTGACTCACTTGAAAATTGTAAACTCTTGATGATTAAAATTGCTAAAAGGGACAACGAAAGCTCAACAGAGGCATCTTACAAACTAAATTATTGTATAGCGCTCACCAGAGAAGCGCATACAATTCGAGAAACACTCATCAAGCCTTGCGCAAAAGATATTATAATGTGCATGTTTAATGAGCACTCTAGTAAAAAAATTGATGCTCTACAGCTGTCAAACAATACTGTTGCACATCGTATTAAAGAGCTTGCTGCTGACATAGAAAAGAGCTAGTTTGCCAACTGCAAATCTGTGATGAGTATTCATTGCAACTAGATGATTCCACTGATGAATCAGGGCTTGCTGTCCTGCTTTCATTTGTCCATTATAGGTTTGCTAAATCTATTGAAGAGGACCTGCTCTTATGTGAATCTTTGCAAAGCTACATGACTGGTAAAGAAATATTCAATCGCATTAACAACTTTATCAAAAAAATATGAAATTAGTTTGGAAAAGTGTGTGGATCTGTGTAGTGATAGTGCCAGGGCAATGATCAGGAAAATGGTGGGAGCTGGAACACGGATCAAAACTGTGGCACCAGAAAGCACCAGCAGTCGTGTTCTATACAGACAAGCATTTGGAGTTTAAAAAAATATATATCTTTGAAAAATGTGCTGGATGAGGCAGTACAAATTATTAATCATATTAAAGCTCAACCACTTCACACCAAGCTATTTAAAATTTTGTACGAAGAAATGGGTAGTCAACACACAGTGCTTCTTCTACATACGGAGATGAGGTGGCTCTCGCAAGGCAAAATGCTTGTAAGACTTTTTCAGCTTCGTCGTAAACTATTGGTATATTTTATGGATTCCAAGTTTTGCCTGTCTGACTGTTTGACAAGTTCCTCATGGCTGCTGAGACTTGCATGCCTTGCAAATATTTTTACAAAATTAAATGAAGTGAATCTGTTGCTGTAAGGAAAGAATGAGACCATTTTTACTGCACTAGAGAAAATTTTGTCATTGTTAAGGAAATTGGAATTTTGGACCTCATCTGTAGAAGAAAAGAACTTCCAGTGCTTTGCTATGCTTAGTGACTTCCTGATTGAAATTAATTCTACAGCCGATGAGGATATTTGTGGTGCCACTGCACAGCACCTAGGTGACTTATGCTCTACTCTCTTAGGGTGCACCTACACTTGTAAATTAAGTCGATTTAAGCTTGTTCTGCGTCTACACTACACTTTCCTTAAGTCGACTTAAGCAAGCTGCTTAAGTCGACTTTACTAAACTTCCTTTTAAGTCGACTTTTGGCTTAAGTCGACTTTCTAAAGTCCACTTAAGCCAGTGTAGATGCGGAGTACCCCTAAATCGATTCTAAGTTGACTTAGGACTCTCCAGGACTCCCCCACTGCCCTCCCTGCCAGGGGGGGTGGCACAGGAAGAGCCTGGCATACCCCCCACAGGGCAGGGCAGAGCCCTGCCCACCCTGCCCATATGCCCTGCCAGGGTCCCTGTCCCCCTTTGCCCCATTGTACCCAGGTACAATGGGGCAAAGGCTGAGCCCCCTGGCACTTGGCAAGGGGTGCCCCCCGCAACCATGGACCTGTCCCAGGTCCACCTAGCCCCTAGAAGTCGACCTAGGCATCCAATGTGGATGCTCTAGGTCGACTTTGTAGGGTACCCCCTAAGTCGACTTAAAATTTAGGTGTGGACATGCTAAGTCGACTTAAATTAACAAGTGTAGACATAGCCTTAGGGCGCATCTACACTGGCAACTTAGGTCAACTTAAGGAGGCTTAAGTCGATCTAAACAAAGCCACGTCCACACTGGGCTTTTATTAAGTCGACTTAAGGAAAGCTTAAGTCGATCTAATAACACCTGGCTTTAGGTTGACTTAAGTGTTAAGTCGACTCCTTAAGTTGACTTAAAGCCAGTGTGGAGGGAGATTAGCACCTAAATTGACCTTATTAAGTCGACTTAAAGCGTTAAGTCAACTTAATGAGGTCAACAAGGGGATATGTCTACACTAGAAAAGTTATGTCGACGTTGTTAAGTCGACTTAATAAGCTTGACTTTAAGTCGACTTAAAGTCAACCTTAATAAAGTCGACTTAACTTTTCTAGTGTAGACATAGCTTTAGAACATTTCCCTCCCTCAAATGACAGCAATGCTTCGGTGCATAATCCGTTTGCAATTACAGTCAAGCCGGTAAATTTAGTAGTGCAAGATTATGAGAGTCTAACTTGATTTCTGGACTCTTGACTGAAACAAAAGTTTAACAAACTTCCGCTAAATAATTTTTGGAGCAGTCAAATTCAAGAGTGGCAAAACGTGCAGTTTGAGTGCTTCTTCCCTTTGCTACCACATACTTATGTGAAACTGGATTTTCATATTACACTGCAATGAAAACAAAATAAAGGAATAGACTTGGTGCTGCACCTGATATGAGGATCCAATCCTCCAGCATCATTACTAATATTAAGCAGACTTGTGATCAAAAGACACAAAAATACTCTTCCCATTAAAAAAAAAACTGTCCAATGTCACTTCTTTTTATTTCCAGTAGTTTTGTATAATAACAAATTTATAAAAACACAAAATTTAAAAATATTTTCTATACCTAATTTGTTTTGCATTTATTTTTCATTAAAATGTTTTTAAGCTTAAGACAGGACAGTCATTTTTTTAACAAAATTGTCCTTCCTATTGTACACAAGGAGGACACTAATCATCCTTTTTTCAACTGTTATGTTTTGTTCTGGGTTTGTACTTAATTTTGAAACTTAATTATAGGGCTGCTAACCATCCTCGTATCAGAAGGAGAGTTGTTCATCCAGATGATCTTCCTTCATTCTTCCACCTTTATTAGTTTTTGTTCTTTGTAAAATAAGACATCCCCAAAAAACTAACTCTTTTAAATCAACTTTTGAGCAATATATGCAGCAATTTTTCAGTATGAACCACCGAGCCTCTGCAGCAGCACGTATGTGTTCTGTCAATATATTCCAAGCTCATACATGTTCCATGACCAAATTAGTCTGGGAAATGCTGCCTTGGTGTATCCCCTTTAATAAATCCTCCCCTATACCTTAGTAAGGAGGAGAGGACAAACATTGATAAAGTACATGTAGGAACTGAAGAAAATCAGTCAAATGAAAAAAATTACATCACATGAAGGCAGACAACTAAATATTTACAAAATTTGTGTGTTTCTGTACAAATACAAGTCTAAACATTATGCTGAGTGAGCTTGAGTGCCTGGCACTCGGCCCAGCACCCACTGTAGGTGCAGGAGCTGGACACTGGGACTTGGGCTTCCCCTGTGATGAGATGCAGCCCGTGCCCAGCAACCACACCTTGGCCTGAGCCCAAGGCAACTGACAGGGGCCCACCACTATCTGGAGAGTTTGTCACATAGGCTGCCATAGCCACACTAAGTAGCACTTCTGCAGCTTGCATCCAGTCTAGGCCAGGAGGTCAAGTTGGGTAGAACCCAGTGACCAGTGGGTCCCCCTCACAGCCACCCCCTGATGAGTTTCATGTGAGATGAGTTTAGTCATTCAAAATCTTCAGAAAGTCATCCCCATAGGAAAAATCCCACTTTGCAGAAGAATTGAAATCCTTCAGAAGATTCTGGACCTGGGTGCAGCACTTTGACCTGAGTGTTATTTGTGTTGAGGATGTTGATATAATAGGTGTCACAGAAACTTAGTGGAATGATGATAATCAATGGGATGTGGTAATGCCAGGGAACAAACTATATAAGAATGACAGAGTAGGTTGCGCTGGTGTCAGAGTGGCCTTACCTGTGAAGAAAGCTTAGAGTAAAATATATTAAAATCTTTACTGACTCAAATAATACCATAGAATCTCTATGGATAGAAATTCTATCCTTGAACAATAAAAGCAGAGCACTAGGAATATGCTACCCACCACGTGACTAGGATGCTGACAGTGATCGTGAAATACCCAGAGAGATTATAGATGCTTCCGAAACAGACAACCTGGTAATAATGGAGAAATTCAACCATCCCCATCTTAAGTGGAAATATTTCACCTCCAATGGGGATGCAGAGATAAGATTTCTGAACATTATAAATGACTGTTTCTTAGGGCATCTAGTCCTGGAACCCACAGGATGAAAAGCAATTTTTTGCTTTGGTCTTAAGTGGCACATAGCATCTGCTCCAAGAAATGAATATAGCTGCACCACTCAGTAATAGCAGCCATTATATAATTAAAGTTAACAACATTGTAGGGGGAAAATGCCAAATACCCATCACAATAGCATTTAACTTCAAAAAGGGGAACTACACAAAAATGAGGAAGCTAGTTAAATAGAAGTGAAAAGGAGCTGTCACAAGAGTGAAATGTAGCAAATTTCCTGGAAACTTTAAAAACCTCAAAACAGAGACTCAATCCATATATATACCCCAAATAGAAAAAATAGTAAGTAAGATGACCTAAAGAATGCTACTGTTGTTAAACAAAGTAAAAGAAGGTGGTAAAAGCCAAAAGATATCTTTTGAAAAATGGAAATCAAATCCTTATAAGAGAAAAAAAAACAAACTCTGGGAAGTATATTAAACAGGAGAAAAAAGAATTCCAATGGCAACTAGCAAAAGACAAATACTAACAGCAATTTTTTAAAGGTCATCAGAAGCAGGAAGCCTGCCTAAGATTTTGTGGGGCCACTGCATAACAGAGGTGCTAAGGGAACACTCAAGGAAGATGAGACTGTTGCTAAGAAGCTAACTGAATTATTTCTGCTGGTCTTCAGAGAAGGGTAATAAAAGTGATTAAAATATGGAACAGCTTCCACCTAAGGAGAGATTAAAAAGACTGGATTTGTTTAGCTGAATACACAAGGGAGATTCACACACTTGTGCCATTCTTTTTGGCTGACAAAAAAAACTGAGGAAATGTTTCAGATTGAAATGGGAAGGCAGTAGAGGTGGTTTTGGAAATAACTGATAAATTAAACATTAATAAGGCACCAGGATGAGACTGTCCTTACCCCCAAAACGCTGAAGGAAATAAGATGAAATTGCTGAATTACTAATGTCTCTGTATCAGAGGACTGGAAGATAGCTAATGTAATGCTGATTTAAAAGGAAAAAAAAAGGCTCCAGGGGCCAAAAGTGATCATGGCAATTACAGGCCAAGAAGCCTAAATTCAATAGCAGGCAATATTCCCCTAAAACTACAGAGAAATGGACACTTCTTGTTATTCATTAATACATTTTTAACAGTGACAGTTAAGCATAGTAGTAACTGCTACACATTTTTCCTGCATTTCTTTTATTGTTATGATAAACAGAAAACTGCATTCCTCAGACATGGGAGCCTCAATCTTGTAATTTCTGGAGCATTAGCAAAGAGATTACATGGATTAAGTGTTCAAAATGACTTTACCAGAGCTGACTCACCCATTTCAGAAGATTTAGATAAAGCACTAATTCATTTCTCAGTCTGAAGAAAAATTTTTGCTTAAGAGGTAATTGCTCTTTAAGAAGAAATACAGTCTCAAACTACAAAACTCTGATTAGATTTTTATTTGAACTATCAACAAGTTTTGGAGTATTTGGATGAAGTTTTTGTTTAGTTCATTATTCAACTGGAGGCTACTCAACTAAATTCAGTTCTGAATCTGGATTTAGATTTTGAAAACATTGTGTCTTCTTTCCACACCAAAAATACTTTCAGGGAGTATGTCTACACTTACTAAAATTAGTTCAAATTATTAGTTCTAGAAAATTAGAAAAAATTAGTTCGAATTAAGCAAGTACCATTCATGACACTTGCTTAGTTCCAATTAGCGATCTCCATTGATTCAATGGGCCGGTTAGTTCGAACTAAGAACTAAGAAATTAGTTCGAACTAACATGGCCACATTGGTTAATTAGATCTAACTAGTTCAAGTTAACCCTTACTTCTAATACCCTATTCGAAGTTATTAGTTCAAATTAAGGAAGCCCTTAATTCAAACTAATTAAAGACTAGGGTAGCCATGGCTTTAGTTAGTTCGAATTAAGCTTCCTTAATTCGAACTAACTTGCCAGTGTAGACATAGCCAAGGATGCTTGCATGACCTGTGGGTAGTCTAGAATTCATTTATTTGCCCCTCTCTATTCCCTTAAAAGAAATAAACCCCAACTCCTATGGAGAAGCAGCTAGAGACCCAAGATCTAGTCTTTAAAGGACTCACGACAGACTGCTCAGAGTTACCTTCCACATATTCAAATGCTACTGAGAACAAAACTACCAAAGGGGTAGCCACGTTAGTCTAGGTCAGCAAAAACAAGGAGTCCTGTGGCACTTTTAAAGACTAACAGAGTAGGGAGAAAACATCTTCTCTCAGTTACACACTGGGATCTTCTTACTGCACCTGACCACCACAACAACAGCAGAAAACCTTGTGGAGCCTGGTCAAAGCTCCCACTCCTTCTTCCAGAAATTTGTGGTTCTGGCCACCTAATCTGCCAAGCAACAGCAGCCCCAAGCGATCCCCTAAAGAGATAGCCCTTAATTAGGCATATGGGTTACACTTGCATTTTAAGAGGGCTTGTTTCTGTTTGTGATGCATTTTTGTGACTATGTCATTTTCGCCAGCAATTAAGACAACATAGTTTAGTTATTTCACAATAGCAAATATTATAGACAAATACCAAGGGTTCATGCTGTGTAATACAAGCAATTTTACACAACAGACCAGATCCAAAGATGATCTAAATTAGTTTAGCAGCTCTAGTGAAGTAGATGTAATTAGTTTGCAAAAATTGAGGATCTGGCACAATGAATCCAGTTATGTCCATGCAACTTCCATTGATAATTCCAATAGAGATTGCACCTACGTATATGAAAGGAGAACTGAGAGTTGCACCTTTCATATAAATGAAACACAGAAATCTCTGTTTAGATAGATAGATAGATAGATAGATAGATAGATAGATAGATAGATAG
>ML685769.1:30498841-30581781 GCA_007922175.1 Pelusios castaneus | reverse complement strand
ATAGATAGATAGATAGATAGATAGATAGATAGATAGATAGATAGATAAAGTGAAGCTGGAAGCTTGAGCACAGTGGTCTAATAGCAGAGCTACAATTAAAAATATCCTCTTTATTATACATACTTTGCTATATAATATACAAACTCTCAATGGAATTTTGAAAAGCAATAATTTGATGGTGTCTAGCGATTAACCTATCTAGAAGGGGAAATCATTTACACTTGGGCTATTAGAACCAAAATCAATTAGTTGATCTAATTAATATAAAGACAAGTTATGAAAAAATAGTTTACATGACTAATTCTAGAGAAACCTTAGAGAAATCAGAGACTACAGAAAAGTTTGAAGGCTTCTTCTCTTAGATGAGGTGTTCTATGACCGGAAAAATGACAGATGAGTTGGTTCAGTATTCATCAGACGGAGAGAAAGAAGGTGATACTAATGAATCTGATAACACCACACAGCACAATATATTACTGATTGGTTTAAAAATATAGATCAACTAACTGGTCCTGTGGCAGAATGGGGGATAGTAACCCCCCTCCTCTGCCTTTGGCTGCCCCTTACCAAGAGGCTGGACTGCAACAAGACAACCCTAAGGCACCCTGATTGGAGGACTAATGGGTGGCAGCTGGCCACACAACTGCCTGAAGCAAAGCCCTGAGGGAATGGGCAACAGAGAGATGTAAAGCCAGCTGTAGGGGTCTTAAAAGGGTCTGGGGGGGGGGGGAATGTGGTTCAGGCAGAGGGAATTTTTAGCCACTGTGCCTATGGGAAGGAGAACAACCTGGAGCCTAGGGCCCCAAGCAAGCACAGAGAAGGTGGGCTGGAACTGGAATGGTTTATGTGTTCTTGGGAAGAAGGTTTGTAAGAAGCACTGTTAAAAAAAAAAAAAAAAAAAAAAAAAGAGTATAGGTTTTTAAAAGCACAAGGACTCTGGACTAGTCTGTGTAGGAGGGGAGGAAAAAGCTAGTGGAAAAGGATAGGGAGCACGCAACTCTGTTACAGCTCCATTAAAAAGTTATTTCATTGTCGGCTATGCTAACAGAAGGACAGGAGACTTTGATGTGATTCTAAGCAGACTGCAATTTTATTATTCGATGTCTGGGACTACCTGGCAAATAAAAGTGTACAATACAGGTAACCCAATGTTCATTCAGTAACTTCCCAGGGAACTTCTACCAGCCCCCCACCCCACCTTTCTCCATCCAGGTCCCCTAGTCAATCTATTTCTGGGGCCTTACCATCCACCCCCCATAGGAGGGTTAAGATGGGCTATAAGAAAAAGTGGTTGTCTCCCTGCCTTATCAAACATAGGTGCCCCAATACCTCCCCTTGTTCCATTTCTTTAACCAATGTCGTCTTCTTTTAAAAGTCCTTTACCAAGACATTTATCCAGTCACTATATACATTTCCTATGGTGTACCTGCATTGCACATCTGCCACAAGGTGATGCAAGTGATTTGCTTGGCAGTCTCGTCTCCAAACCCAGGTACGTTCCCAGATATCCCCCAGTGCCCTCTCTCACTGCCCCCTTTTTATCAGACAACCACATACGATACCCAAGTCCTTCATTGCTTTGTGCGCTATGCCAAGATCGGTGAGCATGCTACTTGCTGGACTGCCAATGACACTGTGTACCATGCACATATTTATCCATAATGGGCCATGTTGGTGACCAGTTTCCCATATCCTGAAATTGCAATAAAATTAGTAACTTCCCCAATAGCTCAGCCAAGTTCCCAGAGCCACTGATCTCTGCATACCATGACTTCAAATGCTGAGGCTTCATAGAGCTAACAGCATCTGTTCAGGTTCTGAGCTGGCTGCTGGTGCAAGCAGCCCAAATCTGTCAAACTGAAAACAAGACAAGGCATCTGTTCTGTCATTATCCACCCAGGGTATGTGCTTGGAAGAAAAACAGATGTTAAAGCTTAAGAACTGCAGGACAAATACCCTTACTAAACTCATGCCCCATGTGATCTGAAAGTCTGATGACTGATAATGTCCAGCTGTCATGTTCTTGCACCAGAACACACACTTTTATTAGCTAACTCTGATCCCCAAATAACCACTGCAATCAAAATGGGAAAAGATTCCAGGAAAATCATGTCACACACTACCCCATTTTGCATCGGAGTGGCGGTTGATTTCTGGGCACACTACCTGCTCTGGTAAAATACCCTAAAGCCACTACCCTCCCCCCAAAGCATCTGAATGGATTTTCAAGCCAAGCTCCAATAACCATGCCTCTCTCTATAAAGATTCCATTAAATTAGCCCAGAAACTTTCCCACACATTCAAATCTTCCTTCATTTTTTCCAGTAATTCCTATAAAATAGTGCATCTCTGCTATATCGCTGTGGCCACTCCCAGTTTGGCACAGAATGCCCTCCCCAGCACAACCTAGGGCCAGAAGGCCCTCCTGCCCGCTGCCCCAGCCCCACTCTGGCTGGTCTGCCCTCAGGGTGGGGCCAGCTGACAGATAGCATGGCTTCCTGTGCAGCCCCCCTAGGCCCATGGGCCCTGGAAAGCCACACCATGTGCCATCCGGCCCTGCCTCCTAGGCAGATTGAACAGGGTGTCACCCGCAGACCAGCCAGCCCAAGGGCATGGCAGGAGCACAGAGCCCAGACTCTGGCCCCAGGGCCCATCTTCCCCCCAACCCCAAGAACTGGCAGGGCAGGGGAACTGCCAGCACTTCCCCAAGCCCTACCAGTGCTGAGCAGAGCAGGGGATGCTGGATCAGATAGGAGCCTTAGGTGCTGGAGCCCAGGGCTTCAGCCCTTATAGCCTCTGCATTAATCCAGCCCTGTTACACATTGGTTACAGACTATTATTCATCATAATCCTTTGCATTCATAATTTCACAAGGCATCTCAAAGGAGCTCATTTCTTGTCTAATCACTTTATTTGTTCTGTGTGGCTGTAGTGAGGGAGTGTTGCCCCCCTCAGAGATAGACAGCCTGGGCCCAGTTATACCTAGGTGGGCAGAGCTGGAGGCAGCCTGTCTTTCAGGCTGGAAGCAGGTGGGCGGGACAGGAAGTATAAAGGGGAAGCCTGAAAGCTAAGTGAGAGGGAGGCAGCTGAAGGGGAAGGGTGTCTCTCTGCTCCCTCCCCAGCACCAGCCTGACCACTACCCCACTGAAGACCTACCTGCGGCCCTGACAGTCAATGGGACCCCGCTGGGACCGCCTGCTGAGACTAGCCACACATTAACCTGAACCCGGAGGAGTTCCTGGACCTCCCGCTACCAACGCAGCCTGTGGACCCTTCGGACAACCGCCTCCCAGTACTGAGCTGCAACTTGGAGGAGCTCCCTCTGGCCAGTGAGGATGCACCACCCCCAGAGGCTGGCTGCGACCTGGAGGAGTTACCCTTAGCGGATGATGTGGACGGGCTTTGTGACCTCCCCCTGGGTGATTACCCTGAGGAGGATGATGACGGGGGCCCAGAGCAGGTACGAGCAGGAATGGGGGCAGGAAGTGGCCCAGGGGACCGGGAGGCCTATTATGACTCGGTGATACCTGAGCCCGTGTGCCCTGGTGGGGATTCCGCCGGGCCCATGGTAGAACCTTGTGCCACGGATAGGGACCTGGGCTGGGACGCAGGGGAGTTAGGTGGGCCTGCGTCCCCCTACCTCCCCCCTTCTGGTAAACCCCCAGAAGCCTTGGCTGGTGGTGAGTCTCTCCTGCCTGACATGGAGACTTAGGTGCCCAATTGTTTCTCCTGCCTGCCCCGCCTGGGGGCCAGAGGCAGTTTTATTTCTCCTGCTTGCCCTGCCCTGCCCAAGGGCCGTGCAGCAGGTTGTTTATTCTGCCTGCCCCACCCGAGGGGCCAGAGCCCGTTTGCTTTCCTGCCTGCCCCACCCGAGGGGCCAGACAGTGTTATTTCTCCTGCCTGCCCCGCCTGGGGACCAGAGACAGAGTTTCTTTGCCCGTTCGCTTGTGAGGCGTGAGGCAACCCCGCTTGCACATCTGCCTGAATCATCGGGCAGAGAGACTAAGAGAAAGGCCAGGCACCTAGCCATAGAGAGCCAGTCGCCTGGCTTACACTGGCCTACCAGAAAGCCTTGTTTCAAGCAATATAGCAACTTTTGTAACAAGAATTTGAAGGCTTTCTGACAAGCATTGGTGTAGTACATTATAAATCTGTTCTCTACTGTCTCCTGGGAAATGGAATCATGGAGTGACTGCATGGGACTCTGAAAGTATAGTTTCATATGGATAAACAATAGTAAACACCATTCCCTACAGCTTTAAGTCATGCTTCATAGTCTATTTCAAGTACACCTCATGAAAGAGTTGAAAAAAATCTATTCTATCAGTTCTTCAGCTGGCCCATGTGCAACAAACTGTGTGTACTGACAGAAAAGGCTCACTCCACCCCTTCACTGTCCTCAAAGCTGACTGATATGATTAGGAAAGATGCGAGTTGCAAAAAGTATATCCATGCCAGAACACAGACATTCTAGTCTGGACAAGCCATGTATGCTAGGCGAAGATCTGGAAGCATTTTCAATAGTCATAGCATGAGCTTGTAAACTGCAAGGTACGGAGTGTGACAAATGTGTTTACCACAAGGAGAATATATTAACTAGTGAGATACTCTGCCTACTGAAAGGGTAACCGATAAAGACGACGCTTCTTCTTCATATGATGATGTCATGGGGCCAGTTGGGGAAGTTGCCTCATATCAACCATGTCCTTCTTGAGCTGAATCAAAGGTATATTCCATGGCCCTGAGAGCACCTGGTGCCTCCCACTGGGTACCACTGAATTTTGGGGTGAAGGAAAGAAATTATAATGACAAAATCATAGAATATTAGGATTGGGAGGGACCTCAGGAGGTCATCTGGTCGAACTCCATGCTGAAAGCAGGACCAACCCCAACTAAGTCAGCCCAGCCAAGGTTTTATCAAGCTGGGCCTTAACAACCTTTAAGGATAGAGATTCCACCAATTCCCTACATAACCCATTCCAGTGCGTTACCACTCTCCTAGTGAAATTTTTTTCATAATATTCAAACTAAACCACCCGCACCGCAATTTGAGACCATTGTTCCTAGAACCCTGTTTCAGATAACTAAAGGCCACTATCAAACCCCAACTCCCTTTCTCTTCTGCAGACTAAACAAGCCCAGTTCTCTCAACCTCTCCTCATAAGTCATGTGCTCCAGCCCCCTAATTATTTTCATTCCCTCACCCTGTTAGACTCCAATTTGTCCACTTCCTTCCTGTAGTGCAAGTCCCAAAACTGGATACAATACTCCAACAGGTTTAAAAGAAAAGATAAGTCACAAACAAACACTCCCAAAAGAGTTAAACAGCCCTTGGAGAAACAACCCTCAGACGAACTCCAGTGTCTTTGCCTTCTAGCTAATTCTAAGTCTGAATAAACCAAAATTATCCTAAACATATACACTACACCTGGATGAGATGAAAATTTAAATGCAATAAAATCAGTGTCTCTGCTCTACTTCATTTATTACAACAAATAGTTGAGTTTGATTTGATATGAAATAAATTAGTTCAGTAACTCTTTAAGAAACTCTGAAACCACATTGAACCAAATTTCTTCACATTTGATGTATTTTATTGATCTGATTGAGATTTTGAAATCAAGCCAAATTTGAAAAATGTATGTATGTACTCACTTTAATTTAATATATGTAAGGTTGCAATTTTATTGTTGTTCTACAAATTGCAAAGGATATAAAGATATCATACTCTAAATATGTGGGGTAGAGTTAAGATTTAACTCTAGATTTGCTGAATTTTGAGTGGTGATTTTAGGGAGTTTTGAATGAAATAACAGTACATTTATATTAATTCATGTAGGTCATGTTACACATATAAGTTAGTTCAGTAGTGTTCTATTTAGCTATAGGTTAACAAAAAAATTACTAAAACTTCATTAAGATGAAAGACCTCTAAAAAGAAAGAGTTCATAATTCTCTCAAAACCTCTACATTTTTATTTTAATTCTCACATTGTTTTAGACACTATTTCTAGATCATGCTTAATGAAAATAAATACAGATGGCTGTCATTAGGTGAGCTACATTTACTTTGTGCTGAAAACCCTGTCAAATTTCCAGTTAGCAACAAAATATTTTTACACTTATACAACAGTTATATAGAAAAAGCCAATCTAGTTCTACTTTACTTAAAGGTAGAGCTGTGTGAAAAATGTTACCTCGCTAATAAACTTGATTGTTAATCCATTGAACCATTAATTTCAAAGTGGGAATGTTGATATTTTCAGTCATTTTTTCTAAGGAAAACAACAAGGCTAAGTGTGGATTTTCCAAGAGTGAAAATAGGAAGGGGTTTTTTTTTTTTGTTTTTTTTTTGGCACATAACACTGCTTTGCTTAGGCAACAGTAAAACTGACTAAGATCAAACATTTCATGTCCTGGTAGTCCCAAGCCTGGAGATAGTACAAAACACTTTTGCAAATTTTATAAAATTGCACTTATGAAAATATGAAGGGTGGGGTTTCTACAAGCAGAAGGTTAGATTATGGCTGGATATAGGAATTCCTATACTAGATCACAGCCAAGGGCTATCTAGTCCAGTGTCCTGTCTCTGACAGTGGCTGGCACCAGATACTTTAGGGGAAAGTGCAAGAAACCCCACAATAAGCAGATGTGGGATACACTGACTCCCTCCTTTGGTCTCATCCTGATATCCTGAGAGATCAGCTTAAACGTTGAAGCATGAGGTTTAACATCTTTTCCCATTTTTTTTGTTAGAATCAACTATTCATTCTTGATATTCTATTATCCAAATAAGTGTTATACTCTTGAGTTTTTTTTGTTCCTTGACATCCCAGGACAATGCATACCACAATTTAATTATTCATTGGAAATTATTGCAAAGTTATAACTGGAGATGCTGTTGCTTTGTCCGTGTGTGTGGTCTTCTTAAGTATTGTCTACATGGGAAAGCTGCACAAATTTATCAGCAAACACATTTAATTAAATTGGTGAATGTTCCTGCATAGACATTCTGATTTCAGTTTAAAAGTGGCTTATTTTGCTTCATCTTAAACCTGTCCCTAATAAACTTAAGCTAAACCAAAGTATGAAAGAGTCAACAAAGCATTTTGCATTGGTTTAACAAAACCAGTTTAAAACCACACCTTATTTATTACTGATAGTGGCAGAATAAGTACAGTGTTGCAGGAGCCAATCATGGACCAGCCAAACACAGTCCCTGCCCTGAGGCACTTACAATTGGAGACAACGTACAGGGGGAAGTGCAAGGATACAGTGAAATAGCATTAGTCAGCATGAAAAGCAGTGATCAAAGCATACCAGCTTCTAGCTACTATTGAGTGTTAGGTGTCACAGCAAAGAGGGATTTGAAGAAGAACAATGAGGTTGTTTCCTGAATGTTTACTGGGAGCTCTTCCCACGTTCTTTCCCCAGCAGAGGGAAACATGAAGCAATTTGCTTGAAAATGTAACAAGAGGGCAACAAAGTTGACATGGCAGAGTGGAGGAGGCAAAAATCAATATCTTAATAGCATTCAAGAGATGATTGAGAGGGTGGAGACAGGCTATTAGGGGTCTTGAAAATGAAGTCCTTTTTGTTTCTTATGATGGAGAAATGGGGAGACACAAAAATAATCAAAGCAAGGAACACGGAAAATGATGTTTGCAGCAAATGGACCTACGTAGGGCAAGACAGCATTTGTCCGGGGCAGAGAGGAGGGTGTTACAGTAGACAAATGCAAGGTGATGAGGGACTGGACAAGAAACGTAGCTACGCATACTATATGAAAAGGCCAGCTCTTACAGATGTTATTCAGGGAGGACTGGGAAGATTTAAACACAGCCTGAAAGTGAGCATCGGGAGAGAAGGTCAAGCCAAAGACAGCAGCCAAGTTACAACCCTTTAGAAGAGGAAGGATAGCCCCTAGATAAATCATGTGGCAGCCTACAAATGGAGAGAGGAGTTGTGGAGTATGTTAAAATAAACCTTAGTATTCAAAAAGTAGATTCAGATTTAGCCTATTTATGATTGTGTCTACAAGGGTGCATTTAAGATGTCACTGAGACTCTCAGTCATTTTACAATACATGTTCTCATAACCTCCTTTGCTCAGGCACATGTCACAGCTTACCTAGCAAGTCTGTTGCTCTTTGTTAGTTAGCTAGAAGACATTCACATGTGAGTGATAACCAACTATTTAAAAATTCAGCTTTTCAATAAGTCTGACAGTTCTGAGCATCTTAGGGCAGGAGGAGAGTTCATATTTTGTACATTTTAATTTAAATGCAGGTAGGGAAACTATACGTCCCAATTTTATAAACAGTCCTGATATTTGGGGCTTTGTCTTAAATATGGGCCTATTATGCCCTACCTCCATTCCAATTTTTCACATTTGCTGTCTGGTCACCCTAAATGTGATGACTTGTTTGTTTGCCTATCCACCCCGCCCAAGGGGCCAGTTACCTGTTCATTTGCCTGTCCACCCCGCCCGAGGGGCCGGTTACTTGTACAGACACACCCCAGTGAGGGCTAGAGACTGCTGCCTGCCCCTCCTGGCCTGAGGGCTGGGATGCAACCTCGTTACAGTCATCAAATCAGCATCCCAACATCATTGAGTGAAGCCCTGCCTGGATTGAATAGTAACAAAATGCCTTGCGAGAAATTATTCTTTCCAGAGCTAGTACAGAACCATAGGTTTATATGAAATACCCATGGCCTTACCTGGGCTGTCAGATCACATTGCCGAGTCATCAGTCATCTGGCAGATCTCAGTTCTAATCCACCCAGAACTTCACCCAATGTTACCAAATGAAAAAGTGGGTTTCTGACCAGGCCACAGCTGCACCAGCCATGTATTATAAAAAATGTGCATGGATCTCTTAATTGGCTCTTGTTTACTCTCCTGCAGATTCTTACTACTCACCTGTCTGAGCAGACAGCTCCCATGCATTTCTTGACAACTCAACATAACGCTGTCATGCAGATCATTGTGAACACAGTAAAATCAGTTCCACAACCCTGGCTTCCCACACTGGCACACATCTACCCACCCCAAATTCATCTCAAACTAAAAATCCTTTGAGTCCCATTGTATTAAAGAGATTAAGATCTTCCAATACATGAAGATCTAAACAACATATTGAGAGTCCCACCAAATCCAAAAGCCTTTTTGGCTTGCAGTGCAAGAGCTTGAAGACAGAGTTGTGACCCAAAGATCAATGGGAAGCGAGACAGAAGGATGCCATTGTCCAAAACAAACATTTCATCAAGGACTTAAAGAAACCAGTGGTTTTTCATTTCCATGGAAAATATGGTCCACTTTCAACTGCATCGGCGCATTGCATGGAAGATGCAACTACTTCCTCCATAAATGGAGACTGAGACACAGTCCTATTTGTTACAGTGGAAACTGACATCAAACTATAGAATGACTAATTAACTAGCACCCCAAACAGGTATAGCCTGGTGATATCTCTGCCATCCACTCTGCCTCAACTGAGGCAATCAACTGGATTGCCAGTTTAGACTTTGACAACTAAAATTGCTGATTTTAATCCATATAAAAGAAAAAGAAAGGTGAACGTGCCATCTAAGTCCTCTGCTCTGACGCTAATTGTAATAATGGTTAAATGGATAGCCAATTTTTGTTTAGAAAGTTTCGTTTTATCTCATAGAACAATAGGTTATTTTGCAATTGATAATATAATCCCAAAAGAAGTATCTCCTAAAGATACCGATTTGGCTAGAATAGCTAAACCAAACTTCTCAGAGTGGAGCAAATGCCGTACTGACATACACACTATGCAACACCAATTGCTACACCAAAAATCAGACCCAAGACTCTTCCAGAGTGCCTACACCACTAGACCAATTGTTAATTTTGTCTGTTTTGGTAGATTATAAGAGGTAGCCTGCCCTAGAGGAATTGCCAGGGTTTTACCAAGGCTTACCCCTGACAGTGAAACTCTTCAGAAATAACTGTTCAGCCTGGGAAGGACACAGGCAAAGACTTCCACTTGAAGGACTGGACACTCAGGCAGAAATCTTTGGAAAAAAACCAAACCTTTATTTTGAAACAACATTTCCTAACACAATAAATCTAAAAGCAACATATATTCTCCTTCAAAAGGTGCACAACAAAGCACCATAAATTCTCTTGCCACATATATACATTAAAGTTTGCAATACAGCAATATTATACAGTTGCACTAAGCAGTTACATTCTATATGCCATGACCAGTCACATATAGGATGCTGGCAGCATGATTAAAACCTATACACAAAATGACACACTTTCACAAACATCCAGCTTTATTATCCCAATCACGCACACACATTCATCCTACTTTCTATAGCACAGTCAGCATCTTTACTTTTCCGTAGTCGTCTTATCTTTCTGTTGGTCCTTTAGCCCACTCAAGACAAATGGACACAATGAGGGAAAATTCCATCTGTCTTGAGTGATTTAGCTCTTTTAGTTGGATTTGCCAACAATACTTCTGCTGTAGCTTCTTTGCTCCAGCGTGCTGCTCTTGCTCACTATCACACCTTACCACCTTCCTCTTGAATTGACTCATGCCTGTCATCTCCTGCCTCATATACAGATTTTGACCTTTTCTGATTGGCTGCTATTTCAATCACAACCATTAGCATGCCCATTCTATCAAGACAAATCAGAGTCACTAAATTCATCTGTCAAGCAAGCCAGACCTGTTTGACAACCTGTGCTTATGCCTGACTGATCCATCCCTTCAGGTTTTGGAGTGACCTTTTTCACCCCAACCTACCTATTCTCTCTATTGGCTAAATTATTGTAAGACCACCATTTTGGTTTTCTCAGCTATAATTCTATGTGGCCATGGTTTCATTTTCCCCTAAAAAATTACATTTATTAATTATGAAAACCTTTAAAGCTACAGATAATTACATATTCATGCACACCTTAACATTATGGTTCACTGTTACCACTCTAATCATGCTCATTAAAACATGTTAAATTCTCCATCTTTTTCCCCTGCTCCAGCTGGTGGTAACAGCATGCTGTCCTTGGTGCTGCATTCCTCAAACAGAATAGAGCAGCTGAAAAATATCTTGTATCATAGTGACTCAAGTAAAGTTATACATGATGCAAAAATTTGACAGAGACCTTAATTCAAAGTAAAGTTAAAGTATTTCAATAAGACACACTATATCTACTAATTATTGGTTACATAGAATATAGGTCTGAGATTCTTTCCACAAACTTCTGAAACTCCCTGAGTGAGGTCATGGGTGCATAAGCCTCAGAGTGCATTTACTATAGTGTGGTGTCCTCTCCTAGCAGTAATTAGGGAGCTCTGAAAACATTGTTCAGATAATTAATGGTTTAAGACTTAAATTTTAAGTGTCAGTTTCAAGCAGCATTTTGAAGTACCCGATGAAAAGTGCATAAATGTTATGGGAGTCAGTCAAGAGGTTTGCTGTTTGCCTAGAAGAAATCTCTCTCACACATTGGTAAGTAAGGGCCAACTTTCAAATGCCACTTTTAGGAATAAGAGCCTGAAAGTAGCTTTCTAGCCAACCATCTTTAAAATAACATTTGCCCTGGTGATAGGGCATAGGTTATGAAATTCCTTTTAAGCACTCAGTTTTGCAGAGCCGTAACTTTTCTACTTAATAAGGAACATCATGGAAGAGTATTTGAAATCCACAAATACAGTTTGCAAATTTAACACACAATAACTGAACATAAATCTTCAACCTCACATGGAGAAAAAGATTCAGTGGATCATCCCCTGGTCTCCTGAATTGCACTAGTGTCCTGGATTGTCTGTAACTTGGCCTGTGTTCGAGACAGGATCAAAACCCCATTAAAGTCAACAAGAGTCTTAACTTCAGTGGGCTGTGGATTAGATCTATTGTTTATAAAGTGGTCACACATGAAAAAGAAGTCTTTTAAATATCATGAGAGAAATTATTACTTATATAAAAGTGTTCCCAAATTTCATTGTTTGCCTTTTGGACTTGCATTGCTATGAAAGAGCTGTGTTTATGGAAAACCATTCTGAGCATTGACATGTATACAAGCACATTGTGTCTCAGTTTGAGAGTTCTAGAAGAAATAAACACTAGAGTTCTTAAAGGGAAAGGATTCCTTTTAATTTGTTTAGCAGATTTAAAGCCTGGTCCATCACATAGATCAGGATTCTCATGAAAGCTAATGGGGCTATCCACTTGAGTCAGTATTTGCAGAGCCTAAAATGTAATTGCTAGTATGCATGAACGGGGGTGGAGGGGAATGAGTGAGACATCATCATAAGGAATGGTCTATGCAAATTAGTCCCACTGAAGTCAACAGGACTCTCTTTATGGAGTAAGACTTTGTAGGTTTTGTGACCATTAACCAAGGTAAGCTAGTCACTCTGTAAGAGAGCTCAGAAAGTCATTTATAAAATGTTTAAAAACAAGACTTTTGGCTTCTACCAGTTTAAATACCTTCAACTTTTGTGCAGATCAATTTAGGACCTTCCAGGTACAGCTGCACAAAGATGACAAGCGTTCTCTGATGGCCAACAGCTCTTATTTGCACTGAGAATGCAGCAAATTTAGTGCTATTCTAAGGACACTGTGCATAGCCCTGCATCTTAAACTGAAGAACAAATCTACTGATGGCAACTGCAGAAGTGTTTAATAGTGAGACAAGCATCAGGCCACGTTCATACTTCTAGGTTAAACACAACAGCTAAAATCCCACCTAGAAATCAATAGGCAGACAATGCAAACAGCAGTCGTATGCTCACCGAGAAACGCTCTGCTTAACCAGGACAGCTGCAATGTGCACTGGATTCATGATGTTGCTGCCGTGTGGTGTAAACTGTGGCCTGAAGATCACTTAGCAGGAATATATTCTCAGGGTAACAAAGAAATGGATTACAGCTTGCATTCAATAAAAATAGTAGCTTCTTTCAGGGCAGATGTAGATTTGGGAATGCTTTCCCAATCACTACTGCTAACTTATTAAACAACTAACTGGGAATCCAACAGTGTACCAATCTGTGAACTCACATAATGGATGATGGGCACTTGCCCTGCCATAGGACGTTATATATTTGTATTAAAATTCTTAATTCGTTGTTGTTCTATTAAAGTACTCAAATTCCTCTAGCCATAGGTAATTTGTTCTTTAGTAGTCTGAATAGTGATGATAGCAAATAAAGGACACACACACTGACCATATTAAAATTACTGAGACAGTCAGGAAAGTAGCAAAATGTCATCAATAACCCTGAAGTGCTTTCATGCAAAACATTTTTACTTTCAGTAAACACTTCGACTTTCCACACTGTTAATACAGCATCAATTCTGTTGAGATAAATGTGCCCTTGGACTGCAGTGAAGCAACTGTCAATTTTCATTCTTTATTTATTTCCTTTCAAAATAAAATTCATTTTGTCTAGTGAGCCTAGCGGAGGGCAGCAAAGGCAGATTTCGTGGATGGCAGCTAACAGAGGAAATGTGCTATGAAAAGTTGATATTGGTTCTCCTTTAAACATATTAAGTGATTAATACTCTGATGTAAGAAAATAAATGAACCCAAAAAAGGCTATTGGCTTAAATGAAGAAGCAGGAGCAGTGAATTATCTTACTTTTAGGATTTAAATCTCAGTGAATTCTATATGGTAAGAGGCTGGCATTTCCACAGATAGAAGTATCAGAGTGTCAGTGTAAAAATGACTAACATCACCTACAAAAGCTGATAGTGTTGGAGCATCTTTTTTATGTAATATTAAAACTCTTCCTAGAGCAATAAATAAACCCTTTAAATCTAGTTTATTTTGCAACCCCTTTCAGGGTATAGAAGATGAGCTCTCACAAGGAGATAGGTTCCACTTTCTTATTTTTGGGGGCAGTAGTAGACAGCAGCATATGTTAATTAGTGATATGAGAAAGACAAACAAGAACCAGCAAATGGGACTGTAAGGCAATAATGGAAGGCAATACTCTGGTTTGTTTTAGGGTTTCTTTGGGTCTTTTTTTTTTCTTCTTCTTTTAACTGGACAGGTGCTTAGGTGGAAAGGTTATAAGAGATACAGAGACAACAGTGGTATTGACCCAAGCACTGGATGAGACATTGAAGATAATTAGATTTGGAAACTGCAAGATGTATGTGATACTAGAGCAGGTACCTGAACAGAGTTTCATTTGTATGAAGTGCCGCTTGATAGAGTTGATGGAATCACCCGAAGAAAGAAGAGACTTGGAGATGCAAGTAGAAACTATGGCTGAGTTTCAAAGGGGAGTTGAGCGGATGGTGGAGCAAAGACAAGGGAGGGCTGAAGGGAAAAGTTAAGACTTCCAGATGCAAGATGGAATGAAGAATTCAGAGGGAAGACTTCTGGCTGAGGAAAGTGGTCAGTGGAAGCAGGTGACTATGAAAACCAGGAAAAGGGGGAAAGACTGGCTAGTGAAGGAGAAATAGTTCTCAGGAACAGGTTTGCTGAGTTGGAAAACAAAAAGGGGGCACAGCAGGCTATAACGGAAGGAGGGAGGACAAGAAACAAAAGAAAAGTGGCTAGTGCTGTAAGAAGAGGAGAAGAGCCAATCAAGATATCCAAAGTTCAAAGCCCCAGGAGAATAAGGATGATTTGCAGAAGATTGGAAAGGAGAATAAAAGACAAGAGGACTTGCAGCAAGAAAGAACAGAAAACACTGGAGAATCACAGGTTTATATGATAGGAATGTACAG
This sequence comes from Pelusios castaneus, assembly GCA_007922175.1. Taxonomy (NCBI): domain Eukaryota; kingdom Metazoa; phylum Chordata; order Testudines; family Pelomedusidae; genus Pelusios; species Pelusios castaneus. The sequence goes on along the minus strand of ML685769.1, from coordinate 30,567,058 downwards.
GGGCTTTTTGGCAATCAGCCAGCTGTCCAGGCCACTGTCTATTATTGGAATGGTCTGACAATGATCCTGCTTGCTGCTTTTAGCCATTTTCACGCCTTTGCAAGAACTTAGCATAACTAGACAGTCTGGGAGACGGGTAGACAATGTACACATGGAGTGGGCCTGACTCTATGCAATTTTTCTCCCTGAATATGCAGGGGTAGATGTCTGTGGAAAAACAGGAAGTTTGGATATATTTTAGAACTGTAACTATGGGGAAATCAAGCTACTAAATTAACAGCTCAAGACTGCTTGCTTAACAAATGTTTTTAGTGACATGTCTAATTTTTACTTCTGCCTTATGACTGATCTATTTGGTCAGCTATGTAACATTTTTATTGATTGACAGGTCTCTAACTTTTGGGGTATAAGAGGGAGGTAGCAAGTCTAAGTCATGGGATCACTTCATGGACACACTGAAAGATCTCCAGGCATCGACAGAAGGACCAGACATCTGGAAATCTGAGAATGAATTATTCAGAGTACTTCGGACTTCTACAGTAACTAGCAAGTGCCCCGACTTTTTGGTATACTCTAATTACCTACTGTATTATGTTGCTTAAGGCTAATAAGTGGAGAAATGGTGAAGGTAATTCCAAGTGGTATTGCTGGGCACCAGAAGTAAACTATTAAGTCATAAGCATATGGATCTGAGTCATCTTTTGCTAGCCATATAAGAGGCACTACTTTTCTTTGGTGTATGGTCTGATACTGACTCTCAGACACTAAAGGATACTGGGTTAAGGAACCCTGGGCCGAGACTTCCTGCTAAGAAAAAGAGACAAACCTGTCACCGGGACTGATCCAGAGAAGAGAAGAGTGTGTTGTCTGCTAGGAGCTAAGATACAGGCTGTGGACTGGAATCTGAAAAGTATCCCAATAAGAGCAGGAAAGAACCACTCATTATCCTTCATCTGGGAACAAAAGACATAGCTAGATTCTCACTGGAACATAACAGGGAGACTATTCTAGGCTGGGGAAGACACTTAAGGAAATGGAGGCTCAGATGATCTTCCTGTCCGTAGAGGAGGAAAATGAAGGTGAGAAGACTAATATGATCAATAGATGGCTCAGGCAGTGATGCTATAAGGAGGGCTTTGGGATGTTTGACCAAAGGAAAACATTCGTAGATGGAGGACAGTTCTCATGGGAAAACTCTACTGATTAGGGAGGAAAATAGACTTCTGGGGTGAGGTTTGGCACAACTCAGTAAAAGATCTTTAAAACTAAGAGCTCAGGGGAGACTCCCTGACAGGAGTTCATCTAACCTGCTCTTAAAAACTTCCAATGATGGAGATTCTACAACCTGCCTAGGCAACTTATTCCAGTGGTTAATCACCCTGACAGCTAGCAATTTTGTCCTAATGTCCAACCTAAACCTCTCTTTTTGTAATTAAGCCCATTGCTTTTTGTCCTATCATCGGTGGTTAAGGAGAATAATTTTTCTCCCTCCTCCTGACAACCTTTTAGGTACTTGAAAACTGTTAGCATGTCTCCTCTCACTCTCCTCTTTTCCAGACTAAACAAACCCACCTCTGTCAATCTTCCCTCATAAAGTCAAGTGTTCCAGACCTTTAATCATTCGTGTTGTTGTTCTCTGGACTTTATCTAATTTCTCCACATCTTTCCTGAAATGAGGCACCCAGAAATGGACACAATACTCCAGCTGAGGCCTAATCAGGGCAGAGTAGATTGGAAAAATTACTTCTTGTGTCTTACTTACAATACTCCTGTTAATACATCCCAGAATGGTGTTTGCTTTTTTGCTACAGCATTACACTTGACTCATATATAGCTTATGGTCCGTTATGATCGCTTTCCACAGTACTCCTTCCTAAGCTGTCATTGCCCATTTGTATGTGTGCAATGGATTGTTCTTTCCTAAGTGGAGTATTTTGCATTTTGTCTTTATTGAATTTCATTCTATTTACCTCAGACCCAGACCCAGACCTGATCCCTGCGGTACCCCACTTGTTATGCCCTTCCAGCATGACTGTGAACCATTGATAACTACTCTCTGGGGCTATGTCTACACGTGTAAATTTAGGTCGACTTTAGCTAAGTCGACTTAGCATGTCTACACCTAAATTTCAAGTTGACTTTGGGGGGAACTTACAAAGTCGACCTAGTGTGTCCACACTGGATGCCTAGGTTGACTTCTAGGGGCTAGGGTGACCTAGGGCAGGTCCACAGTGGCAGGGGGGGCATCCCTTGCCCAGTGCCAGGGGGCTCAGCCTTTGCTGCAGTGTACATGGGTACAATGGGGAAAAGGGGGACAGGGACCCTGGCAGGGCATACGGGCAGGGTGGGGCATGTCAGGCTCCCCCTGTTCTCCCCCCCCCCCAGCAGGGAGGGCAGTAGTAGAGTCCTGGAGTAGCCCTAAGTCGACTTAGGGCTACTCCAGGTCTACACTGGCTTAAGTTGACTTTAAAAAGGCTTAAGTCGAAGTAAAAGTAGGTTTAATAAAGTCGACTTAAGCCACTTGTTTAAGTCTACTTAAGGAAACTGTAGTGTAGACGCAGGGTAAATTAAGTCAACTTAAGCAAGCCTAAATCGACTTAATTTACAAGTGTAGACGCACCCTGGGAGTGGTTGTCCAACCAGTTTTGCACCCAACTTATAGTAGCTCCATCCAGGTTGTACTTCTCTAGTTTGTTAATCAGAAGGTGATGTGAGATCGTATCAAAAGCCTTACTACATCTATCTGTTCCCCTCTATCCACAAGGCTTGTTACCCCATCATAGAAAACTATCAGGTTGGTTTGACACTATTTGTTCTTGACAAATCCATGCTGACTATCACTTAACACCTTATTCTCTTCTAGATGTTTGCTAATTGATTGCTTAATTATTTTGCTCCATTATTTTTCCTGGTACAGAAGTTAAACTGACTGGTCTACAATTCCCTCAGTTGTCCTTATTTCCCTTTTTATAGATGGGCACTATATTTGCCCTTTTCTAGTCCTCTGGGACCTCTCCAGTCTTCCATGATTTTTCAAAGATAACAGCCAATGACTCAGGTATCTTCTGAGTCAGCTCCTTGAGTATTCTAGTGTGCATATCTTCGGGCCCTGGTGACTTGAAGACATCTAACTTGTCTAAGTAATTTTTAACTTGTTCTTTCCCTATTTTAGCTACTGATCCTATCCCATTTTTACTGCCCTCCCCTACATCAGGCATCCAGTTGCCACCAACCTTCTCGGTGAAGACCAAAACAAAGAAATCATTTAGTTCCTCTGCCATTTCCACATTTTCTGTTATTGTTTTTCACTGTTTGTTGAGAAACAGTCCTATGCTGACTTTGGTCTTCCTCGTGTTTCTAATGTATTTTTTTTAAAAAAAATTGTTACTCTTTATGTCTTCAACTAGTTTGATCATTGTTTGTGCCTCGGCCTTTGTGTTATTTGTTTATTGTCATCCTTTGTGATTTTATCTATTCTTCACTTTTTGTAGGACTCTTTCTTAATTTTTAGATTACTGAAAATCTCCTAGTTAAACCAGGGTTATGCTAATATAATCTCCACACCTGATTTTAATGTTGAAAGGAAGAAAAATTAAGTAAGAAAGGACACAGCAATGGAAAAAGGACCAATAGTGGATGGGACAATGGACATTAAGAGGAATGTTAGTGCTCATACCAGTCATAGAGATGATGCTGCCTGTAGAATGACTGGACCTAATTAGGTAAGGAGTGGAGGCAAAACCAAGCAGGAAAGATTAAGATGTTTGCACATCAGTGCAAAGAGCCCAGATAACAAAATGGAGGAAATAGAACTACTGGTGCAGGAAGTGAAACCAGATATTTTAGGGATAACAGAAACATGATGGAATAATAGTTATGACAAAGGTACAGATAGTGAAGGGTATGTGCTGTTCAGAAAAGAGAGAAATAGAGGCAAAGGAGGCGGAGTAGCATTGAATATTAAGGATGAGATAGACCGTAAAGAAAGTAGAAGCGAAGGAATGGATAAAACAGTCTATATGGATCAAAATCACATTAGGGACAAAAACTACTACAGGTTCCCCTGAGTACTCCTGACATTTAGGATGTGCTACAGATCACCAGGATCCAATTTGGCTATGGATAGAAACCTCTTCAATGGTTTTAATTAAATAAATATTACTGGGAATTGTGTGATTATGAGAGACTTTACTTCCCAGAGATTGATTGGAGGACATATACTACTAATAGTAACAGGGCCCAGATTTACTTGACTATGGTAACTGACAGATTCCTTCACCAAATAGCTGCTGAACCAAACAAGAGAAGATGCCATTTTAGATTTGGTATTGGTGAGAAGTGAGGACCTCAGAGAAGAACTGGTTGTAGGGGCCAACTTTCGTTCAAGTGATCATAAGCTAACTCAGTTCAGATTAAATGGAAGGATAAACAAATAAGGATAAATAAACAATGTCCTTCATTTTAAAAAGCTAATTTTAAAAATTTAAGAGAATTAGTTAGAGCAGTGGATTGGACTAAATCTAGGGGAACCTTGGAATTACTTTAAATCAAAGTTCCAGAAGCTATCTGAAGCCTGCATCTCAAGTAAGGGAAAAAAATTCCATCGGGAAGGGTTGCATACCAAGCTGAATGAGCAAGTATCTCAAATAGGTGATTAATAGAAAACAGAAAGCCTACAGGAAATGGAAGATGGGAGATATCTGCAAAGAGAGCTTCCTCTTGGAAATCAGAACATGTAAGGATAAAGTGAGAACTGCCTAAAGCCAAGCTGAGCTGGACCTTGCAAATGTAATTAAAACCAATAGTAAAAGGTTCTATAGCCATCTAGCTAAAAAGAAAACAAGGAAAGGAGGAATGGCACTGCTAAATACTGAAGATAGGATAGAGATTTCAGATTATCTAGGCATGGTCCAACACCTAAACAAATATTTTGCTTAATTTTAATGATGCAAATGAAGATCTTAGGAGTAGTGGCAAGACGGCTAATAGTATAAAGGTAGAAATTATAACACACAATGTGAAAGTCAAACAGCTTAATGAGACTAAATCAGGGTCCCAGATAATCTCCATCAAAGAATTTTAAAGGAAATGGCACATGAAACTGCAAGTCCAATAACAAGGTAATGAATCTGTAAATTAGGGGGACATATTCAATGACTGGACAATTACTAATATAGTTCCTATTTTTAAGAAAGAGGAAATAAGTGATACTGGAACCACTACAGGCCTGTTAGTTTGACCTCGGTAGTATGCAAGGTCTTGGAACAAGTTTTGAGAAAGTAGTTAAGGACATTGAGGTGAACTATAATTGGGATAAAAATACAACGTGGTTTTAAAAAAGGTAAATCATGCCAGACCACCCTGATCTCCTTCTTTGAGAATTTAACTGATTTTTTTTTTTTTTTTTTGAGACAGAAGATCTCATCTACCTAGATTTCAGTAAAGCATTTAATTTGTTCTACATGGGAAATTATTAGTTAAATTGAAGAAGATAGGGATTAATGTCAGAATGGAAAAGTGGATACAGAACTAATTAAAGGGGAGAATACAATGGGTCATACTGAAAGGTGAACTGTCAGGCTGGAGGGCGGTTACTATTGAGTTCCTCAGGGATCAATCTTACTTAACTTCTTTATTACTGACTTTGGCACAAAAGGTGGGAGTATGCTAATAAAGTTTGTGGATGACACAAAGTTGGGAGAAGGACTGGGGTACCTAGATCTAAATGACCTTTTCAACTGGAGCAATTGACATGGAATGAGGTTTAATAGTGTAATATACAAGGCAATGCATTTAGGGACTAAAACTAAGAATTTTTGCTATAATTTATTAGTTGAAAGTAACGAGTGACAGAGGAGGAGAAAGAACTGATTGTTTTTGGTTGCTCATACGAGCATAGGTTTATAGCTAGATATATTTATAGATCTAATAAATATATCTATAGATATAATATCTATTTAAATAGATAAGTAGATTAAAATAGGATGGAATAATTTGGAAACCTGTATTGCTGAGAGAGAGTTTGATGTGCTAATGAATAGTAGATAAATTTGAGTTTAAAATATACGATATAGTTGTTTAAAACTGTTACACTGGGGCAATATATACAAAGACAAAACATCATGGACTAGAAAGTAAATGGATGCTCTTTTTAAAATATAAGGGTTTTGTCTTTTGAAACTCCATATGCAGTCTGGGGATAGGTCACATTAGATCCTCCTATATGATGTCCCAGTTAATTGTAATCAATGCTTTTTTTCCAAACTGTGCTTCATGTGGCTATAATATCTGTTTTTCACATTGGCCTTAGTACAGTTATCCCTAGTCTTGTCATATCATATTTGGTCTATTACAGAAGTTCCCAACCTGTGGGCCGCAGACCCCCATCCGCATGGCTGTTACAGGGGGTCCGTGGAGGAGAAAAATAAAAACATCCTCACCAAGGAAATGTACAATTTCAAATAAAACTATTAACGTGGTGATTTTCAAAATGTTTAGAGGTTGAAAAGGGATCCGAACACTCAAAAAGATGAGGAATTGCTGGTCTATTACAATGCATTATATGGGGTCACACTTCAAGATACTTCAGAATAACTCCTTATATAAAATCCTAGCTTCACTGAAATCATTAACAAAACTCCCATTTATTGCAATGAGGCCAAATTTCAACTTTAGTATAGAAAGCAGTGTTTTGCAGAGGACCTTACGTTGGGGCCCTATAGTGTCCTTGTTTTCCAATACGTTTCCAGGTTGGCATTCAGGATATTGGAATTGATTAATAAACTCATGGAATTGATCCTGAATGGTCTGGGTCCTGTCTACCAGAAAAACATCCTTTACCCTAATATGATAACATTGCAGCTTTATCAGGAGCGGAACTAAGCATGGTGTTTTAAAAGTGAGGGCACCTTTTCCATTAAGAATCTTCATCTCTGCAACTCATTTCTACAGTTGATCCAATGGAGTCCAGAATGAAGACAGGAAATAAAAAATTCTCTTACTTGAGTCTCACCTTTACAATAATACCCCTTCACTTAACTAAGAGTTGAATCATGTCAGCAATTCACATTCCTGACATCAAGCAAGAAAAAAAAAGGTTGATGGGATGTAGTATCCCTCCTACTTCTGGTAATTCAATTCTTATTCCCTCTGAGAAACTACTAATCTATTTGCCTTTGACTTGACTTTCACATTGCTTAGGTTTGTCTACATGGTAATAAAATATCTGGATAATGTCATCTGACTCAGGCTACAGGGTTCAGGCCAGGAACTCAGGCCGTGACTGGCGCTGCAGGGCTATGAAACTGCAGTGTAGACATTCAGGCTCAGGCTGCAGTCCTAATATTGGCTCTGCAGTTTCAGAGCCTCCCCACCTTCCCCCCCCCCCCAGACTAAGCCTGCTGCCATAGGCCAGCTGCAGCTGTTTTACTCCAGTGTAGACATACCCTTAGTTTCCATCTATGCTGAACACTATCTGTGGGGTGACCTTGCCATGATGTTTATAGGCATGTGGATAGATTTCAAAACTGAAAAGAAAAAAGAAAAGAAAAAAGCTGGAGTATTGCCTTTAAAGTCCCAGGCAAATATCTCACTTCTGAGAGAGAGAAATCCTATTTCTATTAACTTTGTGCCTGGAAGAAATTCTCCTATGGCATCACACTTTTATATTGACTTTTTCTATTATGTAAGTCCTTCACCATCACATGACTCTCCCGATACCCATTCGCAGCACTGGATCTGAAGACCTACCAGAACTTAAACTGAAAGCCTCACAAATATTGGAAATAGGAAGAAAATTGTCTTAATGTTTCCTCAATCTTTCTCTTATTTTATCTATTTATTTTTGCTTTATTGCTAATTCTGTTTCATTCCTCTTGTTCCTTTTCCCCATTAAATGCACCTCCCTTGTCCTGCACTCTGAGAATTCCTCCCATACATATTTCAAGTGATTCACTGAATGCTCAATCCACTTTTTAAGCTAACTGGCGGTATTTTTGCAAGCAGTCATCACAACCTGAGTTTATTCCTGTTGAAGTCAATGGGTGTTTTAGCATTGATTGTACTAACTTCAGTGTAAGCAAAGTTATGCAAAGACTAAGCGCACCTGAATCAATATATTTGGGGTTTTAGCAAAAAAGTTTTCATTTCACCAAAAACCTAGATGTTTTAATGGGAAAGGGCCAGTTTCCGACGCTTATTCATTAGGGCTTGAATTAGATTGTAAGTCAGAATTCTATCCCCACAGGCAAAACATAATTTTGCCCTATTTCTTTAGTACAATGAACAGCTGAAAGTTAAACAACAAATATGATTAGGCCTGATTCTGCCAACTCTTACCCTTTGTTTGCAGTGTTATGGTAGCCATTTTGGACCCAGGATATGACAGAGGTAATATCTTTTTTTAGGATCAGCTTCTCAAAAGCTTGTCTCTTCCACCAACAGAAGTTGTTCCAACAAAAGATAATACCTTACCCATCTTATCTAACTCTTACTTGTGTGGGTAGTCCCATTAAAATCAATAGGAATGTCTGCGAAAGAAAACATTGGCAGGATTATCCTTCAGGCATGTCTTGCAATATGAACACATTACATATTGACAAAGGGGGATCTGGTCAAATAAAAGGCATTGTTACAGGAGGTATCAAGAGGTGAGCAAGTATCAAGACACTAGGACCAGGTGTTTTGAGGATACCTAAGTCACCTGAAAGATAATCTGAATAATTTTGGCATGGAAACACACCTCTCTTTTTCATCAGTCTTGGAAATGAAGGATAGTAGTAGGATAAGGCTTCAGAAAAACAACCAATCAGCATTTTAGAGGATGTCATGTTCCCCAGAATTGCACTCTCGTTGGCAGTATTACTTTTCCATCGTTCCAGCATATAGAGCCTGGAAGTAGTTCTGGTGTAAACAGCCCAATCTATTCACAAGTTTCCAGATATCTGAGTCAGAATGATCTAAATTGGGCTGTATGTTGTCCTAGATCTGCATGGAGAAGTCCTGTGGTTATTAATGGATATTCAGCATGCTCTTCTAGATTTGTTTGTGACATACCCATGCTTAGGGTAGTCACCTGAAAATGCTAAGATCAAGGGAGGCTTCAAAAGAAAAGCAAATTCTCCCAATCCTGATGGATAAAACTAAGGATAGACTTCCCCAACCAGTCACAAACAAGCAATGCTCCCGATGTTTCACACTGGTTATCAAGAAGCCAGAACAAAAGATTCAGAGCCTTCTTTATTGCATTTCAGTCTCAGGCTTCCAATCAGCCACTAGGTTCAATAAAAAGACACATTATTGAAAACTGTTCTCTTTACCAAAAAGGATTCTCCTGATCCCCAAAGGGTCAACCATTTTACCAAATCATTACAAGTCTGGATGTTACCCCAAATGCCATGCTGCCAGCCAATCTTTTAGTAACTAAAACTAAAGCTTTATTATAAAAGAAAGAAACTATAAGAGAAAAGTTAAATGATTAAAGCAATCAGATACTTACAAATGATTCAAAAGTCCATTTATATCAGGCTCTCATTAGAATTGTGGAGTCCATCTGGTCTACATCCAGAACCTGGATGGGTCTTAGTACTTTGTTTCACAGCTTCAGTTGTAGATGAGTAGATCCAAAGATAGGTGAAGATTGAAGACTAAAGATCATAAGAAAGTGGTGCAGCTGCCTTTTATATCCATTTGCCATGCTTCTTGTAGAAATTTACAGACATAAGATGGAGTCCAGGGTCACATGAGTAAGTCACCTGGTGACTCATAAGGTGTATCCCCTAGGTTCTTTCCCTGGGCTTATTGTACCTTACATTTCCTTAATATGCCATTAACCAACTTATTGCTGCTGCCATCCTGTCTGGGGAGTCACCCAGAAACACAGCACAAGTTGAACTGCAGATATATCAAAATTATCCATAATTTCCAGTATAAATGTGGCATATGCACATAAATAATATCAACGTACTTCGCAAATTATAAGCTTTCTAACGGTACTTGATATGGCCTATATTATTGTAATTTTGAAATATTGATGTTAATATCATCCTGCATGGTCCCCCTAATCCAGACAGCATCATATCACAGACTTTTATGCTGTGCTTGTTTGGAATCTTCAGTTATACATCTGCTACTGTCTCCAGTATTTTATTATTGATATTCTAAAATTAAGATCTGTTTCCTTTTCCACACTACATAAGACTTAGAGCCAGAGTCAACATCTATTAAAGTCAACTGGAAGCCTTCCAGTTTCTGGAAATTCTTTGCTGCACCCATAATTAATACTCTGATGTAGAAAATGAGTGATCTAATTTCTTATATAACATTTCAATAGACAGAAGAAACATTCAACATTATGATAGAAGTTATGAGCTAGATCCACAAAGGGGACTTAACTGTTAGGTGTTTCAATGCTGAGTTTAGGCAGGGGGGCTATCTAGTGGAATCTATGGCCATGAGCTAGATACCTGGGCTCCTTACACAATGCCCAAGAAAGAACACCCTCCTGGATCTAATAACCTAGCATGGGTCTCTTGAGAAGGATCTGGTGTTGCTCCCTTAGGCTATGTCTACACTTGCACTTTTAAGTCGACTTTAACTAAGTCGACTTAAAGTTAGTTAAGTCGACTTAGCGTGTCTACACTTCAAATTAAAGTTGACTTAAAAGGGAATTTACAAAGTCGACCAAGAGCGTCCACACTGGACGCTCTAGGTCGACTTCTAGGGGCTAGGGAGACCTTGGGCAGGTGTACGGTGGCGGGGGGGCACCCTTTGTGTGCAATGGGGCAAAGGGGGACAGGGACCCTGGCAGGGCATGGGGCCAGGTGTGATGCTGTCTGGATTTAGGGAAGCATTTATGATATTTTCTATTTATATATCCTAAATGCTCTATAATCCATAGGAGCTATGACATGTTTGATATCAATAGAAGTGTCTGAGGGAGGCGGGTGTGTCAAACCATTGTGTCCTTAATGTTTAGGAATTTTCCAGCTACAATGGGCCCAGGGAGTAAACTGATGAGCCATTAAGGACACAATGGGCCCATATCATCTGGTACATTCCTTAACATTAAGGAGACAATGGTTTGACACACCCGCCCCTCTCACACATTTCCATAAAATCACACAAGTTAAAGTAGATAGAACACCAAATTCCTATCTAAACTAACTTCTAATCCAAATAGAATTCCTAGACAAACTATATAATCATTCCCAGCAAAGTACTACCTTTCTATTGATACCAAATATAACATAGCTCCTATGGATCATAGAGCATTTAGGATATATGAATAGAAAATAATATCATAAATGCTTCCCTAAATCCAGACAGCATCACACAGGCTCTGCCCTGCCCTTTGGGGGGCACACCAGGCTTCCCCCTGTGTCCCCCCCCCCGACAGGGAGGGCATTGGTATAGTCCTGGGGTAGCCCTAAGTCAACTTAGGGCTACCCCACGTCTACACTGGCTTAATTAGACTTTAAAAAGTCGAATTAAGCCTTAGGTCGAGTAAAAAGCAGGTTTAATAAAGTCGACTTTATTTTCCTTAAGTCGACTTAAGCAAGCTGCTTAAGTCGACTTAAGCAAAGTCTAGTGTAGACGCAGGGTAAATTAAGTCGACTTAAGCAAGCTTAAGTCGACTTAATTTACCAGTGTAGATGCAGCCTTATAGCCTAGAGGTTCGTGAACTCAGCTTGGATGTAGTAGACCTATACTCAAATTCCACCTCTGAACCCATCTGGGTCTCATCTGTTATATGATTACTCAAAATCTAAAGAGTATTCTGGAATATCTTTCTCTCAGTTTCTATTACTGAAACTGTTCTATAAGATACAAAATACTTTAATATTTATTGGAGTAGGGCCTGAAACCTGTTTGTCCCAGGTGAGCTGTCTCTGCCATCCCCACCACTTCCTTCTCAGCAGTAGTTTTATGCAGAGCCTGATCTGGGTGGCTCCCTCAGAGCACATTCACTGGATGGTGCTCCACAAGTGAGATAGGCAGGGGAATGCCTAGTTAGAAGATTCTGCTGGGGCTTAGGTATGAGCCAGGCACCAAGCAATTCAGGGGCATCTAAACTGCAGCAGCTGTGCACATTTCCACCAGCAGACAGTTGAGGCTTCAGGAAATTAACTAGTGAAAACTTGGATGCCTACAGGGTTAAGCAGCAGCTGAGCAGGGGTTCTTCTGAGGACCTAAATTTTGGATTTTAGGCATCTAACAGAGCAGTTACGCACTTAAATCACTTTCTAGCCCCATCCCTGACTAAACCAAACACAAACTGCAGAGCTTCAGTATGGAAAATGAAGGCTATTTAAAAGGAAAAAGCTTCTTGAAGCAAAAATACTTTTCTCTAGCATGTAATGACAAAAGGAAATGGTGAAGATGCACACAAGTTGCCAGCATATTCAGCTTTTACTGCTTATCAAATTTGTCCAAATGTGGAATTCTAAGGGCTTTAAACCTAAGTTTTCATTCCCACTGATGCTGACAGCGGCTGGTACTATTTATACCAGTGCTATAAATACTGACTCCTTCAAAGTATTTCTTCCCAAGTACATGGATGTGAAGGATTTTCTTCCAAAGCATAATATTCTTGGCACTGCTATGCTGCATGCACTACAGTACAATAACGTGATTATGTGATACTGAATATGCTGGCAAGTAACCATTGTGCCACTCACACTAACAGACACTTTCCAAAAGAGCTCTCAAACATTTCTGCCTTGTAGATCATGGCCGTGTGTGTCAGAGCCCAGTAAAAGCATCATACTTAACAGTACAGTAGCTCTGCTCTCAAGGGCATACAACAATTGCGGTCTTTAACTCAAAATTCCATAATCTGAGTCAGAGCCTCCACTCCTTTGTGGTAACACAGATTTGTGCAAACTGAGTGTAAAGAGGTGTCAACTACCACCACATCAAAATGGCCACGGTTTACATCCATTCTGCACGTGTGAAAACGACTACACAAGGTGCAGAGCAATGGAAAAACAGTTCTCTAGCAGTGCGTAAGTTTGGCTGTGCTATAATATTTCCCTATTTCCTTTCTTATGTATTAACGGCATGTTCATGAAAGCAGAACAGGGCTCAGGTTTCCTCCTAACCTCCCTTCCTTCATCTGTTGTCTCCCAAGATAATCACATGAGAGGCTGATCTGAGCCATGAAAAATCTCTTCTTACATTACAAACTGATAATAACTCCTGCATGGAACAACTCGCCTGATCCAATTTCTTAGATGAGTCCCAGTGGCAAGCACCGGGCATAAATACTGCCCATCACTGATAGTATTGCACTTCAAAGGCTGATAAGAGCTGTCTGATTTTAAACAAAACTTTTCAGAACAGGTTAGTCTGCCACCGTTTCAATAGCGTACAGTGTGTCTATGCAGTTTAGAAATAGCATTCACAAAAGAAAAATGTAACGCTATGGACTGATTATGATTCCATGTACTTTAAAAATGAACGAGTGGATTAGGTATACTCATCTGCAGTGAGACACAGAGAGCAATGCAACCTGCTACTCCCTGTGGCCACAGAGATAAATGGGTTGGATGCCCTCCAATAAGTCTTTAGCATGATTGTTGTCATGAGCAGGCTAAATTGGCTAGCTCCTGTCACTAAAGGGAATTCCTGCTATGTGAAGGTGACTCTCCCTGGCCTATTCCAAAGGGGTAGCCGTGTTAGTCTATTGTAGAAAGACAACAGAGTCCTGTGGCACTTTTAAAGACTAACAGATTTATTTATCGCATGAGCTTTGAGTGAGGGATCATCTTGTAAAATAGGCTGTAGATCTTTGACGATGTGTTGAAGAGATCTGACTTGGGGGTTGTAGGTGGTGACCAGTGGCGTTCTGTTGTTTTTCATGGGCTTCTCCTGCAGTAGACGACTTCTGGGTACCCGTCTGGCTCTGTCAATTTGTTTCTTCACTTCTGTGGGTGGGTACTGTAGTTTTAAGAATGCCTGGTAGAGATCCTGAAGGATTCTTAAAACTACAGTACCCACCCGCAGAAGTGATGGGTACCCAGAAGTCAACTACTGCAGGAGAAGCCCATGAAAAACAACAGAACGCCACTGGTCACCACCTACAACCCCCAAGTCAGATCTCTTCAACACATCATCAAAGATCTACAGCCTATTTTACAAGATGATCCCTCACTCTCTCAAGCCTTAGGAGACAGACCTCTCCTTGCTTTCAGACAGCCCCCTAACCTTAAAAGGATACTTATCAGCAACTACAGATCATACAACAGAAACACTAAAGCAGGAACATAGCCTTGCAACAGACCACGCTGCCAACTTTGCCCTCATATCTACACTGATGACACCATCACAGGGCCTAATCAAGCCACCTACTCCATTATGGGCTCGTTCACCTGCTCATCCACCAATGTGATTTATGCCATCATGTGCCGGAAATGCCCCCCTGCCTTATATATTGGACAAACAGGACAGTCTCTGCGCCAAAGAATAAATGGACACAAATCTGACATCAGAAATTGCAACACTACAAAACCAATAGGGGAACACTTCAATCTCCCTGCTCACTCCCTTGACGAGTTAATAGCTGTGTTGAAACAGATGAATAACAAATCACAGCTTCAAAGAGAAACTGCAGAACTCGAACTTGTATGCAAATTTGACTCAGTTGTCTTGGGGTTAAACAGGGACTATGGATTTTTCTCTCATTACAACAAGTGATTTGACCTCACCCTCCTCTATGTGCTGTTTCCCAGTGTTTGAATCCTAACACTTATTTTGATTTGCTGTTACAGCCTGATCTGATCCTATGTCACACACTCCCCTGCATTTAATTTCCTCCCATTTTGTAACTTTCCCATCTTCAAAGCGTCTGACGAAGTGGGATTTTCTCCCATGGAAGCTCATGCGATAAATAAATCTGTTAGTCTTTAAAAGTGCCACAAGACTCTGTTGTCTTTCCCTGGCCTGTAATTTTTTTTAAAAACAATTCTGTTAATTCTAACAAGAACTTTTTAATGGCAGCCTTAATGGTTAAAGTGAGATTTCTTCCACAATGTCCAGTAGTCTTTAAATGGCCCCGTCATTAATGCCCTCCCCTAGAAGTTAGGAAACTTGGGCTCACGTCCCTGTTTTTCCACAGGCTTCCAAGTGACCTGGGGCAAGTCCCTTAGCCTCTCAGCACCTCATTTCCCCTTCTGTAAAATGGGGGAAATACTGGCCTACCTCATAGGGCTGTCATAAGGGTAACTACCTTAAAAAATTATTTGAGATCAACTGATGAAAAGTGCTATCTATAGCAATAGATATTATAAATTTGTGAAGGTGAGTTTTCATCTTATTAAGCATTACTACAGAAATTGGGATATACATTTTCATAGGGCCCAACCTAATGCCCACTGAAATGAGTGAAAAGACTCCCCTGTCTTCAGTGGGGTTTGGATCAGACCTTTATTGCCCCAGAAACATAATATTATGTTTTGTATACAGTTCCCTATACCTTTGGAGCCAATGAAGAAAGCATAGAAAAAAAGAGAGAGATGAAGCTAACTGGAAGATCTTTTAATAACACAATAATTCAAAACTTTAATAGCTCAATTGAAAATTAAAGTTGCATGTAATTCAGACATAGCTACTGAGACATTGCTAGCTTGCACCTTTCACTTAATAAAAATACTTAAATCTTTGATGGAATAACACATCAGCATTTTTTTCCATGGTATACAGATGCATAACTTGTTTTTATGGCGAGATGAAAAAAGTAATGTGGAAGCTTTACTGTGATTTTGAATGTAGGTTGACAGTGGCAAGGGAATAGTCTGCCAACTAATTCTTCCTCTGATGATCCGAAGCACAGCACTGCAAATTTAATCACTACTGCTGTTAATTAGATTCCAAATTATTTTATAGTTAAAACCAATACTATATCTTCTCTTTTCACTGAGTATATTGAGACTAGCTCTTAATTTAAAAAGATGATATTTTATATTGTTATGTCTATATGATAGACGAGGTGTAGGAAGACCATAATGGGTAAACAGCACACTCATCTGCACCACACTATAAGAAAAGGGAATTTAAAATGTTGGGGATGAGGGAAATTTTGTAATTTGCAATGTTAGCAGATCCCAGACCTTGAACACCACATAAAATTAATGATTTGATTGTGCCAATTATGATTCCTATTCGTCAATGGGTAAGGAATCCTAATAATTGGCATATTTTAATAATATAGGTACAATAGTGAATGGACCTATAAACTTAATTATCCCAGCACAAAGATATCAATGAGAAGAGGAAATAAACACAGCTTGCAGTAAACAAATCAAGTACAGATGGTTCTGTGAGCATTGAGCGCAAATGAACCTGATGACAAGTGAGGGAGGTTGGGCTCAATTAGCCCCTAAAGAGAGAGCGAAGGAGGTGGTATGGCTCGGGGAAACAGTATGTATTCTGGCATATCGCAATCTTTTTGGTGGGGACAACCAAATGCCCAGGAAGCTTGGATGGATTTTGTCTGAACCTCACCTCTCTGTCTCAGATCAGGAACCATGTCCTATGGCCAAGTATGCAGATGAAGGAGAATGTGACAAATGCCATGATGGACAGCAATAAATGGGAGTCGTTGGTGACCAATCTCTTTGCACCCATATCTCCCTTGTCCATTAATATCACTGATTTGGAGCCAGGGAAAATAAAGCAATTGGTACCCACTGCCCAACTAATGCCTGAGCAACTGGAATGTGGGGACGGCACTGTACAGGAAGTGGAGATACCCTGGTGGGCTGAACCAGAGGAAGTGAGCATGCACCTCCTGGTTCATACTTTAAAGCCTAATTTTAATGGTGATTCAGTTAATTACATCTACTGTAGCCCTGGGCAAGAGTTGTTTGGTAATAAACTTAAAAAAGAAAGCACAGAAAAAACAAAGATATAATGCAAATGAAACAAATGCTAATAGAAAATAGAAAAAAATAGCAAAATGTAGGAGTGCCTGGCCTAACATAAGTAATTAAAAACACAGAGAAAGGCCTCTTTCTTTGGAAGATAGCATTAAGGAGATAAATAAGTCATTATGCTGAAAACAGAATGCTTGTGTTAAGATAAGGGGCTGGACACCCAGAGAACTATTTACTATGAACAATATAACACTAGAAAAAAATGTTAGGAAAGTAGAGATGAGGTAAAGAGTAGGTTGAGTGTGAATAATGCATGGACAGAGCATGCTGCATGAGGATTGGTTCCTGCATGAGAACCAAACCAGTCCAAAAATGTGTGATGCACTGTACAATAAATGCAATGAAATGTGTCAATGTGTATAAAGGGAGAGGTCTGCAGCGTAACTTTGGAGCTGTGATTTACTCTGCATCCAGCTCACCACATCCGAGTCTAGTCAACACAGCATAGCATCGCTGTAAGCCAAATAAAAACCTGAGTGACAAAGTCTAGAGTTGAACTGTGTCCTTGGGAAGCTGAGTGGAAAGAGGTCTCGGAGGGAATCCCAACCCCAGGCAGAAACTGATAATGCTATTTTGTCCCTCTTCCACAGTCACTCAAACAAATAATTTCTACTTACATTTAAATTTAAAATTTCTATCTTCTACAAGTGCCATTTTCATTTACAAAATATACAGAGAAATATTACTAGTTTACATTAAGACAAATTGCAATTATTGGAATTGAAATCGGCTCTTTGGAATTTACATTAACCAAAATGCTTAAAGAGAAAATCCAACTTTTGGGGACAAGGTGTAGGTGAATTTAGATGTGGGCAACGGGGAAGGGTGGCAGCATTCCCTCAGTGTCAGCCCCTGAGGGAGGTGAAACCTCCCTCTGCTATGTCTTACGGGAACAACTTCTGTCAGAGGGGAGAGTAGAAGCTCTTGGGATTCCCTAGCCAAACATGGCAGTCCCCAAAGTTGTGATCCCCAACCCTCAGGGACGGCAAGCAAGTAGTCTGTCGCCTCTAGCATAGGGAATGTGTGAAGATATAGGCTTCCTGGCCTAGAGATGGGTGTCTGGTGCATCAGGGGTGGCATGGAAGAGGGAGACAGGGGGACACAGACCCACCCAACTCCACTGCATCCCAGCCCAAGGCCTTAACAGTGGTGCAGTGCTTCACCACTGAGTTGTCAGGACTCTGACCAAAATGTGCTGACCAGTGCTCCAGGACAAGCACAGCCAGAGCTTGGTTGGCTATCCCTGGGTTACTTCCAATCCTGTCCCAAGGTGTACCTGAGTCTGTGGGTCATTCTCCTCCTCCTCAGGGTACATAGCCAGTGGTAATCCCAGCAGTTCCTCAGCGGTGCTCATCTCCAGCAATTTGGGTAGTTCAGTATCATTGCTGAATGGCCAGGTATCGCTGATAGGCTCAGGGGTCAGCAGCAAGCAGAAGCACCTGTCTCCTTTGGCATCTGCTCCTCAACTGAGGTACTGGGCCCACCTCTTGTACTTCTCATTCCCGTCAGCCCCTCTGCTTCTGGTTTGGTGGATGTGGACTTCTGCATTCCTCCCACCAGGGAGCGGATGGCTCTCAGTATCAGTGTGGAAAAAGGCCATGCCACCCAGCTACACAAGGGATTACCATAGCTCTGTTCACGTGTGTAGTTATCTGCACACATGAAATACAGTGTTTTCTGTTTAAAAGGGGTTTAAAAAGGGAGTTTGGGAGGAGCTTGTGGTTTGTGGGGCTGCTATGGTGAAGACGACCCGCTCCACTTGTGCCAGCACTGCTTGTCTCCTCAGCCAGTGCCTGTATCCAGAAGGACATTCTGACCATGGATATCTCTACCCAGATCCTGGTGTGGACTTGCAGGGACTGTGACCTGCATTTCCCACTCACAGACAATCAGGCTGGGGAGATCATTCAGTGTGATAGGTGTCTTATGGTGGAATCTCTCAGGAAGCAGGTGGGGGAGTTACAGGAGGGGGTGGCTAGGCTCAGGAGTATCCATGCTCTGGAGAAGTTCCTGGAAAGCATCCATGAGGAGACATGCAAGGCTGAGGAAACTAATTCAGGTGCAGAAGACTCCAATGCCACACCATCGGAGAAGGATGAGATGGCTCTGGCACAGGGAGAACACTGACAGCTAGTTACTTCTGGCAGCAGACAGTGCTCCACTCTTGCTCCCTTCCCACCCTCCGTTGTGGTGAAGAACCATTATGCAACGCTAGAGACGAGTGATGAGGTGGAAGAGGAGAAGCCATGAACCCCCAAGGCTGGGAGGATCACAACTGTCGCACCCAGGAGAAAACGTCAGGTTGCGGTGGTTGGGGACTCTCTTCTGAGGGGGACGGAGCACCCATCTGTTGCCCTGACAAGGCCTCTCGGGAGGTATGCTGCCTGCCAGGGACCCATATCCAAGACATTACGGAGGGATTATCAAGAATCATCCGCCCCTCTGACTACTATCCCATGCTACTCATCCATGTGGGAACCAATGATACTGCGAGAGGGGACCCTTAGCAGATCAAGAGTGACAACATGACTCTGGGAGCACGAGTGAAGGAGTTCAGTGAACAGGTGGTGTTCTCCTCGATCCTTCCAGTCAAGGGTAGGAGCCTGAGCAGAGACAGATGCATCCTGGAGGTGAATGCCTGGCTGCAAAGATGGTGTTACCGGGAGGACTTTGGCTTTCTTGACCATGGGGTGCTGTTCCAGGAGGAAGGATTGCTAGGCAGAGATGGACTCCACCTACTGAGGAAGGGAAAGAGCATATTTGGACGTAGATTGGCTAACCTAGTGAGGAGGGCTTTAAACTAGGTTTGAAGGGGGAAGGTGACCAAAGCCCACAAGTAAGTCACAGTGAGGGAGACCTGGGGGAAGGGATGGAACTTGGGGGGGTGCCAGGACTGTAACAGCAGGGATAAAAGAGAGGGTAATTGGAAGTGGGGTGGGAATCAAATAATTGTCTTAGGTGTCCTAATGAAGCCCTATTACCTGAGGCGAATGGGGAAGGAGGACACCGGGAGAAATTGCAAGGAGGAAGATACAACAGGAGAGAGAATCAACAGGGCAAAGTAAGCCAATTGACCTGGTATTTTAAGTATCTGTACACAAATGCGAGGAGCCTGGGAAACAAGCAAGAAGAATTGGTAGTACTGGCACAGACAAGGAACTATGAAATAATTGGAATAACAGAGATGTGGTTCGATAGCTTGCATGACTGGAGCACTGCCATGGATGGGTATAAGTTGTTCAGGAAGGACAGGCAGGGAAGAAGAGCTGGAGGAGTAGCGCTATATGTAAAAGAGCTATATGATTGCTTGGAGCTCCACTATGAAAGTGGAAACAAGCTGGTTGAAAGTCTGTGGGTAAAGTTTAGAGGAGAGTGCAACAAGAGGGATGTTGCAGTGGGTGTCTGCTGTAGATTGCCAGACCAGAAGCAGGAGGTAGATGAGGCACTATATGGACAACTAATAGAAGTTTCTAGATCACAGGCCCTGGTTCTCATTGGGGATTTCAATTATGCTGACATCTGCTGGGAGGGCAATACAGCAGTGCATAGGCAATCCAGGAAGTTTTGGAGGGTGTTGAGGACAACTTCCTGGTACAAATGCTGGAGGAACCAACTAGAGGCCTTGCACCTCTCGACCTGCTGCCTACAAACAGAGAAGGATTCATCGGGGAAGTAGAAGTGAATGGCAACCTGGGCAGCAGTGACCATGAGATGGTAGCGTTCAGGATCCTGATCAATGGAAAAAAGGAAAGAAGCAGAGCACACACCCTGGACTTCAGAAATGCAGATTTTGGCTCCCTTAGGGAACTGATGGGCAAGATCCCTTGGGAGGCTGATCTGAAGGGGAAAGGTGTCCAAGAGAGCTGGCTGTATTTTAAAGAAACCCTGTTAAAGGCACAGGAAGATACCATTCCGATGTGCAGAAAGAACAGCAAATGTGGAAGGTGCCCAGCGTGGCTTAGCAGAGAACTCTGCAGTGAGCTGAAGCATAAAAGGGAAGCTTACAAGAAGTGGAAGCCTGGACAGATGACTATGGAGGCGTATAAAGATATTGCTCAAGACTGCAGGGATAAAATCAGAAAGGCCAAAGGGCAATTGGAGTTGCAGCTAGCAAGGGATGTGAAGGATGACAGAAAGGGGTTCTACAAGTATGTCAGTAACAAGAAGAGGATCAGGAATGGTGTAGGTGCCTTACTGAATGGGGCAGGTGTCCTCATGGTGGATGATGCAGAAAAGGCTGAAGTACTCAGTGCTTTTTTTACCTCAGTCTTCACAGGGAGGGCCAGCTCCCAGGCTACTACACTGTGTAATGCAGAATAGAGAGAAGAAGAGCAGCCCTTGGTGATGGAAGGTCAGGTTAGGGACTATTTAAAGAAGTTGGATGTGCACAAGTCTATGGGGCTGGATGAACTGCATCTGAGGGTGCTGAGGGAGTTGGCTGATGTGATTGCAGAGCCACTGGCCATTATCTTTGAAAACTCATGGCGAACGGGGGAGGTCCCGGAGGACTGGAAAAAGGCAAATATAGTACCTATCTTCAAGAAAGGGAAGGAGGAGGATTCGGGGAACTACAGACCGGTCAGCCTCACCTCAGTCCCTGGAAAAATCATCGAGTAGGTCCTCAAAGAATCCATCCTGAAACACTTGGAGGAAAATAGAGTGATTAGGAACAGCCAGCATGGATTCACCAAGGGCAAATCATGCCTGACCAACCTGATTGCTTTCTATGATGAGATGACTGGATTTGTGGATGCGGGAATAGCCGTTGACGTGATATACCTCAACTTTAGCAAGGTTTTTGATAAGGTTTCCCACAGAATTCTCGTCAGCAAGTTAAGGAAGAATGGGTTGGATGAGTCGACTGCAAGGTAGATAGAAAACTGGCTAGATCAATGGGCTCAGCAGGTAAGGATCAATAGTTCGATATCTAGTTGGTAACCAGTAACAAGTGGAGTGCCCCAAGGGTCGGTCCTGTTCAACGTTTTCATTAATGATCTCAATGATGAGATAGATTGCATGCTCAGTAAGTTCGCGGATGACACCAAGCTGGGGGGAATGGTAGACACACTAGAGGGCAGGGACGGGATTCAGGGAGACAGACAAATTGTAACACTGAGCCAAAAGAAATCTCATGAGGTTCAACAAAGACAAGTGCAAAGTCCTGCACTTAGGACAGAAAAATCCCATGCACTGCTACAGGCTGGGGACCTATTGGCTAAGTAGCAGAACTGTAGGAAAGGACTTGGGGGTTATGGTGGACAGGAAGCTGGATATGAGCCAATAGTGTGCTCTTGTTGCCAAAAAGGCCCATGGCATATTGGGCTGCATCAGTAGGAGTGTTGCCAGCAGATCAAGGGATGTGATTATTCCCCTCTATTCGGCACTGGTGAAGGCGCATTTGGAATACTGTGTCCAGTTTTGGGCTCCCCACTACAGAAAGGATTTGGACAAATTAGAAAGACTCCAGTGGAGGGCAACAAAAATGATTAGGGGCTGGGGCACATGACTTATGAGGAGAGACTGACGGAACTAGGCTTATTTAGTCTACAGAAGAGAAGACTGAGGGGGGATTTGATAGTAACCTTCAACTGCTTGAAGGGGTGCTCCAAAGAGGAGGGAGCTTGACTGTTCTCGGTAGTAACAGAGGACAGAACAAGGAGCAACAGTCTCAAGTTACAGCTGGGTAGGTCAAGGCTGGATATTAGGAAAAACTTTCTCCCTAGGAGGGCGGTGAAGCATTGGAATGGGTTGCCTAGGGAGGTGGTACAATTTCCATCTTTGGAGATATTTACGGTCTGGTTAGACAAAACCCTGGCTGGCATGATTTAGTGGGAGTGGTCCTGCTTTTAGCAAGGGGTTAGACTTGATGACTTCATGAGATCCCTTCCAGCCCTAAGATTCTATGATTCTAACCATGTTCGGCAAAACAAACAAGGAGTCCTGTTGCACTTTTAAAGACTAACAAGTTTTTTTATTGCGTGAGCTTTCATTGGAGACAGAGACAGACACCTTCAGGATCTCTATCAAGCATTCTTAAAGCTACAATACCCACCTGGGGAAGTGAGGAAAAAGATTGACAGAGCCAGACGGGTACCCAGAAATCAACTAGTACAGGACAAGCCCAAGAAGGAAAACAGAACATAACTCGTCATCATCTACAGCCCCCCAAGTCAAACCTCTACAACACATCAAGGATCTACTGCCTATCCTACAAGACCATCCCTCACTCTCTCAAGCCTTGGGAGACAGACCTCTCCTCACTTACAGACAGCCCCCCAACCTTAAATAGATACTCACCAGCAACTACAGACTACACAACAGAAACACTAAGGCAGATACATATCTCTGCAACAAATGCTGTTGCCAACTCTGCCCACATATCTGCACAAATGACACCATCATAGGACCTAATCAAACCAACTACTCTATCATGGGCTCATTCACCTGCTCATCCACCAATATGATATATGCACCAACAATTCCCCTCTGCCTTATAGATTGGACAAACTGAATTGTCTCTGCACAAAGAATAAATGGACACAAATCTGATGTCAGAAATGGCAACATTCAAAAGCCAATAGGAGAACACTTCAATCTCCCTGCTCACTCCCTGAAAAACATCTCCGCTGCTGTACTTAAAAAAATTAATTCTAAATCAAAGCTTCAAAGAGAAACTAAAGAGTTAGAATTCATATGCAAATTTGACCCTGTTAACTTGGGTTTGAATAGAGATATGGCCTGTCTTTTTCATTACAAAAGGTGCTTTTCACCGCTCTCAAGTGATTTTCACCTCTCTCAAGTTTCTTATATGTGGTTCCACACAGTTTGAATCTAAACAACTAGTTTGATTTGCTGAAATAGTCTGACCTGAACCTGTCACTCACACTTCACTGGATTTATTTTTCCCTCTCATACAGTAAGTTTTCCATTTTCAAGCATCTGACTTCCCACGAAAACTGATGCAATAAATAAATTTGTTAGTCTTTAAAAGTGCCACAGGACTCCTTGGCTATGTCTACACTGGCAAGTTAAGCCTCCTTAATTCGAACTAATTCGAACTAACTAAAGCCATGGCTACACTAGGCTTTAGTTAGTTCAAAGTAAGGGCTTCCTTAATTCGAACTAATAAGTTTGAATAGGGTATTCGAACTAAGGGGTTAATTCGAACTAACTAGTTCAAATTAATCAATGTGGCCATGTTAATTCGAACTAATTTCGGCCATTGAAATGAATGGGGATCGCTAATTCGAACTAAGCAAGTGCTTGCTTAGTTTGAACTAACATTCCAGTGTGGCCATGCTAGTTTGAATTAAGCTAATTCGAACTAACAAAAATTAGTTTGAATTAGTTAGTTCAAACTAACTTATTCAAACTAATTTTAGCAAGTGCAGACATAGCCCTTGTTAGTGTTGTCCATGTCACTATTTGCTTTTTGTTCTCAGAAAGTGACTAATGTTCTGTTCATCAAAAGCTCTTCTGGCTGCTCTACATGAGCACTGAAATTTAAGAAAATACTTTATTCTTACCAATCTCCAGCATTTTAGGACCTCTGAATATAGCATACTTTCCCATATATACATTGATTTAAATGTTATCAGATAATTACATGGGTCAGTGCTTTAAAGTCTGTAAATTCCACAGCAGTAAAAGATCTTTGCAGTTCAACCTTGGTCCCCTTCTCTTTTCCCTATACACTTTGTTTCTAGGTCATCTCATCTCAAACACAAATTCAACCATTTAGAAGCTGATAAATCACAGATCTTCCCCTTTACTCCCAACTTGTCTCATACCTCAGATAAAGTCTTGGTCTATTTCTGACATCTCCTTATGAGATGTATGACTGTCATCTTGATATCAGCAAGGCCAAATCAAAACTCCTAATCCTTCCCCAAAGTCTTCCTTTCTCAGTCACTGTGGACACCACCACCTTTCTTCCTGTCACTCAAGTCTATAAACTTGGGTGCCTTCCTGAACTCAGCACTCACTAGGATCCACACATCCAGGCTATCTCAAAAGAAATGTGGCCTTTCCCAACCATATCCAAGCTCAGTTCTCATTCAAGTTCACACTTTAATTAATTGTCCGTACCTATCCTCTCTCCCATGCTAACAAGATGTCAGCTCCTGGCTTCACTCTGCCAATAACACCAGCCTCCATTGCCCACTTTCTAAATTTTCAAACTGCACCTTTGTGCTTTCTCCCAAACTGTCCCTCATGCACAGAAGAAGCAACCCGCCAACAACACAAGGCCACCTAATTGTCATCCTTTAGATTCTCCTTGGGAATCTCCTTTGCCATGATGCATACAAAAGATTAGACAATGGTTAGGCAGGAGCAGTGCTGAGACCATTCTTTGTCATACTTCTTGGCATTTTCTTGTTGCTTTGTATTGCTCTGCCCTGTTGCCTCTTGTTTTATACCAAGATTGTAAACTCTTTGGGACAGAATCGGTCTTGACCTGTGTTTGCACAACACAGTGGGGTCCTGATCTATTGCTGGAACTTGTAGAAACTACTGCAACACATTGGAATAAATAAATAACCAAGTACCCAGAACTCTAGTCCTAGAAAGTCCCACTGGCTTGACTAACACTTATGCAAACCCTTTCTTTTACCCAGTACATGCAGTTTCCCCTGGCTTCTGGGCTTGGTATCACTTTGAAGGGGAATATTTCCTCCAAGTGCCCTGACATAGTAAAATAAATCCAGGGTCATTTTGTAATTATTGCTCAGTCAAAACGCCCACATATATTTGTCTACCTAATCTCAAACCATGTTTCCAAGTTAAACAAGTTAATGCTTTAGCAGCCTTTACAAGCATCTTACTATTTAAAAAAATATAATTTGCAAAGATAGAAGATTGTCTACAAAGAAAGTTGAAGTATTATTCTACTTTATATTATTATACCACAAGATTTGGGATGCTTTACCCTTCTTAATATAGAATCATAGAAACTCATCAAGTCCAGTCCCTTGCATTCATGGTAGGACCAAGTACCCTCTTAAGCCATCCCTGACAGGTGCTTGTCTAACCTGCTCTTAAAAACTTCCAGTGACAGATTCCACAACCTGCCTAGGTAACTTATTCCAGTGGTTAATTACCCTGACAGTTAGCAATTTTTTCCTAATGTCCAACCTAAACCTCCCTTGCTGTAATTTAAGCCCATTGCTTCTTGTCCTATCATCAGTGGTTAAGGAGAACAATTTTTCTCCCTCCTCCTCATGACAACCTTTTAGGTACTTGAAAATTGTTATGTCCCCACTCAGTCTCCTCTTTTCCAAACTAAACAATCCAGCTCCTTCAGTCTTCCTTCATAAGTCAAGTGTTCCAGACCTCTAAACATTCATGTTGCTCTTCTCTGGACTTTCTCCGATTTGTCCACATCTTTCCTGAAATGAGGCACCCAGAACTGGACACAATTCTCCATTTGAGGCCTAATCAGGGCAAAGTAGAACAGAGGAATTACTTCTCGTGCCTTACTTACAATACTCCTGTTAATACATCCCAGAATGATTTTTTTTTTTTTTGCACAAAAGTGTTACACTGTTGACTCATATATAGCTTGTGGTCCAACACCCAGATCCCTTTCCGCAGTACTCCTTCCCATGCAGTCATTGCCCATTTTATATGTGTGCAATGGATTGGTCTTTCCTAAGTGGAGTACTTTGCACTTGTCTTTATTGAATTTCATTCTGTTTACCAAAGACTATTTCACCAGTTTGTCCAAATCATTTTGAATTGTGATCCTATCCTACAAAGTACTTGCAACCCCTCCCAGCTTGGTATCATTGACAAACTTTATAAGTATACTCTCTATGCCATTATCTTAATCATTGATTAATTTTCTTCAAGTTATAGAACTATTATTGGTTCTAATGTAGGGATTATTTCTGAAACTTTTATTCTCCCTAAACCTAAACTTTAAATGTACCCACTGCATGAAAAAAACATGCCACAACTAATGTCACGCTGTCCATAGCAGCTCACAGGTAAGCTTGCCAATCTCAGGTCAGACTGTCAGAAAACAGGGCAGATACTTCAAACAGGTGGTATATTACATAATTAGACTTCCCCCAGCCAGTAACAACTGTGCTTTCCTGGATTACTATATTAATTTTACCAGGGAGTCACAAACAGTCCCCCTTTGGCATTTTAGCACTTCTTGCCACCCAGACAAACTGGACTAAGTGATTAGAAGTTATAAAAACCAAAAATCACCACACATTTGGTAAATCCATTCCCAATCCTAAATGACCAGTCACTTGTTCCAGGTCAATGGATGCTCTCGATCTCACACCCAAGATAACACTGTAGCCACTTTCCCTAGTTAACTAAAACATTATTAACTAAGGAAAAAGAATTGAGAGTCATTGAGAGTTGAAAGTTGGTAAAATATATTACTGGTGAATCTAAGTTTCTAGTCAAAATGATAGCAGAGATGTAGTATCTGCTAGTTTTCCATAATACTCTCATGGTTACCTAAAATGACTTTGGAGATTTGTCGGATGTCTCAGAATTCCCCCTGGAAGAATCCATCAGTACCGAGATGCAGAATCATTCACTTAAGTCAGGATGGATGGAAAGATACTGCTCACAGAAGCTGACAAGTGAATTAACCCTCAAGGGAACCTTCCTTTGTGGCAGAATAAGCTGTGTAGACAATCTGTGAATTCCCATTGTTGAACTCAACAACCCTTGCTTTGAAGTTAGGCCATTTACACACTACAGACTTGTCCTGCAATAAAAGTTATTGCGGGACGAGCAAGCATTATAATAATAACGCTTTACCCCACCCACACAGCACTCCTTCTAGCAAAAAGGAGCATTCACACCTTTGAATTTTTGCTAGGAGCAGTGCATGGTGGGTACCTATCCCACCATGCACTGCTGTGCCAGCCGAAAGGCTGGAAGTGGTGCTGGCCTGAGCCCCAGTCCTGCCTGTGGGGCTCAGATGGACTGGGGCTCCCTTGCCGCAGGCAGGGCTCAGCTCCTGCCGGCCAGCTGAGCGCTGCTGGAGCCCGGTGGGTGGAGGGGCTCAGCTGCCGTCGGCCAGCGGAGCCCCATCCCTGGCCTCAGCAGGGCTCCACTTGCCAGCAGCAGCTGAGCTCCACCACGGACAGGATGAGCTGGGCTCGGCTGCCGCCGGTCAGCTGAGCCCCACTGGAGCCCGGTGGGTGGCCAGGGATGGGGGTCCACTGGCTGGTGGTAGCTGAGCTCCGCCATCCACTAGACTCAACAGGGCTCAGCTGGCCGGGGGCAGCTGAGCCCCACCAGCCAGCTGAGCCCTGAGCCCCTGCTGGGGGAGCTCAGTTGCTGACTTGAGCCAAAGTCTGCCTCAAGCCACTCTTTGTCAATTTCACCGCTCTTTTAGAGCAGTGAAATTGACAAATTTGACTGCTCCGGTATCCCAGAATGCCCTCAACTGGCACTCTGGGACATTTCCGGAGGCTGTCAAAAATGCAAGAAGCCTACACACAGGCTCTACCACGGAACAACTGTTCCATGTTAAGCCTTACCACCCTCATTTGGGTGGTTTACATGTTGCGCGGCAAGAGGGCTGTTGCCGCGCAACAAGAAGCATTTGTGTGTGTATGTTCTGCTTGTTATCGTGCGGTAAGGAGCCTTACTGCACAATAACTTTGTAGTGTGTACAAGGCCTTGATAGATAGATAATCTTTTCATTCACAAGTAATTTAGTGACAGTGGTATACATAATGCAATTGCCTGCCATTACTTTATAATAAAGATGTGAAGACAATAGAAGTATCATTCATTAGTATTCATGCAGTTCAAACACACTTATTTAGAGTTATTTTAGTTACAGACATACATTATGTAATGAGATAGTAATTAACAGCTTTACAGATAAGCAAGCACAATAATATTACACTTCCTTCAATTTATATCAACACAAGTGAATTAGCACACTTCTCTGACACCGACACACAAGAGAATTGTCTTGAGACTCTGACCTGATCTGTCCGTCAGCATCACAACCACAACAAAATTCTGGTTTTACTCATTAAAAAGTCTCCTGCTTGGAGAGTTGCAGCCTATAAATTGAAATATGGAGCTATGCCCTGTGTCACAGAACGTATTGGAACTATTAATGTTTGAGATTGCTAGCATCTCCTAGTGCAGTATTTCCCTCAAACATGTAATGAAATAGTTTATAGCAATATACTGCAGCCACAGAACTGGAGTTCTTCTCCTTACTTGATTTTCCATCCTGTCTTTGGCAGATTTCTGGAACTATCTAATTTGTGTGTCCTAGCCAGGGCCAGGTTAACCGGCCCAGGGACCCTGGGCTGGCCCCTACCCACACTGAAAGGCCCCCTCCACCACAGGGGCCAGGCCCTGCCTTGCCCCTGGGGGGAGTCCCTGGGGCCTGAGGGAACTCCCCCCCACTCCTGCTCCAGCCAGTCAGCTGGGGGGAGGGGACAGGATGGCAGCTGGCACGCAGCATGATGGCCTGAAGCAGCTGAGAACTGTACACAGGCCAGAGCACAGGCCACGCCAGCTGGCCCCTAAAGCCCCTTTGATAATCCAGCCCTAGCACTGTGTGAGGATCTATTCTTTGTGTTGTGCAGGAGGACTGTCTTAAAAATCTGAGATGGTTAGTAGGTTTCTAGTCTAGAAAACATCTCAAGCTTTGATATTTGGGGGAGTGGAAATGTCAGGTTGTAAAGATCAGCTCTGGAACTATTCAGAGTCTTTTTTTTTTCCTTCCTTTTTCAAGATGGATTATAGACTATTTCTTTTATGGAACAGGTGCTGTGCACAATTGACAGTCTTTTCTTAATAGTGAAAGATGGATTATTGCAGATCCAAGAGCATCTTTCAGTACTGTTGACTACAGGATTTTGTTTACTTACCCATAGACATTGGCAGGAGTCCATGGACTGGTGCTTCAAGTGTTCCATGTATTCCTTTCCAGTAATTCCCAAAATGTGTTCCTGTGCAACTGATCCCCCCACCCAACTTTATACTCTCTTGTGTTGGTACTACCTGGTTACACTGTACTCTCCTGTAATTGAGATGCTCTACTCACCACAGATTGGTACCTCCTCCTAGACATTCTGAGGATTAGCTCAGCATAGCTAACTCACCTTCCTATGGCTGCACTCTGTATCTTTCTCCCTCTGAAGCCCCTTTCTCACCTCAGGAACCTCACATCCTCTTTGTAACTCAGCTCTGATCAGATCACTGTGCAGTTTCCCCTTTCAGGGATGTGTTTCAAAGTCCCTGCTCTGTGCCTCAGCTCTTTGATCAGCTCACTGTGTGGCTTCCCCTTCCAGGGATGCCTTTCAAAATCCCTGCTCACCAGCCATTTCAGGTATCACTCCCATTCACTGCCCCATACCCCACTCTCAATGGCAGGAAGCAGAATCCAGGCCCACCCTCTACTCTAGGTTCTGGTTCAAGGACCTTCTAAACAGCAGCCAAGACGTAATTCCATCCTGCATTTTACTGCCTTTCCTAGAGCTTTTCCCTTGCCTGCTGGCTACTCTCATTCCTCTAGGTTCACAAGCCTTTCAACTCCCAGGAAGAAACCATGAGCTGCTTGTCTTTATAGTGGTCCAAACACACCACACTCTTCCAAGGGAATGGCTGCAGACTATCTTCCCACAGCCTCCTCTGATTACAGTTTCCTTATTTTTCTATAAACCCTGCCTGTTCCCACACAGGTGAGCTTCCACTAATTAGCACTTTACTCCTAGACTTAATTCTCCCAGATTGAAGCCTACTTGACTGATTGGGTACACTGATCTTAATTTAGCTATTACATGGCCAGTGTGGTGAGTTGCCCCCCCCCCCCCACACCCCACCACTATCACCCAACAGGCGTGGAAAACCCCTCAGACAGTTATAAGGTGATTTGAATTAGTGCCATTACAATGCTGGCTGCTCTGTGAAACTTCAGGTAGTAGACTGCTCACTTAACTAAAATTGATCATGGCATAGCCTTTATTGTATCTAGTTCATTTCTCATGCAGTCAAAGATTTCAATTTCTGTCTATAAAGTCTTACATGTTTTGATTCCCACCTATCTCAGTCCTGCAAAAGAATCCAAATGTGGTAATCCTTATGCTCACGCTGAATGCCCTGAAGCCAGTGGGAGTCTCAACTGGCATAAACATCCATCCATAACTGATGTTTTTGCAAGATCAGTGCCTTAAAGACTATTTTCCTCCCTGTGTACCTGTCAGGCAGTGCTAAAAGTCTCCAGATTTTGAGGCCTGGAGACCTAGGCATAGGAAATTCTTGGCGAAGGGCTCTCTCAGCTGGAATTTGCTCCCATTTTGTGGAACTTCAGGGAGGGACAGAGGCTGATCTGTTTTGCTTCAGTAGAATTGCTTTGGAATGAATTAAGGTATTTTGCAGGGTAACTGCTATGAGTTGATATTTAACATGCTTCTTCTTGCACATGCTATAAGATGTTTAATGATACACAGATGATTTTTATTAATCATAAATTAAAATGTAGCAAATAGAGCCATTTGATTAAAAAAAAAAACCCAATCTTCTCTTGTGAAAAGGGAATGAGGTGGTAGCTGAAGTAATTTTATTGCAATGCCCTGCAATGCTTTTAATGGGCCTATTTTTCTTTATTCTACCAGTGACAGATATGATATCCCCTGTATTACAAGGGCTGGCCAGCAATGACATGCCCTGCAGTAAGGAATGGCAAAGAGAAATATGTTTAACTTTTAAATATATTTGGAAAATGCAAAGTTAAAGTGTGGGGCTTTCATGGGAGCAAAGTCAGATGCCTAGGGTTAGAAAGGACCTAGAGTATAGGATAGGAGATCATTAAAATCAACATCCTGGTTTTTATGCAAGTCTCTTTAAAACAGTTTAGTTTAAAAGTCTCTGTACAGAAGATTCCCGAAATGAAATATATAAACTGTTTTAACTCACTACGACATTTGTTTATTTTTCGCCAACCTACAATACTTATATATATGAATATTATTTAACTTCAACTAATTTAAAATAAAAACGCTTTTCCTCTGAAGTCTGATCTCTTCGGTAAACTTCTGATATCATTAAATCAGTTTAAATCCATTTAAATCAGAATTATTCCTGTTTTACACCACTTAAGAATCTGGCCTTTGACCTTTTTATAGCTACATATTCTCTACAAGCAGCCACTCCCTCCCTCCCCCAGGTGCTCCCCCTTTCCTTTGCAACACCTTCAGTTCCAAGAAAAGCCTTATGGAGTTATAGTCTGCTCTATTATTGCTTTTGCCAGGAGCAAAAGCTATAGTTAAGACTGCCTATTCTCTTGAAGCTATTTTTAAATCCACTTACCCAAACATGCACATTACTCAGTTTATAGGATCCCCGAAAGGAGTTATGCTAAAATCAGATTTTGTTCTGTATTATGTGATTGTGTCTTGTGTGAAATGCACTCCAGATAATAAAAATATGTTTGTGATTTGTAAGTAATACCATTTGTAAGTACACTGGAAGCATCGGTTTGGCATAAATATGTATGTCTATAGATATGCATTTGTGTAAAGACTACAATGACAAAACGTCAAATTTCATGTGCTGGGAAAAAATGCCTTCCAGCTCCTCAGAATGAGTTTGAGTTTTCTTCAAAGGTTAAGGTCATTGTGACCTATTTCAACTTTTCTTTTTTAATACGCCTCAGACTTCCTTGAAATATCATTGCTTTAGGCATTTTGGGGAACTCGTAAGACTGGTACAAGTTTGCCATTGTATTTCCAGAATGGTACAGCTAAAAGTCATAAATACTTCTTATAGCATATTACTTTATCTGCACTGTCAGGAATTTTCTTTTCTATAATGTATTGGCGTCTTTCACAACAAATTAGAAATGCTTTTTTTCTTTGAAAATATTTCCAAAAAAAAAAAAAAGTATTGATTAAGCAGCGGTAGCCAATGTCAGAAATGGTCAAGAGTAACTCATGGGGATTGGCTCCAATGGCAGTTGCCATAGAGATCCATAGACATCACTGCATACATTAGGGTGTCTGTGCTGATAGAAGTCACAACACATGTCCTTTCTGTATGACTGTGAATCCCTCTCTCTGTAGCAGAATGACACATTGAAAATCCCATACTAAATTATACTGATTTTTTCAAGTAAATTTGTATCTTACTTGAATATCCAAGACATGCTTAGAAAGAGTGAAATGCAATTTCTACTGGATCCTCATTAACACTCTCACAAAGTGTTGTTTTCTATTTGCTATGCCAGATTGGTTTGTTCTCTGGTAGGAGAAGGGTAAGCAGAAAAATCTTGCTCTATCTCTGCAAAGAAAACAACTTTCAGAAGACCTAGAATGTCTTTACTGCACAGCTAACCTGGGTGACCAATTTGGAGGTGCTTTAAGTCCATACTAGCTTACTCAGCTGAGGGTTTAGGTTAGAACCTGAACTCTGCCACCCAGGCAGGAACCTCCATACACTTTGCAGAGAGCTTGCAAACAAGACTAATTTGAGTGCTGATAGTCCTCCAATGTCTTTCCCACAGTCTCCTTCTCTCCCCCAACTCTCCAGAAGTGCAGACAAATTCTCACACTATTGACAGGGAAAGAGTCCTAGAAGATCTCAGCTCAAGTGACCATAGGATATGTCCCCAGACACAAGAACAAGTACAGGAACAGTAAGGCTTCAATAACACCGATAGGGCTTTCCCATGGGATCGCTCACACCTGGGTTAGGGTTGGTCCTGCTTTGAGCAGGGGTTGGACTAGATGACCTATTGAGGTCTCTTCCAACCCTAATCTGCTATGATTCTACGAACCCAAGTGCCAGTCACCTGCGTTCCCTGTGCAGTGAGAACATCCCCAAGTATGTGGATGTGATTATTAATTTCCCCATCTACCTTGTATGTTTATTATTCTCCTGTGATGGATGACATCACTGAGGACCAAATTAACTGAGCTGTGCTTGCTAAATGCCTGTTGAGAGTCAGTGAGACCTGTGCGTTTTAGTCATGCATCTTTAGAGCAGCCTCTATCAGCCATAGAGCTAGAAAGTAAGAGTTTGTGTAAACAGGACCTAAAGGTAGTATTGCATTCATTCCATGTATGCAGGATTTGATGCATCTAATGGCTATCAGCAGGGGCAGATTTTATAGGGCCACTCTCTGTATCCCCACTGAGACAGGAGCAGGCCCTGGCTGGGAGTCAGGGCTGCTGCTGTGGCGGCCCTGGGTCCTGGCCAGGGCCTGCTCCTGCCTCAGTGGGGAGGCAGAGAGCAGCCACCCCCCAGTGGTGGTATACAGCCCTGGTCAGGGACCCGGAGCTGCTGCCGGCAGCAGGATCCGGGACCTCAGCCAGGGCC
The DNA here is from genome assembly GCA_007922175.1 of Pelusios castaneus. Lineage (NCBI taxonomy): Eukaryota > Metazoa > Chordata > Testudines > Pelomedusidae > Pelusios > Pelusios castaneus. The sequence goes on along the minus strand of ML685769.1, from coordinate 30,532,805 downwards.
CGCTCCTGCCACACCACTGCTGGGGACCCAGGGCTGCCCCACTGGCAGGATCCAGCCCAGGATGGGGACCAGAGCTGCTGCCCCAAGTGGGATCTGGCCCTGGCCAGGGATCTGGAGCCCGTGCCAGTGGCAGGATCTGGCCCAGGTTGGGAATCAAGAGTCACCACCACTAGCAGGATCCAGCCCAAGCTGGGGACAGGGAACCACCACCACCATCGCTGGCAGGATCTAGCCCAGACTGGGGATCCAGATCCGCTGCCACGATCACTGCGGCTCCCAGTCCCCAGCCAGGGATCCAGTCTAGACCAGGGATCCGGATCCGGATCCGGAGCCAGGAGCTGGCTCCACTTGGGGTCCCAGAGCTGCCACTGGCAGCAGGATCTGGATCACATCCCAGTGGAGGAGGCTGCAGTGGGGTTGGCTAGATCTTTGGAGCTGCCTTCCCCAGAGCAAGCTCCAAAATCCACCCATGGCTCTCTGGTCTTTTTTTGCAAACCTCCATTGAAGCAGATTCCATGATTTCCCTAGGCAGATCTTTTCATTGCCCTACTGTTCTTATAATTGGGAAGTTTTTCCTGAAATTAATCTAAGACTGCTCTGATGTGGAACACATTGTTACTTCTCCTCCCCTCTGTGGGAAGAGAGAACAATTTTCTCCATCTTGTTTCATGGCAGCCTTTCAAGTATTTGAAGACTTCTATCATGTGCCCCCTTAATCTCCTCTTTTTCATCTAAACATATCCAGTCCATCACCCTTTGCTAATATGGTTTGCATTCCATCCCTTTGGTCATCTTTATTGTTCACCTCTGGATCCTTTTCAGTTTCTCTTCTACATCCTTTCTATACATTTGTGACCAAAACTGGAGATAGGTCACAGCTGGAGTACTATCACCTCACATGACTTGTATCCTATGCTTCTGTTAATGCAACCCAAAATTTGATTTTGGGTTTTTTGTTGTTGTTTTTTTTTTTTTGGTGGGGTTTGGGGGGGGGTGTTTTGTTTTTTGAAAAAGCATCACATATATTTCCCTTCAGAAGAGATATTTTGGCAAGCAACGCTAAATCAAATCCTTAACCATACCAAATCTAGCAGATCACATTTGGGTAAAAGATTCTCAGGAAAAGAACCTATTTTGGTAAGGTACCAGCAAGATTCATCCATCAGAACCAGTGAGATCTGATGGATGGCCACGTGCTGTCTATGTAGACCTGCTCCCTGTGAGGAGATTTCCAGATAGATAGAAACTGGTGGCATCCTATATTCCTGGAAGATTATATAAGATCTTGAGACTTCAACAAAGTCAGAGGATAAGTTGCTGAATGACTTAAAAAGGTGGAATAAATTACCAACACAGATCTCAATGCTCAGGCAGTCTCCTCTCTGCTCTTTATTCTTGTTTTGGGTTGATATTTCATTCCTATGATATAGTTTAAGGTAAAGTTTGGATAACGATTTTATGGCCATTCCCTTTCCAGACAGGGAATGCAGGGTTATCTGTAAATGTTTAAAGGAGCAAGTAAGGAGCATAGACCAAGGAGACAAGAGTCTATGTAAACTGAAAATAAAGAGCCTTGCATTCACCTCACCATGGTGTGCTGGGTCTCTGTAGTCTCCACGGCTATGTCTACACTTAGAAATTTAGGTCAACTTTACTAAGTTGACTTTAAGCTGACCTTATTAAGTTGACTTAGAGAGTCTACACTAGACTTTAAGTGGACTGGTTAGGTCCAGGGTGAGCCAAAGCTAGAGGGGGTCATCCTGGGGAGAGCCAGCTCCACACGGGGCTGGCTCTCCTGGAGACAGCAAACCCCAGAGTGGTCTGGGGGAGAAGCGAGCGCGGAGCTCCCTTTTGGCCCGGACCACTCAGCTTCCTTCTGGCCAGGACTGCTCAGGTCCTGGGCAGAAGGGAGCCCAGGCTCCCTTCTAGCTGGAACCCAAGAGGTCCCAGGGAGAAGGGAACCCGGGATGACCCACTAGTGGCTTGCCGGTCTTGGGGAGAACCAGCCCCGCGTGGGACTGGCTCTCCCCAGGACAAGCCGCTAACGGCTTCCAGGGCAGGAGGGAGCCCCCCAGGGCTCTCCAGCCAGGGTTCCAGAGGAGGATTCCCCCTGGCTGGAACCCTGGCTGGGGGGCCCTTCTCCCCAGAACCGCAGCCTCAACAAGCCACGGGTCTGGGGAGAAGGGAGCAGGGGCTCCCTTGTCCCCCTTCCCTAGGTCAACTTATGTCATAAGTAGACTTAGGGCATCCACATGGGCTTAAGTCGACTTAAGAAGTCAACTTAAGCCTTAATTCGACCTAAATTGAGGTTTTATTAGGTCAAATTAAGTTTTCCTTAAGTCAATTTAAGGAATAGCTTAAGTCGACTTAAGGAAAGTCCAGTGTGGACGTGGAGTAAGTTAAGTTGACTTGAGCCTCCTTAAGTCGACTTAATTTCTAAGTGTACACACACCCCACAAGACTAACCTCCTAAATCACTAAAGTGCTTTTGAAAGTTTCACGGACTTTCTGAATTTGTGGCAGCTGTTTTATAGAAAAAGTGTGTTTTCTTCAAATACCCTATAGCTGAAACACCCTATCTGTTCAAGTTTATTATGTAGACTGAGGTAATAGGATGTGACAGATCAGATCTATGACATATCAACTCAGAAAACGTTAAATGATGTGATTTTCCAAGAATAAAAATGTCTTTTTTAACTAGCCTCATAACTGCTTGAAAAAACCAGAGCTTAGAAGAAACCTCAGGACTCTCTCAAACCCACGCCTCTGGAAAATTGATGCATTATTTTAAAAAAAACCCAAAATACTAGAATTAGGCAAGTGATTTGTTACGAATGAATTATTTAAGAAATTCATTTTAACTGATCATGAAATAATTTGCAAACCAAGCCTGAGTGCTTTAAATGTACTCATAAGGATCATCCACCTATTATTTTGTGAATGAATAGCCTATGAATTGCTACAAAGTGTTCACTTCACCCATGTCCATCATTTGATGGTGGTGCATTGTATGACAGAGGAATAATGAGTAATGCACTTCAAATATAAGTGTTCTCACAAATAATCATTCATACCAAAGTTTGGAAAATTTGCAGGATTAGCAAACATCTCCATCAATAAACCAGCAGTCACCCAAATTCTTGCAATGAATAATAAGACCCCATAAATGACAATAGCATGACTATGCTGTATTTGGTCATAAAATCATCCGCAGGTCACTGGTTCATATCTTTCAGCTTGTTCTAATGACAACATTAATGGCCAATTTGAATATAGCCAAGTGCTCCACCCCAGCCCCTCAGGTTAGGAGGGGATGAGTGACGAAAATGACACAGAGAAAGAAGGCCAGGGGAAAATATTGGGTAGAAAATGTCAGTTTTCCCTTAAACTAGTCCAATCATTCCTTTTGACTGTGTGAGGGAGGGGATCAACATCCTTTGGCTCCACGCTGAGTGGCTATCATGGGACAGAGGTGCAGCTGTTCCTGTAACAGTTTTTGATTTCTCTGAGTGTCTGGCTGTCATAGAGTGCTCTCCTCACTGCTAGGGGTGTCCCTCCTGGCCACTGGGGGGATTAGCTCCTTCAGCCTCCTCTTGCAGTTTCTTGGCCCATCATATCGCTCTCTCACTCTGCTACTCTTTCACATTCTTGCTGCTCAGGATCTGCAGGAGTTGCAGCATGGCAGGAACTCCTCAGCATACAGGAGTTGCTGCATGGCAGGAACTCCTCAGCATACTCTCAATTCCAATAGCAGGCACTCTAAGTATGCATTTCATCTATTTGTTTCCTTGGTGGGACTGAAAGTGGTGTCAGGGTGACAACATCCTGGAGCTATGATGCTGTGGAGTTGTACTGGAACATTGTGTGCAGGAAAATGCTGAACTCTTTGCCTGTTCTGGGCACAATAACTCATTCCCCTAATAGCATGAGTTGAAGAAAGTGCCAAGTCCAGTTTCCAACTGCCTAGGTGGCTTATTCTCAAACAAGCAGAGAATTTGGTCCATAGAGTTGATCCTGCCAAAGTACTGGTGACTCGATGAGGTGAAAGAGGCATTTCTGGAGCTGGCTAAGCCAAATACAAAAGTGCCTTTAGAAATCATCACATTTGCCCCTTCAGCAGTTTGTTATTCATGTATTAAATATATTACTGTAAATAAAATAGAGCTACATGCAGTTATCCAAGTTTTCTGGCTTAAGTGACCCTGACTTTTCCTCCAGACTTCCCATGTCACAATGGATTTTTCTCTTTTTTTTTAGATTAGTAGTCCTTCAGAATCTAAATAAAAGCAAAAAAGAGTTTCCCTGGCAACATAGCAACTACAAAAGAAATCTAGGAATTGATTCTTGTACAACATTTTATTACTAATATGGACTCACATCGTGATCAGAAAGCCTGTGATCTAGTTTGAATGGATTCTGAATTAAAACAATCTGAATAAGGTAAATATCACATGGCCAACTACCTAGTCAGTTAACACATCACATTCAGTGATCTCTAGAATACCGAATTTTGTTCCTCTCTTATTCCAGATATGGCACTATTTATTTATATTACAATATTATTTTAAAAGTCCTCAAGTGGGGGGGGGGGTTCTTCCAAATTGGGTGCTTTTTTTAAAAAATGATTTTAGACAAAATCATAGTAATGTTTCTATTGCTGGTGATAATTTGTGGAAATGCACCTTATGGCAAGGCAAAAATTTGGTGTAACTCATCTTTTAGCATAATGCAATTGTGTTCAGCTAACACTCTTCTATGGAGAGAAATTCTGTGCTTGACTAATAAAAGTGTAGTAATCCATTGAATATCCTACTGACATCACACCAGGACAGCGACAATGATTGTGAAATGCTCAGGGAAATTAGAGAGGCTAGAAAAACAGAAAACCCAATAACAATATTCCAGAGGGGTAGCTGTGTTAGTCTGTGTACAGCAAAAACAATGAGAATCCTATAGTGCCTTAAAGACTAACCAATTTCTTCAGGCATGAGTTTTGTTGCATCGGACGAAGTGGGTTGGAGCCCACGAAAGTTTATGCCTGAAGAAATGTGTTAGTCTTTTTGGCTATGTCTACACTGGAAAAGTTAAGTCAATTTAATAAGGTTGACTTTAAATTGACTTAATAAGGTCGATTTAGGCGCTAATCCTGGTCCACACTGGCTTAAGTCGACCTAATAAAGTCGACTTAACGCTTAAGTCGACCTAAAACAAGGTGTTAAGTTGACTTAACTTTTCCTTATGTCAACTTAAGGAAATGCTTAAGTCGACTTAAGGAAAGCCCAGTGTGGATGCAGAGTAGTTTAGGTCAACTTAAGCCTCCTGGTAAGTGTAGACGCACCCTTTGAGGTCACATGACTTGTTTTTTCCAATAACAATGGGGGATTTCACCTATCCTCATATTGACTTGGTAAATGTCATCTCAGGACAATATGCAGAGATAAAATTTCTAGACAACATTAATGAATGCTTCTGGGAGCAGCTAGAAATATATAGCTGAAACCCGCAAAGGGAGAGGCAATTTTTTATTTAATACTAAGTGATGCACAGGATCTGGTCCAAGAGGTGAATATAGCTGAATGTTCAGTAATAAATCAACCATAATGTAATTAAATTTAACATCCTTATAGAAGGGAAAATATGAACTAAATTCACCACAGTAGCATTTAACATCAAAAAGGGGAACTGCACAAAAATGAGGAAAATAAAAGGAACAGTCACAGAAGTGAAATGCCTGTAAGCAGCACAGAAACTATTTAAAAATACCATAATAAAGGCTTTGACTACACTGCCCCTGCCTCAAAAAAAAAAAAAAAAAAAACCCCACACACTTATATTAAGACGGGGGGGAAATAAATAAAATGACACCATGGCTGAAAAGCCAGGTAAAAGAGGTAATTAGAGGTAAAAAGGCATTTTTTTAAAACTGGAAGTCAATCCTACTAAAGAAAATAGAAAGGGGCATAAAGTCTAACAAGTCAAGTATAATTAGGCAGTTCAAAAAAGAATTTGAAGAACAACTAACAAAAGACAAAAACTAACAGCAAGAAAAAATTAAGTATATCAAATGCAGAAAGCCTGCTGGACAACCAATAGGAATGTTAGGATCTATAAGAAAAGAGATAATAAAACCAAAAATATCATAATACCACTATGTAAATTCACAGTACACCCATACCTTCAATACTATGTGCAGTTCTGGTCACCCCAGCTCAAAAAAAATATTAGAAATGGAAAAGATACATAGAAGGACAACTAAAATGATTAAGGTATGGAGCAGATTCCATTGAGGAGAGATTAAAGAGAATGGGACTTTTCAGCTTAGAAAAGAGATGATTAAGGGGAGATGTGATAAGACATCAATAAAATCATGAATGGTGTGGAAAAAGAGAAAAGAGAAATCTACTTACCTCTTCACGTGACACAAGAATCATGGGCTCATCCAAAGAAATTAATAAGCAGTGGGTCTGAAACAAACATAAGGAAGTACTTCACACAATGCAGTCAGTCAGTCAGTGGAACTTGTTGCCAGGAGATATTGTGAAGGCCAATAGTACAACTGGATTCACAAAAGATTTAGATAAGTTCATGGAAGAAGGATCCAGCAGTGGCTGTTAGCCAAGATGTAACTTCATGCTCTGGATACCCCCAAACCTCTGGCTGCCAGAAGCTGGGACTGAATGACAGGAGATGGTTCACTTCACAAATTGCCCTGTTCTGTTCATTCCCTATAGCAACAGCCACTCTCAGAACACAGGCTAGATGGACGTCTGAGCTGACCCATTAGAGCAGTTCTAATGTTCTTAAATTCTCTGCAAGTGAAACCCATGGCTTTTTTATGTGTATTGGAAAGTGGACTGACTACATTGGCCTGTGTCTAGAAATACTTTGATCCAAACCTGAGCCCAGAATATCTTCATGGAAAATGTGCAGTTATATGACCAGTGCAGTGATGACTGGCTCAACATTACAATCATTTTCTGTGCCCTTCATATCATCCCTAGATAGAGCGCTTCATCAGTGACCTATACCAAATGAAGGCAAGCAATTAGAGTGAACGTCGCACAAGTCTTGCACAGAATCCAGTAATTTGTAGCACAAGGAGATCATGCTAGCCTGTTCTGAAACTACAGAAGAGAATACTACATCCATTGTCTTCTGTGCCTTACAATGATGTAGCAAAGTTGCAGAGGTTGCTGTTGCAAGAATAAGTTTAGGGGGCCCCTTTCTGAGTCCAAAAACTAAAACTATGCTTAACCCCATCCTAACAGTCCCCCATTCCTCTCAACTCACCCCATCACCCCCTTCAAAGCTTCTCCCAACACTTACTCCTTGCCCCATAGCTTACCAACAACTTGTTGTCTAGTCCCATTCATCATCCCCAGGACCTTTCTGGCCACTCACCAGCACCTCCTCACAGCTCAGCACTTTGCTTCTGTCCTGGTCTAGGGTAGCTCCACTTGTGGCTCCACTTGTTTCCATTGCCCACCTCCACTCACATTAGGGCCAAATTTGAATGATGTCATGAGCCCATTCTCACTCCCTTCCTAACACCGCTCATTCAAAGTTGCACCACACCTCCCCCACCATCCGGATGGAGGAGCAGATGAGCCAAACCTGAATTGGGCTGTGACTGCTGCTCACCAGGTCACAATGCCACTCAAATTTGGCCTGGCTGCCCCTCTGTCAAACAGAGGAGGCACAAATTTGAATAAGTGCTGTTGCAACCTGGCCCCACCATGACTGCACTACTTGCACTATTGTAGCTATATCAGTGTTACCATAGCTTCTACAAAATCTTTGGCCATTAAATCAACTTCAATCCCAGACCTATATGACTTGTCTTGCAAAGAGAGCTCATCCTACTCTGCTGAAAAAATTTACCTCAGAGATAGTCTTGTTGAACTTGAGAAAACAAAAGCAGAGGAGAAAATGAAGAACATACCACCAGAGCTGGATTAACCGGCCACCACACACTTGGGGGAACCCCACTGTGGGGCTCCCGCACCACAACATGGCAGCCTCTGGCTGGGTGGGTCATCTCTGGAGGGGGTCCTTGGGCCCAGAGGGTGCTCTCACCCCAGCCCCCATCTGGCCAAGCCACCCCCAGGGGTGGGGCTGGCTTGCATGTGGCATGGCCCCTGGTAAGCCCTCCCCCCCAGGGCCCCAGGCACTGGAAGGCCAGACCAGAGTGGAGACTGCACCACATGCCAGACAACACCACCCCTCAGGTGAAGCGAAGAGGCGCTGGTCTGCCCCTCCCCAGAACAGACCAACCGAACCAGGGGTGGAGTGGGATGGGTGCACAAAGTCCAGCTTTTGGCCTCAGGGCCATGCCCCACCCCCACCCCAGTGCCAGCACAGCAGGAGTGTCCTCAGCACTCCCTCAAGACTCGCTGGTGCTGAGCAGGGCAGGGGCACCGGATCTGGCAAGGGTTTTAGGGGTTGGAGCCTAGGTCCCCGCCTTTAGGCCGGGGCCAGGGGCTTCAGTCCCTTCATTAATCTGGCCCTGCACATTGCACTTCTTGACAGAGTTCAGTCCAATCATAAAAGGTCAATGATCCATTAGAGGAGAACATTAAATGTTACAGGAAAGAGTGTCCCAGGGGATTTCAGTGGAAGTTGCTGCAATATTTACCATATCTGGGCCACAAGCTCTCTTTTTTTAAACCAAAGGTTTCTCATTAATGAGGTGTTGACTGACTCCTTTTAGTGCAAGCTTCCACATATCAGAGAAATATTTCACTCCTTAGTAAGTCTCAAAACAGATACAGACTCCATTCAACCAAGTCAAGCTGATCTAGATTTCTTACAGACAACATTTAGATGCACCAACATGAAAAGATAGGAAGGGGCTTGCTATATCTTTTTCAAATTCCCTTTTTAGCATGATTGGATAATGTTGCATACATATTTAAAAAACATCTTGCACATGAAATAATTCATCAGTTCTAATCCAAAAACCGTTTACCCTTTAGAGCTTCTGTAGCGATACCGTGCATGCAAACTAGCATCGGAAGAATAGTAATACATGCCCCATCCTAAAAAACACTTGTAGAAAGAAATGTCATCCAGAGCAGATTCCTTTCTTTGCCTTTTCTAAATACGTATGTAAATTGTGGTTTCTGCACATTCCCAAATAGAATGTCTTTATTTCTCCACAAAACACTTACATTACCTACTGGGAATATTTTCTTGGGAAACCAGTAGAGAAGATGCAGCTTGAGCAGCCTGTGACATTTTGAGTCAGCGGCATTGCTGGCTGCTCATGTCCTGGAATTTCAAAGATGTATTAGATTATGAATTCTGAGCTAACCAAAAAAGAATCCATATAGTAAGCCTTAAATAAGAAAATTTGATGTGGAAGTACAGTGGTACAATCACTTTAGCAAGGCTAATCTTTATGTATAGAAGGACTAAGCCAGGTATCTTAAATCTTAACCCCAGCATATTGTGGTTTCAACTCAATTATCCTTTGGCATTCTCGCTCTTCAGCTAACATAAGGCATTAAAAGGACATATGAACAGCTATACTGGGTCAGAACAACTGTCCAGCTAGCCCAGCATCCTGTCTTCTAACAGTGGCCAATGCCAGGTGCTTCAAAGGGAATGAATAGAATAGGTAATCAAGTGATCCAACCCACATTTCAATCGTTCCCCCTCAAAAAACACTTTAGAATGACAGGCTGACATTTGAAACAAAGCTTATGTTACTGGCTATTTTTAAATGCTCTTCAACTAACAAACATAGCTTATTTAAAAATTCAATGCTAGCATTTAATAGGTGAGGTGTGGAATCTCTTCACGGCGGATAATATGGATTGATTGATAGCAAGTGTAGCTATTACGTTTTCTTGAGATGCTGTGATATCTAATCATATGTGCACAAATGTTATCTGACTCCCAGCAGGTGGAAAAATACACCAGTCTTTTGATATCAGACAGAAAAGGGATCTGCAGGAGAAGTCATCTGTGATTCAATATAGTGTGTGATGCAATAGAAACATGAAAATTCATTATCTTAAAGTTTAGTGTGAGGAACAACGTGTCAGAACCAACTGTCAATCCTATGAATGGACGTGTTTACCTTATTCCCCCTCATGCTCGCTATTCAGTTAATTCCAGCACTGAAACAGACTGATTCCAGGAATAAAGTCCTCTGAAACACAAAAATAATCACAAGATTTTTCTCACTGTCCCTCAGCGCTATCAGAGTAGTGGGGCACAATCTTGCAGTGGGGAGTTTTGGGATGCAAGACCTTGCTCTTGAAAAGAGAGAAACAAAAGAAAGATCAAATCCTTATAGATCTCATATCATGCATACAAAGTCTTCTGATGCTGCTGGTCTTAAAAATGTGTAGTAGTGGAACTGAACAACACATCCTCTCTTTAGACTCACTTTATTAAGAACCCCAGCAGTAAGCTGAAAGCTTGTAATGTGCTATAAACTGTCCCAGCAGAGGTCACAGGAATAGGGGAAGGGTTGTTGTAATATAGTGAGACATTTGCAACTTCTTTATTCTATACTTCTGTATTATACTTCATTATTTCTATAGCCACTGTAGCCTGCTTCTGGTTCACCCATGCTAATTCCTCTACCCTTCTACTGATTCATCTGGCTTTTCTCTGATAGGGTCACCAAATGAACAATTCAGATGTCAAGAATTGCTGAGGCCTGATCAAGATAGAAACTGCTCAGGAAGAGGTACTGCCATCCTTTTAACAATGCAACTGATTGGGGACGGTTCTGAGCTGGCTTGACACACATTTCAGAAGGCTGTGGGAAGAATTAAACTGCAAACACAACATTACCTCTCAATTCAGTTCAGATAGTATGTAATCCCTAGCATGTATGAGGTTGTGAAAATGAAAGTTGGGGCACATTTGGAAGAGGAGGCATTGTTAACATAGTGGCTAATGTGGCCAGTAGCTGAACCAGATGCATGAGCCACAGTGTAGTTACCCAGAGCCCACTTTCCAAAAATCACGTTCAAAAACAGTTATAATATTCTAATTGCAAATTGTATAAGGATCCACAGCCCATCTCAAGACCAATCCACAAAGTAAAAACACATTTTAAAGGGATCCAGAATATCCCCTTCCCCAGCACATGGAATCCAAGATTGTGACTAGTAACCCCTGGGTCCCTGTAACACAGTGTGATTCCCTGCCTTGGCACCTCCTGCTGATTATCTGCGGAATTAACCTACAGCCAGGAAGATGCCCCTCACCACAGCATCTTGCACTCAGTCCTGTCTCTGCTCAACCCTCCTTCTCATGACTCAGCCCTCTGCTCAAGTAAGTCCATTCTCCCCCACCTCCACCTTCCAGGGGATTCTGCAGTCTCTTCTAGGCCACTTCTCACAGTGGCTACTGCAGTCCTGCCACTAGTAATGGGGGTTGGCAGGAGGGATCCAGGCCCAGCCCAGCCCAGCCCAGGGACCCTGTGTCTGACAGCCTTTCACTGCATCTCTCCCACAACTCCTCTGTAGATTTTCCTAAGCTGTTTCGCCATAGCCCCAGTACCTTCTCCATCCTTGTTTCAGAGTCTTTGGCTCTGCTGAGTCCCAGCAGTCAGCCACTGCTCTATCCCAGGTGCTAACAGTCCTTCCCTTCAAGCTCCTGAGAGACATTGTCCTTGCACTGCCCTATCACTCTTTATATCACTCTTCTGGCTTCCTGGACTCTAATTGGCTGCCATACAGCTCCTTCCTATTGGCTACCTTTCCAAGGGCCCTCTTAACTCTTTCCTGGCCACTGTGGGGCATGTGCCCCATCAAAGTCCCATTACACTGCTTTAAAAAGATTTACAACTTGCTCCCAAAAGATATCTCTTTTTCAGTCAATGTGACTATAGAAAATCTGGATTTAGAAGCTTTGATCTTTTATGTTTCACACTTGACTAATTTTTTTCCCACTCTCCAAAGGCAATACGTTAGGGCCTGCTGATTTGACAGTCAAAGGCATAATTTCCACTAAAAGCAGAATCCAGCCTTTAGGAGGGAAAAGCCCTTTTATTTCTTGCTGCATCCATGCGCTAGAAGAACGAACACAGGGCTCAGAACCTAGAACTCCAAAGAACTAGTCCTGTCTCTGTTACTAATTGGCCTCAATAATGCTTTACAAATATCATCTGGAAATTTTACAAAATCTCTGTGATAGTTTAATATCACTCTTTCCAGATGGTAAAACTGAGGTGCAGACAGGTTAAAGGGCATATGTATGGTAATAAAAATTTGGATTGTGCCTGTTTTTCCTTCTTTGTGCTGTACAAAGAAGGTCTGGAAGTGTCTCAGAGAGATTGTTATGTGTTTGTCTTCTATATTAGAATATATAGCATAATTCCTGCCCTGGAAGGCTCTATGCTGATTTTAGAGCTAATGAAATTACAACATCTCAAGATTCAGAAACTGAAAACTCATCAGTTGAAAAGAGAACAGATTTTCAGTAAGACTGAGAAACTCTTTGTTTTTAGAAACATATATTTGACTCCAGGGTCTACTATGTATTTAAGATTAAAAAGAAAGTCTTTGTTGAAAGTCTAACAATCCCTTTCTTCAATTAAATAGTGAAAGCTCACAACAAATCTGTGACTCAAGAAGGCCTTAGCAGAACCAGAGAACACTAGGCTTTGCATTTCTTGAGGTTTATAAAGTAAAAAACAATCAGAAAAAGATATTAAATATAAAATGCTTACAGTCATTGTATCAGACCACTGTGGCTGCAAAGGTACACCATCCCACAGTATATTAGAATGGTCACACAAACCTTTCAGAGGCAGTGCTAAGCTTGAATATTTTGGGGAAGCCCCCCACTCATCCACATTTCACACACTAAAAGCAAGTAGAGGGTCCCCAAGCAATTGCTTAGTCTGTTTATGCCTAGTGTTGTCCCTGTCTTTCACACTGACATTCCCATAATAACTCACCAAAGGTAGGAAGTGATTTAACATGCCTTTACCGCACACATGCTCTCAGCATGTCATGAAACAGGGGAGAACAGTATTTGAGTGATTAGTATGTATGTTTTCATAATTACGGTAGCACTCAGATCTCATGCAGCTGAGTGAATTACAAATACAGAGATAGATAGACCATGCACAAATAAAACTATATTATAACAAGTGTACCAAAACGTCCAAAAAATCACATGATGTGTTTGCAGTTACTTTTAATTTTAGTAAACAAAAGCAGAGTGGATACGCAATAGCACAAAAACAATCAAATATTTTAGGCATATGTTTGGGATCTGGTACTTCTTATTGTCTAATGTCCAGGTTTGTCTGAGGCAAAAGTCTTACTTCCCTGCAAAATTAAGGAAGCACCTCAAAACAAACAGGGGCCTGAGCTATCTTTAGTGGGGGTCAAGTAATCACAGCACCATTAAGGAGCTGCACAGTATTTTCCAGAGTTGGATTCCCCTCTTTGCCCAAATCATTGTGCTTACGCAAATTAATTCATTATTTAATAAGTCACAACTAATTCCATACAATTTTTTAAACCTACAATGCATTTTGTTACCAAATCAGCTACTTGCACAACTGTAACAATACTGATGTAGTGTGCAAAAAAACACTATAAATATCCTCCAACATACAATATGGTTTATGCACCCCAGTGCACATCACAAGAGTGTTCACGGTGCACGTACAGACGTGTCTGCTGGGAATTGAGTGAACGTTGCCACCTGTTGGTGAATTAAATAAAACTGATGTTGGCTCCAATGCCGGAAAATAAATACGCCATATGCATTTGGTTATCACACTAATGAGAACTTTTCTATTTTATAAAATACTTGTGTCATGTCAGTGCATCCTGTTCAAACTGAAATATTTTGTAATGGAATTCAGTAAATAAACATTTGTGGTTCAACACTGTCAGCAGTTGCTAGCATGCTTTAAGGAGTCTACAAAATATTCTGAAGTGCTCACAATTATAAAATTTTCAAGGAGAACATTCTGTACCTAAAGAAGTTAAGCAGCACTGTCAATCTCTGTTCAGATATTTCTCCAGCACTGTCAAAAGACAACACAAGTTGAGATGACACCGTGTTCATTCTAAAACAATGATACAACCTGGAATGACATCAAAAAGAGGAGTGCTCCTAGCAGCTGTGTGTCTGTAGGTTGGTCAAATAGCTCAGAAAATGGATATTTCACTCTTGGCCCATCACTGTGAAATTCTTTGTAAACTCTCTCTTCAATATAAAACGTGATTCTTGATAATGCTAATGCCATTAAGAGAGGTTTAGTGGAATCATAGAGATGTTGTTTAGCACCCTGTCCAATACATCTTAGCTGTATTTTATTTACATGACCCATTTTTCTTCTTTTCCCCATTGAACTATTGAATCATCTCACCAAAAGTTATCCACCTCAATTTGATTTGTTTGCCTTAGTGCCACTAATTTGAAAGTATTATTCCCTTATTAAAGGTTCTGTAGGGCATTCGTGACACAAGCAAAGTTCCTGAAGTAGCTGTTGCAGCACTGCAAAGATGCTGCGGGTTTCCCTACCAGAAACCTTTACGGTGATGCGTGCATGATGTTTAATCCAAAGCATCATCCTCAGTAATCATTCAATATTATATATTTGTTTCATTACTTTCGTAAGTGATCTTAAACCAGATTGGTTTTATAGCTCACTGGAAGCAATAATAAGCCATTTCATTATTATTTTGGGCAAATCTAGCACACAGCTATTATACAAATGAAATGATCACTGAAAATGCCAAAGAATTTTGTTTCTGCTGGGTTCCTGCATAGCAAGAAACTGATAGGATTTACTCTGCTGATCAGCACAGGTAGACAAAACAAAACTGATAAGAGCAATCTCATTGAAATTTCTGATCTTCTCTTAGCAGGGATACAACAGGTTTATTAGCTCCTTAACATGTACCTCACACCATCCTATTTCTCATTACAACAGGTGATTTGACCTCACCTTCCTTTATATGCTGTTCCCTAGTGTTTGAATCCTAACATCTGCTCTGATTTGCTGTTACAGCCTGACCTGATCCTATGACTTACACTTCCCTGCATTTATTTTCTTCCCATTCTGTAAGTTCCCCATCTTCAAGCGTCTGATGAAGTGAGATTTTCTCCACATAAGCTCAAGTGATAAATAAATATGTTAGTCTTTAAAAGTGCCACAGGACTCCTTGTTTGTTTTGTTGAACTAGAATAACACTAGATTAACTATCCTGTTCGAACTCATCCTATTTCTAACCCTTTGCATTGCTGTAGCACCTTTTATGAGAGAATGCCATACGATATAAATCCATGCACCTTATTGGGTTAAGACTGTCAGAATAGATAAACAAGAGACGAGTGCAGTATCACTGTGGGGCATTGGGCTGTCTCTCCCTGTCTGTTCCCAAGGGAGGCCACACACCCTCACTACATATTTATTTTCGTTTGTTTTGTTTTCTGGCAGTGTGCTTTAAGGTCCTGATTCAACATATATTGAAGTCAATGGGAGTCTCTCAGTAAAAGATGGGTTGGGCCCTAGTGCTTCCTTCAAATGAAGCATTGTTGGTTGGAAGCCTGGTGCTGATTTATCTTGTTTCCTTTAAATAAATTTAAATAAAAAGGGCCAGACCCAAGTGGATCATAGAACTCACTGAAATGCCACTGACCAGATACTTTGGGCAAGAAGAAACATACCAGGTAAATGCTTGGACAAATCTTTGTAACATGCAGGCATTCTGTGAGCTAGCATTATGGACGTTTCTGCACCAGATTAATGTTTTACTTATAATTTACGTTAAACCCTGGGATAGAAAGGAAAGAAGCCTGACCTTACAAAGCCCCAGTAAAGGAAATGCTAAATAGGAGTATGGCCTAGTCAAAATTATTCCTTTGGTAATGATTTTGAAGGTGACAAATTGAGTTTATAGTCACCACTTGCTAAATCACTGTAAAAAATATGCCCCAATTCTCTGCAACTTCCAACCGAAAAAGTGACACCTGGTTATTATGTATTAAAGAAAAGCTTTTTCACCATTTTCATGAAACATGCAGCCTGGTTAGCCTAATATGCTAGTATAAGTAAGTCTCCAATGGAATAGGTTATTAGCCATACTTTGGATTAAGTCAAAAAAGATCTAGAAAAGCATGGCTGGTAAAGAAGCATTGAAGAGCTATTTCCAGGACAGAAATGTCTTGCCAAGTTAGAAATGAACTAATCTACTAAGAGTAGAAATAATTGTGCTTTTGCTACAGGCAACATTTAAACTGTACTGTAGGTTCTGGAACTAGTATTTCAGAGAAGTTCTCTCTTGTGCAGTATGATTTAGCATAAAAATAGCCACCTGGCCCACAATTAATTTTGTTTTCTGCACACAACGCTCATCAAAATTTACAGCTAGGTTATAGAATCACAGTGGAAACAATGTCCACTCTCAGGATTTAGTTTTACAACAGCAGTACTTTTCCTAGGAGCATGAAATGTTCAAGTATCCTCTTGGAATTCTGTTTTCTGGACTACTGAATATAAATTACTTCTACAGGCTGAATAGCTCCCTCAGCAAACATTTTTGCGTTATTTATAGCTGACTTGGTTTCATCTGCTAGATTTGGAGCTTATTCCAATGTAAATTCAAGTAAGAGACTTTTATGAGTTCATGCAATTATAAGCCATTTCCAATAACTGGCCTCGGAGGATTAAGTGCATCATACCTCTAAATTCACATATATCTCCAGAGCACACAAAGTCACTATGCACTGGACTGCAAGGGACTGGAGCACTCTTGGAAAAATGTGACTGTGTCAGAGAGCCAACTGCCTCCTATGTGCCCCCTTATGGTCAGGAATAGTTCTGTAGCACCCAGCCTGCATTTTCCCTCTTCAGGGCCTCCTAAGAACTCCACAGCCCTTTTTAGCTTGAAAAACGTTTGGCAATTGGGGGAAGTCCCAGATGACTGGGAAAAGGCAAATATAGTGCCCATCTTCCAAAAAGGGAAGAACGAAGATCCAGGGAACTACAGACCAGTCAGCCTCACCTCAATCCCCAGAAAAATCATGGAGCAGGTCCTCAAGAAAACCATTTTGAGGAACTTAAAAGAGAGGAAGGTGATCAGGAACAGACAGCATGAATTCACCAAGGGCAAGTCATGTCTGGGCAACCTGATTGCCTTTTATGATGGGATGACTGACTCTATGGTTGTGAGGAAAGCAATCGACATGATATACCTTGACTTTAGCAAAGCTTTTGTTATGGTTTCTCACAATATTCTTATCAGCATGTTAAAGAAGTATGAGTTGGATGAATGGACTATATGCTGGCTAGAAAGCTGGATAGATCATCAGGCTCAATGAGTAGTGATCAACAGCTCAATGTCTAGTTCGCAGCCCCAAGAATTGATGCTGGGGTCGATTTTGTTCAATATCTTCATTAATGATCTCTAGGATGGGCTAGATCGCACCCTCAGCTAGTTTGCAGATGACACTAAACTCAGGAGAATAGTAGATATGGTGGAGGGCAGGGATCGGATACAGAATGACCTAGACAAATTAGAGGATTGAGCAAAAAGAAATCTAATGAGGTTCAACAAGGCCAAGTGCACAATCCTGCAATTAGAGCAGAAGAATCCCATTCATTGCTACAGACTGGGGATTGACTGGTTAGGCAGCAGTTCAACAGAAGAGGACCTGGGGGTTACAGTGGACAAGAAGCTGGATATGAGTCAACACTGTGCCCTTATTGTCAAGAAAGCTAATGACATATTGGGCTGTATTAGTAGAAGCATTGCCAGCAGATTGAGGGAAATGATTATTCCTCTCTATTTGGTCCTGGTGGCGCCTCATTTGGAGTTCTATGTCCAGTTTTGGGTCCCCCACTACAGAAAGGATGCGGACAAGTTGGAAAGAGTCTAGCAGAGGTCAACAAAAAAGATTGGGGGCACATGACTTATGAGGAGAGGGTTAGGGAACTAGACTTGTTTAGTCTGCAGAAGAGAAAATGAGGGGGGATTTGATAGCAGCTTTTAACTACCTGAAAGGATTCTAGGGAGGATGGAACTAGTCTATTCTCAGAGGTGATGACAGATGACAGAACTAGGAGCAATGGTCTCAAGTTAGAGTGAAGGAGGTCTAAGTTGGATATTAGGATAAAAAGATTTCCATTAGTATGGTGGTGAAGCACTGGAATGGGTTATCTAGGGTGCTGGAATCTCCATTGTCAGAGGTTTATAGCTTGACAAAGCCCTGCTGGGGTGATTTAGTTGGGGTTAGACTCATAGACTCAAAGGTCAGAACGGACCAGTATGGTCATATAGTCTGACCTCCTGCACAATGTAGGCCATAAAACCTCACCTACCCACTCCTGCAATAAGCCTCTAACCTATGACTGAGTTATTAAAGTCTTCAAATCATGATTTAAAGACTTTAAAATACAGAGAATCCACCAGCAAGTGAGCCATTCCCAATGCTACAGAGAAAAGCGAAAAACCCCCAGAGCCCTATCTTTGGTCCTGCTTTGAGCAGAGAGATGGACTAGATGACCTCTTGAGGTCCCTTCCAACTCTAATCTTCTGATTTTATGATTCTGTGATTCATAGCTAATGCCACCCCTGCCTGGACCTGGTGTAAGAACAGTAACAATTCAAACAATCCTCAAGCCCCTAAAATAATATCCATCACTGCAACAAAAAGTTCATACTCAGCCTTGGCATCCTCTACCACACCCAGAGCTCTTCTTCATCCCAGTTTGCTAGGCTCAGTTTTAGTGTTCTTAAAGAAATACATTTTTGCACTACTGACATTCTCACTTTGTTTGCAAGCTGACTCAATTTTCATAAAGAAACTTTCCTTCCATAGAACATTGCCCACAATTCCATAGAGCATGATCAACAGTTTCTGTGGTTTTCCACACATTGAACAGCCCATCTTTTTAATACATTTAAATTATCATTTAAGGGACATGATTTTTAATACCTAAACGCTACTTCACTTTTACTCTCATGGCTTCTGGTGCCTAGTGTTATCTTTGATTTTTGAGTATACATCACAGAAACTTTGTCCTTTTGTTTCCTTAGCAAGCTTCTTCATGATCACACTTTCAAACTCTTCTCTACATAAGGGTATCTTAATATCTAGCTCCTCATTTTTGTACAGCATGTTTTGCTGCTTTTTCAGCCATCTCATTTCCAGGTGTTCTGCTATGTGCTGGAATCCATACAGTTGTTACACAGATACCTGTTTGCATTATTTCCATAATTAAAAACATTATTTCACTTATTTAGGTAATTTCTGCTTTCCAAAGTCCTGTTCTGATTGTCATTATGCCTGACAAGAAATAAGATAAAATTATAGCAATAACCACTCATACATCTCTGATCCAGGTTCCTGCCAACATTATGCCCATTAAATGAGTCTTAAGAATGGCCTCATTTTCCTTTTGGATTTCTGGCTCCCAAGACTAGGAACCCAGAAGACTGTTCCTACTTTTCCTATGCTGTCATCTTTTCATCCATCTGTTTATATTTTGAAAAGCTGGGCCCATTTTTTCATAAATAAATTCAGAAATTTCTTTGGTCATAAAAAAACTAACAAGAGTCCTGTGACACCTTAAAGACTAACACATTTCTTTGGGCATAAGCTTTTGTGGGCTCCAACCCACTTCATCAGATGAATGAAATGGAAACTATAGTAGAGAGGTGTATATACACAAGCCAGGATGAAGGAGGGCAAGTGCTAGCAAAGTCAATTCAGTTAGCTAACCATTCCAAGTACCTATTGAGACCCAGACTCATAGTGTCAAGTCTAGCCATAAAGTGTATTTTTTTCATTCCTCCCCCCTTCCCCTCCCCTTACAACTCCAAATCCACAAATGGGGAAATAACTATCCAGCTGTAATTTGATTTCCCACTAATACATTTTTTTCATTCTCTTGATTTTTCTTTTTACATATCGCCTTTGAATATTTTTGATCCTGCTATTACGAGAAAGTCTTTGGCAATCAATATGATTTTGTTTACTAAGTGCCCAACAATCCTCCTAAATCTGTTGTGTATTTCTGTTTTCTTGGTGACAAGTTCCAGAGGAGTAGTTGTGTTAGTCTAGTTCAGCAACACAAACAAGGAGTCCTGTGGCACTTATAAAGACTAACAAATATGTTGCATGAGCTTTCCTGGGTAAAATCCCACTTTGGACACATTAAATGAAATTAAAAGTATTATAATGTTCTTAGTTCTAATGCCTTTTTGTACCTCTATTTCCAGTCTCACTACATAATTAATTGTGCAGCCTTCTTTTTAGAAACCACATTGTATGTCAGGCCCCGTACACACTAGGAAATCATTGCACAACAAGCTTGTTGCGCTATAATGGTCCTGTGGCTTTTATAGCTTAGGAGCGCATACATACTGCGCTCCTTATAACAGAAAGGAGTGTCCACACTATTCTTTGCATTTTCACCAGAAGGAGCATCGAATTTGGGCACCTATCTCACCATTTCACTTGGTAGGAGCCAGTGCTAGGAACCCTAGGTAGAAGGAGAGGCGCGCTGAGCATCATGGGTAAATTCTCAGGTTCTCATGGTGCATTGTGTTCGCCTGTTGTCATTCATGTTGCTAGTAGCAACTCACGCCCTTTTTCAACACTGCCACATTCATTCTTGGCACTCCCAATTCCAACAACATGGATCCAGCTCTTATCTCTGCTGTCGCCTTCAGCATTAAAAATATATCTTGGCTGGTCACACAGTACACATTGAGCTCTGAATCAGACCAGGAAACGGAGGACCTGGGGCTGCTGAATGCCATGCAGAACATGCCATGCAGAACAAAAGTGCTGTATTGCTGAGTTCTCTCACAGAGCATCTGCACATGATTCACCGGCACTTCTGCGCATGAGAGACAAGCACTGAGTGGTGGGATAACATCATTAAGCAGGTGTGGGATGACGAGCAGTGGCTACAGAACTTTCGAATGTGTAAAGCCACCTTCATGGAACCATGTGCAGATACCAAAATGAGAGCTGCCCTCACCCTGGAGAAGCACATTGCAATTGCTGTGTAGAAGCTGGCAACTCCAGACTGTTACCGGTCAGTTGCAAATCAGTTTGGAGTCAGCAGGTCCACTGTCGGATTAGCGTTGTCACAAGTGTGTCGAACCATCATTCGCATTCTGCTACAGAGGACAGTGACATCGGGCAATGTGTGAGAGATTGTGGATGGATTTGAATCCGTGGGCTTCCCTAACTGTGGAGGGGCAATAGACGGCACACATATCCCTATTTTGGCTCTGGACAATCTCGTGACTGAGTTCATAAATTTGAAGGGCTACTTCTCCATGGTGCTGCAGGCACTTGTGGATCACCAGGGCCGTTTCATAGATATCAGTGCTGGGTGGTCAGGAAAGGTGTTTGATGCTTATATTTTAAGGAACACTGGGCTGTACTGAAAATTGCAAGTGGGAACCTTCTTCCCAGATGAAAAAGTTAGTGTCAGGGATGTGGAGTTGCCCATAGTGATCCTAGGAGACCCAGCCTACCCACTGATGCCATGGCTCATG
Source organism: Pelusios castaneus (assembly GCA_007922175.1). Taxonomy (NCBI): domain Eukaryota; kingdom Metazoa; phylum Chordata; order Testudines; family Pelomedusidae; genus Pelusios; species Pelusios castaneus. The sequence goes on along the minus strand of ML685769.1, from coordinate 30,511,296 downwards.
AAGCCCTACATTGGCAACTTGGATCCCAGCAAGGAGCAGTTCACTTTTAGGTTGAGTAGGTGCAGAATGAAATGGAATGTGCCTTTGGCCATTTAAAGGGCCACTGGCACTGTATGTATGGGAGGCTGGACTTGAATAAGGACAACATTCCAGCTGTGATCGTGGCATGCTGTGTCCTTCAGATCTTTATGAAAGTAGGGGAGAGAAATTTTTCCCCAGGGTGAGTTGCTGAGGCTGAGCACCTGTCAAGTGTGTACGAACAGCCAGAATCTAGGAGTATTGGGGTGGGGGGGGGGCACAACGGGGAGTCATCTATATAAGGGAGGCACCCACGGAGCCACTCCGGAACGGAGCCCCCCCCGGCCCCCCCACCCCCCGGGGGGGGGCCTTTCTTGTGATCATATGAATCGAGACTGTACATGAGGTAACAAATCTTGGCTCTGTATAAATAAAGACACTGTGGACAATGTGAGCTTAACTTTTCTTAATAGAAAAAAAAATGGGTGCCAAACATTTAACATGCAGTCATTGTGAACAGTGTTATAGGTCCAGGGCTTCATCCCATAGCTGTTTGAAGGTGTGGATGTTACATTGTACCAGGTCCCTGGCCTTCGTAGAAATGCTTTGTGGGAGTCTAGGGGGGGTGGGGGGGGTGAGGCATAAACTGGTACTGTGACTGAAGGAGTGGGCAAGCCTGAAGCAGCTGCATCTGCAAACCAGCCACGGTCTTTAACAGTTCTCTTTGCTCCTTCAATATGCTTATCAAGTCATCCTTCTGTTTCTGCCTCCTCAAAAAATTCTCTTCATTGTCCTGCCTGCATTCCTCTCTCCAAAGCCTAGTTTTCCTTCTTGCAGCCTCAGTGGATTGCATGAGCTCCTGAAACATATCCTCCTTGCTTCAGTGAAGCCGCTTTCTTATCTGTCTCAGCCGATCAGCTGGTGTTGACCACCTTTCCACGAAGGTCATTTCTAAGGAAAAATAAACATAATGACTAAGGCTATTGTCCTCACATTCCTCAAAGACCCAATGTTAAAGTTTGCGAAGCACATTCTAACATGCACAACACACTGTGCATCCTCTGGTTCCCTGACTGATCTGCAAAAGGTAGGTCACTGATGGGTGCCAGGAATGATACTTTGATCAGAATTAAAGGGATACAGGGAAGGACTGATTGGATGGGTAAAATACAAAAGTGCAATCTGAATATTAACAGGCATTTGGGGCAACATTCTCCAAAGGACATGGCCAGGGAAGCTGATATCTAGCTCCTTAGAGTGCCCCTGCAAGCTACAATGCATATCCTCCATGCAAGCGCATATAAGCCAGGACTGTACACTGCAGGCTTATGCGAGCCATGGTTCCCAGTACTGTGCTTTGCAACTGGCATGGGGGGTAGAAACACATTTGCACTCTCGTTCATTATTACTAGGCAGCTGTGGAGGTACATCCAGGAAACATTTAGTGAGCGCAACTCAGAGGATTGAGGATCGCTGCATGCATTAATGCACTGATAATGAATGCAGGGTAGATGCCCTGGACAGTGGGAAATCAAATGCAACTGCATCAAACTCAAAACACCCCGCTCCCACACACACTTCATTTACCTACAAGGTATAGCTCCCAAACAGAGAAGCATCACCTTTGAAAACACTTACCAGAGCTCCCCTCTGCTGCCTCAAAAGCCCTGGCGGAGAACACTTACCAGAGCTCCGCTCTGCTGCCTCAAAAGCCATGGTGGAGAACATTTACCAGAGCTCCCCTCTGCCGCCTAAAGCCATGGCAGAGAAGGACTGTTGGCTGCATGTCTCGGGTGGGGGAGGGGAGGGGGAGAGAGGGTGGTGGAGAACAGCTCCTGGCTCCCATTGTCCACTGCACTGCTTTCAGCCTCCTGGTCATCCTCCAGCTCCACTTCTTCATCTATCATCTCCTCGTCCCAGTCTGCTCCAGTATCCGTTGGCTGCAGGGGCACCGATGTGTCCACAGGAGTCTTGGGAGTGGATGTGGGATCCCCACAGAGGATGGCTTCCAGTTCCATGTAAAATCAACATGTAGCTGGCGCCGACCCAGGGCGCCAATTTGCCTCCCTGGCTCTGTGATCACTTATCCTCAGCTCCTTCACCTTCGCTCTGCACTGTAGCGTGTCCCTCTCATACGCTTTCTCTGACATGGCCCTAGAAATCTGGCCATAGGTGCCAAAATTCCACCTGCTGCTGTGTAGCTGTGCCTGCACAGCAGACTCTCCCCAAATGCTGATCAGGTCCAGCACCTCGGCTGTGGTCCAGACAGGAGAGCATTTGCCACATTGAGTTGCTATTGCTTCTAGGAAACACAGTTGTACTCCATGCCAAACAAACAGGAAGTGACAACAGGAGAAAAATTCCCAGAACTCACAAGAGGGAGGGCTAGTCGCATCAGAACAGCAGAGTGCAAGCGGAAGACCAGAGAGGACAGGATTGGAATGCTGGATAGTTCTGGAGGCTGCTGAATGTGCAATAAAACTTTGTCACTATACACATTCACTCTACGGTGCAACAGCCATTCCGCAATTATCGCTATTCCTCTTGTCTAGGTGGTTTTATCATTGCACAACAACAGGGTTGTTGTCGTGCAACAAGGAGGATTCATGTGTGTATACACTGTGCTTGTTATCGCATGCTAACATGCATTATCTCACGATAACACTCTAGTGTGTACAAGGCCTCAGTTATAATATCACTTTTCATTTTCCCCACACGTCAGGACAATGCCTATAAGCATCAGATCTCATATGTACTTTTCCTGATTCTTTCTGTTTCCTGCTGTCTTCTGGCTCTTTCTAAACAACAGCTGTCCTCCATTACACCCCCGCAAAGCTGTTAAGTCAGGGACGGGTTGGACAAATTAAGAACATAATCCACCCTGTTACACAGTTACAGAGAAGAACCTAGAACCTTAACACTGCCGTTTTTCTCCATCCACAGAGTTCAAGACTTGCTGATTGGAGCTCTCCCCTTTGTTACCACAGCCTCCAGACAAGCCGGTTGTACTTCTGCCATGTGGTCTGAATAACTCCACATGCAGGCAGGGAGTGCTTATCAAGTTGGTTCTCTGTCCTACAAAGAGTCTTCTAGGGAAAAACCTAATAAGTGGCAAGTGGGTGCATGACCAGCTTTGGCTCAGTGTGTCTTGTTCTCATGTGGGACCTTATAACTTCTGGAACCCGCTGATGTGAAGTTTGGGAGGTCTAGATTGCCTCTAGCAGGTCAACAGGTTCCTAGCTGGAAATGGAAGTCATTTGGGATTTGGTACACAATAACGACTTTTATCTTTGGAGCAAAAATGAGTTTTCAGTGTAGTGATAGTGAAAGCAAATATACCTTTCATATCTGTTTAGGTATTAAATATGTTATCCTTCTCTGGCCAAGTCATGCAGCAAAGTTGCTCAGTTATCATATTAGGTCCTGCTTGCCTGGTACAATCAGAATCCCAGAAGAATTCCGAAATACTGTTATCTATATTTTAAAGCAAACTAGCAAGAAGCAGAGCAGTAGCTATAGACATTGTCATCAGCAATTTGTGGAGTTGAAATAGGTTAGCAAAGCAAAGCCAGATGGCAATGGAAATTTCAGTATAAAACTGCAATATATTTCTTTAGAATAGCTACCTACACAAAATGATTATACTATTTATTTTCAGGGTCTCAAGGAAGTGTTTGTTGGCATTATAAACAAGGCATCCAGTAATTAATCCAAAATATGATTTTTGTTCATGAACTATGCTCCAAATAATGGAACATCATCAAGTTTTACAATTGGGAATTTCAAAGATACTTTTATCATAAAAGTTGCATTTCCTTTTTACGAGACTGAGGCCACCAAATCAGTCCATTGAGCACAGAAGATTTCAGGTATACAGCAAGTTGAAAGGATAACACTCTATCTCAAGTAGTTAATTATATGATCCTTCTATTATCAATCTCCATGATATTAGCTACTGTTCAGTATTCTTTTTGGATTTATTTAATATGCTGTTTTCCTGTGCTTTAGCTGCCATGAACTCCCCATACTGCAGCAGAGAGGGGTATGTTGTCAAGATGCAATGTGTTTTTACGAGATATTCTTTAGCTCCACTGGAATTTATGGCCTTGATGTAGCGATTAATTGATGGAGTTCTATGGCCTGCGTTATTCAGGAGGTGACTAGATTATAATAATTGCCCTTTCGGGCATTAAAATCTGAAAAAAATGGTTTTGTGGTAAAGATACTGGACTGGGACTCAGGAGCTCTGGACTCAATTCCCACCTTAGTCAAAGACTTTCTAAGCAACCTTTGGTAAGGCTACTAACTTGTCTTGTGCCCTTTGTAAAAATGGAGATAATATCCTCTATACCACATGGGTGTGATGTATAAAAAGCTTTCAATGATTGCTTCAGTCTCAAATGCTATGATACAGAGGACAGAGGTGGCCTTAGCCTATCCGGGGCCCTAGGCAAAAGTCTATTGCAGACCCCCATAGGGCTCCCTGGTAGTGCTCCCCCTCAGCCCTGGCACCCCACCCCCCATGGCTCCAGCTGCCCATGGCCAGCCCCCTCCAACCTGCCAGGAGCCCCCCAAACCCCTGCCCTTTGCCAAAGGCAAGGGGCAGGGTGAGAGTCCGGAAGCAGGCCTCTGGGCCAGCCTGCTGTGCCCCATCCTTCTCTCCCCCCACCCCCCCGCCCCCACCCAAGCACTGGGGCCCTCACAGGCCGACTGGCCCTGGGCCTCACCCCCCCAAAATCCCTCCACACTGCTGCCCCCACTGTGTGTTCTGCAGGGCGGGAGGCAGACACAGCTTTTGGGGTAGGCAAAGGGGCCCCCTGCTGCTCAGGGGCCCTAGGCGAGCATCTGCTTCGCTTACCCCAAAAGCCACCTCTGACAGAGGACCACATAGGTGTTGAAGATTAGCCAGGGTCCTTCCCAGAGTGAGATACCCTATGAATTATTATATCCTCTACCCTTTAAAAGTTATTCATATCAGTGTTATTTTTATTAATTTTCTAAAATGTTTTCACCTAAAACTTCACAGTAGGCAAATATGGCTCTCTCATTAAGAGGAAGATAGATCAGCTTCTGGGTATTTTGTAAGTTAGTTGTTTTTCTAGGGACAATTTTCTATCTGCATTCAGGAAATTTAATGACCAACTTTCTTAATTATGATCTTTCCTATTTACAGCTCCAAGGGTGTCTCTACACTGGCAAGTTTAGGTCGAATTAAGCATCCTTAAGTTGACCTAACAAAGCCGCATCCACACTGGACTTTTCTTAAGTCAACTTAAGCATTTCCTTAAGTTGACTTAAGGAAAGCTTAAGTCAACTTAATAACACCTCCTTTTAGGTTGACTTAAGCCTTAAATCAACTCCTTAAGTCGACTTAAATCCAGTATAGATGGAGATTAATGCTAAGTCCACTTTATAAAGTTGACTTAAAGCCACTATAATGGCTCTCTGCTGTTAAGTCAACGTAACAAAGTTGACTTAAAGGGTAGTCAATTTGTTAAGTCGATTTAACAATGTCAACCTTGTTAAGTCGACTTAACAAAGTTGACTTAACTTTGTAAGTGTAGGCATAGCCCAAGAGATTAAAATGGCCAACTAAAATAAGAAAAACAAGATTAGAGGAGAAAACATGTGACTGAAATGGTGATTAAAAAAATAAGTTCTAAAAAAGAATATAGTGAAAGGACAACTGGCAAGCTGCCTGAACAATTAGACAAATTCCAAAGGGGTAGCCGTGTTAGTCTATTGTAGAAAGACAGAGTCCTGTGGCACTTTTGTTCCTATTTCATCTTCAGAATCATTGCAGGTTCACAGTGTATTTCTTTACATTTGTCATATGCATGCCAATTCAAAGGTCTGTTTATATTAGTCCGTCTATTCTACCTGTCTCTGGTCTTTCTTTCAGCCAGTCCCCTATCTCTGGAAAACACTTTTTTGACCACAGCCATCATACTTCTCAGTAACCATTTCATAGAGAAGGAGAAGTCCTATTTCTAGCCGTGCTAAACACCCCGCAATAGGTGAAACAGGGTGTTGTCCCTGCCTGTTTCTACATTCACTGGCAGACCAGGGCTGCCATAATGGGAAAATGCTTGCTATACCCAGAGTGTCTGCAGGTGAAATGCATCCAGGAAATGCTTCTCAGGTGAGTTTTGAGTCAATAAAGCACCTGAGCATGTTTAATTTTAATGCATATAAGTCTTATTGAAGTGCAATGTTTAAAGTTAAACACATGCTTAAGTGCTCTCCTGAATCCAGATAACTTTTTGAATCTGAACCACATTGTACCTCTGTGACCCCTCCTCCCGCCTCTCCACATGCACCCTGCCAGGTATTTCATGTTCCCTCCTGTGCTCTCAGTCACCTCTGGCCTGCCCATTCCAATCCCTCTCTCCTCAATCCCCTGCATAAACTTTCTTTTGATTTACATCACTTGTTACTGCACTCCTCCCTCCCCTTCACCCCATCCTCTCTCTCGTTCACTTCTTCTCCTCTTCAACTTATAACTATGCACTCACATTCTCTGTCTTCAAAAAAAGGCCCTAAACTCCACCTCTCTCTTCATCTACCATTATTACTGTTTATTTGTATAGTAGTAGTACCTAGAGGCCATGACCCCATTATTCTATACACTATCCAAACATATCAAAAAGACCGTGTCTGGTTCCCCTCTAAATCTAAGCTCTTTGAAAAGGGTATGTACAACTATTGCCTTGATTTCCATTCCTCTGGATCCTTTCTGGAACACTATAAGAGCACCTACCATTTTGGTATTGGAATGCCACTTAATGTTTCATCTCCCTTTGACTGAAACACATTGAGTCAGTGTAAATAGATGCATATTGGCATAGAAATAATAAAAATTATTTTTCATGGTGGCTATTTGCCTCCTTTAGATAGGTTTCCTGCATTTTGAAACACATTTTTCAATACATCATGGAGTTATAAGATGCAAAATTATTGCTAACGAATTTCAGTCCTTGTTCTCTCATTCAGCACTTGTCGCAGTATCATCATTAAATGGTCCAGGAGTGTGAATCTTAATGGGAAGAGGTGTTAGCTCACCGTCACTATCAGCATATCATGGCAGACAAGTTGAGAAATGTCCTTTAGGAAGACTTTTAATGGGCTCCCTTTAAAATATGGTGACATATACATTTGTAACCATCTTGTTGTGAAATCTCCTTACTGATGCTTAACCGATTCATCTCAATGCTAGACGCACTATGTAGCCATTTATCTGAATGACATAATTGGGTCTAATGTGGTTGATTTAGATAGTAAAAGAAGTGTTTCTATTTTTGCAGGTTAAACTTGCACATGATGGATATTGTGACTGAGTTGAACTGTGTTCCACAGTACTGCAGATGGATCTCAGGCAAACATTCACAAGCAGAAGACCATTTTAAAGAGATGCTGAGCCACATCATCCTCTTCCTAGAAAAGTCATGCAGCTGGGGGATAATTACTTGAAAACTTCACCTGTTTGAAATCATGCCATAACAGGAGCACCCTACCTTTGTGAAGGAGGCCTTCTGACCAAGCTGGCATTTAGAATTCAACAAGGAATCTTGGCACCAAGCCCATTGATCTCAGAATATCTTTGTTGAGCACTTGTCTCCTACATGCACCATCCTGACCTCGTCTCCCGCAGCAGGCTTCTTGTTGGCAGTGTCCAACCTTGGAGGGGGAAGTGAAAGCTGGAATGTAGAAGTCAATGCTGCAGAAGAAAGCATAAACTTACTTGTAGTGTATTATATAGAGCTTTCGTATGGCCCTCTAATCGCTCCACAACTCTGAACCATTTGAACATAGTGAACTGTGACAGGAGGTGCTGCCCGCTGCAGAATAGCAGGTAGCATGCCATACTAGCCACTACCATCATCTTTGCATGCTCTCAAACTAAAGTTCCCTGGAATTTAGGCACTGATATTTTATCTTACTGAGATCTGGGCATGGATGAAGAAAAAAAGCAGAATCTAATTATTAGAAGTGCATCCCACTGACAGACTTGTGGTTCTACTAAGTCTCTCTCCAACCTCGTATTTTTAGAGGAAAACCCATAATTATTTTTAAAGGTTCATAAAATAACCACTATCCCAGAGCAACCCCTCACAGCAGCAACTTCGCCCCATCTCCTCCTTCAGGCTCCAGTGGTCTGGTGTGGTGACTCAGCTTCCAGCCTCACTTCTATGTTATCAGAGTCCCAAAAAAAGAAAACAAAGGGGTTTTTGCCTCAATCTCAAACTAAGCTCCATCCCTCCCTCCCTAGTGGTCTGTCTTCTCTGTCAAGCACTCTTCTGCCCACGTTCTGGACTCAGCTTTCACCCTTCTCAGGCTCTTTGACTATGTCTACACTGGCAATTTAAGTCGACCTAAGGAGGCTTAAGTCAACTTAAATTAAACCACGTCCACACTAGGCTTTCATTAAGTCGACTTAAGAAATTCCTTAAGTCAACTTAATGAAAGCTTAAGTTGACTTTATAACTACCATTTCTTAGGTCGACTTAACTTTTAAGTAGACTCCTTAAGTCGATGTAAGGACGATGTGGATGTGGAGTAACCCTTAAGTTGACTTTATTAAGTCGACTTAAGGTGGCTAAGTTGACTTTACAAAGTGGACTAAGTCGACTAAAAGTTAAGTCAACTTAGTCCACTTAGTTAAGTCGACTTTAATACGGTCAACTTTAAGTCGACTTAACAAAGTCAACCTAACTTTTTCTAGTGTAGGCATAGCCTTTTCTATCTCTCCCTTCAGTCCCTGTTGGAGTCCTCTGGGTTACTTCCTGCTCTTTCCTGAGCCTTCCTATATGAAGTCTTCCACAGTCATCAGCCTGCTTTGAGGTCTTCGCTGGCACCTCATAGCCTTGTGCTCTCTTCTCCACTCCAGCCAGCTCTCAGCAACGGGGCTTCCTCCCTCTTAAATTGATTACCCAGAATAGGTGTAGGATGGAAGGACTAACTGAACAGGGGTGACTGGCCCAAAACCCCCTGACAAGCCATCACTTCTATGAGGTCCTTTTAAATTTTTCCTATTCAAGTTTGCTTAAATTCAGCGTATGATTCTACCCAATATTTTACAGCCATGATGCTATTCTGGATCTAAACAATTGTAAGAACAAATTTTGGCCCAATATGTTTCTTTGTATTCTCTTTCACTGAATGTATTCCAATTCTTATCAGCCTAGCAACAATGTACTTCTAATTTGTCTTGTTTGTTCCTGTGGTCATCTCTGGCATGGGACTCACCAGCAGGGCACCTCCTAGTGGTGTTTCTGGGGAATATAGTTCAAGCGGTCCCCCTGCTGGTAGTCTGTGCTCTGCCTCTTCATGTCCGACTCTGGTCCCAAGTCCTCTTCTGGGTTCTTAGCCCTCCAGTCAAGTCCCTTAAGTCCACCTGTTCCAGGGTACAGTCTGGCTTGACTCACTCTCACCCACTAGTTAAAAAGGTCAATGGCCTACAAGCCTGTGACACTCCTGGCATGCTGGGGGAGCTGGGAGGGACATGGCCTGCCCACTTCTCCTGACCCCAGCCCCGGGACCCAAGATACCTCCACCTCCCTCTAGAACAGTCTGCACTGACTCCCTGGGCCACTTTCCCCACAGCCCCCAGTTGCATACCACTTCTTACCAGTCTGGAGTCCAGCTGCCATCTGCTTCTAACTCCCCGCCACTGGACCACTGCTTCAGCCACTTCCACTGTCCACTCCTTTCAGGAACCCCAGCTCCACTCGGCCCGTACTGCAGTACCACACTCAGAGCTCTTAATGGTCCTGACTCCAGCAGCCTTCTAGCCTGGGAGAAACTATCTCCCTTCAGGATCCAAGGGCAGACTGAAATGTGTGCCCTTCTGCCTCCCTTCTTATACTGGCTGCTTGCCCCTGATTGGCTCACAGCCCCCAGCAGCTGATTGACTGCCACTCACAGGCCCCCTTTAACCCTGTGTGCACCAGAGCAGAGCCACTGCACCACAGCGGAGCCACTGCCCCACTACAGTCCCTTATAGTTTTCATCACCATTCAGTTTTACATTGCCATTCACATCAACTTATTTGTAAAATATCATGTTATTTCTATTCAAGTGAAGAAAAGAAATCATTAGCCTCAGTGAAATATCATCCAACACCTTTTTCCCTTCAGAACACAATTCTTCTTATAACAGGATGTTAATTGAAGATCTACATTGTGTCCTTGCCATCTTAAGCAATTCAACCACAGTCTATCATATGGCACCATATCAAATGCTGACTGGAAACTGAAGAAAATGACTCTAGGTTATCCAAAGTGCCAGATGAAAAACCAACCATTTCTTCAGAAGTCAGAGAAGAGAATTATGCAGATCCTCTTTCACATCCATTGTGAGAATGTGAAATCTCCAATTATCAATAAGACACAATGCTATAGTTAATCATATAGCACATGTAGATAATGACCAACATATCTGAAAAGTATTCATTTACGTCTGATGCCTCAGTTTTTGGGTGCCCAACTTCAGGCAGATGGGCCTGATTTTCAAAAGGTTCTGCACATCTATCACTCCCATGGATATCTAGGCTCTCCAAATATGAGCACCCAGATTTCACAAGTTTGGCATCCAAAATTACTGACCTCTTCTGAAACTGTTTGGGGCCATGTGTGGCGGTCACAGTGCTCATGACTTTATTCTGCAGAGGACCTGGTCCTGTTACCTTTAGCAAGCAGGCCTCATGAAGACTTTTCTGCACTTGCCAACAGCTAGTGAACTAGTTTAGGGCACACAGGCTCGATTTTGACACCTCACCCTTTATTTCTGAGAAACGGGTTAGCTTGCGAGTGTTACAATGTGCCGTGGCACAAGTTAAGATGCAGGTTTTTCACACAGATTTCAGCAGATGTTGATACACTTTTTTAACATGAGATGTGCATTGTGAAGTCCACAAATTGCACTTCTCAAATGGTAAAACAGCTCTTTCATCTGGGCAGGCTGCCCAGCGGTGAAGCCTCTCTTATCTTGTGTAACTAATGGCTGCCTCTGTCACCTCTTCCTTTCAATTATTTAGGCTTCCCCCACACTTACTGGCTTCCTGCTGACAGTATTGTGGACTGTGTCTATTAATCATTAACTGTCACTGTGCTTTAAAAAAAAATTGCTTGGGTCCAAAAATAAAACATTCTTTTCTCCTGATGAAAAAATGACAACTGCAACACTGTCTTCAAAAAAGTGACTCAAAAATGCCCTGGTGAACATGCACATACAGTGCATATGAACTGAACATATATGAACGTGCAGATATTATCACAGAGTTACCACCAGTAGCAATTACAGTTAAACATGCAAAAACAGTTTCTGCTATAATTCCTTGTTTTCATTCACAATTTCATCAAAAATTCATCTTTGAAAATAAAAAATTCATACCTATCTTTTTCTTCATTTTTTTTAAGTCTTAGGAAAAATCCATGGTGAGGTTTGAAACCATGAAAAAAGAAGGTGTGCATTCTGATTATGAAAACATTCTGACCCACTGTGAAGGTGTGGAAACACTTTCCCTGTATTTGTGCCCCCATTTCCCAGAAAACAACAATTATCAATGAGCTGGTAGGATGATCTGGCACTTTTGAACCTCCACACAAAGCAAACAGTTTTCCCTTTCCAGGGAAAAAGAAAGATTCCAAACAAACAAAACAAACAGCCCTTCCACAAACAAATTCTTTAGCTTCAAATGCAGGTGCTCCCAGTTTTCTCCATTTTATCAGGCATTGACTATGGTTTCTGTTGTAGATCTCACAGTTCTGCACAGCGATGTACCAAGGGCCCCAGGTACTGGTCTGAGGACAAGCACCAGACCAGCCTCGTGTCAGGGCTGGATTAAGGGTCTCTGGCCCCTGGCTGCCCACCCCCAATGTGGCAGCCAACCTGGGGTGTCCCAGGCCCTGGGCCAGAGGCCACAATCCACGGTGCTCCTGCCCCCACCCCCTGGCTGGCTGATCTGCCCCAGGGGGTGGGACAGGCTGGTGTGTTGTTTACTGTCTGGTGAAGATGAAATATTATAAGATGTGCTCATTAAAGACCAGTTTTTAGGAGGTGTAACAATAAAAAGGGGGTTGAAATCAAAGATATGCACCTACAATTCAAAAAGGCCAAGCAGTGGACAAACCAAAACAGGGGCCCTAAAAAAAAGGCATAGAATTTAGCAAAGGGGAAAAAATATCAAGTTTATGAGTAACTGAAAAAGTGAGTTAGAATGGATGCTGAAACGCACCCTTGATTATAGCATCTTCCACCAGCAATTCTCTGTGTGTCTGTGCATACAGTACTTACAGTGGAACCTTAGAGTTATGAACAACAGAGTTACAAGCTGACCGGTCAACCACACACCTTATTTTGCACCAGAAGTTTGTAATCAAGCAGCAGTAGATAGATAGATAGATAGATAGATAGATAGATAGATAGATAGATAGATA